>OW052043.1:38909127-40151315 GCA_932526495.1 Bombylius major | reverse complement strand
TAAAGAGCAAACAAAATTATTATGCAGGGTGAGAGAACTTCAATTATTTTAATTTTTTTTTTTTTCTGTCGAAAGGATCATCGACGTTTTTTTTTCATATACTATGCGCTTACAATAATAATAATAATACACAACATAAAACTGTAAAAAAAGGACAACATTTTTATTATATTGAAAAAAAAAAAGAATAATAGAATCAAGTGAAATAAGGGTGTATATGACATGTACAACACAAAAGTACATAGATGATTATCAGTTCAGTTTTGTTTTGATGTCAAAATGACAAGTTAACAAAATATATATGTAAATGAATAAAAAAAAAGTTCAGTTCAGAGTTCAAAATCTATAAAAAAAAAAAACATGAAAATAAAAGAAAAAACAAACTTGAATCTCTAACCTTTTAAACACTTCGATGATTATGGTGTAGAAGATTTATAAATAAAGCTACAATAAAAAGGATGTTTTATAGAGCCAGTAAACTTGTTGAAAATAAATGGTAAAAAGGAGGTAATGTCTCCGATGTCTTTTTTGAATATTCAGTGGGCTTCATTTCATCATGATTAAAAACGATGATGATCAATGAGGATATGATGCGACATAATTACGCTCACTAATGATGTACTTTTTCTTCTATCATCATCATCATCATCATCGTTATTATTATCATATGGCAATTGACAAGAAATACGAATGACAGATTTTTTATTTCTTCTTTCATTGCATTTTCAAGTATCAAATTATTATCATTGAATTCAACCATGTCTTTTTTTTTTCTTCATTTCTTTTCAATTTTTGCCCTGTCTAGCATTTTGATTGCTCTTCAACAAAAAATTTTTGTATAGTGTATCAATTCAATGAAATTATTTTCAAAAATTATAATTTTCAACGAAACAAATTGAATTTGAAAAAAAGAAAATATTGAAGAATACACAAAATTTCAAATGTAGTGGATTTTTGACGTGAAGAACAAGAAAAAGGAATAACTTCTGTAATTCATTAAATAAAGTCAAGAGTGTGGTGGTTATTGAATATTATCCTTTTGAAATGTTCGCTCTGAAAAATATATTTGTAAATTAAAAAATTTAAGAAGTGATTAATTATTTTCCTTTTAAAAGACGAATTGATTTTCTTTAGAACTAAAATTTTGATACAAAATATCCTGATGAGGAGTACCAAAAGTTCATCTGCATAGTAATGGTTCCTTTTTTTTTCTTTTATGCGAAAATTATAATGACGTCAGTCTATAGGTAACTATTAAATAAATATGAAAAAAAAACACTCTATTATCCTGTCATAACTTCATAATTCGTAGTACTACGAAAATCATAGTGGAAATCCATCATTTAATTTATTGTTTTTTTTTTCTTTTTTTTTTTTTTTTCATTTCTTTTTATTTATTCTTATTTTGCATCAAATACTTTAAAATTTATACATTGATATCATATAATATGTGTCTGTCTGTCTTCTAAATTACTGTGTTTGTTTTTATAAACACAAAAAAAAAAATAAAGGAAGAAAAAAAAACAAAACCTTCCAAAAAGTTTTTCATTTTGAAAATACTTTTCTTCTGCAGAATGACGACACCTCCTCAATTATTCTTTTCAATTCAGACCATATGAGCACCTGCAATTTTATGTATTTTATGTGTCTATGTTACACTTTTTTTTCATATATTTTTGTTTTTTTGTTTTGTATTTTACTTTATCCTTTGTTTGTTATTTAGTTTTTAGGGTATCATTTAAACTTATATTCATTTTATACATAAACAGACATTCATCGCATGAAAAAGTATAATCTAATAAAACGTGTCGGTAAAAATGGTGTATAAACCAAAAACAAAACAAAAAAAGAAATGTAGTCCTAAAGAAAAAAAAACATAGAAAAAATCATATAAAAATTGAATAGATAAGAAATAATATGTATTTTTGTATATATCTGCAGGTCAGTCAATAACCTCTGTTCAAAAAAATAAAATAATTTTCGATATTCAAATATTAACTGCCTTCTGCAAATACATGAATAATGAAATAATGAACCATATTCTGAAAAATAAGAGAGCTTTGAAAATATCCTTTAATTCCAATCTGCCTTGAAAATTTCTGAACAAATATTTTTAAAAATTCTATACCTTTAATTCACAACAACAAGACACTATGTTTCGATAAAATTGACAATAAAAAGAAAATTTTAAAAATAAATCTAATGTTACATTTATACATCAAAATTCTAAATATCTAAATCAAATTTTTTTTTTAATGTTATTCAAAATTACATTCATTTACATTAAGATATTTAAAAGAAATCTTGTATACAAGAATCATTAATCTCGTCGTTACTAAAAATGTCACAACAAAATACCTTTTCAACTTTCTACTATAAGATAAAGCATATCATATGCACATTGATCTACATATACACATTATCATATGTATATCATTTGAAAACTCACTTACAAAAATTCCTTAATAACATTACGTTTACAAGAACAAGGGTTGATGGTTATACTCAATATATGTACAGTATTACCTCATCATCAGTCCACCACCATCCTTTTTCAAATTCTTCTCGTACTTTTTCATTTTCTTATTCGTCCTTCATTTATTTATTTATTTGTATTTTTTTCTGTATATACTCATACGTATGTATAAATATGTGAAAAAGGGTAATTTGATATCGTCGTCATTGTCATTTTCATTTTTCTTCTGTTATATTGTCACATCGTCATCGTTATTATACTGATGTTATTTATAATTTTCCTTTTATTATAAGATGAAAAGAGGAAGAAAGATTTGGTCAATGCTTTTATATGTACATATACATATGTATATGTACAACAGATATTTTTAGGACATCAGGGAAATTAGAATAAGAATGAACAGGAACTCTATGGAAAACTGAAGTGAGAGGCTAAATACATACTTTAATTGTATATAAAAGAAAAACGTTTTTAATATTCGAATGACAAATAGATTTGATGTGACATTTTGCAATAATCCATTTATCTTTTTTTATATGTACACATATACATAGATACACATAAATAAATATCACATATGTAAATAGATAAAACTAACATCCGAAATTATAAAATTTGAGTGATGGATATGTAATATGTATTTAGAAAAAAATATTCCTGAAGAATGTACGTACAGATATACAGGATATACGGATTTTAATGTGTCAAATTATAAGACTACCTTATAAAATATACTAAGGAAATGTATATTTTATATTCCATTCAGATTAGATAAAAATTAAACTAAATAATCAAAACTATCAATCAATAATAAATCAAGAAAAATAAAGCAAATCAATTTAAGGTCCTATTTACAGTTTGTGCAAACTATAATTTCAAATATGAATTTTTTAAAAAAATTTAAAAAGAAAATTAATTGAAGCCTCCATTTCAAGAAAAAAACACATCGAAATTTGTTCAAGAATTTATGACAAAATTTTAAATAACTTCAAGGAAGCCCTACGAATCGTAATCCTTTTAATTTTCGTTAAAAAAAAAAAAGTATTTTACGATATACGTCTTCACAGTACGTTGGCTTTATTGCGAAAGAGAATGATTCTTGCCGAAAATACATACATAGTTATTATAAATAAACAAGAAGAAAATCCCTTTTGTTTTTTATCAAAGAAGATAAAAAATTGAGGAATAGCAATAACACAATTTAGACAACTAGTAGTATTATATGTAGTAGAAATACATTTTCATAAATTGAAATTCATTATACTACATAGTATATAGTATAATCTAGAGAGCGATAAAGAGTATGTTCATATGTATATTAAATACCGCTTTCACAAAATACAAATTTTTATTTGTTACCGCAAATTTTAAAATAAAACTTCTTCACTTTGTTGCGAAAGAGAATGATTCTTGTTAAAAATTAATTATATAATAGTATAAAATTGATTATTATAAATTTTACTATAAAATTATAGTTATACCTACATTATTAAATATGAATTATCAGGCTTACAAAAGTAATTTACATAATAATAAAAATTTCGAATCAACATAAACACAATTTATTAATTTTACGCATCTTCGATTTTTTTAATAAAAAAAATATATATATATTGAAAAAAAGTTCAACCACGAAAATCACATTGTGATATAGATACAAAATGTATTAAATAGATATCGTTCGCCTGATAGCATCACAAATTATATTTTATTAACTTTTTTTTTTCTTATGATTTTTGTGTTTTCCTTTTTCTTTTCTTCAATACATCTCTGGGGTGTGATTTTAATTTCACAGATCTGAACTCAAAACATCTCGTTTCATTCTCACGAAGATTAATAACGAACAGAGATCAATTTTGGATTATTTTTTGTTGTTGTTGTTTATGCTTTCCTTTTTACATCCTCACCTTAATTTTATTTTTACGTCTTTTTTTTATTAAACTTTATTTTTTTTTTCAGTTTTTCAAATTTTATTTTATTTTCATTTTTCATCAATGTTTTACAAAGTACTTGATCTGTTAGATATTTTATCATGTTGTTTAGTATTTTCTTTGCCCATTATTTTTCTTATACATACTATCGCTTTTTCTTTCTTTTTTTATTTATTTTTTTTTCTTTTATCCAAGATCTCATCTTTACCTTTTTACTTTTGGTTGGTTCAATGTTTATTAGATTAAAAAAAAAAAAAAAATACATAACGAAAAAAAAATCGATCTCATCTTCTGTTCATACATGACTTAATAAGCTTTCAATTCCCTCCTCTAAATTTTTTTTATAATTTTTACGTTGTTTTTTTATTTTATTTTTTTCGTATTACTTTTCCACAGTTAAATAAATTGAAGAAGGTTGATATGGCAGGTAAAATGTATAAAAGTCAAACGTTTTCTAATTTGTCTTCTATATATTTATACATACATATCAAAAATATATTTGAAACGTCTTGTCAAAGATGAAGACATATACTCTATACGCATACTTGAATCCACTTCGGCATCTCTAAAGATTTCAAATTCAGATTCATCTATCTATTTATCTTGCATTCATTTATTCCCACATCACATACATATACATACATACATGAGTATATCCTGATTCAAGAAGGCATCTATCTATCCATCTATCGAAGAATCCATCTTCTCCTTATTTTTCTTCTTATTATTTTTGTATTCAATTTTTTTCTTCTATTTTTAAGGAAAAATAAATAAATTCATTTTTAAAAACAAACACCACGAAGGAATATACAGGAAGGAGTATAAGGATAATAATATGTGTATATGAGAAATATCTGTAATATTTTTATTTTTCTTTTTTGCAAAATAGTTTGAGTCTTTAGGGGGTTGAGAAAATGAATGATTTCAGTTGTGATTTGCTTTACTTTTTCTTCTTTCTACATCAAAAATTAAACGAATATATTTTTAAAAATATTTTGTTTATATGTAAGGGCACGTATATGTATATATATATATATATGTATATACTGAACAAGAACAACAAAAATTTAGTATATGAATAAAAAAATCTGAAAGAAAAAAAAACACCAAACGCGTCATCTAAACGAAACATATCGTTGTTATTCATTCATTACATACATACATCTTTTTCTTATAAGTTGGTTGGTTTTATATAATATTTCTTCTGTTCAAGAATTGAAAATCATCAAAATAATCTAAGGTATGAGGTGAAATTATTTTAGCACGAATTATTTTTTACCACCATCATATAATTTTTTTTTTCTACAAAAAAAAAAGATAAAAAAAAATGAGGAACAAAAAACATATGCATAAGAGAAAACAAGCGAAGAATTGAAGTGAAATCAAAACGAGCAACAAAGCTAGGTAGTAGATTTGAACTTTCACATCACGTGGTTGGAAACATTCCTTTTTTTTTTGCCTACAAATATCGTGGATGAGTTGATGGAAAATTTCATGAAAAAAAAAAGAAAATATAGAAAAATCAAGAAGAATTGGACTGAACACATGGTGGCTTCAATATTTCAGCCTGAATTGATGTGTTCACGTTGGGAAATCATTCTGTTTTGTTTTTTTTTATTATTTTTTTTTATTTGTAAGTCTCTATTCTCTGTATCCAATGATTTTTTTTATAAATATTCTTTTGCATGTATGCCAACACTTTCACAAGGTATACATGATAGGTATATAATATGCCTTTTGCTTGCATTTCGAAGAGTTATTCAAGTGCTCAAGGGTCCCATTTTTTATATGAAATATATACGTGTTTTTTATTCCTTCATTTTTAATCTTTCGACTTTGATGTTCTTTCGTCATCGTTCACACGATGAAAATCATTCATAATACATTTTCTTTTTTTCTTTTTTTTTTCATCTTCACTAATGAAATTAATAAATGACATGAAGAGGAAGGTTGGTCGTTTAAGTCGTCGTAATTTAAAAAAAAAAACAAAAAACAAAATGTAAAGATGAAATTCTTTAAATTATTGAATTTATTAGATTTAAGAATTTTAAAGTATATTTTTTCTTTTCAAATTTTTAGAAATATGTAAGTTTGAAAATTTTCATTTCAAAAGCTCACGTTATTCAAATTTATTTTTAAAAATTACTAAATTAAGTAAAACTGAATTTATTTTCACTTAATTAAATTACTTATTCGATTGTATCTTTTTTAAACCACAAAATTAATATTATAATTCCTTAAACCTTTTCCAAATGAAAAAATTTGTGTATCTTTTTTTCCAATTTTTCTTTTCTCGTAATTTTTTCTCTCTAAATTATATTATACACACATACATATACATACACGGATATGTGTATCTCTTATTATAAAATAATGTTCTAATATATTTCTAAAAATTCCTCAATGAACATTAAATAACAATGAGATAATAAAATACAAAAATTGAAAGGTATGAGAGAAAATAGTAAAATAAAATTATAAAGAAAAATTAAAAGTTAAAAAAAAAAAAAAGATACGAAAGAAAGAAAATTCGTGAATATAACAATTGTATGTTTAAAAATTCTTTTATGTCTGGAAAAAGAACATTTAATATACCCACATTCATTCATAAATAGAGCGTAGGATTCATAAGGGTGGCGATTTAATGCTTCGATGACACTAAATTACACGAAATTTCATTCTGACAATTATCAATGTGCATGAGAAATTCAGGAAGTACTCTAGTACATACATTTTTACTTTATAATTATACATATATCTATAAAGCGTACATAAACATTTGTAGATACACATATGTACATATATGTATGTACTATGTATCGTATATTTTCTAAAAATGTTTTAAAATTGTCTTTTTTTTAGTATAACACAGTAGAATTCATTTTTGGTATGCAAAATAAGATAAAGTAGAATTGAAAAATACAAAAATATACAGAAAAAAAAAGGAAAGAAAAGCAAAATAACACAAAAATGAGAGGTGTATAAATAAAATGTTATATAATTGTTATGTGTGTATGTTATTTTGGAAGGACGATTAATGTTACCGTGAATGGATATAAATACACATTTTTATTGCATAAAAGTAACAGCTATTTTTTATGTGTGTTAGTTTATACTTATACATATGAGTACATACATATGTATGTATGTATCTACTATAATTTTGATAGCAAGTTTTACATATTGGCAAATTAAGGATATTATTTGGTAAATTTAGAATATAATATTCAAAAAAATTCTAGAGAAAATTAAAACGTTAGAAGAAGGAAAAGAATAAAAAAATAATACATTTTGGCAAAATTTTATGTTTCTCTAGATGAGTAACTATGTTGAATGTCTATTAAATATGTGAAATAAGGAAAAAAAAAAGCAAATTTATATGGTATATATTTTTTTTACTTACTACTACTTATTCTCCTTTTGTATGTTGTATGCTTGAGGCGGTTTTATTTTGTTTTGTGTTTAAATTATTGGCACTAATGATTTTATGTAATCTAACTGCGTAACATATTCTTTCAACAACAATATTCTTTCCTTGAAGAAATGATGTGAAAAAATTAAATTGTTCTTTTTAAACATAAAATGTCTTCAATTTTCTTATATGATTTTTTATTTGCTTATACATATATATGCTTATGCAAGTGTGTAATTTCAAAATTTAAAAAAAAAAAGATAATTAGTCAAGGATGTGTAGAGACATTTGTGTGCCGTCATCAAATGTTGTATATTTATTTACAAAATGATGATTAAATCAGAAGAAATCACTGAATTTTATAATAATTATTAAGAAGACTGAAAGGATTGTTTTTTGATGATAATAAACAAAACACAAACAAAAATTCTAATGAGTAAATATTTTTGTTACCACCCCTCTTATTCAAATGGAATTTAATAATTAAAAATACTTTTAAAATTTACGAATTGAGATAACAAAACTTTTTTTACACATCAATAAAAACATAATTTTTTTTCTCTTTATTTCTGTCATAACATTTCCTTTTCAAAAAAAAACAAAAAAATAACACATATTCAATTACACGCACTCACCTCCTCAATCACAATAACACATGAAAGAGAAGAAAACAAAAATCAAGAAGAAATTTTCATCCATTAAATCTTTAACCATCTATAAATTGTTAAATTACCTCCTCCTGTGTAATAAACTTTTATATGAACCATATATAAAAATCGAATCATGTAAGAGGAAAAAAAACACATAACCTTACATGGTATCCTCTTTTCCGCCTGTTTTTTTTTTTCGTTTAACTGTAATATAACTTTTACCACATTTTATTTAGTGTCCGCAACCATATTGTATGTATATAAACAACCAACAATATCATCCAGGGAAAAGAAGAAAAGAAATCCTTTTTACATTGTCAGTTCCGGTGAAATATTCACGTTTTATTGCTGATCTATAAAATTGTGTATTTATTGGCCTTAAACGTCCCTTCTAGTTATAACATCAGTAAACCACTTACAATATCTCATCGTCATAAAAAATAAATAATAATAAAAAAAAAGTTAAAAAAAGAAAAAAACTTGAAAAAAAAATACAAGTAGTGAAAGTACCATTCTGAGGGTCAACCCTTAGATTATGTCATGTGTGTGCAATGAAAAAGAAAGTTTTACTTCTTTATTTTTATTGTTATTTTTTTTTTAGAAAAAAAACAAAATAATAATAATACCAAAGAAGGGGGTAAGTTTTCCCAAAAATCATATTTCTCACTTTCACTAAATGCTCTATCTTATCGAATAAATAGAAGTTCAAAGTTACTACACGCCCTGGCATATGTTTAACAAGACAATATAGCCTTGTATCATTTTCTCAAGAATTTATATGTTTCCACAAAGTGACTATATTGAGCAGTTTTAGATATGATGTCCTTCTGTTTTGGTTTTTGGTATTCTATATTTGCCCTGAGGAAACTACTTGTAATGTATCTTTGAATTTGTATCTTTTTTAAATATATATGTACATATATATGTATGTATGTACATATAATATTGTTGTTAAGTTGTATATTAAAGGGTCGTGATGATCGTCTTTTGTGTCTCTTTTATTTCATATTGTTACATGGCGTGGTGGTATTTTATGCGAAAAGAAAGTGGATATCAATAAAGTTATCTGACTACTTGATAACATATAGACATGCATAAAAGGCATAAATTTCTATCTTTTAGAAAATCCTTTATGACTATAGTGTGTATATTGGCGTACGCGTGGTTTTTCTACAGAAAAAAAAATATGTTTTACGTTAAAAGTATACGTTAAGAAAGTCCATATCGTTTTGCCCTTAAGGATTTCATTTTTCGAACAATATGAATGGATTGAAATAAAAAAATATATATTTTTGTACATTTATACATTTATTTCACATATGAAAATGATTCGATTCAGAAAATTTTTTTTTATTGTGAAAAAAAAAAATACCTACATGTGCTAAAAAAGCGAATTAAACATACATATTTTTTTTTCGTTTTTTGTTAGGGTTAATTTTTGGCAATCGTTTCTGTATATCTTTCATAATATTAATATGAAATTTGAAAGAGATGTTTTTTTTAAAAAATTTGAATAAAGATTTGTTCATGATTTATGGTTTTTGTACATTTATTGTAAAACATATGAAAAAATTGTTTGGTTTTTTTTTTTTTTTTTTTGCTTTTTTTTCTGGAATTTAGTGAGGGTTGAATATTGCTTTATGTTATTTCACGGAAAGAATTTAGTTTTTTTTTCGTTTCCTTTTTTTTAAATGTATTTTTTGAATTTTTGTCATTTTTTATCCATAAATAACAGTTTGAAAGAAATAATATTTTGCATATGTGATAAAAAATTGTTTCCCGAAAGATATAATATTTAAGAATAATATTATTTTTTTTTTAAATTTATTATATTTCTACAACCCCTTGTTTTTTAATAGTTGTCGCTATTATTATTTTTTTAATTTTATCTTCATAGCATGATAATAAGAAAGAAATTAGAAGGGAATGAATGGCTGAATAAACTCAATTATTAAAAAATATTTTTTGAAATTAGGTTTTCAACAATTTTGAAAACAATTTGTCATTTTACAATACAATTAAGTAATTGAGAAAAAACACAAACTATTTTTCAACCCAACCCTCTACAATTTCTTGATTGAAATTATTTTTTTATTTTCTAAATTTAGTTTTTTTTTTTGGAACACTAACTACGAAAAAGAGAAATTAATTAAAGGTAAAAACAGCATTTATAAACGTCGAATAACACACAAGTGTTTCGGCTTTGTTATTATATTTTTTTTTATACATATTTATGAAAAACTATTCTAGCTTTGTTCATTACCTTTTCTTTTGCCTCAAACAAAATTAAATCTTTTTGATAAGAATTTCAAAGAACTTGGAACATAAATTAATTTTTATGTACCAAACACATAAAAAGTTGATAAAAAATTAAATGTTATAATTAACTTTTCATAGGCTCCATAGATCTCAACATAATGTGTATTGTGTACATACATTTGTGTTGTAGAGTGAAACCGTTTTTCGTCACAAAAAAACTTGACAAATTCAAAATTTAGCATAAAATAAAATTTAAAAAATACATAGGTAATTGAAATTAAATTTTGATTCATAAATATTTTCCTGAATATTCACAAAAATAGGGGGAAATTTTAATTCAGATGAGAACCATTGGAGATCTATATATTTTTTCTCTTTTCACTTTATTTTATACCTGATCAACAATTTTAAAGCATACTTTTAGGAGTATTAATTATGAAAAATTAAAATTAAAACAAATTTTTTTTTAAAATTTAATCTGTAAGATTTTAAGAACAGCATAACATTTTTCTCTGTGTGAAAAACAAACTAAGTTAATTTTAGAATTTTATTTTTCAGCAAATATTATGGTAAAAACAATTAAAAATTGTGAAACAATAATCTTTCCAACCAAAGTACATACAAATTCTTGTTCACATACCCAATAATAAAAATTAAAAAGCAGAAATAATCAGTAGATATCTATTCTAAAATAAACTTTAGAACATCAAATTCATGCACGAAAGCTAAAACTAAAAGAAAAATTCAAGAAAAAAGGCATTATTTAAATTTTCAAATTCATTCACTAAAATGGAAAAAAATTTACTTAAAATCTTTGTCTTTTTAGTTAATCATTTTTAATAATTTCTATAACAAAAAAAAGGTATAATTATTTCTACATACACTTTAAAAAATATTTTAAAATTAATTTTTTTTTTTCAATTACAAAACTAAATTGATTTTGATTTTTTGTTTTTTTAGAATTTAAAAGATAGATAAAGTGATATTATTTTTAAACGCCAACTACAACTGCACCAACACGAGCATATGCAATAAAATTCGTTGAGCTGATAACGTCTCTGTATAAATAATTACGAAATTGGAAAAATAAATTTTAAAAAAAACAAAATAATTAAATAAATATAGTATATTGAAAACTTACCCATCTGTGTAATTAGATTGCAATGATGTCGTAATTACTTCTACTTTATCACTTAAATTATTGAAGTGACTCTTTAAATCAATTGTTTGTGTTGTATTATTAAGATTCAAAACAATTACATAAATGTCACTCGTACTCAATTCTCTATTTAAAAAATAATAATAATCAATTTTATAATTTTTTTCCACCCTAAAAAAAAATTTTTTTATATAATTTACCTTTTGTAAATTAATATGTCATTATTGAGAACTTTCATTTCTAAAGTACCATCTTCAATTGAAGGTTCTTGTCGTAATTTAACTAATTTTTTAAATATTTGCAAATGACTAACTGGTGCTCGTGATTGAACTAAAACATTATATTTTTGATATTGAGGTAAAACTGGAAGCCATGTATCTGATCCTTTTGTAAATCCTTAAAAGAAAAACCAAATAATATTAGAAATTATTTTGAAAGAAAAGAAAAAAAATTGAAACAAAAAAACGAGAAAAAATAGTAATAAATTTAACGTGTTTATTTGAATTTACCTGCATGTGGTGATGCATCCCATAAAAATGGAGCACGTGCTGGATCTCTGCTGTAACTGTCGAAAACATTTGGATTTGAATTACATGCTTGTGGATCAACAGTATGTTCCCAATCTATATAAGTATCAGGTGTTCCAAGCTCGTCACCCTAAAAGTTTTATTAAAAATATATTTGTTTTTTTTAAATATCCTGAAAATGAGAAAATAAAGAAATAGAATAGTGAAAAATGATAATCTTACATTGTATGTAACTGCAATTCCTGGTAATGTTTGTAACATTATATTAAATAAATCAGCACGATCTTTACCTAATCTTGAAGCGAAACGATGATTATCATGATTTCCTAATACCCAATTAGCATGTACACCTTTTGGTAATAAATTAATGAATGACATAATTAGGTCATGTAAACCTTGTGCATTTGTATCATTATTTAATTTTGTTAATAATTCAAAATTAAATGGTACATTTGAACCATTACGTTTACCATCACCATAAAATTTAATAATATTTGTTAAATTTGTATATGCTTCAGTTAATAAGATTTTTGTTTGACCACCATTTTCTTTTTTATGTTGAACAGTTAAATCATGCCATTGATATACCATATCAAATGTTTCTGGTTGATCTTGTGTATAAATATGATTTAAATGACAAAAATCATATTCATCTCCACATGTTGTTACTGGTTCATCAGGATAAATACCATTTGCATCTTTATTAACTTCAAATAAAAATGGTACCGCATCAATACGAAAACCATCAATACCTTTTTTTAACCAAAATTTTAAAATTTCTTTCATATCTGCAACAACATTTTCATCACGATAATTTAAATCTGGTTGTTTTTTATGAAATTGATGTAAATAATATTGTTGACGTTCATCATTCCATTCCCATGCACTGTAACGAAATGAACCTAACCAATTACTTGGTGGAACTTTTCTAGCACTTGCATTTTGTGGATTTTCTTTACCATCATGCCATACATAATAATTTTCATATTTACCAGTACGATTAACTGATAATTTAAACCATTCATGTTCATCACTTGTATGATTTGGTACAAAATCTAAAAATATTTTCATACCAATTTCTTTCGCTTTTTTAATTAAATTCTCAAAATCTTCCATTGTACCAAATTCTGGATGAATTTTATAATAATCAGATATATCATAACCGAAATCGGCCATTGGTGATTTAAATATTGGTGAAAGCCATGCTCCAGTTATTCCAATATCTTTTAAATATTGTAATTTTTCTGTAATACCTGTTGTTAAAAAAAAAAAAAAAAAAAACAAACACAAAACACACACACACACACATTAAAATTAACATATTTTTTCTAAAATTCACCAACTAATAATAAATAATTTTTACCATTTAAATCACCAACACCATCTCCATCACTATCACGAAAAGAACGTGGATAAATTTGGTAATAATTTCCATTTTCCCACCAATCTTTTGCATTTATGAAATTTATTACACAAAATAATATTGAAAATATTGAAAAACTTAACACTTTCATTTTAAATATTATCGAAATGAACTACTAAAACTACAATCAGCAACTCAATTTCAATAGGAAATTCATTCGACTTTTATAAGTTTGGCTTTTATCGGTGTTTCACTACTTTAAAATTTGTAATTTTCGAAAAAGAAAAAATTATCAATGCACTCGAAGGCATTCACTTTGATTATGTTTTTAATTATAAAATATTCCATTGGTATAGATAATTTTATTTTATCATGTACTTGTGTATGTTTGCTAAAAAATTTTTTTTTTTCAATGTAATTTATATTTAATTAAAATTTTTATATAAATTAAAATTATTAGGATTATTTTTTATTTATATGGTGTCAGAATTTTAAAAGACTTAGACGTCAATTAAAGAAGACCTAATTAATTGAAATCAGGAAAATTAAAATTTTTTTAGTGATAAAACTTGGAAGTTTTGTGAATTTTTCGCAACAATATTCACTCCTCTACACCTACATCTCTGGCTTTTTTTTAATTACCACAAATTTTGTAAAAACATAATGTAAAGTACTTCATTATAATTCATAGGCTTTTTTATACGAAGGCAAAAAATTAACAAAGATGATGGTAACTTTTTAATTTAAAAACGTGTAATTAGTGTTTTGTCAGTAAAAGATATTAAAATCCTTATAAACAAATAGAATACATTTTAAAATAATAATTTTCATACCGAAAAAAACCAGTGAATAAATATGTTTCTATCGTTTTCAACTTTTCCACTTTAAAAATCAAATTAAATTGCAAATTAATGAGAAAAATTAACTTAATAATACTAATGAGAAGCCTTTTATTTTATAATTGTATGATTTTTAATTACCTTTACGTTTTTTTTTTTCACACTACAATTTTCAACAATTTTATTCAATTATATAAAAAATTTAAAAGAATATTACTTTTATTAAATAGAAATGTCCTTTAGAATTAAATACAAGAATTAAAGGAAAAAGAAAAAAAAAGAACATTGGATAAAATGTAAAAATCATATTTATATTTGCTAAAGACATGGAAACACATGTGACTCATTACAATAAATACGCAAATTAATAGAATTATTTTCTCTGTTTATTTTAAATATTTTTATTTAACCATGCATTTTTTTTTTCTTTTATTTTTTTCTTTTTATACCTTTGCTCATTTTTGTTATATCAGCAGAAATTCAAAAACATAAAAATATGTTATAGTCTATGAGAAAAATTCTATAAAAAAAAGTACAAAAGATAAAAATATACAGAGAATTTAAGGCGGTAGCATTTTTAAAATATCTTCGGTATAAGGATAAAGATGGGTAACTAAAAAGAACCTTAGTGTCAGCCCGAAGGCGATAAACATAGAAAAATTTTATGCTTTGAGAAAAAAAAGAGCTCAAAAAAGCATAAATATGCAACAACAAAAAATATGATATGGCATACAAAAAAAATTTAGGAAAAAAAAAAACATGATTTTACCGTTAAAGACAAAAGAGATATGAGTACAACAGAAAAAAAAAGGGTTACTACATTCTAAAAGGTCTTTTTACTTGGGAATAGTTATAGAAGAACAGTTTTGAAAAGCTTCAAAAAGAAACTTACATACATAGGTACACACACATTTGTATGTATGTAATGTAACATTACACATACATACACACAATAAAAAAAACAAAGCCAAAATAAAATTTAAAAAAAAAGATGTATGCAAGAAGCTTAAGAATGATGAGAAAAAAAGGATACAAATTTTGCTTATCCCACACAGTTGTGGATATAATGTAAAAGGCCACATATTTATGAGTTGTGGATGGTTGCTTTAAAATCTCTCAACACAGACAAGGATTTGTCTCATGACTTGTTTCCGAAAGTAAAATATTTTTCGTGCTTAAAATTTCTTTATCATGTAAAAAGGATATATACAGGATGTTTACAATAATTTCAAAAATAATTACAAAATATTTAAATACCTTGAAAAAGACACTGTTTCCACACAAAGAAGTATTTTTTATTTTTATTCTGAGGAAACAGAAAATAGAACAAAAAGGATTTTTTTCTTATTATTCCTGAATGAATAACTTTCCAAAAAACATTTCGATATTTTTGTACACTTATAAAGGACCATAACGCTAAAAGTTTAAATTTTAATTGATTTGTAAAAAAAAATGTGCCACTTTGTCCCTAAGCTATGGACACCCTATATAGTGTGTAAAAAATATTTTTAATATCACTATTTGTTACCTTTTATTTTTTATATATTTTTTATTCTTTGTATTATTTATTCAAAAATATAAGAATTTCTTTTTTTTTTTACATGTGTAAATGTATATTTATACAAACCAGGAAATTCGTTTAACAAACCAAAAGAAGAAATACAAAATAACAAACAGAAAAAGGACACATACATATAATACAAGATTTTAAAAAGATGCTTTTTTTTTAAATTTCAAAAAGAGTTATTCTGTGCTTATTTCTTCAAAAAACAAAATGTAGAATTTAAAGGAATTTTATAACGCACGTTTATTTCATTTATTTCATATTTAAAAAAAAAAAGTTTTTATACTTATGCACATATAACCACTAAGCTTCTGTTTTGTATTATGCACGTTTTTTTTTTCTTTTTTTGCTTTTTTTGTTGTCACTTTCAAAGAAAGAAAAAAGAATATAAAATCCAAAAAAAAAAATTGTTTTCTCGCTTGTTTATTCTTTTAATATTCAAAAAAAAAAAAATCCCAAAGTAAAAAAAAATCCTTTTTAAAAGTACACGCATACCTCTAAAATTGATGACCAAAGCTTCTTTTCGTTAAAACAGTGCTCTTTTTTATATTTAATATAATAATAATAATTTTTCTTTACTTTTAAAAAAAAAAAATTTAAATAAAATTTATTCCGACATAGATACTAGTACTAGTAGGTAACCAAAAGACATTAACGTTTTCATTTAAACGTTTTTTTGTTCTCTTTGTGCTGAAAAATATAAACTATATGTGAGTAATGTAATGGTGTAAATTTTAAATTAAATATACATAAGCATGTATGTAGTCTTAAATACACACATATATGTACATACCATACATATATGGAAATAAATTAAGAATGGTAACTTTTTTGTGTAACGTATTCTATTTTTATTTTATCTTTTTCTCATTAAACACAGAGTCCTTAAACTTTTTTTTCTTTCTTTTATTCATTTTCAATTTAATCTGAATAATGTAATGTAATACACATACACATATTCATATTTTTTAGGTATGAAATGTGTATGGAATCTCATTAAGAAATAAATACAAACCAAAAATTATTTTATAATATTATGGTCTTTTTTATACATTGTATTATAAGTATATATGATAATTTTTTTTTTTTTGCACTAAAAAAACGACAGCTCATGTCTTTTAAGAAAAATTCTTTTTTTTTTTTCTTTCAAAGAAAAAATTTTCTTTTGATGGCTCTATTCTAATATTCATAACAGGTGAAAAACATTTCATGTAAAATGCTTCGTACAATGAAGCTTTTTTCATATCAAAAACATGTCAAAGTGAACATAATTGGAATAATAATAATAATAATAAAAAGAAGACAAAAACAATATTTAAAAAATGTGTATTTTTTATGAATTAGGTTGTTGAAATGCCATTCAAATTGCTAATAATTTTAATTAAATTAAATTTTATGCTAAAACAATAACGAGACAGGGAGGCGTTAAAAAAAAGTTAGTAAAAATTTTTAATTTTTTTTTTTATTAACAATAACTTTAAAAATTAAGCTTTGTTTGTAGCTTTTCAATCAAAATGAAGCCATAGAATCAAAAAATTCAAAAAAAAAATGATAAAATTAATTGTATTTTAAAATAATTTAAATATAATCCGTTTAATTTTTCCTTTTTTTTCTTTTTTACTTTTCAATGTTCTCTTCAACAATATTCACGCTAAATTAAATCGATCCTATATAGGTACTATTAAGTATAACTTTACTTTTCACGGTAATTAATCATTTATTTCGTGAACATAAATATTATTAGAAAAGGTCTCCTCTGCCATAATTTACATATGTATGTATAGAATATTGCAGCGCCATATAAAATGCATTCAGAAAAAAGTTTATTTTTACGTGTATGTATTTTTTTTTTTTTTCAATGGTAGGTCTATGAACGACAAACACATTAAATGACACATGAAATGGAAATTTTTCATTCATAAGTATATAAAAATATTAGTATTTTGAAGTGTGGGTATATCACAACCCGCAACAGCATCCATCCACCTCCACCAAATTTACATACATATTATGTACCTATATGAAAATTTAATGTTTTTTGTAAGTGCACTTTTGTTAGTCGCAATCTTTTTTTTATTCAACGTTGGAAAAAAAATAGGTACGAAAACAAAATAAAAGCCAAAACTCTGAGATTCAATAGAGACTCTTCACCTATTTCATTCATCTATATATGCATGTAATGTATGTATGTGTATAACTACATAAAGATCTCTCATTTAATATCACTAAATTTTCTGAAAAATGCTGCTTTTAATAGCCGTTGATTAATCGAAGTGTCTGGACACCCCGACTACGCTTATACAAGGCCAAGGTACATTCATTCATAATCGTTGTTGTTCGTTCTTATACATACATATGTATGTATATATACTTTGTACTTGTACTTTCTTTTAATAATGCAGAGAATTTTTATACATCACGCCAAGTTACATTGAAAAACAAAAATAAGTTTCTTATGTATGCAAAGCTGGCCAACTAAAAGTGACTAATATAATTTGGTTAAATCTGATACCTGTATAAATATCTGATACATGCATAAATACATATGTACATATGTACGTACTATAATCCAGAAGGTAGATATGTTTCTATAGATACATACATACATATGTAATATGTATTTTATTAAAGGGCTAAATGCGCTTATGTGGACATCTTGTTATGTTATAACTATTAAACACTTAACCTTAGACCAATTCAACGTGGGTGGTTAATACGAGTTCGATGCATGTAAATTTACGTATTCTTTTATTTTTTTAAAATAATAAAAATAAGATGCGCGCACCTCTTTTACAACAAACAATATACAGCACCACACACCACATCTCGCCTCTTACAGTAGCTAAAGTTAGTAAATTTTGTAAAAAATGACACACCATCGGTGTCTCAGCATGGGCTCGGCTCAACGATTCCAGCGCCTCCTTGTTATTACACATTTTGTATATACTACCACTAACTATATTGATATTGTAGTCAAAAGTCAAAGAATAAGTAACAATTTTTCTTTCAAGACTCCATTGGGTTTTTTTGTTTTGTCTATTGAAGTTTTGATTGATTTTCTTCAATTTATTAATACGCTTAATACCAGGAGTCAGAAAAAAAAAATAAAATCATGCATTTAGTAACATTTTTTTTTTCGTACAGCAATGAATACCACCTTTCAATGGACAAAAAGGCCAGCTGAGGTGAAAATCACTAAAAACTCTTCTCATCGACTATTTCAATAAATATACATTATTACGAAAAAAAAAACATAATAACAACAACAACAATAATAATAATATAAAATAATATTAAATAAAGTGAATAATGAAGAGCACTTATAGGTTATATAGACCGCCTACGTTTGAATTATTGAATCCTACTGAACAGAAGAGAAATTACAGACAGATAATCCGATATTAGTGTCAAAAGACTACGTGTAATATTATGTGCATACAACTTACTAGTTTTATTGAGAAATACAAATTTTTTCTACATTTTACATTTATTTATTTATTTATTCATTTTGCATATAATTGAATTAAATTGAAATTTGCAAAATTATCATTAAAAACACACCGATTATTACATGAAAATCAAATACATATTATATACTCCGTATACTATATGACTAAAAATTAAATGAATTCTTTTGTGATGATTATTTTAGATAAACAAAAGTATAAATATTTATTCTTGAATTGCAGAATCATTGTGTATCAATCATTTTTGTGTATCAGTTTTTATTATTTATATTCAAGGTTATTTTAAAAGTCATACAAGGTAAAGTAACTGAAGATTACTTACGTGAAATTTAAAAAATTACTATTTAAATATTTGGTGTCTATGAAATGATTTTCTAATGGAAAATAGCAGTTAAAATGACTGTTTTAAACCAGATATTCTAAAACATTCCTAAAATTGGAAAAAAAAAATGAAGGAAAAAAAATTTGCAGCTTATGTGGAAGATACTGGACACCAAGTTTTTCGGAATAATAGTTGGAAAAACAGATAATTTTTTTGCAAATAATGATAAAAACTATTATCAATTTAAAAAAAAAAAAAAGATTAAAATGTTTTACTTGACAATTACACAACACCCATGGGTTTTTTTATTTTTTGTTTTCTTAGTAGTCGGTTATCAAAAGCATTCTAGATATAAGTTATCGATATCAATTGAAACTAAAGATGTTTGGAGTTTAAACAAACAAAAAATTTAAAATTATCGAATTTTAATTTTTTATCGAAATATTTATTTACTATCTATATATGACAATTAACATAATAGAAATTTTATTTTTCTTTTTTTTTTTAATTTTCACACAATGTAAATAATTTTTACACGTCGTCTGTTTTCAAAAAAATTTCATGGTTTCCACAAAAATAGGGTACTTTTTTCTTACAATAAATAATTAGTCTTGTTCAAAACAACAAAAAAAAACATTTGTTTTTACGTCATTCATCATAAATGAAAACTTGAGAAAACAAAAATTTTCTTGATGATTTTTTTTTAATAAATAAAAAATATTTCTAAAAAAAATCAATTTTTGAATCCTTTTTGGAATGAGGTTTCTCTCTTATTCTTGTTATCATTTCATAATGATATTTGAAATCAGCAACAATTGTTCTTAATTAAGTTAAACCCTTTTTTTATCTTCTCCTAAATACAATTTTTTTTTTTTGTGTACGCAATGTGTAAAATAAAAATAGCTACACAGACATACATAAACACATATTACTTCCCATACCAAAAACTTTTCCTTTTTTTTAAATAATTCTTATAACTTCTGATTTTTGTCCTAAATAATTTTTATTTTTCAAATTTTTTTCCCCAAATCCCTGAAGGCCATATACTTTCTTCTGATACTTTTTTTCATGTTCTCCTATTTTTTCTTCTTCTATTTTTTATTTAATTTCTTTTTTTTTTCTTACAAAACGCCTTACATATTCTACAATATTTATAGAAAAAACAATAAAGTATGAGTTTAAAAAAAAAAAGTATCGTTTATTAAGAATAAACTACAATTACAATAAGAGTATACACCGTATACGTACGAGTATAGCTTCGTTACAAACTCAAGTATCTAAAATTTGAAGAAAAAAAAGTGATTTATTTGTTCAACCCTTTTTTCCGATTTTTCTCGCAGCTGTGACTGATTCAATATTATGAATGCGTTGGGGTGTGGGAGGCGTATGTAATTGGACGATTTCTTTTTAATTAAATGAAATGAAAAGAAAAGTATTACATTAAAAAAATAAAAGAAACAAGAACAAATACAATACGGAGAAAAAAATAAAGAATTAAAAAAAAAAACAAAAAAAAAGCCCATCATCTTAGAAAATAGAAAAGAAAAAAAAACATAAAATAAATAAAAATGAATTAAGAAAAAATAAAGAATTGTAGAAAAAAATAGAAAGAATGGAATTAGACAAGCTTATTTATCGCAGTTAATCAATTTTAATTAAAACAGATTGATGAAGATAAAAGAAATTTTGATTTTCACTGTAAGAACATTGGAAAAATAATTTTCCTTTTTTCTTGTTCTTTGTCTCTCGTTCTTTTTTTATATTGTTGTACTTATTGAAAAAAAAAATGGGTTAAAAAAAGTAAATTCCTTTGGAGGAAAAATATAATTACAAGGATTTTTTCTTCTTGTTATAGGATACAAATTAATTATAGAAGTTTTTTATTTCTCAAAAGAAATTTTTATCCTTGAAAATTAAAGAAGATTATAGTTATATTTTTTTACAAAATTCGAATTTTTTTTTTTTAAACTGTCTCAGTGGTTTTTTTTCCTTAAGAAAGTTTTTATTTAAAAAATAACTCAATGTATTTTATCGATTACCAAACAAATCGTATATTGCTTTCATGAATAAATAATTAGAGTCACAATGAATAACAATTACCAAATATCTTATAAATTGTTGAATATAAAATTTAAATCCGAACAGGATTCAAGTTTATTATTATTTTTTTACATTTTCCAATGCTTAATTACGTATTAAATTTGTTGATTTCATAGATGTACATATATATGTATGTTCTCTTTTATTTTCATCGAAATTATTGAACTAATATGAAGATTTATGATCATTTGCAATTCACTTATTATTACCAGTTAACAATAACTTAAAAATTGTCAGGTTGAATATGTATTTACAGTTGACATTAATCGGTTATTTATGAGATTTTTGTAACTTCTTATACAAATACTTATTCATATCTGTATATATTTATATAGAATGATTTAAATTTTTGTACCAAAATGAACTAACAATAACTTTTACACAATGTATCGCATATATACTTTTTGTACTATGTACATACAATTAACAAAACCGTACGTACGGTTGTATATACCATTTCAATGAATCATTAATTTTGATCCAATCAAATTGTCAATGAATGATCGCAAAAGATTATTAAAGTAGCTTTTATAACACCACAAAATATTACAATATCTGATATTCAGCACCTTTTGGTTGCAAAAAAAAAAAAATAAAATAAAAAATTGAATACAGCAGTCGCCCAATCATGGTAAATGGTAATGAATGCTGAATGCGTTATACAAAAGTAAAGTTGGTCTGTAAAAGGTAGGTCAAATACTTTAAATCAATTTTTTGACTTGATCAAAGAGATTTAGAATTTTTTTTTCTCTTGAAATATTCTTTGCACCCGTTCAAAATTTCTTTTCTTTAATCAAGGTAGACGTACTATAAGATACAAGATGACTAATTTCCTGTAAATAATTGAATATTATGTACATATGTATACATTTGGATAAACTGCATGCATTGGTACTTAAATTGAATGTAAAAGGATATTAAATTGATTTTTAGATTGTGTGATTAAAGTATAGAATCAAATAAATATGGAAAGTACTAAAAATTAGTGTGAAAGTATCCGAATGTTTAAGAAAAGAAATTTTGTCTTGAATTATAGTCGAATTATTTTCTTGTATTTTGATTATTATTTTCTTTCAAAGTTCAAAATATCTATATGTAATGACATCTGTATTTTATATTTTATTTATTTATTTTAAAATATAAATTGAGCACATATTAAAAATCCATTTGTTAACTTTAAAATATGTAAATTATATTAGGTACCTATCTAATACTCAAAAAAAAAACACAACGAGAAAAAAGATTAATAGTTCTTTGTTCAAACCAAACTATTCATATTTTTGGTTTTATTTACAAAATAATACTACAGGATATAATAAGGATCAATTCTATCATATGTATATGTACGTATCTAATAAAATGATATAGTAAATAGAGAAATTTTCATTTATCTTTTTTCTTCATAATATCAAAATCAACATTATCCCTTTACTTGAATGATTTATCGTTTTATATGTTATTTTCAGATAAAATAAATGAAATGAATGACATTTTATCTTTTGTCTTTTACAAATGTGGCATATGTGATATAGGAAAAGAAGAAAATTACTTACAACAAAGTATTGACTATTTTATCATGTATAAGAAAAAAATTTAAATTTAAATAAGCAATTTAAAAGCTGGTTCTATTTGGTTTTAGCAAAAGTTCTAAATTGGTTCAGATAAAAAAATATCTTTTAAAAAAAAAAAGTTAAATAAATTATAATAATTTCAAGTACTTTTTTGGATTTCATTCTTTTCTGTCGAAAATTTTTTTTTGAAAGGCTATCAATTTTAAAATATGCTTTTTTTCTCTTCTAATTGCGAAGACAAGCTAAAATATTGTCATTTTTTTTTCTAAATAAAATCTAAATTTTTGTAACACGTTTAGTTTCCTATATTTTAAGAAAAAAATAAGTCTCTTGCAATATTTCTTTGAAAATTTTCACGATACCTTCCATCATTAACCAATTTTTCCTTTTGTTTTTATAATGTTTTGTTTTTCTTCTGAGGTTTACATATATGCATAAATTCGCCTTCATAAACATATTATAAATAAAATAATATAAATGTAAGTTAAGTACATTTGTTATATCTTAGATACAAAATTTACAATGCAGTCACCTTCCGGCTAAACTATTAATCTTCGACTCATTAAAAGAGTTCAACCGTTGCAATTGTGTATTGTTGTATATGATACATATCGCATTTATCTTTTAGTATTTTTATAAATATTGTAGATACATAAATAAAAATATTATAATAATAGCTATAACATTTTTATCTATTTATAATACTCTAACAGAATTTTTGCATTTTTTTCACATAATTCGTCAGTGATGTGTGAATGACTAGAAAACGCATTTGGATGCGCTTAGATGCAAAATAAAATATTATACAAATATATATACTACGTATGTATTTATTTATTAGATGCATCTACAAAATATATTCACAACTATGGAAAAAAAAACCACATCGCATCACAAAAAAGATTTCTTCTTTTTCTTTATTCAGGTGGAGACAGTAATTTATGAAACTGAATAAGGTGCAAATCTACGAGTACATGGCCCATTCAAAATACTGTAAAACAAAAACATACAAAAAAAAACTTAATATATAAACCACAAACTTACATATACATTTTACACCACAAATGCGATGACGTAAAAAAAAAACAAAATCTTTTAAAAAACAGCGTTATCTTTCATGAAGTTATAGAGCTTTAAATTGAACATTGTGCAGATATTTTGTAAAATGAAGTACACAATAATATAAAAGTGAACATTGCTCTGTAATTCATCTACTAGAAACTATAGAGTATGTACATACAAGTGATGGATAAAAATATTTAAAAAAAGGGGGAAAAGATTTGTTGTTGAAACTGTAAAGTTAAGTGGTCGCTAATTAATGAAAGGTAAACCAAGAGCTGACTTGACTTCCTGTGATTCGATTAGCTAGCAAAGAACCAGACATCATCATATTAAAATCTCATGATAGTTGACGTGTGGTATATATAAAAAGTGTTGGACTGAATTGCAAACACCTTCACAATATGATGTAATGGTGCAAAATTACAATATACTAAGTACATAATATTATTAACTATATATATTCGTATGCATATGTATATATGTATGTATATGAAAAATTTTACCTTGTGGATAAAATATGTAAGATATACATAATAGTTCTTTGAATGATGATGATGATGTTGATGATATTTTCTGGCTTTTTCTTCTTCTTCTTCTTTTTCTTCATTTTTCTGCAAAGAAAGAAAGAAAGAATTTCGCCTTATATTATTATAATTTTTTTTTTTAGTATTATTTTAAAAATACACATATACTCACTAATATTACAAATAATTACATTCTCACAATGTTGTAAAAATTAAATGAATTGTATAAGGTTAGCAAAAGGTAGATAAGTGCATACAAATATCATTAAACTAAGGTGTCAAAAACTGTTTCTTAATATAAAGTCAAAAACTTTTATAAACTCCAAAGAGTTCATTCAGATCTTTCGCACACAATTCGTATCCGATTGCAATTAATCTTATTTAATGGTCCGATTGTATGTTAAATAGAATTAGAAGAGGTATTACTTATTATTATTATACGATACAATAATATTCAACAATAATAATATGTGTAATGATACTAGTTCAATTATTTGTGTACTGAAGTGCAAAAATTAAAATCGCGTACATCTTTTACTCACTGATAAAAATCAAATTAAATTTAAAATTAATTCATTCTTATTATTATTATTATTTTTTTTTTGTTATGTGAAATTTTATAATGCACTTATAAAACATTATTACTGATTAAAAAATTTCAAAAGATAAAAAGTAAAAAACAAAAGAAAAATCACCTTTATACCATGAAACAACAAATTTATTGGATATTATTATCACACTTTGTTTTTTATTTTTATTTTTTACTTGATGTTAGTCATGTCAGGTTCACCTGAAAGCACAATCACATTGTATCGAAGAACGGAAGTATTCAAGAAGGAAAATTTTTCAATCACTGAATAATGTTATAAAAAAATGTTTAACCGTAATATCTTTATACATATATTCGTTAATTTACAAACAGAGAAATTCTTAAAGAACTTTTATCAAAAAGTAATTAAAAAAACTTTTTGATTTATTAGATGTAAAAGTACGATGATATATTTTACGTATCAGTAAAATAGGAAAAGGTCCTTTAAGATCTGATTTTTAAAAAAAAGAGTTTTTATATATATAAAAAAAAAAAAAAAAAAAAAAATATATAGAAAAAAAATTTCTGTAACAATGGATCTTTTTTTTTACATTTTTCTATTTTTTTACTGATTTCTGTCGTTTTTTTTTTCATATTATTTTTTTACTAAAAAAAAAAGGTGACCTAAACAAGAAGATGAGAACAAAGTCATTTCAAATTTTCCATGACATGTAATTGGAGTAAAAATTACCTTTTTTAAATTAAAATTGCCGCAAGGTAAAATTATTTTCATCATAATACCTGTGTTTTCTATTACTTTTGAATCTAACATGAAAAACAAAAATAAAAATAGCACAAACAAAAATAACAAGAAAAGTGAAAAAAAAAAAAAAACAGAAAATAAAATGACGTAAAATAGAGAAAAATTGGAAGCAAGAAAATAAAAAGGAATTTTTTTTACATCACATATTTCTAACAGCGAAAATGTGAAAAATGAAAATGTTCACTGACTGGTTTTCGTTTTTTATTATTTTAATTTTAAAAATTTGTTGATAAATTTAAAATGACTTTGTAAAATTATGTATAGTTAAAAGGAAGTTTGATGTGTGGTGTTCAGGGTTGTTCTAAGTTCTAATATCTAATGGTGAATATCCTGATCAAATTTACATAGATTAGAAAAACAGAAAGATGAAATTTTAGTCAATAAGAAGAAAACAATTTTTTTTTAAATACATATTTTTTTTTTTCAAATACATATAAGAAAAATAAATTTCATGAAATATTAAGTTCACACATATTCATATACGTACGTATATCAACTTTAATACAAACCATTAAATTATCATCTATAATGCTCATATAATAACGACAAAATGTTTATTTCTTAATGATTCTAAGAAAAATTTTGAACAGATTTATATTTATAATATGTAAAATGCTCCAAGAAAAATATTTTTGTATTTTTGTTTATATGAGAGCATATACATACATATAACCATAAAAGTTATATGATAAAAGGTATGCAAATATATAATTCAAATGTTGTATTATATAAAGTTAAAAGCGAAACATACCTGCTACTACAGAATATGACAAAGAAATATTATTGCCAATTAGCCACGATCATCAAGCAGATATAAATGATAATGTTCAGAAGTTTCGTAACAGATCACGAATATCAATCACTAAAGGAGATTTGTCATAAGTTTTTATGTTTTTTTATTTTTTTATTTTTTTTTGTTATGGAAAACAAAATAAAATAAGGAAAAAAAATCACATACATATATGTATTTTTATATACTCCATAAGGAATGTGATATATTTCAAAAAGAAAATATTCAAAAAGATTATCATTAATATTTATTTTTAAGAATATTTATCTAATGGCAATTAACATTTATAAAATGCAAATTAATCGTTCCTGTTATAGATACAAGATACAATTGTAATATTTAGAATTTTTTTTTTTTTAGGTTTTAAAAATTCAATAAACTTACGAAAAATTTGGAAAAATTACCTAAAACATATTCTTAAATTCTCCAATTTTCGACAATTTTTAAAAATTCATGTAATTTGAACACAACCCACAAACGAAAAGCTCACCCTATTCAAACATTTCATGTAATTCGAAAACCAAATAAATTTTAATAATTTAATCTTACAAAATCTCAAATTAGAAAATATTCAAAATTTAATAACTATAATATTTCTCATTTTTATTTAATTTCTCCAAAAAACGAAAAAAAAAAAAAAAGAAAAAAAAAGTAAATGAAATTCGCTCCTTTTTTCACTTTTTCTTTTTTTGTTCAATATTTATTTTATCTTTGAAATTTTCTTTTTATGTAACAAAATATTATTTTATCTTTGGAAAAAAAAACCTTGTTAACCCTTTTTTTCCATTTTGCATATCATCAACGGGGTTTTGTTGTCTCTCATAGTCGATTTATGATTCTAATTAAATTCAGTAGCAGGGAAAGTAACGTGTTTTATCTACCGCCTGCCTAATACAGATTCTTTCTTCTTCTTTTTTTTACTTTACTTTTTTTTTTGACTTCATCTATATCCAAATTCATTCTTTTAAATGAAAAAGATCATGATACTTATACAATAAGTACAATATAACACACAAGTAACTAAAAAAGCAGACACACATATTTTATATTATATAAAAAAAAAAATAAAAATGCGGTATATTGTTGTTAGAGAACAGAGAATATTTTACATTCATTTTGTTTTTCTTAACTATAATAATACTTTTACAATAAAAATAATAAAAACGAAAGGAAAGAAAATAAGAGAAAAAAAACAACATTATATTGTCTCTCAAACCATATCGAATGATAGCCAAAAAGATAATAAAGTAAAGGGTACGATAACAATTCATTTAGATAATAAAAATAGGACATCGAATTTTAATCAATCCATTTAATTTGCATACTCATTGTTTCTATGCGTTGTAATGGGAGGATATGCGGCAATACGATGATGATGATGATGACTAAAATGTGTACGTACACTCGAATGTTTTATATGAAAATAAAAAGAATTATGTATTTCATTTTTGTTATAGAAAAATTATGTTTAAATATAAAATTTGTATGTGTATAATGTAGAATGTTTTTTCTACTAACGATAAACGTCAGCAAATGCTTTTGTATGTACATACTCGTAGATAGATACTATGTATGTTTTTTTTTTTTATTTCAACAGTTCATTCAAGGATGAAAACCTAGATACAAATACAGATAATATTGTGATATTCATTTCTTCGTTATATTATGTTTCTTAATATAGAGGGTGTTTTAACCAAAAATTTATTTAGAAGCAAAAAAAAAAAATTGAAAGTAAAAAAAAATTGTATTCTTGTATCCGATTAAAATGAAATTTGAAATTTAAATTCACCATTCACTTTCTTTTTTTATTTTAATTTTAATTTTGTTTATGTTTTTTTTCTTTCTTTTTTATTGTAACTGCGAAATGTATACTAAACTAACAAAAAGTCGAACAAAAAAACCAAGAAAAAAAGAAGGTGTTTTCTAGACATTGGGAAATTGAACAAAGATATAATACGAAAAATGAACTTATATAAATTTTCGAGTAGATTAAAATATTTATCCAATGATCCCTAAAGAAAAAAGGGTTTTTCTTGTTTATTTATTCTTGACTTTTAAAATTTTTACTCTTAATAGTCATCGATATGAAAAAAAAAATAAGTAAATAAGATTCGTTGAAAGTTTCTTTCTTTAAATTTTTATTTCTGTTCTTTTTCTTCTTCTTTTATTTTCTTTCGAAAATTGATAAAACCTTAAAAAAATGAATTAGAGCATAAAATGGGGATAATGAAAAAAAAAATACATAAGTATCTATTACGTATAAATTATTTATTTTTTTCTCTATTTTCTTATCACAAACGATTTTTATGTTAGTAAAAAAAAGTGTAATAAAAAAAAGAAAATGAATAAAATGGGAAAAAATGAATTATTATATTTATCTGTTATTTTGATAATTTCATTTCTCGAAAGAAGAAAGAAAGAAAAAAAAAGTAATTATAAATATGTACGTTTTAAAAGACATGATACTAAGAATTTTCATTTCCTCGTATTTTTTAACTGCCACAAGAATATACTAAACAACAACGAAATGAAAACAATTTACAAAAAAAAAAAACAAATGAAAATAAAAATGTTATTATTGTCGTATTTTAATTTAAACAGATTGACAAAGTCCACGTATAGTATTTTTTTCTTTCTTTATTTTTCAATTTTCTTCGTTATTTAATGATTTTAATTTTCGTTTTCATCGTTATGTCTTTTTTCATTTACTTTTTTTTTTTTTTAAAATTAAACGTACAAACAAACACATAATTTATTTATACTAAATTTCATTTAGGCAATCATTTTCTTAATTAAACCACACCAAATGCCGTTTTTTTTTTGCATAGAACATATCTTTTTTAGTAAAAACATGTAGATTCTCACTCTACGAATGTAAATGATATCTATATACAAAGTCATTTTAAGATATCGAAGACAACAAGAAAAAAATTTATTCTCGTTGTTTAATTTTTATACTTAGTGAAAATCACGTCATTTATCAGATGTAAAACAGAAGAATGGGGATTCGTTACATTTTTTTATTCAAATTTAAAATGTTATATTTCATAAAGAAGAGAGAGATAAAAAAATTTATAGGTACATATTATATTGTCCTTTTTGAAATGATCCTGGTATTTATCTATTACTTAAAGTAATGGCGTTAATTAGAATTGAGAACTCAATTTTCAGGAAATTAACTATAATGAATGTTTTCAAATTTATTTTTTTAAATGAGAGTTTGATAATTTAATAAGTGAAAAATAAATGTGGTAAATCGAAGAACAGGACATTTTTGATGAAAAATGTGAAACTTTTGGTTACAAAAATGTTACCTACTTAGGTAATGTCCTATATAGAGTTCCAAAATATCATCCTATATCAGGATATTAATTTATCGGAAATACTAAATACTCGAATAAAACTCATATATTTCATCTGAAGTTATCTTTTGCATTGTTTCCGGAGATTCCATTCAACACACTCTTTCATATCAAATGCACATTTTACTCTTAGTTTTTAAAACATAAGTGTGTGAAACAAGTGGAAAAATCTACAATTCCAAACAAACAGTTCCGAACCTTTTTAAACGTCTGTAAATTTGAAAATTAAGTGGGATTCATTTCAATGTTCAACATGTTGAACACCACCTTAGTTGACAAGTGGTGTTTTGATGTTTTCGAAACACAGAAAATATACTGAAACGAACTCTATCTTTACTTGTGTCTAATATGAAAAATATGAAAATAATTTTTAAACATTCTATTTATGTCATGATATATATTTTTATAAATATTGTAAATAAAATACAAATCATAATATCACGAAAATTCATCATTTATTTACTTTAAAAAAAACAAAAACGTAACAACAAATTTAGCTCCCGATTTTTTTTTCTTAATAACAGAATTGAGAATCTATATAAAATCACACCATCAGAAAAGTAGCATCAGCAACAGAAAAATTAAATTTTAAAATACACTTTGTGATTTATGTGACAACATTCTTTATAAGTGGTAAATCATAAAATATCGTCCGTGATCAAAGAATTTAAATAATATTATTTAAATGTAAATACATACTTACATTCAACATTGAAATAACTATGTATACATATATGTATGTATGTATGTATATATGCACGTGTAGATACAAAGCATATTTTGATTCTTGAAAATTCAAATATGATTTTTCTTTCTATTTTCTTCCTGTCATACTTTATTCCAACATTATAACGATTAATAATAAATAATTTTGTTTATAATTTTAAATATTGTACAATATTATAGCAAAAAAAAAAAAGAATGAATGTTTTGTTAAATAAACATACGTCACAACTACTCGAGAATTTATATGAAGCGGATGAGCATCGAATTCTTATTCAACCATTAGATTAGATCGTTCTTACATTATTATATCATTTGCTATAACGTGACTTATCTAGGCTAAACTGGAAGAAGAAGAAGAAAAAACACACACATGTAATTCTTGTGTCATATTTAATTAGTTACCTCATTTTTGGTGACACTACAAATCATTTTTTGAAAATATACCTCATAATTTATCGCTTCAAAAACAAAAAAACAACAAAAAACGATATTTACTTCTTTGCTGTTAAACAATTTTAAACTACAAATAGATACATATGTACGAGTATGTGCTTATTTCATTAAACTGATTTAAATAATATTTTATTTATTTAAAATCATGCATAAATTCATTTTTACACGATTACATATCATTTCATATATGAAAAACAATTGAAATAATTTTACTGACAATAATTATATTGTCGTTGATTTTAATCGTAATACGATGACTAAATCACTTCTGATTATAAAATCTTAAAGAAAAACGAAAAACTATAAACACGATCAATAAAAATCTTTCCTTTTCATGATTTTGCATTGACTCGATTTCATACTTTTATGTTGAAAAATCAAATCAAATTAACATCATTTGTATTTTAATTCTCAATCACAGTAGCGCTTGTTTTTGTATATTATTATAACTCAAGCAGTATCACCTCACCTGTGAGAACGTGTACAAGTTTAAATATCATGGATTTGTTTTTATTTTTTTAATTTTTTTTTTACTTTCCTTTTTTTTATCATTGAAAAAACAAAAAAGCATATAAATTTGTTGTTAAATTTTAGGGAGAATATAAAAGTTATGTATTTATTAGCAACAAACATATGTATCTTTATAATCTTCATCGAAAGAGAATAATCGGTGACATCAAAAGATTTTTACCGACACAACGCCTTTGGTATTTATTAATCGAACTCTCATACTCAAATCTTTATACGATATATCTTTTTACCTTTATCTTTACTTACTACACCTCTCTGACTCTAATGCTCAATATTTCTACTTTAAAAAGCATTTTTTATATGTAATATATTTATTTCGAATTCCATTTCGATCGATCCGATCACGCCAATCACTCTGAATCCTACAATTCTACCGCAAAATAATTAGCTTAATTAGCCGCCGATTGCGATGAAATTTTCATCGAATTTAAAAAATATAAACATTAAATAACATGAACATTTTGTGTAAATTTTCACATACAATTTTGTATTTCACATATTTATATGAAAAATACATACACATATACACACAAATACAAATGCAAAAAAAAAATACTATAATAAAAATAATCAGGATATTTTTTGGATTAATTAAAGTTGACCCTTTTTCTTTAAATACAAACATTTTATAATATTTTATAGATTTTTCGTATACTTAAGAAAGAAAAGAAAAAAATAAATAACAAAAATACATTTAAATGATTGTTCAGGTACTTTATATGTAAGTAAAAATTTTATATGCAATTGTATAATAAAATATTCCATGTACTGGCGTATATAAGATTTTGTGTACGTGTTCATGTTCATATTATAAACATTTTAAGAAATTGTCGGACTCGTTTATTTTGTAAAAATCAATCGAGAATGGTGTCTTCTTAAACATTTAAGTTATTGTGATGCGGCACTTTGATCTGACGACAATTTTAATCACTTGCGACTTCACCGCGCAACACTTTTTATCAACTAAGAATCGGTGTATTATTTTTGGTATTTTTATTTAATTTTTTCTCAATTTATTTATTTTTTATTTCTTTTAAATTTTTTATTCTGTCGAAGATACATAATCTGATTGCAAGTTCATTTTTAACAATAAATATTATTCGGATAATCATTTCCTTGATTTGATTTTTTTAATTGTAAAATCCATGAATTTCTAAAGTACTTAAAGGATCAGAATAATGATAGTGGACATAAGGGTTCTTATTCTAACTCTTATTAACGCTCAAATTTAAGCTCAAGCCAATTTTTCTTTTGTTTTTTTGCTAAGACCCCTCTGTGGTTGTTCAAAATTTGTTAATTTATCCTTATTAATTTGTTGTTTTTTTTTTCTTTGAAAATATTCACATGATCAAAATACATCCCCTTCTTGAAAAATTACACTCGTTATAAAAATGATTTTTTTTTAAACAAATTTTTGAAAAATTTGAATGATAAGCAACAACAAAAAAAAACCATCTATTCATATTTGTCTTGATATTACAAGTAAAGACATATTACAGTTTTTCTTTTATCATCCAAGTCATATTATTCTGTTGCATTCTACTTGCATGGTAAATCTTTTTATTTATTTATTATTATTATTATTTTTTTTTTTCTAGAAAACACAAAAAATATATTTTATGCAACTTCCCCAATTATTCATCTTCGAGGTAAACTCCTTTTCATATATATTTCCGTTGACTTTGACGGATTGGTCTGGTGTACTGATGGCTTTTTAATTATCAGCTTTCGATGAACCAGCAATTACCCGCACAGTATAAAAAAAGGAACTCGATAGATTTGGTTCGATTTTTTCTTAATATTCAAACACAAATACATATACTAGTACATATGTATGTACAATACATACAAATTTATGTACAGATACAGATACTTTGTTTTTTTCTGGTAAGTTTTGAAAATATACAAGATATACATAAATGCTCTCCTCTGATAAATTCCTTTCGTACATTAAATAAAAAATATTGTATTTCGAATAAGATACAAAAATTATAGAAAATTTATATTTAAACATAAATGAAAATATGAATTTTTTTTTCTTCTTTATATGTATACGTAACGACATATAATATTTCTCATATTTAAAAAAAAAAAATGATAATAATAATCTGGTAGATTCATAATTTCCAGACATCGTATAGCATTTTATGTATATCGTTTATGAACCATAAGTCGATTGTTTTGTTGCGTGATAAACACATGCATCGGTCTTTGATAAATTGATCTTCATCAATCAGTTTTGAGATGTTCGGTTTTTCAATGATATCTTTTTAGTTAGGTTCATTTTTATATTTGAAAAAAAAAAAAATGTATTAAATGCAATACATTGATGTTATTTGAGAAATTTTTTTTTTCTTCTGAAATTAAAGACGAAAAAAATTGAAATTTCTTAAATTGTTTTTGTTGTTGTCTCAACCAGAACATATTGCGTGATATTAAAGATACTCTCATAAATATATACATATATATTTTTTTCATATTTCAATTGTAATTATCGCTTTATAATATTCAGAAAAATTATGGGTTACAATAATTACAAAAATATTGGTGAGTTTTATTCCCCTTAATATTACGTCAGCAATTATGATTAAATTTAAAAAAAAAACGTAAGGGAATCGAACTTTTAATCCTAATAACCAATTCTTTGGGAAGAAAATAAAATATCCATGCAGTTTTTTTCTTGTCGAGACTATTTATCTGTGGAATTTTTAGTTAAAGTTCCAAAACGAATTCAATGAAGCTTAGACAAATCACTGGAACGTGTTTCGCACATTTCTGTGGATATTTTTGAAACTCAAATCCAGAAACTGAAAGAAAAAAATACTAGTTCTGGAAGTTACAGAACAAGCTTTCTCTTTTTTAAAATATCGGAAAATTTAATAAGAAAAATTGCTCAACTTTTGTATATCTAAAGCAAAAAAAAATCTCCTTTTTTTGCCATCAAATGAAAAAAAAAAAGAATTCAATGACCATTATGGTTATTTACCACATTAAAAGTATTTTTCAATAAAATTTTCAATAAATCTTTTGTTCCCTTGTTGTTGTGTTAACATCGAACGTATGGTGGTGACAGATTTTACCGCTGTAATCGATGGACATTGTAACTGAATTATGTTTTGTAGACAAACAAAAATTTATATATGATGATATGCATTTCTCAAAGGATGAGGAAATTTTGTTACATACATTTGTGTCTACAATATGAATCTGTAGAGAAGTGTGATACAGTCTATCTATTTTCCAATATCCATAGAGTCTACAATACAGTATATTGTTAACAAAAAAGACATAAAAGGATATATATGTATGTACATAATGCCAATGGTATATACAGTCAATACTTCAAGTTTGTTTCAATGATGGTATAAACGGAATTTTTCAAAATGCTATTCTACTGTTCAGAGTTCTTTACATTGGACTATAAATTTAATTTGGCTGACACATGTGATTAATTGAAAATTCAATGAAAACTACGTATCACAATAATATTGGGAGAAAATACATACATACATATATGATATAGTGAGCAATTAAATCATACATGTCATTCACAAAAAAAAAAAAAAATTAAAAATTTTTAAATTTAAATTTCTCGATCGACAAAATACAAAAAAAATAAATAAAAACAACTTTCCACTACATAGTCGATTATTGCATTTCAAATGTGACTTTGTGTGCATTGTAAAGTACATTATTTTTAATCACCAAATTAATAAAATATTATCTGACGTTTTGTTGTTTTTTTTTATTTATAAATCTCTTCCTTCATGCATCTTCTCAAATTTTACTTATTTCTTTTTTTTTTTTTTTTCTTAAAAGTTTATCGATGCATATTTGAGGTTTTCATTGAGAAATTCTCTTCGTTTTTTTTTTTTTATTCGCATGACAATCAGAGCAATTTATAAGATTTAACAAAGAACAAAAATAAAAGAATGAACTGCATATAATTCTTTAAAAGTTCAATGAATCAGTGCATCGTTCACCGTGGGAATTGAAAATCCACTGAACAATCTGAGAAAATATATACACTGTCCCTACTGGAAGAAAAGAGGCTTTTTTAAACATTGAATTTTTAAATTATCTATTTTTTGATTGCTATAAAAATTAAATAGATATTTTGTGAGAATAGTGAAAAGTATTCTATTTGTTTATTTTTGAAAAATTCATAATACTTTCCTGGTAAATTTCAACACCCGCATCTCTATGTATTGGTGTATGATAAATTATATTGTTTGACTTGTTTTTTATTACAGACTACATCCTATTCTAATAATTACTCTATATATTTTTAAAATTTACTAACATTCACAGAACTTTAACAAAAGAAACAAAAGCATATACTCAGCTTTTATTTTAAAAAGTACGATATTCACTTGATTAAAAATTTATTCTTGCATTTTTATCAAATATTTTTCATAATAATTAATTTTTTATTTAATCTAATTACTCAAAGAGTAGAAAAAAAAAGAACAATGTTCATGCTAGTATTCATGTATATTTTATTCCATGTTTTAGAACAAATTATATTCCAAAGAAAAATTATGAGTATAGGTATCTTTTTCTATCAGATTTACCGCAGATCTTTACATTCTATTCAATTTGGTAGACCAACGACAATGAAAACTTTTTTTTTTTAAAAAAAGCAACAACAAAAAATGTATCTGCACCTAACCAACTAACAGATTATAATCTTAGAATTAAAGTTTCAAGATTGAATTGATATTATTAATTACATCTATGGCAGTTAAAAGAACACTTTTTCATAGCAATCAGATACATTCCACAGCTGTTATTGTTTTTATTTATGTATTTATTTATTTTTTATTTTTTACCATTATTGATGTAGCGAGTGTATATTGTAATGCAAGAATTTATTAAGTATATAAATTTACAGGCGATGTTTTGTCAATGATGATGAAGTGAATATGTGAAGAAAATTTTTAAAAAATATAAAAAAAAAAAGGTTGCAGACATAATCATTTTCTGCATGATGAAAATTGTTTTTGTCTTCAATCTTCGATGCATTTTCTTTTTAATTTTTTTTCTTATTCTTCAGATTTATTTAATTCTGATACAAAAGTTCACATAACATACACACGAATAGTGTCAACTAGTACCAATTGTTATATTCATTACTTGGCGACACCATGCGGTTGTTTTCTATTGACAATAAATTCACCAGATTCTCATTATTTTCCTTAAAATGAAAAAAATAAAATATATAAAACACAGAGCAAAATTCAAAATTAATAGCGATAAAAAAAAAGAATGTTTTCAACTAGTAATTAGTGTTCAACGAAGCTAAACATCACATAGAAATATGTAATCTTCATTATTGGATTTCGTTTGTTGACTATGTGCACGTTCTTGTTGTTTTTGTTTTTGTATACTCGGATGTACGTATATGTATAATCTTCTTTTTTTTTCTATAGAAAGAAGTGCAAGTACAATAATTACCCTTCAATATAATTATCTGAGCTTGCAAAGTATCTTAAAGTTTTTCTATTGTCATGCGACAATTCCATGGATCTTAAAACTTCAACATTAACTATTTTTCCTATTTTTTATTATATTATTTTTCTTGTTTTTTCTGTATACATTCCTTATAAAATGATATTTTTCTTTGTCGCCATCATTCTATCGATAATAATGTATACAAGAAGTTATTATCAATTTCAAAAAAGTAGCTATTTTAATATGTATCAGAAAATATTTTAGATAGTATAGTTGCTGATATAGATTTATACTCTGATCTAAAAACAATTATACATTGTAATCGATTAATCGATTTAATTGAATAATCACTACGATACAATTGCATTTTAATTGTATATAAATTGATTATATGTATGTGATGGCGCTAATCACGTGCGTTTTCAATAATTCATGCTATTTCAAAATGTATTTAATATTTCATATTTTTTTTTACTATAATTGTTTAACGATCGATTATCGATATCAATTATCACACTTATAATTTACGTGATTGTATTGCAAAAATAGTTGATTGAAGTAAAGTTTTTGTTTATATGAAACACAGCTTGGAAAATTCTTTAACCGCCTGGAAAATTTCTAAACAATGAATTTATTGAACTCATGGAAAATTCTTATTTATTTATAATAATGAAAAAGTTTGAAAAACTCTCTTAAAATAAGGTCAACAGGTCAAGAAATGATCCTTATACCGTGAGAATTTTTGGTAAATTAAACAACACAGTTTAGAGGTCATTGACTTGAATATCTTTCAGAACATCAAATGAATAAAATCATATTTTTTGATTATAAAATTAAATTTGAAGAAAAAATAATTAAACAAAAAAACATGAAACCATAAAAAATAACAAATCAACATTTTGTATTCATTGATACCGGAAAATGAAAACATATTACAGGTACGTAATATGAAATAAAAAATTAAAATTCTGTGAAATTGATCCTGACAGATCACAAATATGCAATGTATATAATCCTTTAGCTTATTAGATTCGCTGTAATTTCGATATTTTTATTTAAATTAAAAAAACAAAAATGAAATACAAAAAATGAAAAAATCATTGATGTGAAATCCTTGAATATAGCAATCAATGAGGCGTAACCATACATTTTTTCATACACACTCGTACATGTTATTTTGTTTTTATTATTATTGTTTTTCTTATTATGCCATATCAACAATCAGACAGTTACAAATAAAAATCAAAGAATTTTTTATTCGATACATCAGTCTGATTCAGTCAACAATATTGCAATGATGCCATTTTGATTTGGTAAAACCTCTATAAATATTTGCAACACAACACATGATATTACCATATAATGGAATATACATACACTTTTTTGTTGTTGCATATATAGGAGCGAATAATAATAATCAAATGTCCATCGTTTAAAAAAAAGCAAGTAAAACGTTTACTAATAAAATTGACCGATCTTAATCATATGGTGTTCATTTAAATGGCATCTTGACAGATAACTTTTCTTCATATATTTTTATATGTATCAGCATTAGTATCAAAGTATCTTTATAGCAAACAGTTTGGGCGTATAGGTAATAAGCTCAGACTCGATATTATGCTGCTGTTAAAGAAGCCGCTCTCAAGTACACCACCGCATCATCTTATTGCAATTAATACAGGGTAGTTTGAAATTTTTTCGAAAACATCAGAATACTAAAATTTAATGATTGTTTTTTTTTTTCTCTAAACAGCTTTGTAAAAAAAAATTATAGCACTTGATAGGAAAAGTGAAAAGGATTTCGAAAAGAACAATCGTTGAAAAATCTACTATGTACTTACATACATCACCCTGTAAGAAAAAATAAATATTTAATTCATCAAACTGCAATAAAAAGGATAATTTTAACAGTTTTGAAAAGTTACCAAATCAAATCGAAGATATAAAAAGTAATCAAACGCACTCAAAAAAAAAAACAGAAAAAACAAAAACATACATGACACACTGAAATCAAGTCTAATTCATGATCATTCTTTCAATATTTTTCTGAAAATGATGCTGCAACAGTAAAAATATAATTAAAACGATAGGTGATTGTAATGCTTATATACAGACATCTGTAATCTAGAACGATCCTACCTATTGCAAAAATTTTTGCAATATGCACAAAAAGGAAACAGGCAGCACAGTAAATAAAATGTGCTGTTTACGATGATGATGATGATGATGATGATGATGATGATGATGATGATGATGATGATGATGGACCACATGGTATGATTATAGGTAGGATTTGAAATGAGAATAAATATAGGTATGTATGAAGAAAAGAGACAAGGGTTAAATAAGTATATTTTATACAGTAATTTTTATTGAATTGCTTGTTGGTGTAGTATAATAGGTATATCACTCACGTAATTTTTAATAATAATAAATAATAATAAAAAAAGTGGGGAAGAACTGAAAAAAAATATTAATATTAAAAATTAATAATTGACTGAATATAAGTGATCCGCCTTGATGTTTCTCACACATGATAGACTTCAACATTTTACCTTTATCATGATTGACATCTTTTGATTATAAAGACTACATATAAGCAACAGCATAAAGGTATTTTCCATTTTAAATATTTTATTTAAAGACATATTATAAAAAAAAAAGTGTATATGAACATCCGTTTGATTGACACATTCTTTTTTTTTTCTTTTAATTTTCAGTTTTTATTATTAAATGAAAGAAAGAGCTCAGCAACCGTTTGATTTTAAATTGGATTTCTTTCGATATACCACCCGCCGGGGTCTATTGATCATTGATATAGAATAAATATGATTAGAAAATTCGATTTCCAGCAAAAAAAAAGTAATAATTATTAAAAAAAAAAAAATTTTTTTTTTTGTTTAAACAGTACAGTTTTGAATAAATAAATATCTTGATACCAAAGAACATTTAAACGGGATCAAAAAGTTTTAGAAATTTTTAAAAGGATATTTTTGAGAATTTTTCAAATAACTTAAAGTTACACTCTTGTTATGATTATTAAATTTAGTTAGACAGTTCAATAATTATTATCATTCTTGAAAAATTTTCCTATAGAACAATTTGTTTCTAAGTCTACAAGCTCAACACGAAAAATTTTGATTACTTCATTTTATTGAAATTTATGATTAAGCATATAGTCACCCATCAGTGGATTTTTTTTCTTACTAACAAAATAATAAATTCATTACTTTCACATTTTCATGTTTCCAATTTTCATTTCTTTCTCCAAGATAATACTTTTTGTATCTATGGCATTACATTAATTGATAGATACATACATATGTATACGTATTTCCATTTCACGTTATTTTGATTGATGCTACCACCTAAAAGACAATTTATAGTTGACTGGATTCACTAAAGCCATTTTCATTCACTCATGGAAAATAAAATATAATTTTCTTGATAAAATTTAATTCCATCATTCAAATCCAATATACCTAATAGTCAAAGTGATATAACTTTTCATTTTCTTTGGCATTCACATATGAGCACTTTTCTTTTATTATTATTATTTTTTTTTTTTTCGTTTCTTGTTCTTTCTTTTTATAGTTACTCATTTATATGTCGGTATGATTTTCTATAAAATATTTGTCCAGTATCCTATGTTCATATTATATAGAAAATAGAGCATAAACGAACCCTCACTTTTAAAGAAAATAAAATACTGTAAAAGATCATAAAATAGGATTTTGTTACTTGTGCTATATAACTAACCAAACTAATGACAATGTCATTGCCAGCCTTCTTAAATGTTCTTTCTGTATGTAAGTGTGTGTGTAGTAGCGCGGTCATTTTCAATATATAATAATAAAAATGATAACTTTTGTGCTTACATATAAAATGTAATGTATTTCTGTAATAATATAATATAAAGAAAAATATGTATCTACATACATGTATACCGGTGGTAACATAATGAAAAATAGGAATAAATACTGTGGTATGATGACAATTTGATGATTTCTTTTCTGTTCTTGTTATTATTATTTTTTTTTTGCTTATTTTTCTTCAGTTTTTAGTACCGTATGATAGTCATAACTATTGATTTGTTCCTGATGAAAATTATATTGACGATATATGAGATCATAAATGACAAGAAGGGAAATACTCTTGTTTATGATTCTGTTAAAGAAAAATAACATTTATAGAGCTAAAATAACATAATTTCGTAATCATTATTTATGTGGTTAATAACATAGCTTTAAAAAAAAAAAAGTAAAGAATATTGGTATTTTATATGAGCTGAGTAAAATCTGTACGTGATTGTGTTTCATTTATTTATACTGAAAGATATTTTCTTGTGTGTTATTTTTTTTAAGATTTACTTAATACTAATGGATTTCATTTTGATGTTATGAGATACATTAAGTGTTAAAAATAAATCAATAATAATGAAAAGAAGAAAAGATAGTAGTAATATGTACATTCAATAAAATTTTATGTATATTTAAGAAAATATCTTTTAGTTTTTTAGAGTAAATTAAAAGTAAAACAACGAGATTTTTATATAACAGGTGTGACATTTTCTTTAAAAAAAAAATCATTTAATAGCTATTTTGTGTGATAAAATTTTATTTTTAGTATTATGATCAAAGAGAGTATATACTCGTATATTGTAGTTCCATTAGAAAAAATGTTTTTTTGTTTTTACATAGAATCCAAAAAAAAAAAAAAAAAAAATTATTCAACTAGAAAAATTTAATAATTTTTACATTATTAAATTATGGAAATAAAAAAATAAATGTTTCAATATTTCGCTATTTTTCTTATTATTCTCATTCATAATTTATTTGATGTTTCAACCCTCTTTTTTCTACAAAAAACCAAAAAAAAATATTTACTTACTTAAATTAATAAGAAAAAGAAAATCATTTTTTTTTCTTTTTATTTCAATAAAACTTTTATATCAAATATTGTTTAACATAAAAAATTATTCTCATTTATTTGCATAAAAGATTATCCAATCTCCAGTGAATGGACGAAATCTTTTACTTTTTGTTTTCTTCTGTTCTTTCATTTTTTCCTATCAAAAAATTACAATAATAACCAAAAGAACAAAAAAAAAAAATAAATAAATTTATATCCGTTTTCATATTTTTATTTCTAATATTTAATAGTCAACTTTTTATTTATACAGAAAAAAATTCAACCCGAAAAATAAAGAAAACAAAAAAAGAAGACCAAAACAAAAAACAAATTTTGCTATATAAAATTTTATTTTTTTTCAAATTTATGAATAAAAAAAAAACGAAATGTAAAAAGGAAAAAAGGAAGAAAAAATGAAAACAAATTCTTTTCTAGTATCCGTCTATCGCACCCTGCATTATTTCAGTTATAAAATATTTCGTACAGATTGATTGGATTACATAAATAGATACAATTTATTTTCTCTCCACTTTTTCATTCTACTATGTATATGTGTTTTTGTGTCCTGTCCTGTGTGTAGGATGATTTTAAATGACCATGAATAAAGATATGAGGGTTTCTGAAAATTTTTCTGTTGTTTTTCAAAAATGAAAAAAATTACTCTCACCACAATATTATTATTGTATAGTAATACTATATTTTACATATACATACATAGCTATGTATATACTCTTTTTTCCATAAAATAAACTCCAATATTCAAATACCATAGTCATCATCATCATCATCATTTTCGGAAGATACATTCGAAGAATTCTTTTTAATACAATTGCAAAATTTTTAACTTTTTTTCTTAGCTTTTTTATTTTCTAGAAAAAAATGGTATTCTTGTCCCTTTTTTATTTGAGCATTGTACGATCGATTTTCCTTTCTTTCTAAACGTTATTTTTTTTTCTTGTGGTTTTCTTTGCATAATTTTTTTTTCTAGTTTTGATTTTTATTTTTTATCATTTTAAGGATATTAGTTATAGAGGATATCGTCCTTCAAGAATTGTCTTTTGTAAATGTTTTTTTTCCCTACTACTGTATACTTAATATTTTTCCATAATATTTGAATGTGTATATATAGAAAGGACTTTTATATTCCTGTTTGTAGCATTCTGATATTCTGATAACAAAATGCGGTCTATCATGACTTGATATATTTCTGAGGTTTTATTCATACATTAGACAATTTGAAAAATTAACATCATAAATAAGATTCATCTAAAAATCGTATTTTATTGTGATTTTTTTTTCAACATTTTTTTTTACTGGGGTTTTTTAGTTTCATACTAATAATACGACAAATAATAGTAGTAATAATTTTTAAAGAATAAATTATTAGCATAATCTCGGAAAAAAAATTCTTCGACTTGCTGAGAAAGAAGGACTGATAATAAATGAAGCATGAAAAGTTACAAATTTTTCATATTTGTCCTTCGCTATATAATAGTTTGTGAAATTTTTAAAAATTCTTTATACAAATTTTTCTAGCTATTTTTTAAATTTTACAAAGCACACTCGATATCCTAAAATGTAAATTTAATGACTGAGATGAAGGATCAGATATGTGTTGCAGAATCATTAGTAAAAAGATAAAAAGTATCTCGAAAACCAAAGACTATATCATATGGAATTCACTTCTGATTTGGACTCAGAAATATTTTTCTGCCGTCGCTATACCTTTCAAACTTTTTCTATTGATTTTCATTAGAAATCCTGACTTTTAGTCCACATACTTTTTTTCAGTTAAATTCTCAAATTAATTGATAGACAATTTTCGTCATAAGTAATTCTCAGCAACGTATACCATTTTCTTGGATAAATTTAATTAAAATCGACTCATCTTGAAAATAATCCTTAATAATCTCCTTTTTTTTTATTTAGAGCATCTATTGTTCAATAAAATCTTTGATGTTCAAAAGGATATCAACCATTTAAAATCTCTTCAAGCATAACTATGTCATTCTTTAATCCTATGTTGCATTCACTGTTTTCTTTTATACCACCTGCAGTGAAATTTCTTTAAGAATCTTTACTTTTTCTTTCTTTCAACAAAAATAATGAAAAAGATGTAAACAAAAAACAAGATTTAGAATAAAATGAAAGGATTATTGACAGCCAATATTGTATTTTGTAAGCACAATAGATATTTTTTGTGTAAGTGATAAATACAAGCGAATTATTAAAAAGTTATAAATGCTTCATTAAAATCTTTACAGTTGCAGTGATACGATTTGGATTAACAAAATAAAAGAGAGTTCTTCTTTATGTAAAATAAAATATCTTTCTAAAAAGTTATTCAGTTCTAACAAGTAATTTCAATTACTTTATTATACAAACATTCACTATTTTAAAAAATATTCTTTAATTTTCTAAATTTATTCAATCTCATCCAATTTTTTTCCTTCATCATTCTAAATCTACCACACGCACACAGACAATATACTCGTACTTAATACACGAAGGACAATATTATCATTATTTTTCCGCTTCAATTTACATTCAATAATGCTGCATTATTTGAAATCCACTTATAGATGTTTAAATAAAAAATAACTTCTATGTATAATAAATATCTCGTTCTAAGCTACATAGATACTTTACATCAACCTTACTGATATGAATTTATTTTTATTTCTATACTTCTATTTTTTTTTTATTCATTTGAAATAAATGTAGGAGGACTAAAAAGTTGTACTGAATAATAAATTTACACAAGGATTGTATATAATATGTATATCCTCGTTAGATATAAATCTTTATTACTCTTACCTGATGGAGTACACCAGAGAACTGATCTTTCATAATATTATAACATTGTCAATTGTCGTATAGATATTTAGATATTCTAGAATCTGTTGAATAACATATACACCCAACATCCATTATATTAAATATTGACGACTAATAAATATTGAATAAAAACTGAAATAGAAGTAATCAAATTCAGGTGACAATTATGTATTTTTCAAGAGGTTTATATGTACACAATTTCTGTGCTATATACATATGTAGGTACTGTACAGTTTCTATATGTGTATAAATCTGTTTGTTGTTGCTGTTATTATTGTTTAAGTAAATATACAGTAAAACATCAACATTCTACGATTCAAATATGATTAGTTCTTGTCATTGATAAATATTTATCAATATTTACTTTAAATCTAAATGATGAATGTTTATAAATATTTGAATATTTTCTTGTATCTTTCCTATGAGCAGCAGCATGCGTTTGTGATTACACACACCTGACTCTTCTTAAATATATATATTATGTATGTATGTATATATCGTAATGAAAAAATGAATTATGTTTGAAAATACGTCAAATATTTATCTATTGAATCGGTTTGATAAATTTTCAAGTGTTTTTCGTAAGTTTATTTTAAATAAATTTATTTAACAATTGAGTTTCAGATTCAGTTCAGTTTCAATTCAATTAGTAAAATGTGTGCTTAACAGAAGAATTTTATTTTTTTTCCACAAATAACTGTCATTTGAAATTTAAGATTCTCAGTTACTTTAAAATCCAAAAAAACGATAACACCGTTCTTTTTATTATTATTTAATCGGTAGCTCTACTTATAAAATTTTTCATTATAATCAAAAGACAGCAGCAGGTTATGAATGAAATAATAATCCAATATCTTCACGGCTCGCATAATTTGAACAAATAACTAAAACACCTTTCTTTAAATTATTTCAAACATAAAGTGTGTATTTATGTACGTGTATTGTGAGAGATTGTAGTTCTCTGTACATCAAGAAGAATAGATACATACTTAATTATATTGTGATCCAAAAACCTTGAAATAAATTTACCATTATTGTGTGATGATCTAGATCTGTCGATTAAATGTATATCATTTTCATGTACTACAATCTATTATTTTTCACGTTTGAAATATCTTAAAAAGGTGTTTTCATAATACATATGTTGAATGGAATAAGTCAAGCATTTAAAGAACATCTTTTCGTACTTTTTTGCAACAGTTGAAAATTTTTAAATTAATACCATCGCACCACCAAATAATGATAAATATCATCACGAGAGGAAATTCAATTATTTTAATCATATTTATTGCAGTTCATTCAATTTCACCAAATAAAAAAAAAAATAAAATTCTTATTATTTTATTCAAATAAAGTAAAAATAGTATCTTTTACATTTATAAATCTAAAACAAAAAAAAGCTAAGATAAAAAAACTCCGTTTTTTTTTTGTTTTTTCGTTTTTTTAGCATTGTAATACAGACGACAAATTGCCTTCGATCACTAACTTGTAAGTATTCTATCAGACAGATAAATCAATAAAACAAATGATCATATCCTTAAAGTTGGATAAAATTTGCATTCATGTCGAGATATGAATGAGAAATCGATACCATACTCCAATCGCGTAGGTTATATTACGACTTAGCGTGGGTATGAGCATTACCATTATTATTTTGTATGCCAGCAATGAGTATATTATCATAGGGTTTGAATTTTCCTTTCTTTAATTTATTTTCTTCATTTTCCATTGCTGATTCATTACCACCTTCGACAGTGTAAATAGTATATAAACAAAAAACAACAACAACAAAAAACAAAAACAAATGATAAATAAGGATAAAAATTACACCAGCAATAAAAAATCAAAAAAAAAAAAAAAAAAGCAAAAAAAAAACGAAAATTCATATAAAAAATTAAATGAAAAATTAGTGAAAAAAAAATAATCGATATATTCTCCTACAATGTCATCTGGAAGATGTGTGTTGTTGCCACCTTAATATCTTGATGTTACACAGAAAAAATAAATACAAGACAAAAAAAAAACAACAACATTATGTAGAAGAACACCCATTAATGGGTCTGTAAATCTACTAAATTCAGACTTGAAAAACATTAAAATGTGACATAGAATTTGTCAAAATAGTCGTTTTATATGTCTGATCATTTTCAAGTTAGCTTCCACATATGAGTATATAAATATTATTTTTATACACTTCATCTTCTAATTATCCACTGATTTTTATCCGTATTACACCTTTAGTTTTTTCTTTTTGTTGTTGTTAATCTTACTGTATCTATAAATATACACTGGCACACATGTGGATGACAACGATTTAAAAAAATCATGATATCTGAAAATTACTTTTTTGTTTTTTTTGACTTTTTTTTGTTCGTAATGAATGTGAACAAACAGTATTTAAATAATAAAAGATGATGTTTTGTCTTTTTGATCGTTTTTCAAATTCTTCGAAGAAGCCAATAAAAATTCACTTTTTTTTCCTCATTCTTTCCTTTCATTTTTACTTTTTCTGTTTATGTTATTTTTTTTTTTCATCTTCATAATATGTTCAAGTTGACCTCCTAAATCTCATCCAAGAATGACATCTCCGATTAATTTGGAATTCAATACGTACCAAGATAATACTTATTATGGTTTAGTGGTAGGTCCAAGTATTTCACATAATATTTATTTATTTATTTATGTTTTGTCATTTTCTTAAGAATATCGTCAATATATTCAATAATAAATATACGAGTATATAATATATATTTTTTTAAACCACCATGAGAGAAATACAAAGATTCTGACTTATGATAACAGATTTTTAGCTGTTTTCATAGTGATTTAATGTTATCTTATATTTTTTATGGCAAATCATATTATTCAAAGTATGTATCTTGAAAGTATATGTACCTACTACAATATTTTTTTAATATATGTATGTATGTACGAGAGTACACAATGTGTGAAGTGGTGTATCTTAAGATAAATATGACTAGAATTTTTATTTTCTCAAAAGGGTTTCAATTTTCAAAAATTTAAATTATAAAATAATGGTATTAATTTATTGTTATTTATTTTAGAGGGGAAAAAATCCTGGAAGGACATACATACATATGTATATCAAGACTTGAAAAACAAAATTTCATTCAGAAACTGTGCAACATACTTTACATATTTTTGATCATCTTTATTTATTTTTTTTTTAAATATTTCCATTTTTATATACCAACATCACCCTGTATTCTTACATTCAAAATTATTGAGTAGTCTTATATTTTGACAAGACAAAAAGAATATTCCTTAATAAATTGAAAGTGAACATCTTATATGAGGAGATTCATTGAATGTATATACACTTTGATCAATGGATATTGAAAAATGATCACATACTTTAAGGTGGGATTGATATGATATTAAAATAAATATCTGAAAATGATTATTTACAGTGAATAACAAAAAATATTACCCTATAACATTTTTAATTTTCCGTACACCAACATAGTATTATTGATAAATTAATTTCAGTTTATTAGACAAAGTATTTTGATATGATCTGTATCTTGTACCAACAAACATAGATGAAACACAATTTATATTCAACAACAACAACATCATCAACAAGAAAAATATTTTGATGGTGTTGCTGTTGTTTTTGTCGTGTGTACTATGTCATCATTAATTTAAAATGCATTCTGCATTTGTGGATTTATTTTGTTGTCACACTTTTTTTTTTTTTTTAAAAAAAGCTTTATTTTTTCAAACTATCTTTTACGTGTTTTCGTTATCTATTGACATTTAAAACAAATGATTGACAACAAAATAGATAAATGATATAATTTATTTGACGACTAGTGTGAAAAATGTTGTCAACATTAATTCAACAAAAATACTTAACTTTTAAAACTCATAGGTACACAGAAAACAAAACATAATATAATATACTTTTATTTTTTTATCAATAACAAGAAATTATACATACGTTCCATTCAATTGATGTAAAGAAGTAATAAAAAGTATTAAAATAAATTGCATCTATACTCGTATGTATTTTTTTTTTTTTTTAATTTCATTTAAAAGTGTTACTATGCATTCTCTTCTCATTGAAAAAAAAAAATCTATAAAAACAATTTCAATAAAATTAAAAAGAAAAAAAATAAGTAATCATTTTAATGATGTGTTAAAGGAGAGGAAAAAACATATATAAACATATTATTTTCTTAATTTTTTTTTTTAAATGTATAATGACCCTTTAAAGTTGTCGTCTAAAACTATCAAAATATATAAAATGTAATATTTATTTTTAATGTGACACAACTCAAATTAAGATTTTTATGATTGAAAAACATGACTAAACCGTTTCTTTCCCTTTTCAAAAAAAAAAAAAAAAATGTCTTAAGAAAACAGAAAAAAGAAACCCGATCGAGAAAAAGATTTATTCAACACCGAAGTAATTATATAAATAATCAATCGGTGAATTGATAATAAAATTCAATTTATTGTTTTTCCATTATGTACTTCATACATACATGAGTATGCATATATTGTATATGTACGTTGTGTATATTATTTTTATTGTTATCTATTTTTGGAAAATTTTCAATTAGAAATACATATTTGGAAAAAAAAAAAAATTATTCCATTTTTCAATTTTTTAAGAATCTAATTTCATAATTCTTCTCAATATCGTTTTTCTTTTTTCAATTTAATGAGCAAAATGTACTTTAAAGCATCATAAAATAAGTAATTACCACGTGTGCATTCATATACTCGTATAAAACTCTTTTTAGTGATTTTTTTCTTCATATGGGACCGCCCAAGTAGTTTTATGTTCAAAAATGTGTATTTATGTCATATTTTTAGAGACATGTAAAATGATGAGTAGAAAAAGCTATATACAAATAAAATCATGTTTTTCATTTTTAAAAGATTTTAAATGAAAAATTATAACTGACATTATTTTAGCTATAAATCATAAATTGTTGCATTCCTTGAAAATATAAATTATTAGGGATTTGAAACAAAATTGAGATACTTTTTTTTTCTTCTTAAAATCACGGACACAAAATTATCCTATTTTCCGCATATTTATGAAATTTCAATCAACATTTTACCCTTTATTTTGAATATGAACTTCACTTTCTAGGAAACAAAAAAAAAAATTAGAACGAAAACAAAAAAATAATAAATCAACAAAATCACGACATCATTAATTAAGTTTAGAAAAACAATTCACAGGACGTCAATTTTAAATACTACAAAAAAAAAAATAATGATACAATGATGATGAAGAAGTAAAAAAAATCGAAAAGGGTTAAAAACATACAAACAATCCCTTTTTCTGTGATTTTTTTTTTTGCTGTTGGTACAGTTGATACACTTTCAAGGATTCAAATATATTTTTTTTCTTTCTCTCTTTCTCTTCCTATTCAAGTTTTCAATTTGACAACACGGTTTCAACTTGAAGTGGTACTTGGTGCCCTAATCAAGAATTTATTGCGACTCTTCGAGTAGTATGCCATCAGCAATAAAAAAAAAAATTTAACAAAAAAAACAAGACAGAAAAAAATATATATAACGCGAAAACTTCTTTAATTAGAAGAAAAGACCTTCTGCTGTTTCGATCTTTTAACGACTTTATTTGCGACAAAGTATCAAAACTTTAATGAGAAAGCTATGATGAGAGTTCAGTTGTTCATCATAAAATAAATTTTAAAAAAAAAGTTATATTATAGAATCGTCACACTCTTTATAAACCTTTTCAATCAAACCTTAAAGATACAAAAAAAAAAAAAATTTGGTTACTTTTTTTTTTCATTAAAAAAATGTAAAGAAAATAAATAAACAAAAACAAATTTCGAAACAGAGTTCAAAGGGTTTGCAATTTAATATCATGAATTTACTAAAAAAACAAAAAAAAAAAAGATAAAAAGTTTGTCTTATAGAAAAATCACATAATCATACTAAAAGAGGAAAAGTTCTAATTAATTTGAGCCTTTAAGGACTTTTTTATATTTATATTATTCTTTTACGCGCTACTTGATGAGTTAAGTCAATCCGCAGCAATCGAACCCTTGTGGGTGGAATTAAAAAAAATTAAGAATGAATGGAATGTGAGTGCGAAAAAATTTTCAAAAAAAAAAAAAAAAAATGAAAAATTAAAAAAAAAATGGAAACCAAAAAATTAAAATAAAATAAATTAGATTAAAAAATTGTTCAAAAACTTTATTTTTTGTTTGGTTCTTTTTTTTTTATTGAAACGTGTAATTTTTAGGTTTAATTGAATTTAAAAGTTTTGTTAAGATGGCTTGTATACATACGAATAGATTTTTGTTTTTGTTTATTTCTAATTAGAGAGTTTTTTTGTAAAATTTAATAAAAAAAAAAATAAAAACAAAACAAATTTTCGTAATAGAAAATTGAGTGATTAGAAAAAATATGTGAATGTGAATACTTCAACAGGTTATCGAAATTCATTTAAAATATTTTTTATCGTGACATCAAACTTATCGCGTTTAATTTTTTCAAATTAATTAATTCTAGTTTAATTTTATAAATCCAAAACCTACTGTTTTTTTCTTTCTTATATTTTTATTCACCACCCAAGATAGAAACGAACTGTTCACAAAATATAATATTTTCCAAAATGAATTTCATATGAATTGTTAGACAAACAAAAAAACAAAAAAAAATTAAAAAAAAAAAAAGTTATAGAAAACATTTTAAAAAACGCCTTGTTATTGTTATTATCATCTTCATATTTGTAAATGCCAATTGATACACAATAAACCTTTTATCTGAACATTATAATTTTGTACATCATCCTCCTACTATCATCATCATCATCTTCATAATCTCTTTTATATTTTATTTCTTACTTTTTTTTTTTATTTCTTTTCAACTTTTCTTTTATCTTTGTACACAGATATTATTTTTGCATTCATTCATAGAAAATACGTAAAATAAATGAAAAACAAAATAAAAAAACTTTTATAAAATCCTACTAAATAAATAGTATAAAAACGCAATGACTCTCATGAAAAGTAATAAAACAACATTTTATGCTTTTTTTCGTTTTTTTTCTTTGTTTAAAAAAAAAATTACTAAAATTTGCATAGAAAGTATTATTCTTGCCAAATACATAAAACACACACATATATACTAAAAAATAAACTGCAAATGTGACTTGCAGTTGATTTTATAAAACTTTTTGTTGTTGTTGTTGTGTTGTTGCTTTTTTAAAATATGGTCATGTCTATTCAATTTTTGAGTTAAATGCACCTACATTACATTTTAAGAGTTGAAAAAAAAATTTTTTTATTGTACGTAACATAAGAAAAGAAGTAAGACCCTTTCCTGATGATGATGATGATGATGATGATCAACACAGGAATCATTCCTTTATAATATTTTTCTTCTTAATATATCGTAGGTACATGTTTTTTTTTTCATCGTTTTTTATCTTGTTCTTCTATTTTGCATTCTCATATTATTAAAGATATGTATATGTTTTTTGTCGTTAATAATCATCTGATTAATCGCAACTGTCAAAGATAGTTGCGTGATACAACCATTATTATTATCATTTTAATATTTATTAGATTATTATATTTATTATTACAATCTTTACTATTATATAAGTATTATTATTTGTAATATATTTTTTCTTAAATTGTATAGATACATAAGTGAATTACCAGTTTAGAGTATAAAATGATCTTAACTAAGTATTATATGTACGTACGTATGTACATATATACTTACGATTACCATTTTAAGAGAATATCAACTTTCAAAATATTTTTGTAACTCACATTTTTTTTTCTACAAATTTAGTATCAGCAAACTATATAGGTACATGTGTCATGTACATATAACACAGCTACATTAAAAATCTATAAAAAAAAGATGATTTTATTGTACCTACTAATCTCTAAAAATATGCAACTAGGTAGCCAGTTTTTATTTTATATATACTCCTGAATTACATATAATACATAATTACCATTAAGTTTCATTGACTTTCTTCAAAATTTTACAATCAATTTAAATATCATAATTCTATTTTCTCTCGAAATACTGTTATGTGAAAATTTTCATTGTAGATACTTCATTAACATACAATTACCGTCTCTATAGCTTTATTATTAGTAAGAATTTCGTTTTGCTTTTCTTTTTTCTGATAAAAATTAAAGCTATCAAAGCTATTACATGGAATACATCTCACATATTTTTTTAAAAAACAATTTTTGTAGCTTATTAAATATTTTTGGGTATATTCCATTCAATTCAAGCCAACAACAAACATTGACTTTCGGAAGTAATTAGTCAAAATTTATAAATGAAAAAAAAAAAAATTTTATAAAATTTAAAATTCTTATTTCGACGTAATGAATTATGGATGAAAGTTGAAAAGACGTATAACAGAAAAATAATGATAAAAAAAAATTAATTGAAATAATTAAGTCATTATTTACAAATAAGTTTTAATTTGTTTTCATGTGAAATTTTCATGATTTAAGAATTAATAAAACTAACCAAAAATATAACTAATTTTTTTTTATTTACTACTTTTTAAAAAATAAAAAACAAAAATCATTTTACATTCTGTAACAATTTTCCGAACTTGGATTCATTGCGGAACCAACAGGACAATTAAATGCATTTGCAAAATCCTTCATATTTACAATACTCTTATAAAATAGGCCTTGAATATTAAAATCTTTACTGGAATAATCATGTGCTGCATGTATGAAAAATGATTGTTCAGGTGTAAAACCACCAATATCAGTAAGAAGTTTCTTCTCATCCGGCGTAGTTTCTTCGTTTAAATATTTCTTTAAAGCTTCCAAACTTGTTTTGAATATTTTTGACATAAGAATACTGTCAATTGGCTGAAATCTTAATATAGCCACAGAAATATCATACTTATTTTTATTGTAACATTCTGCAAGCTCGTCAACTTTTTCAGGCTTAAACAATATTTTAGGATTATTTTGTACTAGAATTCTTAGTAAATCTGGTAATTGATTTGAAAATGCTGTGTAAAATGGTTTATTATGTTGATTTGCCATTTCTACAAAAACTCTCTCATACACCATACATTCAAAAACTGGTGCAACACATGAATATCTACCTTTTTGATTTGCAAATGTTTCTAATTTTTCCACATTTTTAGCAAAATCATCCTCCTCAATAGAAATATCTTCGTAGCTTTTGTCAATTGATTTTACATTTAGATCATTATTCAGAAATTCTATAACTGATTTTTGCTCTTTTAGAAACATTTCAGTATAACTTTCTTTAAAATCCATTACACTTTTTCCTTTAACATCTATGATAATTTCAACAGCTTTTTTACCAACTTTATTATAACGTTCAATGTCCTCATCATCAATGTATGCATCTTTAAATCTCCTTAGAACCACCGGTGTAAAATATTTGAGGGTTTTGTCAAGACATTGTTTGTCTAGATTCGCTTGAATTGCTACCCATATAAAAAAATTATACGATGCTGTTACATCCTTAGTAACTGCTCTCAAATAATCCATAGTACACATTTGATCAAATATCATGACTTGAGTATCATCATTAACATTCAAATTATCTGATTTGTAATTTTCGAAAATTTTTTCCCAATTTATATTTGGAATATCATTTTTCAATTTTTTCAATTTAATTTGTACATACCAATCCTCGTTACGAGGACAATCTCTCATAGCCGTAATGATGTTTTCAGATGCTTCTATCATTTTTAGTAAAATAGTTTCTAAAATTTCATCCGATACTCCTCGATCTTTCATTGCTTTTTTTATTTTTGCACCTTCACTGCCAACGGAAATTGGTTTATCATAAACATCTCTAAACAGCGTGAATCCATATGACAGCCCTAGTTCCCTTTTGTTTGTATCCGTTGATATTATTGGCCAAGAATATGAAAAATCTAGTTCATTACCAATATACTCTGTCCACATGGTATCATTAGGTTTCCAATTTGATTCAGTTATTGGCCATTTTAATGAATTGCTGTTCATATACTCACTAGTTTTGGAATTTACACACGATTTGAAAAATGTTTTTGCTTTCTTTTCGAACAGTGTTAAGTCTGATTCATCATTTGAATTAATCCATTGTTTTGTCACTTCGTCCGTTGCGATTTCTTCAACACGTTTTTCTCCTTCTCCCCCACTAGCGTAATCAACGAAAAGTTTGCACGGATCATAACTTTCCGATACCCAATTTTGAATTTTTTTACTGAATGCCTTGATTCTGTTAACTTCTGAGTCAACAGCCTTACTCCAAACACCATAAAATGTTAATTGAATTATTATGTAGAAGCAATATAGTAGAACTTTTAATTTCAACATTTTTTCTTATTGTTTTTAAAAAACTCAGTTTTTCCGAAAAATTTTAAAGCAAATATTATAACAGACTGACTACTGATTGTCTTTTTATCTCATTTAAATACGTTTAACAATCTTTTTTATTCATTCATGTAAAATTATCGATTAAGTAATAATTTTATTTTTAAATCAAAAAACATTCTCAGTTTTTGTTTAATTTTGTTTCGTGGTTTGCTCTTATCTCACCGTTTTACATTTTTTCAATATTATGTTATATGTTATCAATTTTTTATTATGGTCTTACACAGATAAGAAATTAATTCGTAAAAATATTTTAATTTGCATATGATCTTTATTGAGCACTGCAAAAAATATATACATAGGTACTTATAAATAAAAAAAAAAAAAGAAATATTGAAACAAAAAATGCTCAATAATAAAAGCCAAGATGACCAGGGAAACAACATAAAAAATGACTACACAAAAGAGTAGGAAATCAAAAGAGTTCTTATATTATTCTTTTCTTAAACAATTTCAAGAAATAAGTTGAATAGTTTGCCAAAAAAAATTATAGAAAAAAAATGTTGTTTGAGTTTTATTGTGTCAATAAGAAAGATACACTCCAGCAAGGTCATGGTCAAAACTGTCATTGAATTTTTTTCAAATAAGTATGTACATAGATACGATAAACTAATTATAAGAGTTAAAAACAACTAATTCGGTATTTTTAAAAGAACCCAAATTGCGAAAACAATCCCTAGGTACGAACATATTTTATTTGTCTTTTAAAAGTGATTGAATTTTTTTCACTATTACTCAAAATATGCATGATGAAATTTATTACAGAGAAAAAAATAAATGTTGAATGAAATTAAACAATTTCGTTATTTTCTTTGCATTTATAAATTTATAAAATTATTTATTATTATTTATTCAAAAAAAAAAGTATAAAAACATTTTTCTGCCAGAAAAAAAAAATAAAAGAAAATTTAAATTTTAAAGCAGTTATTTTCTGGATTCATTGGCGACCCAACTGGACATTCAAATGCATTCGTGAATATATTTAAATTAGATAGAGCTTTAATTATTGATATTTGCTCAGTTGTGTCTTCTGTACAAGCAGTCTGTGCAAAATTGATAAAGAATGCCTTAGATGGTGTTAAATGTATATCATCTAATATATCATATAGACCAGAATCATTAATGTAATTCAAATATTCTTCATATGATAATTTCATAACAATCGATATCAAAATTTCTGAACCAGATCCAAAAAATCTCCACCAAAATGGTCTTTCTATTTCATTAAAATCTGTATAACAATCATGGATTTGTTTTATTAAAGTGGAATTTATTGACTTTTCATCACTTTCAATACCATTTTCTAGAAGCATTGCCGGTAATTGAAATGAATATGTAGCATAAAATGAAGTATCTCTACCAGTTGCAATGTATTTTAATAATAGATCAATGATACTAGGATATAAACATTCCGGTTCTTTGCATTTATTTTCATCACTTAAACTGTCAGTGTCGAATGGTTTCAAAATTTCAAAGTTATTTGTAAAATTTGAAGTATCAATTTCAACATCCTTATATTTATTTTCTAATTTTTGAATATCTAATTCATTTGAAATGATATTGAATAAAGATTGCCCTATAATATTTAATCTTTTTACAGATTTTTCCAAACTGTCTTTATCTTCAATTTCCTCTTTTTTAACATATTCTTGAACGATTCTAATAGTATTCTCTATATTTTTCTTGAAATAAATTTCTGATGTTGATGTTATAACTTCATCTGCTACTCTCTTCAAGATAACAGGACTAAAATATTCCACTGTTTTGGCTTGACATGTTGATAATACATTTCTTTTAACTGTTAACCAAATTAAATAATTATAAGCAACTCTTTGATTTTCTGATATGATTTCTATATATTTTTTGCTTCTTGCTTGATCAAGTAAAATAATTTTTGTATCTGGAGTAATTTCATCCTTAAACCATTTTGTTTCAAATGCATATGTCCAATCTACTAAGGGAAATTCATTTTGGAGATCTTTAAATGTCATCTCTTCATACCATTCATTACTTGATGGACAATTTCTCATTTCGTTAATTAATGTCTTTGAAAATTCAATTATTTCATGTGTCAGTATTTTAGAATCTTCTTCATTTAATCCACTAGTAATCATTGCTTGTTCAATTGTTTCACTCTCTTTCTCTTCAATTGGCTTCTCAAGAACTTTATTTAAATCATAATGTGGTGTAATTAAAAGCTCTAATAAATCTGGTTTTCCAGCTCTTACATACAACACTGTCCAATGTTCATCTATATTTTCTGTATACTCCATCATTCTACTTGTCCATTTGAATATTGAAGAATTCCAATTATCTTCTGTCGCTGGCCATGTATCAACATTTGAATGTAAATTTTCTAATTCACTTTTTTTCAAATTCTTTAAACATGTTTCATAGAAAAGTCTTGTTTTACGTTCAATTGGAGTATCTTGTAATTTATTGGTAATTATCCAATCAGCTTTAATATCTACAGCACGTTTTACCATAGGTTTATTTTGAACTAGTTTATGATAATTTCCACAAGAGTATTCCATAAAATTCTCACATGGATTAATTTCTGGCTTCATTAGACTATGTATCCATTTATTATAATTTCTAGCACTATCCTGTTCTGAATCACTTATTCGAAAAGCAATTGTTGTTTGAAGAATAAATACATTCGAGAACATAACAATCCCAAAAATACAATTTTTCAACACTAACATTTTTTTTTAATCAACAAAAATAATTTACAAAAATTTTTAACTTCTAAATTTTAAGAAATCAAATCAAATAATGACAGTTTTCTGACAAAATAAAGACTTTTTAAAGTTTTTACAATATGAAATACTGAAAAGAACGGAAGCAAAGCCAATATACTGTAAATATTCTACAACTTTACTACTCGTATCATGTTAAAGGTTGAGGTTACTTCTTCGATTAGATTGCTAACTTTTTTGTGAACATAATTTACATATTTATCTCTTAGTTTTTACATAATTACATATTTTTAAAATTTATTTTAAAAATACATTTTTATAAAAAAATTATCTTCAATCTTCACTTTCAGAGCAGAAATTCTAAGTTGCCTTAGTTGGGATCTTCATATCCCACATAAATAGTATACCTAAAAATATATATGCTTTTTCAAACTTTATCATTCTAATGATTTTAGAAAAACTAGCAATTTAGAAAAACTTGTTTGAATAGACTGTTATCAAAAATAATATGTATAAAGCCAAAAAAAAAAAAACGTCGATAGAAATTAAAGACAAAGCAACATATTTCAACAATTATAATTTATTTTATATTTATGTATGTATGTATTATACATTGTACATATATGTATATGCATATACATATATATGTACGTATAGAGTGTTTTAATGTTATTGATATTTATTTTACCAAATTCTCAGAGCTGAATTTATTTGAGATTTAACAGAACAATTGAAAGCTTTTACAAAATCATTCATGCTTTTATAATAGCTTCGTGAAATTGAGATTTTTTGAATGAATCTGCATTTCAATATTGTTGAGGTGTAAAACCACCAATATCAGTAAACACTGCTCTCATGTCCGGTAAATCTTCTGGAAAATATTAATGATGAATAATCTCGTCATTCTGAAATGAGCATCGTAAAAACCCGGAAAACTTATAAAGTTCTTCAACATTCAGAACTTCGAAAACATCAATACTTGGTAATAAATTGGAAAACACGGTATACAATGGCTTATTATATTGACTTATTAAAGATGTAAGTATTCGTTCAGACGTTTTCAAATGAAAACATAGTTCAAATTCATTAATACAGTCGAACTTTAATTTTAATGATTCCAAATTTTCTGAATTCCTATTGAAATCATCTTCAATAATATTAACTTCTTCGTGAATTTTATCAACTGATTCTATATTCAGGTCATTGATAAGATATTTTATAGCCGATTTTTGTATATCAATGTAGCTTTTCAAAACATGATGTAAAGGTAAAAGTTTACTTTGTGCTATATATTTGGAAATTTCAAAAGTTTTATTTACAAATTCATCGTAACGTTCAATATCTTCAATGTATTCTTCTTTAAGTCTTCTAAAAAATACCAGATAAAATTTTTTCACAGTTTCCCTTTACAAGAGTAATCAACTAATTTTTCACATGGATCAAAATTTCTCGACACCCAATTCTTTACTTTTTCACTATTGCTCTTTAATTCTATTCACTTCTGAATTAATTTCTTCACTCCGAATGCCAATAAAAATTGCTTGAATTGAACTGTTATGTAAAAGCTCAACAAGTTTAATAATTTCAGAATATTGTGTAATTATTTATAACAATGTCAATGTGCCGAAAAATCTTATTTTATTATTTCTTAAAATGAATTTTCAGGGAAACTGAAGACTGGTAGACTTTAACCTTCTTTCAAATACGCTTCATCCATAATCATATCAGGCTATCAGTTGTTTCACGTGTAACCGACAATTTTTTTTTTAATTTTTCGATGATTTTCCAAAATTAACAACTAAAAAAATTTCTTATTATTAAATCAAGAATTGTGTGACTGGAAGTTGATTAAAAACAATTCAGGTCAAATAGCGCTTTTATTATCTGAGCTTGATTATTTGTAATGTGTGCTTTTATTTTTGTTTTGAAAAATTTACTTTTCTCAAAAATTTATTCAAATTCTTTTTTCTTACTTACCTAAACATATACACACTTATACATAGGTATATGTTCTTTTAATTTTATGAGATAAGAATTGAAGACAAAGCTTAATAATAATCAAGAAAATATAATATACTGAATAACACATAACACCCATGGCATAATTTTGTGGAAAAAACAATCAAACCAACATTTTAATTTCAATTATAATATGATGTTGATCAATTGATTAGCAATAAGATACATATATCTTATGTTGTACTCAAAATATCTTTAGGCATATTAAACATAGAAATAATTTTTTGCAATACAAAAACAGAAAGGAAAACAAAATTAAAAAATAATAATATTAATAAATAGATAAAATGTACATTTGAGGTATTTCCAAATATATACATACGAGAATATTTATGTACATATGTATACTGTACGTGCTTGTTTTACCTTGTCGTATATACTCGTGTATTTACAATTTTAATTTAGGTACATTATAAAATTAAAACAAAATTTTATTAAATATTTTTCAACAGAATTCACGCAAAATTCAACCCTCATTTTATTTCATAATAATTTTTCCATACGCATATATTCATATAAAAAGAAGTAAAAGAAATTTAAAGAAATTATGAAGAAGAACAATCAACAAAAAGAAGAAAGAAACGAAAAATTGGAAAATTCCATACAAGGGATGATTACAAATATATTATTGGGGGGTTCTGAATCTCTGATATGTGTGTATGTAACACACAAGTTATTATCTATCGATTCAAGATTGACATTACACATAACATATTTTCTGTTGTTTTCATTCACATACCTTTGGCGAAATTAATAATAAGTAGGTGGATGATGAATGTTTGATATACATACTTATATGTAAGTATGTACATCAATACCGTTAAAAATACCTTGATTTTTATGTATCTGTATTTTAAAAGCTTCTTTGCATACAACATAGATAATATATGTACATATATATGTATGTACATATTTTCAAAAGTTTATATTATGTGTAATCATACCAAACCCATGATAAGAATATGGCATTGTTTGTTTTATGACTTGAGGCTAATATTTGTTTGAAGCTGAAATGATGGGCTTCATCAAAAGATTGAAAATAAGAAACAAGCATCCTTTCAATTTTTTTTTTTTCGTTTTTTCGTCAAAGTATGAAATAATAACGACAGCAAGCGCATTTTCACCCTCTTAATTTTTTTTTTTTTTTTATTAAATTCATTGAGTTTTTCCTGTGTCTTTTTAGCTCATCCTCATTGTACATAATAATGTATGTACATACATATACATACTTTAATTTTAAATATAAAATACACCTCGAACTATATTAAACAATAAATGAAATTATTCATTCCTTTAACTTTTATAGAGCGTTGTCATTGAACGGTTTCATCTTTTTCTTTTTTTGAAAATGAAGAAAAAGAAGAAAAAAACAAGCCAAAATAATCAAAATCAAAGACAAAAGTTTTTGAAATTCTAAAATAAAGTTTGAATTTCACGTAGGATAAAATATGAATTTAAGAAAAAACAAAATTTCGAAGGATGTGATGATATATTTTATTATCCCCATATTATATATACATATTTATATACACATACATATATGTACGTATATGTTCTCTTTACTCTGGTATAACTCTCCCCTTCCAAATACTTTTTTATAGATACCTACATATGTTTTATTTATAAACATATATTGTACATGTTGATTTCATGAAAAATTCCTTATTTAAGAAAATTATAAAGATTTTGTTGTTGTTATTATTATTATTATTTTTTCCCATATTATTGGCACAACAATTTTGTATTTTAAGAAGAACCTGAATAAAATGAAATTAATTTTCAACATTCATTTTATTAACGTGTGCCTTTTGGGTATGGATCTACATTCTACATGGATATATACATATATACTACACGCGAATATTATTGAAATTTTCAAAAATACGATAACAAAATATTTTTTTTTCTAGTGGAATAAGAAAATCATTGAGTAATAGCACGAATGCAATATATGTATGTATATAGAAAGAAAGATAGAAAATGGTAATATATCTGAGATTCTATTTTATTGAAAACTGACAACGAATTAAACATTTTTATGGCTTTGATATTGGTTTTTAATTTCAATTGAATCATTCAAGTATAAATATTTTGAAAATTGAAAAAAGTTCTTTTAAGGGAAGGAAAGGGAAGTATATATACGTACACACATTTTAAAATATGAAGAAAAAGTATTTAATGAAATAAAACTTAATTTGATTATCATGTATGCAAAAAAAAAAAAAAAACAAGCTTTTTCTCGTGGATTTATGATTAAAATATGAAAGTAAATGGAGTTTGTCTTCTCATGTTATTGATTATTGGCTTCTGTTTTTCTTAAAAAAAAAAAAAAAAAAAAAAAAAAAGAATCATTTACGCAAAAAAACAAAATGATTATGAGGTGTTTTAATGATATGTGTAAGATGACTAAACTACTATGTATATGTAATCACACATGCAATAATTTATATATTTGCTTGGAAGTTGCGTTGGACAACAAACACAAGTCTTACAACTGAAACTTCCAGGGAATTTTTTTTTTTTTCTTTCTAAGAATAAAAAAAAATATTTATTTGTTTTTATTGAAAAAATCATAATTTTTAAACAGTTAGAATACATACACGAACTCGCTATTATAATTTCAAGAAAAAACAAAAAAAAAGCTAAATCAAAAAATTAAATTTTGCTTCTATGCACGTCAAATATGATTGACAGTTCTCCTGTATGATTGGACATTAATAAAACGTTTAGCAATTATTTCGAATTATTACAACAATAAAAAATTGTTCACATAACAAAAAGAAAGAAAAAAATACGAATGAAAAATAAAGAAATTATAAAAGAAAAAAAAAAGAAAATTGAAAAAATGCCTATAGATGTTCTTTAATCGCTTATTTTTTCTTTACTTACATCCGAGTATATTTAAGATGTAATATCAAGAAATTATTTAACCTATTGATAATAATCTACCTGAACAGGTAGATCATTTTTTTTTTTTTAAATTTCAAATTTTTTGATCTTTCGATTTTGAAGAGTGTAATAACATCGATTTATTTGTGTTTTTATGTGTGGCCTATTAAAGTACAATAATATACATTATATAGATTTGTTGAATTTAGATACTTTACGTATATGTACATACATACATATAAAATGATACACCATATAATAATAAATTATTAAACGATGTATTTTAAGGAACATTTTTCTCTAAATATTACCTGCAGGCTAATAATTTCGTGTTGTACTAATAATAATTAATAGAATTTTTTTCTCTTTTAGAACATATGTATGTACATATGTATGTGAATAAAACATGCATTTTGGTAACATAAAATGATATAAAATCAATCAAAAATGATCGTTTTGTTAATTAGAAATTAAAATTTTTGTTACCATGTATCATCGTGGTTATATTAGAATTGAAGACAATGAACTTATAGTTTTAATTTGAAAAAAAAAAAAAAATTGTTAAATAAAAATGAGAACTATATAATATGTATACAAGCAACATACATATGTAATATCATAGGCACTATACATTTTTTGATTGATTTCAGGACTTTTCCAATTAAAAACGACTTATATGTACATTTCACAATATATCCGCTTAGAAATATTTGAACTTGTAAAAAAAAAATAACATAACAACAATATATACTACTTAAATATTTTCAACTTAATTGAAAGTAAACGGAAATTACTTATTGTATTTTTAAGATATTTTAAGTATCTGACACTTAACAGATTGTTAAAAAAATTTCTTGTTTTTCTATTTCAGATCGTTTTTTTTTGTCACTTATATACATATATGTGTATGTATGTATGTATATGCTATCCTTTGCCTTAACGCCAGTAATTTTATCAATTTTATTAATAATGATAAAAATATTAAAAGTCAATAATTTAATATGACATAATTTTTATCCTATTGAAATATTTTATTAAATATCATTCTTGAAATTGTTTTTTTTTTTTTTAGAAATCAACATTTAATGACTTGCAAGAAAGTATATATTTTTTTTTTAATTTCTCATTCAAAATCGTCATACAGTTATTTAAATAACATCATATATTTATTGAATATCTTTAATAAAAAGTATATTTTTTATCTTTTTTTTTTCTTTATTGTATTTATTTAATATTTTGATGTTTATCATGTTGTAAACATCAGAATCCCTCTTCATAAAGGAGAAAAAAAAATTATATTCAGCAACAGTTGATGTGATGTTTTTATTGAATGACTTTGAATATTTTCTATCAAAATATTACTGACAAATTATGTATGATGTGCTTTTCAAAAGATATGTACATATCTATATGTATATGTACATATGTGGTATGCAAGATACCAATATAACATTTATTTATTAAAATTCAAATACTATTATTATATAAATGTACAATGATAATAATTTCATGTTTCATTGCTGCTTCTGGTATTTTTTTTTTCTCATTTCAAAGTCCAGTGGCAGCAGCAGAAGCAACTTTAAAAAGATGTTCGTAATGTTTGAACATACAGATACAATACGGGTTTAGTAGCAATCAGCAACAGTTTTGATGATTTTCAATTTCCTTTCAATGATTGAGATGTCTCTCAACAAGTGCTCTTTTCCTTTCAATCGATAATAATCATCAATAGTCAAAGATAAAAATGTGTGTGTGTGTTTTTTATTTTATTTTAAAATTTATATCGTCTCATCTTTTTATATTCAAGTTTTCAATAAGTCTTTTGAAAACAAAAAAAAAAAAAAGATGTGTGGGTTTTTAAGATGAAAATTGAATTGAATAATATAATTTTCAAGTTATAATAATAATGAAAAGGTAAATAGTAATTTTATTTGTTTGTCACGTGTTCTTAAATATGTTATATATTTATTTATCTATAAGCTGCTATGCATATATTAATAGCATAGGGTGTACCGAAATTATTTGATAATTATTTTCTTTTATTTGTTTTAAAAAATGTTTGTAAGAAAAACCAATACTGAAAACATCTTGTTCTACAAAAACAAAAGATAAATAGTTATTCTTATCTTTCAAAAAATTTAAATCTTATTATTACTTTATTGCTTTTATTTTTCCTTTTTAATTTTTTGAGAAATATCATTTACATTTTCCTTCACATATTTTTTTTCAAATTTTCTCCCCTTCTTTAAATAATGCACCAAAATACATAAAACACTAAATTTATTTTATTTTTATCAAACTTACAGTAAATCAATATTATTTTTGAATTTATTATTTTACTATACATAATTCACATTACAAATTTTTTTCAAATTTAAATAATCATATTCATTGAATTAATTAAAATACAAACAAACTTATAACAAATATCAAAAAAATTATCTACCCAATAAAAATATCTCTCTCGAAATCTTGTCTCATAAGACAGGTGATTAAAACGAAAAAATTCTAACAAACGATAATTATGATATATATTTTTTATTTTACTGTTTTTTTTTAAAGAAATTAAATATTTAATGAAGAAACATAAAACATATATGTATAAAAATTCCGTAATTCTCATACGACAATAAGTACTTTATCAGTTTTAATTTTTTTTTTTCTTTTAAATTTCAATTTCATTGACTTCATTTATATAAGAACAGGTTGTCTTTATTTGTTTTATTCATTCTACGGTAAAGTGCATTCTTTAAAAAAAACCAAAAAAAAAAAAAAAAGAACGAGAAAGATTTTACAGGCGTTGTAAACATCTGTGGAGCCAAATTCGAAAAAAAATAAAATAAAATAAATAAATGACTTATAATTGTATAGTACAACACATGTTACTTTTTTTTAAAATATACTTTTTTTTATATGTTTACCATAAAATTCAAATATTTGAAACGGATATCCTAGATCATCTAACAACAAAAACGATAGAAATAAGAATATATGCTCTAATAAAACATAAATTTGTAACTGTTTTCCTTTTTTTTTTTTCATCTTTTTTTATCATCATTGACTTTGTGATTCTGTATTTAACATATTTCTTTTTTTTAAGTTTAATATTAATTTTTTATTATTTGTTTACAACATCAATTTTTCGGTCTATTATAATGAAATACATGTTAAATGATCAAAGACAAAGAAACCGATTGTTTCGGAAAAGTACATATATATTGTAACAAATTAGATACAAGATACCGCACTGTTGTATATGCAATATAAACAAAATCAAAAGAAAAAAATTTTAAGTTTCTATTCTTTTACAATAATACAATCAAATACAACTGTGCTGTGTTTTACAACAGTATCAATACACAAATAATCTAAATACATACATATGTACTTATATATATATATATAGATTGAGAACTAAATTTGTAGTTTGTTTATATATATTTTGTGTCTACATTCTAGATAATTTGATCCTGTCGGTATACCCTTTTTAACTTTCAAGTCACGGGAAATTTTATTACACCCTCAAAAAAGTATAAAAAAAAAATTTGCGGTGTGATTTACTTGTAATAAAGTCATTTGTTGATCCTTAAAAAATTGCTTTTTTTATACTTTTCCTTTTGATAAATATAAACGGTTTCATTCATTTATTGTATTTGATTTTTTTTCTCTTAAAAGTAAGCATCTTTGATTTTTCTCAGAAGTTCTTATCGGTGGGTTGTTGATTTCTTTTTTTTTTTTTTTTTGTATTTGAGGAAACAAACAACAACGAACAAAATACAAAAAATAAGAAAAAAATAAGATATAAAAGATGAAAGTTATAAGTTATAAATTCAAAAGAAAATATCTTAGACCAAGAAAAAAAAAATCAAAATCCCCGATGATGTAAACAAGGAAAAGACACGTGAAAAAATTTCCCTTCGATTGAAATCACTTAAACAATTTAAATTCGAACGTGAAAAGAATCTTAAAATAAAAATAAAAGTAAGGTTGGTTTTTTTCAGTTCAAAAAGAAAAAAAAAATGTTTTCATTGAATTTTTTAACGTTGTATCCAAGGAAATAAATTTTTTTGATATTTAAAAATAGCATTAAATTGGGAAGAAAATAAAATAAAATAAAGTATTTTAATTACCTGAATTATTTTAATTAAAGTTTAAATACAATACAATTATTTTATACTTACTCGAATTTTTTCTCTATTTTTCATTTTGCAATTTATCTGAAAATACAAAAACAAATATTCAAATTTAAAAATTTCACCAATAATATTAAAAATTATTTTATAAACAAAATATCTACATAATAGCAATTTAATAATCTGAAGAGAAAAAAAACAACATATAAGTACAATTTAATCGCCGTCTGTCAGATTGCGGTTATTGTAAAATCACAAAGAATAATCAACAAGAGCGTAATGATAACTTAATCAACTCTTATGTTTACAATTCTCAAATGTACTCACATATATAATTTATAATATTTTACAATATTTGCATTTATTCGAAATGCACGTGGATTATATTCAATTCACCTTAAAACGCATCATGTACATATTCACATTAAATCTTCTTCTTCAAGAACAAAAAAAAAAAAAAAACAACGACGGAAAAAAAAATTATTCAAGAACATAATAATTGCAAATTATTAATGGATAAAATGATTGAAAAACGTGCAATCATTACCGTAGATGATTTTCGATTACAAACTATTTGATTTGGTTCATAATTTTATGTGATTTTTTCTCGTACCATGTAAAATGCGCAACGAATATATATTTATTTCTTAATATACATATGTTCGAATACCAATACATATACATGCAAAAAAAACTTTATAATATGATATGATTCTGTCATTATTCTTAAAAGAAAATACATTTTCAAGAATATTTTAATTTTATTGAATGATGTTTCATATTATTACGGAAAGAAAAAAAAATAAATATTTGACTAACTTACAATTTTTCAATCATATACAAAAAGAGATGTAAATTTTTTATTTTTATTTTTGCAATTGTGTGGTCCGGTCCCATTCAATTACTTCAGATTTTTATTGATATTTCGATTTGGACACGTACTAATTTGTTTGTGGTTTTAAAAATTATCGATCAAAAGAAAATAAAATACACAAAATTGAAATTGTTACACTCGACCACCAAGGAGCATTATAATCTTTTAAGAAAAACAAAAAAAAAAATAATAAAAATAATAAAATACAATTTTATATGAATAAAATGTGTTGTTATTTTTTTTTTTTATTTTTATTAGAATAAAAAATTATTCTTCCTTCTATTTCGCAATACATGTTTTTAATTTCACGGTCTAATAATTATAAAGTACCGATTTTTGCATAACCCATATAAAAATTAAGTATTACAAAGCATCATTATGAATTTTTTTCCTTTAAAAATAAAGAACAAGTGTTATTTTCTAAAATTAATTTTAGAACATTCAGAATTTAAAATATATAAAAATTTTAAGAGACTTTTGTAATTATGTGGCACTAGATCAAATAGTTCCATATTTAAATTGAATAATTTCATTAAGTATGTAAGTGTGTCATAAAGATTATTTTTGTTTTTTGTTGTTGAAATTTTTTTCGTATATAATTCAAGATAATAATTTTTAAAATATGTGAATATAACTAAATTTACTACTTTAGTTATTAATATATTTTATTTCATAGTTTTCGTGTTAAATCATAAATAATGTGTCGCATTCTTTGACAATTGTAAAAAAATTTTCCCACGAATTCAAGAATTTTCGATACTCTATTACCTGTCATAAAATTATCTAGTATGTCCTATTCACATCGTATAACCAGTCTAATTCAAATTAATCAAATTAATATTAATTCTAATCCATTTCAATTCAATTCAGTAATAAAAAAACAAAACAAAAATATGTGTACAATTATTTATGTAGCGAATGTTTAACTCTTTTTCTTTCTTTTTTTCTTTTTTTCTATAGATATTATAGGAATTGTCAACATTCAATAAAATTAAAAATAATTTACAAATTTATTTATGGGCAATATCAGCATTGATGTACGGTCAAACAATACCGCCAAATTACGTATTCATCACGTCTTTTTAACTAAACAAACATCAAAATAATATTGTCGTGTTTCTTTTAAACAGCAAAGAAACATACATATGTATAAACATTTATTTTTATAGCAAATACAGCTACAGCTACAGCAGCAGCAACAAAGCAATTACAAATTTAACCACAGACACTATAAACTTTTGTTTATTACTACACAAAATTTTTTTATAAGAAGAAAAAAAAAAAAAACAAAAAGATGAAATTTCAAACTACAACAGATACCTTACGAGATACATGTATCGACCAACGCCACAAGTTTCAGATAAATTTCAATCTTTTTAAAATTGAAATGAAAAAAAAAAAAAGTCGAAATAAAAACACGAATTACAAAAAAAAAAAAAAAATAATGAATTTAGTGAAGGTGGAGGAACTCAATCCACAATCACGTGCACGTCATATTTTATATTGCATTGATTTTGCTGATACATACGCGCGAAGGATCGTCTCCATCTCATAATCATTATCATCGTTACAAATTGATTTCAAATAAAATTGTCCGGTCATGTCCGCATTTAAATAATCACAGAAAAAAAAAAATGTATTTTAAACTTTTTTTGTCATCACATAATAAAAATTTCTCAAAGTTTACGCGATTTTTTTCAAATTTGGTTTTTCTATCTTTTTCAGAATATGTGGTTTATCAAAAAAGTAATTGCATATATAATACTTTTTATAAATGCAAAGAAAAAATAATACACATACATATGTACATATGAATTTGCGGATTACAATACATTTTGGAATTTTTCGTACAACATAACAAAAATAATTGACAAATAAAAATGAAAAATTTCATAGTTAATCTTTTATTCGATTCCTGCAACAATAATAAATTATCTAATTTAATATATAATGTGTCCGATTATGTGGAACAACACATATGAACACATATGGATACACACACACACACACACCTAATTTCTTACCATTATTGGCGTGGGAATTATAATATAGATTTGTTTGCTTGGAAAAGACATAAAAAAGAAGTTATCGATTTCTCGTTGAGAATATCAATATATCGAAGAAATTCAGTTTTGTTTTTAGTTTTCTTTTTTTCTTCTTTTTTTTATTGCTTTCTTCATACAAAAAGTTTATATTTTGTTTGCGTATTACATTCGATTTATAATCCGGATAAAAGAATTATGTTAGGAGAACGAACACATAACATATTAACATATACAGTATATATTAGTATCTATGTATATAGAAGTATCTACATGACTTCATGCCGATTAAGAATCTATAATATAATAACGATCTTTTTTTCTGTGATTATATTTTATGATTGTCATGGTCATTAATTTTAACAATATTTAAATTTATCACCTTTCAAATATTATTGGCTTTTGTTTCAAATAATTTAAAATACTTATACCCACACTATACTTTTTATTTTGTTTATAAGTTTCGATTTACAAAAACAAAAAAATAAGAAATATAAAATATATTTTTGCAATGATTAAGACTCAATCAATCAATATGCAAATTCGATAAATTTCATGTAACACTTTAATGGCATTGAAAATTATGTACACAAATTTCAAAAAGTAAAATTCAAATAAAAACTAAGAAAAAAAAACATAATTTAAGCAAAGAAAAAATTCAAAAAACAATGTAAAAGAAAAAAGAAAAAAAAAAAAATAAGGGGAATTTTCGCTGACTAATATTTTTTTTTCCTTTATTAATTTTTTTTTACTTCGCATGTTTTATACATACATAGTCAATATGTCCAGTTAAATATTTATAATTGATTATATTGTATGATAAATTAAGTTAATACCAGGAGCGGAACTGTCGTAATCAATCAATAAAAAAAAATGTTGCAGGTGACGTATGAGTTTAATGAATGTGCACAATGAAAAATTAAGAAACTGATCAATCATTAATATGGGCAATATAATTTTCTTTTTTTTGTTTTGTTTTCACTTTTTTTTTTCGTGTGAGTGTTCATTGTAACCTAAACTAACTTCATAAGAAATAATAAAGGAAAATTGAAGAAATATATTTTTTACGAGAAACATAAGTGTAAAAATAAAATTGTCCTTAGGGGCCTTTTGTACTTTTTCTTTTCTACAAAATTATACATAAAAATCTAACAATCATTTTTCTAACTAATAACTTTTACTAGTAACGAGTCTGAATAATAATTATTATTATTGAAAAATTAAGTAATTGAAAAATATTAAATTTTCACATTATGAAAATATTTTACAAAAAAATTATCTTCAATTTGTTCAAAAATAAATTTAGAAATAACTTATTTCAATGTCTTGCATATTTCAAAGTTTCATCTGAAAATCATTTATCATAATTTGTAGCTAATATTAAAAATTTTTAAAAGTACACATATTTACATTACTATTTTTCTCTCCACCATAACAACATTTCCGTTAAATTAAAATCTAAAAGGAAAAATAAAAAAATTAAAACTAATAACATTTTTCATTACATCCTTACCCAAAAAAAAAAAAAATGTTCTTAAAAATTAATTAATTTTTATTGCAAATTAAAAAAAAAATTCTGAGTATTTTTTCTACATATGTTTTTTTTTTTTTATACTAATTAAAATCAATATTTGTTGTAACATCATGTATGGGATCAATGCCAAAAAACATTCAATAAATAATATTAATTTGTTTATGATCAAAAAGATCAAAATATAAAATATAATATAAAATTTATTTTAGAATATCATGTAATAATAAATCATTAAAAATATACAGCATATATTATACACATATTCATTCGTTACATATGTACACATGAATATTTATATATGTAAAATAAGTATATGTATTTAAAATTAATCATCTGCACGAGTGGAATTTAGATTTTCTGTCAAATTAATTTAGTCCGATGCCAAATCAATAATTTTATTTAATGATCATATTACTGTATAACAGATTAATAAAATATCTTTCACATAGTTTATAATATACAAAAAACAAACAACATAAAAACAGACGGATACACAAAAATAATAAATTTCCAATGATCATATTAATCAGATATAATTTTTAAGTAGTATCTAAATAATATTTGAATATAAAGCAACCGAAATTAAACATTTAAAAAAAATCAATAAAAAAAAACAAATCTGAAGAAAAATAAATAGATACACATGTATGTGCTACATATGTATTATGTATGTACAGTACATATGTAAATTAATAAATAAACTTGAAAGTGAATAGTACCTATATCCTCAAAATTTTGTGTTCTTTTTGTATCATAAAAAAAAAAAGTTAGTGATTGTGCACTGTTGTCCATTTATAAGGTAATAATTTAAATTGGATCGATGGTAGTGGAAAAAACGGTTCTATATTATGTGTTTTTTTTTGTTTTTAAAATGAATATTGGAAGCAAGGTTATTCTCAGCATGAGCTATTTATTTTTATAAGTAAGTATTTAAAAAAATGTATTCTTCTTCCCATATGTAAAATAAGGTGTGTAATAAGTCAACAAGAAAAATATGATTCTTCAATCTTGTAAAAATTCAACCAATATATGAAAAAAAAAAACAAAAAAAACGACCAACCACAGCGTTTTTCAAACACATCAAAAGATCGATATGATGTGATCACGACAAGTGATCTATAATACCAGAAGCCGATCATCTCATAACTGATCATCATCGTACTAAACATTTAACATCAAAAAGATAATGAAAAAAAAATAAATAAAATAAATAAATTTAAAAAATTAAAGAAATATGTTGTGTGTAGATTAATTCATGTGTTTTTTTTTCTTTTTTTTTTAATATTTAAACAAAAATTTGTTATAAATTAAATATCTGACCCATGTCCAATTGATCGTTCAATTTTTATTTTTTCTCTCTTGATTTTAAATCGACATTACGTATAAGGTAAGATACATACTACATACACATATATTTAAATTTCTTTTGATTTCCATACGCATCATATGAGATATAAATCCAAAAACTAATGACTGATCATTTATGAGGGCACAAAATTAAATAATTTAATATCCACTCTATCTATAGAAAGACGATCAACAAATTCAATCATCATACACGTACCATACACTACTTACATACGAATCTACATACCGAATGTTTGTAAAAATTTTAATGCCTGAAAGATCACAGAATAGGTGATTTGTATTGCTGTCGAAATCATCTTATCGGCCTCTCATTAAGATTTTTTTAGTATCTAATTTTTTTTTCTTTTTAAATTTTATGAGGTATATGAACCAGGTTTGCAAAAAAAATATGAAGATAAACACTTTTGAATTAATTTGATTTCACATAAAAAGATTCGAGTGGTCGAAATGGCAAAATAAAAAATTTAATTTTATATTGATTTCAATTCACTGGCGACTGTACAACAATTTTTTTTTCAGTCATTTTTTGTATAAAAAAGCGATAATGTGATTTATTTAGCCAATAAATTAAAGATATTTTTAGAAATGTTTCAGTTATCAGTCATACTCAAGGATTAAGGATTTATACATAAAAGAAATCAATGATATAATGTATTTACATTCAAAATTGTTATTTTTCAGCAACTAAAAGATAAATTATTGAAAATGTGGTATCTTTTAGAAAAAATATATTGAAGTCAGTTTTCAATTTTAAAATAATTTTTTTTTCGTGGATCAGGTAAAATATATATAAATAGAAATTTTTTAGCATTTTATAATTTAATGTCACTAAATTCAAGTGGTTGTTCAATGTACGAGTACAGGTACATACATGCATCTTTCGCCAAATTAGTAAATTTTTATTATAATCATAATCAATGCACACATATACACAAACACCGTCACATACAGTGTTTGGGATTTGCTACTGATGCTCATTAAATAACTAATAAGATGTTGAAATCGTGACTAGAACACACTATACGCCTTTTATATGTATCTACCAATTTGTTTTTTTGAAAAAAAATAAATTAAAAAGTTTGTATTTTATAAATCCCACTCATAGCTCAATAATATAAGAATTTTCTAATAATGATCAAACATATATTTTCACATATAATCCATATATCATATGAATATTAAATTATATGTAAAACTGACGTATCTTGATAACAAAAAAAAAAAATAATAATAATAATAATGAATAAATAAAAATATTCATAATATATATGTATGTATGTATATATGTAAACACAGATATTCATGTATACATTACATACATATAAAATGAATATTCTGTATAAATCTGAAGTTCTTATAAAGATTACTATCTTGTCATAGTTCATCATCACAAACATTTTCGTTTGTCGGAAAAAACAAATGAACAGAAAACATTAAAGATCATCTTGAATTTATCCTAAATCCCAGATCATCGTATAACCATCATCATCATCATATTTTCATCTTCCATTTTCTTTGTTGCCTTTTTGTAACATTAAATGAAGTTACTGCAATTTTTATATTCCTTATACCTACCACTGTTGTTAAATTTAAAATTGCATTCATCTACAAATTAAAAATAAATCTTTCTTTTTTTTTTATAATAAAAAAAAACGAAGGCAAAATTATGATTTTTTTTTATTTACATACATGTACCAAATACGAAGAAGCGATTTATGTCATCCCAAACATAACCAACAATTTTACATTCAATTTTTTCGTTCCTTTATTTTTTTTAAATTTTATTTCACTTTTCATAACTTATGTGACTATATACTCCATCATAACTCTGCATTGCATTATCTGACATTAACTTTACTGAATCCTAATCGTCATTAAATCTGTGATCATTTTGAAAAGCGAAATAATAAGTGAATATTCTAGTTTTATTTTTTTACAAAGTACTAGAGAGTATCTATAACAGGTCATTCGCTTACTGTTTGGAATAATTTTCACATATACGAGTATGTGTACAAGTACACGAATGCTACAATTATTATCATTGAGTTATTCATAATATGTAAAAATGGGATATTCAATACAAGAATCATTTTAAACTCATATACATAGGGATTTTAGCTACTGTGTTGTATTCAAAAGTACAAACCCTCTTCTACAGAAAGGCTCTTTGATTTAAGAAGAAGTTATAATCAAAGGATTCACTTTTGTTTTTTGTTTTTTTTTTTTCGCGTTCCTTTTATTTTTCTTTTGGATTTATGTGCAATTTATGATCAGTAACCATAAGAGAATAAATAATATTGCAGTGCATATATAAGAAAAATTACGCGGTAATGATGTCGTCGCTGCTCAGATACAGATACTCGTATATATGAACATACATATTTTCAATGCCATTGCCAACTGCAGCTCCAGAACAAGTTCTGGAGGCGATATACGTGCTAGTTAATTTGATACCATAATTTGTATAAAAAAAATATATTTTACATGTAAGAAATATGTCACAGAATACAAAAAAAATGAAAACAAACACTTCAGTCTCACAGATATGATTTAATGAAGCTGTCATTTCAATACAAGATCGTTTTATGCATACTCGAATATGTCACAGCATTGAAATTTTATTCAATTTTTTAAATTAAATTTTAAATTTAAGAAATTCATTATTAGGACCTCGATAATCACTTACAACATATGAATCTTGGTAATTAAAAATTGTAGCTTTCACATGATCTCTACCAACTTTTCTTTTCCCATAAATCAAAATTCATTTAATCTTTATTTTGCAGTAAGTTCGCTTTGTAATATAACAAAATATATTTCAAATTAAATAGAATTATAAACAATATTAAATGGAACTTAACAATAATGCTATTAAAACTTTTAAACTAAAATGAAATACATATTAGAAACATTTCAACTACCTTTACCATGCCCTAATTCATTTCACAAAGTTAATTCAAAGGAAATCGTGCAAATCAAAAAACTGCCTGTAAAGGAATAACTTTTCTTTTTTGTCAACATGCCTCCATGAAGACTTTTACTTTTCTCTTCTTCTCATATAAATTCTACCTAAATAATACACAGTAGTTTCGAAAATTATTTGAACCATCTTTTAAACTCAAAGAAAAAATTTTCAATTTTCTGATTTTACGAGAACACTATTTGTTTTCTTTTTTTTTCAAAGAAAATAAGTGTGTTTTAAATGAAGTGAAAAAAATAATAATAATATGTACTCCTAATAATTAATTAAACATGCACGAGCAATTTTTGAAATCACTGTTTGTCAGAAAGTATGTATTTTATTTAATAATCTTCGACATTATTATTTTTTACTTCAAAACAATTTGAAATGGTGCGAGGACATAAAGATGAAAGAGAAAAAAATCACTTTCATCTTTACCGCAAAATTATTAAACGCGAAAAGTAAAAAAAAAAAAAAAACGTTCGATTTGCATTTTACGATCTTTCCAAGAATACTATTTACATTTACATAATATTATTTTATAGTATTTCAACTAAAAAGGAGAAAAAAATTAGCTATACAATAAAATTTATTATTTTAGAATGTCAGTTTAAGCACTTTGCAAATTTAAAATAATTTTAGACATAAAAAAGAAATTAGAAAACTTATTAGTAAGCACATGTTTACTTCCTCTTTTAAATTGATACCATAAACGTAAGCGTAACATATTGATTTTCAGAATTGTCAATTGTCACATATAGTTCATTTTTAAACATAAATTTTAAAATGTAAAATTTGAAAACGACTTTGAAAGTTGAAAAAATAAAATGGAAACGTTAGTTATTTCATTACAACAAAAAAATGTATACTTCAAATAAAGCAGTAACAATTTCAAATTGAAGAAATCTGATTATTTATCGAAGGATCATATATTTATCTCATATCCCTAAACTTTCCATACACGAAACCGCAAAGCTTTGAAAACTTTTTTCTTCTAATACAAGCCACGTCTTCTGAATTTTATTTAAATAAATAATTGCAAAATTTTCTAAGAAAAAAGAAAATTTATCAAGAATATTTATTTAGTTATGTTATAATTAATGTTTGACTGAATATACATAAATCGTTACAATGATACACTTGAAACAGTTTTATTTAAGAAATTCCAGTAAATCACATGAAATCACATATATATTTTTTGTTGTTGTTTCGAATAAAATAACTACCTTTTCTTACCTTTTTATCTTTACCGAAAACATTTAGCCTTCAACCTTAAAAATCAACATTTCATGTTAGAAATTATTATTATATACTTTCTTATATAGTTGCTCATGTATAGTACTACATTTCTATATAAATCGAAAAGAAGACCCACCACACCAGAGAATCCAAATAAACTTGAGAAGAAAAAAAAAAACAAGAACATATACTCACATCAGATACAAATTTAAGAGAACAATAAAATAATATTAAAAGTTTTGTCGCAATAATAATATGTAAAAAGATCGACAAGATTTCATTTAAAACAGAAGAAAATGGTATTGTTTCATGGAAATAATATAAAAAAAAAAGACAACACATACCATCATTTATGATGTACTTATATTAACCAAAACCATCATCAACTTTATTTTCACTAAAAAAAAAAACACAAATTTTTGTTTTCTTGTATTATATTAACCCTCTATGGAGTTGCACCACGACAAACACAAAAAATTAAATTAAAATGACTTTATACATCAGCAATCAACGATAATGATGATGATCATCATCATCATCATAATGTTGGAGAAAATATTATTTAAATTTTTTTTTAGTGTTTTTTGTTTTTGTTTCAGTGAAAATATTTTGATTGTAATATGGTAGCATTATTGCCCTCTTGACCACACCAAGAGTGCTAAAGAACATTTTTAAAACAAATATTTTTTGAAACTTTTTAACATCAGTGTTATTATTGCTACCAGTTTTTAATTCTTTGTTTTTTTTTATCTGGATTTTTTTTCTTCAAATTCCACGAAATCATTTCTTAATCAAAAGAAAATTTTTTTAAAAAAATAATAAAAAATTAAATTATAGCGATGATATTTCGAAAATACATATTTTTTCTTTATAATGAAAAAAATTATACATATATGTATGTATTATAATTTGATTTGAAATTTGATATTGCGATGTTAAAGTGTGTACATATGTATCTTCTAAAGGATATATAAGAAAATAAAAATTAAGAATTAAATAGAAATCAACAAGATCTTTAAAATCAAAAGTGTTAAAAAAAGATTCTTTATTAAATTTTCAATTAAAAATCCAGTTTGATGGTAATAAAGTCGTCTGTTTTTAAAATTTAAAATTTAAAATACAGAGATTTTTTTTTAAATTTAAAATAAAATATATTTCGCCAATAAAATCGATCATTGTTCTTAATATATTCTTTTTTTTTTTTATCTTAACTTAACTTTTTATTGAAGAATCCATTTTTGTCCACAATCGTTCTGAAATTCAATCAACGATTTCGAATTGTACATGAGTGTATCGAGCACGCAGATGTTTTTTTAAAAGCAAAAAAAAAAACTAAATTAAAACTAATCTTCTCTGTAAGTAGAGCGATTTATGTTTTATAAATGCATCCTTGCAAATATTTTATGAAGTCACCTTATTTTTTGTTATTGTTTTTATTTTATTATTTTTTTTTATTGAAAAAATATCATAAGCAAGGTGGAAAAAAAAATAAACAAACATCAAATGTTAATATGGTAACCTACATATACCAACCATCTGGACAGATTACTATTATTTTTTTGTACATATAAAACATCATCATGAATGCAAATTTTCATTTAGGAATACACATCAATATAAATAGATAGACATATAGAAAAGAGGGTCGCAATCGTATATTATTGTGTATTTTTATAGTAAAGCACTCGACACAATATCGGTGATTCAAATCGATTTCTCATAGAGCGAATTGCGTATCGGATCAGCTTTATATTATTTTCCAAGAAATTCCTGGTTTTTTAAAAGGCACTTTTAGTCATTTTATACATATTTTTTAATAATATGTACGTAGATATACTGTTGCAGAATATATACTATACATCATCAACACAACACAGAGTTCATACCTTCTGCATAATATGTACATATATGAACATTTTGGTGCCAGTTGGACTAGTCCAATATCTTATGTTATATGTCATATTATGGAATAGAAACACAAGAAAAAATGAAAAAGAATATAATATGTACATATTTTTTTTTTGTACACGAGTATTTACATTACAGACAGGTATTACAGGTGACAAGCTAACAATTCGTGAGACCGACCGCCGGTAATGTTAAAGACGTGATGAAAAACTATAAGAAAGACTCTGTCAAAAATAAAACAAAAACAACAACAACAAAAAATACATAAACAATTAGAAATACAAGAAGAAGAAAAAGAAAAATATGAAAAAAAAGGAGTAATATAGAAAATATACATGTGCTAAAAGTTAAAGACAATTTTGTCGCTGGAAAAAAGATTTAAAAAATTATATACATTTTATACAAACTATGAAAAATACATACAATAATATCCTATGGTCAAGCAAACAAAATTTCCCGTGAAAAATAATCATTTTTGTAAATGTGACGTCATGACGTGGATATATACGATCATCATCCAGATATTGAACGCGAAACGAATTTCTTTCAATATAATCTCCCGTTGAGAATGGGTGGTCTTGGGTCGAAGATTATTTATTTGCAATTTCTTATTATTATTATTATTTATTTTTGTTTTTCTGTTTTTGTTAAATTTTGTTCTTAAAAAACATACTTTTCAGTTTTCCTTTGACTTTGTGATTGTATGAAGTATCGCTAATGTGCAGATCATCTATATACATGAATTTATAAAGAAAATATATAGTAAAAAAAAATTTTTACACAAAAACCATCAATATGATCGTGCTCATGTCCAATGCAAATTTTGTACTTATTATTTTTTTTTTTCAAATAAAGATTGATCTACCCTTTAGTTTGAGAGTAAAACGTGCTGATCAAAAATCTGAATATTAATTGTGTGGAAAATGTTGATCGATTTTAATCATATTTTGTAAGATTCTTTTTCTCAGTATATAAAAGTTTGTTTTTGTATTTGAAAAATTTTTCATGGACAATTAAAGTCGAATACCATAAAAATTTTTAAAAAAATACCACCTTTGAATTTGAATATGTATGTATGTCGTCCTTGCTTAAAGCAATTTAAAGGCGACATTTTATTTTTAGTTTGAAAAAAAAAATTTTATTTGAAATTCGATCTCACATTTTTATTACTTTGAAAAAAAAAAAAAAAATCTTGAGAATTTTTAAAATGTGCTAACATGAGCCTAAATTTTTTTGAAGTTTTCACACTCCTTTATTTTCTTAAGCACAAATTAAAATCACATAATAAGTTTGTGTTTTTTCAATTTCCATTTTTTATTTTTTTTTCAAAACTCCAGTTACTATTTTCTACTTCATGAATATTTAGCAATTTTTAATTTGTGAACAAAAAACCAAAAAACTTGCTCTTCAAAAAAGGAACAAAAAAAAATTTAATTTGAAGATGATACTTATATTTAGGTTAATTAATCATTTCTTCTTTATTTTTTTACAAATATTTACTGCGTAGTTCATCCAAAATTTTAATATGATATTTTAAATTCATGAAGAAGACAAAAAAGAAAAAAACTATTGTACAACACAATATCTGGTTTAATTTCATAATTTTTAACAGACAATTAATGCTTTTTGAACCAGTAAAATTGTTGTTTTTGTTGATTATTTTTTTTTTTCATAAAAAAAGCAAACTAATGCTAACATCAAATCTTGCATAATTTATTATTATTATTACCTAGTTAAAGAAGAAGTTTAATTTCTCACGTAAATTTTTTTTTTTGTCTTTCATTTCTATATTATTAAAATATATTTTCAGAAAAGACAATGAAGAATAATTATAGCTTCTTCTTTTTTTTCTTCTAATTTTTAATATTCAATTTTTTTTATATTAAAACAAATAAAAAGTTCATAATCAAACCATTATTTTGTTTTGTTGTTGTTCAATTTTTAAATTGTCATAATTTTAATAGGGTGATTTGTGTCTTTAATATTCTTTAAATCTGTCTTTAAGTCTTGACAGTCCCGAGTCTTGGACGTCCCAAAGTTAACTTGAGATTTTGTTTTGTCAGACATGCAACTATAGTTTGAAGTGGAATGCGAGCCACTGAATTCGTTGGTAGAGAATGAATTTATTCGTACGAAAAATCTGACACTGAAATTTTGTGAATTTGGTTTTTTTAGTGCATTAAGTTTGAAAAGCCAGCACTCTACCACTTCTGTTACTGATCGCCCCCGAGATGTTCAATAATATAAAATACAAAATTAACTTGACAGTAAAAAATAAAAAATCTTCTGGAGTATTTTTTTTTAAAGTCAAGAAACTTTAAAAACTGTTTTTATCCTTGACTTTATGCTTTTAAAATCTTTATTCAACTTAAAGTCATACAAATGTATCTTTTTAGTGATTTGTGTAGTATTCTTTTTTATGCTATGTACTACTTGTTTTTTTAAAAAAAAAAAAAAGGAATTGAATTCGTTTTCCTATTTCCTTTTTTTTTGAAGTACCATTTATAAACACCCTATACAATAAAAATCAAAAGCAAGTGTATATGTATAAATTTCATTTTTTTCTCTTGATCTTTTTACATAAATTAAATTTCTAATTTACAACTCATAACCTTTGAGCATATACATCAAAATGGTCATTTAATTTCTTCTATTTTGTTTTTTTTTAACATACAATTTTTGATTTTCCTTCTCTTTTGTTTTTGTTATACATATTTTTGAATTTTCAACAAAATTTTTAATTGAAAACTGCCCATGTCTTTTTTCTTGTTTTTTTTTTAAATATACGCGAGTAGCTACTTATTATTATTTCAAAATTATTAAGAGACGAAAGATACACATACATATTATACATATTATATTTTCATGCTCTATAAATACAATTCCAAATAATTTTTCATCGAAAAAATGAAAAAAACAAAAAAAAAACAATAAAATAAAAATAAAATCATATAAAATTGTAATTTTTCCCATAGGTAAAATTCACATACAAAAAAAATTTAAGAAGAAACAACAAAAAACCAAATTTTTATTCCAAAAAAAATTTCTTCGAATAACAATGCGATGAACTGTTGTTGAACTTTTGTTATATGTGATGATAATTTGAGTGTGTCAGTTAAATATTATTATATTGAAGTAATACGATATAAAATTTAATAAGACATGTAAATCATTTATACGAAAAAAAAAATAAAATAAAATAAATAAATAAATAAAATTATAAAAATAAAAATTAAAATATCTACCGCAAAATGATACCCACAACATAAATAACACTATTGCGGCATGAGGTACCTATTTTTATTATAGTAACACATCATATAACTTCAGATAAAAACCGCCACATTTATGTACATACCTTCAAATAAACATAAACATATATACATATAATGCCAAGGAACCAATATAATTTCATTTTTGTCTTTCAAGAAGAGACAGTTATAGTAGCTTCTTAAGTGTAAGTGGCTTCTTATTTTTTTGTGTTTTTTAAATACATCAGGTGAACCACTTTAATTTGATATAAATTATAAAAAAAAAAAAAAAGAGCCATATTATATATTTAACAATACTCTAGTAGTCATTTCTTGTTAGGCTACTGATTCATTACCTTTGTTTTTTTTTCTTCTACTTTTTTTCCATATTTTTATTGAGAAGCCGACAATATTAACTTGAATTAAAATTTCTTTAATTTTTTTTTTATTTTCAATTAAATTGTTTTTTTTTTTCATCTGTTTTACTTTTTAACTCAAATTTTTGTCTTTTTTTAAAAATTTTTTTTTTTAAATTCTTAATTTCAGTAATTCGTCGAATTAACGTGATAATTATATTTTTTTTAAAAAAATTGTTGAACTTGTTTACTTGAATTTTCGTAAAAATGTAATTATTATTTTCTTTCACTTTGTTACTAATATGAATATGAAAATTGTTTTTTTTTTTTTTTTGGATTCAGATACATACTATACATATATGATAATGTTTAATATATTTTTTTTTCTTTTTAATTAACTGTCTCTCCAAGAAACAATAGTCATATAATAACACAATAAAAGCATTATTTTTATTATTATTATTGTACAAAGTTTTTTTTCGTCTTTAAAAATTAAAAGAGTGTGAGACAAATTATAATAAATTTTTTTTTTAAATATTGTGTGGTCTTTAGTGACCCAAAGAATATCTTTGAAGCATTTTACAACCATTCTGGTTTTCTTTACTTTTTTTTTTTACTTTTGTAACAAATAACATAACAAATTTTTAATATTTAATTTTTAACTGTAAATAAATTTTAAAAAACAACTGAATTTTTTTTTCTTTTGCTTGTGAAATCAACATTTAAAAAAATTTCTTTTTGTTCGAAAATGTCAATAAATCCCCCATTATCAAAAGCTCTCATTAAAAAGATATAGTGTCTCTGAACCTACCATCATGCCCAGAAAATTTATTCTTTAAATTTTTTCCAATAATTTTCATATAAAATTGAAAGGTAGAGAACACATTTAGCGGTAAATTTTATTAATTACTTTTTTTTTAAAGCTAATTCTTGCTAAATATGGAAATTTGAAAAATCTGGAGGATAATAAAAGACTATTAACAACAAATCAGATCAATTAAAAATCACTTTTAATTTATTTTTCGATTTTATTTGCAGGTACATATATTCTTCTTCATTTTCTTTTTTTTTTTGAATTTAATCTATAAGCAATAAAAATTCAATAAAAAAATCTTTTGTGTGTGTGTGTTTTATTTTTATTCTATTTTGTTGATTTTTAATTCCATTATTTAACCTAAAAGCTGTCATTAATTTATCAATTAAAAAAAACCTTCTGTTTTGAAAAGAACCAAAGAAAAAATGCTATAATTCTTGAAATCGTTAATAATCAATATGTGAAATTTAACTCATTAATTCACTTTAATTATATTCAAATTGATTTTGTTTTTATAAATAGAGAAGAGAACTACCACCATAAAAATTCTCATTTTTTTTCCAATTTTTTTCTTTTTAAACCGAACACCAAAGTCATCGAAAAAGCACATTAAAAGTCAATAAATTTTTACAAGTTGCATTAATTTAAAAAAAAAAAAGTTATAATAAATTTATATGTGAGTGAGTATGTATTTGTTTATCTTTGAAGAAAATATATAAAATCAAATAAATGTAAGTTTATTTTGCCAATATAACGTTGTATAGATATTTCATCGTTCAGTATGTAATCAAATTTCAAATAAATGCTATCAAAGGTAAAAAATAAATAAATAAAAAATGTATGTATCATTAACATTGTCGAGTTTAATTTATAGCTATCATTATCCATGAACACATATGTATGAGAAGAAGAATAAAAATTACAACACAAAAAAGTGGTTCAAATACAAACAAAATTTTACACACAGAGTGCAGGCGCGAAGGCATTAAAAAATTTTGTATTTATACTTATAGGCAGATGAACAAATTAACTTTGTATTTATTTATTTTTTCTTACTATATTAAGTGGTGAATGCACTTTCTGATGAATTAAAAAAAAAAAAACTTCAAAACGAATTATGCAGGTAAATTGCATCGAATGCACGATTACATTGACACTTTATGTATCTAAATAATTAATTACTTTAAATGAACTAACATGATGATGAGAAGGTGAGACATGATTTTCCTGTACCACATGTTAACTTGTGTATGGGAGGGAAGATTAAGGTAATAATGTGACTACTTTTTTTTTTTTTTTGTATTTTAATGGATGAAAAAATTAAAATGTGAATGACTTTGTTACACCATGAAAATGATGCAAAAGTAATATGTCATTTCACATTCCACATATGTATTGTATTAAATAATTTAAGTTAAAAAATTCAGTTTATGATTAACAGGAAATTCTAAAAACTCAAGATTATTGATCCAAAAAGGATGAGGAATTTTTTATCTCCCTCAAGTATCGATTATTTTTAAATTAATAAAAATTAATCATTAATAAGAAAACCAAAATATTTGTTGATATAATTTGTCAAACAAATTAATTATTTCGAAAATTTATTACACTTTAATAATTCTTTGATCAATTTTTTTATTTTAAATTAAGACCGATATATGACCACATATCAGGACATGAAACATATTTGTAAGAGATAAAAATCATTTTTTTTATTACGTTTTTTTTTGTATTCAGGAAAAAAAAAGTATAGTTTTACTGAAGAGATCAGTGGGAACCCTTTCAATGCCTTTCATCCCTCATTGATGCTTTCATTTATTTTATTCTTACATGTTTGACTAATCGTTTGATTAATGATTGGTGTCAGTCATCTTCAAAAAAAGAAGAAGAAAATATATTCTAGAGTACAGTATCGTTCCAACTTATATAAAAATGAGAAGAGAAAAAAAAATGATACATAGATACATTAGTAACATCTTATTTTTTAAAAGTCTTCCTTAAAATAAATACAAAATTACGTTATTTTTGAATTTAATGACAGGTGCCGACAGTTATTGTCCATTACTTTCAAATATACTAATCTAAAGAATCTTTCAGTTTACGTAACAAAAGAAAAATTAATGAATACATTTCAATTTTTTTTTTATCTTCAAATATTTTGGGTTGTTCTTTTTATTTTTTTTTTTATTTTTTTACTCTAGCAATCAATAACTGGTCAATGGAAGACTTTATGAATAGCTATTTATCAACATTTTTAAATTCAATATGAAAAATAATTTAGATACTAAACTGTTAAATGAGTTAGAAAAATGTCAATTTGAAAAATTTTATGTCTTTGAAGAAATGTCTTAATTTTTACTACATATATGAAAAATTTGACTATACAAAAATGAAATACATAATGATGAAACGTAATATTTTTGGATTCAAATACATTTTTTTCTTAAGATTCTTGAGACTTTTTTTTTCTTTCTAAAGAATTTTTATTGTGGAGTTATTTCGTGAATTATTGTCATTTTTTCACGCAATTTTATCTCACATCGCAACTACTTCATCACATATCAATCTGATGGTAGTTTTTTTATTATTATTGTTATTTAGAATACATAAAATTTCAACATATTTTGCATTTAAAAAAAAAATTAATAATAAAATAGCTATATGTTCTTTAAGAACAAAAAACAAAAGATAAAATGCCTAAATTATGAAACTGACAATCAAATAAAACGACAAAGATTTCAAAAAATGATAATGTTCATATAATTTTTTTCTTCGGCATTCTACATCACAAGAAAAAAAATAATAAATTCTCGTAAAATCATTTAAAAATTTTAATTTTTTGTTGATGACAAAAACAAAAAAAAAAAAACGATTATAATTTTTTTTTACATCATATGTATAAAATTTATTATTTACCGAAAAGAGAACAAATCCAATGAGCTGTCGACAGATTTGTTTATTTGATATAAAAATCTGTGAAATCACGCCTTTTTAAAAACCACACCGAAATAGTGAGGAAAAAAAAAACAAATTAAACAAGTTTTAAATTAAATTTCAAAATACTGAAAAAAATATATTAAATAAAAATGGACACATATTTTTTTTTTTTTTTTATAAGGTAAAGAAGTCGAAATGTCTACCACTTAGTAATAACAAGACGAAAAAAAAACAACAAGCAAACAATACTTTAAATCAAAAATTTAAAAATCGAAATAAGTTTCAACCTGTTTTGCTAAAATAATAATTTTTTTTTTTTTGAGTTTTGTGTGTTTTTTCACAACACGTTTTTTATATTTTATGTATCTAATTTTGTATCGTGTCATTTGTCAGGTACACAATAAATTTATAATAATATTTATTATTTTCTAAAATAAATCGTCTGCTTTTGATTATTTTATTATTTTTTTCAAGTTCTTATTTTTTCGTTTTAAAATAATGGAAATGGAAAAATTAATTTACCTAACAATCCTTTCCGTCTCAATTTCAAGGTAAAAATTAAAAAACAAAAAAGACCTACTTTATTTTATTACTTCGTTTTTTTTTTTTTTTTAAATTTTAGAAGAAAAAAATTTGTAAAAATTGACTACTTTATCGACTTTAATTTTTGTAAAAAAAAAAGTATGAATTTTGGAATTAAGTGGAAGATTGCAATCAATTGCAAATTCTTGTTTAATATTTATTCTTACAAAAAGGGATGAAAATTAGCTGGTCAATACAGTCAATTCATCGAAAATTATTCACCACGACCAGTCAGCCATTCAATGTACAAAAAGTATCAAGAAGTATTTATTTATTTTTTTACCTTTTGTACCAATCAAAAATGATGTGATAGAATTAATTTATTCCATTTGGGAATTTCATTAGTTCTACATCAGTAATATTCAATTCATTAATAAATTCGACAAATGAATGTCAGAAAAATATAAAATCAACCTATTAGAACGTTTTGGTGATGATGATGATGATGATGATGTGATTATCAAGGTGTCTGTCTGATGATACATTCAATTGTTCAATATGACATCATAATTTACCAGGTTAAAGTACGAAAAAAATTATTAACACACATGAAAATGATAAAAATCATGGCTTTTCAAAATTCATGTCCAATGGAATCTGTTGTTTTTTTATTATTTTTAATTTAAATCACTTTGGGGTTCATTTATTTCAACGTTTTATTTTCGTATTAAAAAAGCAATCAATAAGTATTATGAATGTTTTTTTTTTGTTTGTTTGTTTTGTAATTAAAAAAGCAAAGTAATAAATTAAATTATTTTGATAAAATCTAACGAACAAAATGAAAAACAAAAAATATATAAAATTAAAAAAAAAAAACAACTAAAAACACACTTTATTATAATTTTTAAAATTTAATTACTTTAAAGCTTTTTATCTCTAGTGAAGGACAATTAATTAATTAAAATTCATATACCTGTGAATTTCCTGCTATTTGATCTATTATTGATTCAAAATTTATGAATATTTGTGGGATGGTAGGTAATTTTTTTTAATGTGCTGCGGTGGTTATATTGAAAATTATACTTGAAACAAATTAAAAAAAAAAAAAAAAAACATTATTATTATGGTTCATTCATCAGTTCCGGTATCTGAGAAAAGAATTAATTATATTTAACGTATGTGTGAATAAAATAATTCTTTTTTTTTTTTTTTTCGTTTTTTCAATTTTTTTGTTTTGAAAAAATAAAAATTTTAAAAATCAATTAAAAACAGAAACAAAATTTGTATGCGTAATTTTATATTATTGATCACCGAAGCGTAGTTTATCAATATGCGCATAATTATGTGAACCTTTCCTGTTTCAATAATGGTTTTATTTTTTTTTTTAGAATTTATATCTGAAAAATAAATAATAATTTTTGTAAAAATTTTGATTAATGAATTAATAAGGAAATTTATCTATCAAATTCAAACGTAACTTCAAACTTTAAATTATTTTGAAAAATACGAGAGAAAAAAATTCAATTAAAATTGAAATTTTGTACTTGTTACTTTTTTTTTCTTTCAATTTCCTTGTTTTGTTTTTTTTAAACCAGGTAAATTGAAAATAGATTTTATGATAATCGTCATCGCAATCAAAGATTTTGGGAATTTTTCTGTTTTGAATCATAAAAATTGTTTTTATATTTATCATCAAACGAAGAAAAAGAGATGTAAAAAAATATTAATATTTAAAAAAGAAAACAATCTTTTATCTGATTACCTAGTGAAATCATAATCATTGCTTTAAAATTAAAAATCACAAAGAAACAGAAAAGCACAAACAAAACAACAACAAAAATAAAAAAAGAAGTTATAAATTATTAGAAAATGTGCACATTTTATAATTTGTTATTATCCATGGGAATGGGAGTATAAGGTACTAAAAAAACAAAAAAAAAAACAAAAAAAAACAGATACTGATTGAATCTTTCAACATTATCGGCAAAGAAACAAAGAATCATTTTCTGTTGTTACAATAAAAGAGTTAGATACTTTTTTATTTATATTAATTTCTTTAAAAAAATTTTATTGTTGTATATCCATCATCATCATCATCATCATGATTGCGGAGATGTGGGGAATGAATCGTGTTTTGCATAAATAAATAGCAAAAGTAAGTGAATGGCACACTAGCAGCGCTTCTTAGACATTATAAGTTTATATACATACATACTTTTTTTTAAATATCTTTTTTTGATTTCGTTATTTTTTTTTTCTCTTAACGACAATGACAACATGATGAGGATGGTCTTTTTTTAATATACTTTGTTGTTGTTGTCTTGAACTTATTACAACTTTAACAACTCTTCTGTTAGTTAAAGAAGTGACTCTTTGATCAACTTTGATGACTGATGATCATCATGATGAAGATGGCCTGATGGTTATAGAAGATTATATGATTATAATATGAAATTATTGTAATGTGTTATATATACAATTATAAGTATCTACATAATATATACATACATATGTACAATGTATACATAGAAAGAATGAATGGCACGGATGTGAATTTATTTTTGTATGATATTGAGAGCTTATTTCTATGAAATTTTAATGTATAATATTATTATTATTATTATTATTTTTTTTTTTTTCATTTTTCAGTTAGACAGCCTCCTCCTCCTTCTAATATAAAATATGATGAATATTTGAAAAATTTTCTCTATTTTAAATTTTACGTGAAAGATTTGAAATACCGTTAAAAGGTGAATTTTACGACATTTTCTATTTATCGAGGTTGAAAATTTGTGACAAGTCATGAGTAAATGCATAGTTAACACGTAATGTTGTTAAATTTTTTTATTATTATCATTGTCATTTTTTTTTTACTTATTGCATTATATTGTGTGTGTAAGTATGTGTGTGTATAGTATATATTGATCCGTTTGTAACTGTTTTAAAATTTTATTGAAATTCACTATAATTTTGCTTTTTATTAGGTCATATTTCAATTTATATGTACATATACCTACATACATATTTACTTACATATAAGAAATAACTGATTTTTTTAATGAGCAATTTTTCTACTTACTTGGCCAAACCAAATGTTCCGAGAATACTAAAATGAAATTATTTAATTTTAATAAAAAAAATTCATAAAATATTCGAAAAAGCAATCTCAATACGTAATTTCCTTAAAAATTTGCATACTAAATTAAATGAACCGTTTAATTGGGAAATTAATTTGTTACCTTACCGAACGCATGCTGTGAACATAAATAATTACCTATTAATACAAAAATATAAAAAAAAAAAATTCTGTTTTGCCTAATTAAAATTTGATTTAGTTTTTAGATAAATATCGATTCTATAATTCAATCGATTTTGTTTGTTTTCATGGAAAAACATAATTTCAACATTTTCAATAAAATTGAAAATTTATGAATTAATGATAATCATAAAAATTAAAAATCAAACGACATAAAAAACCACAAACAAACAAAAATAGTCATAATATCTTGAAAAAAACAGTTCACAGCTAATTACATGTCACACTTACGGCTACCACAAATATCATAAACAACATTTAAATGGAAATTGTATAGATTAACTATCAGAATCATATGGTCATAATCATAATTTTATCTTTAATCATTATGTGGGATATATGTATCTGTATATAGATGTAGTAGATACATAAATACAAGTACAAATACCAAACCTATATTAAGCGCCGTATTTATATTGAACATATCTTCTATTTGATTTTCATAGTAATAATCTAAAACCACACAATTCTTATTATGATATTTTCAATCTTTAAATAAATATTTTAATATCAAATGACTGTTTTTATATAATAAAGAAGTATAATATTGTTGATATAACATTTATAGATTATTATATGATCGGCAGGGGATTGATTCTATGATTTTTCTTAGAAATTTCAAACTTGATCGAAAAGAATCAAATTTTTTTTTCTTACTACCACCAACGCAAATTTCAAAGAAAATCTGAAATTGAAGATATCCAATGATACGATGAAATATACTAAGATGTAGCTGGCACAGAGTATCTAATGTATAAAATCGAATGAAAGACGATCATAATATGATAATATCTTTGTATTATAAATATAGCCATCTGTTTTAGTTATAATATTTGTTAATTTATTTATTATTCATGTATGTACAATTCGATGGGATCATCGCACAATTAGCATTTTAGTAGCGGTGTTAGCATTTTATGACTTAACTTTGATGATCATAAAATCGATTAACATTTCATTTCACATCAAAATGTCAATGATCTGTGATATTCATGGAGTAGATATTGCATTGAAAATATCTTTATTGCATATTTTCTTTGCATATGTGGAAAGTTTATGAAATTCCTAAGATGATGTAAAAGTAATTTTTACAATCAAATTTATTCTATAAGTGGTTACGTTCAGAAAAGTTAAATTAATTTCTTCTTAATTTAAATTTTTTTTTACAAAAGCATAAAACCAGTAAAAAATATTTATTCTCAAACTTTTAAAATACATAATAACAAAAATTAATAGAACTAGGAGTTAAAAGTATCTATTCTAGAACTCTTTACTTTATTCTATTATCAAGAATCCAATATCTTTTACTTCAATATAACATGAAACTATAATTTTATTTATCAATAGAATTGATCTTTATTACTTTTCTTCTGAAAAAAAGCAACCATTAAACAATTGATTAATTGTGATACAAAAATTATAATCTAAGTATCTTTCACATTTTATCTCTCTACAAATCAATGAATTTTAAGATAATCATAAATCTTGACCCATATTTTATAGCCATTTCTTCAACATTAATAAACACACAGGATATGTATGTGAGCATATATTAATTCTAACTTTTTCTATTCAATAAAATTTTGTTAACTTGTGGACACATCATAACGATATAAAACTGAAACAAAATATAAAAAAAAAAAAGAAGAAAAAAAATATTCTTTTGAAATACTAAACGAATGATAAGGATGATAAAGTAAAATAAGGAGAAAAAAAAATTACAAAAAAGATAGTTATCCAATTAACACGAAGTGAATTTGTAAAATGCTCGTAAAATTACGAAAGGATTCAATTAACTTCACAAGATACGCGACAACTTGTCTTCTCTGTATAAATGCTCTTTAATAAGGACTGTCGAAGATGTTATTTTATTTTATTTTTGTTTTTTTTTTATATCAATTTCATTTTTATTTTGTACATAAGTTTTTTTTGTCTATTCAATTTTATCTGACATTTTTATTTCTTTTTCGTGACATAAGACAAAAAAAGTAAATTATATTTTTTTTTCATACAAACAACAAAAAAATACTTTTAAGGAAAATAAAATAAGAAAAGCAAAAAAAAAAAATTAAAAGAAAAGAAAAACGCACTTTTCATTTAGGATGAAAATAAAATTATAGTCCTTCGTTCGTGCTGTAATTTTATGTGAAATTGGAAAAGTCATAAAAATTTTGAAAAACAAAAAAAATACATAATACAAAAAAGGACTTGGTGGTCTGAATTACAAGTAGCTTAAGTATAGTAGCTGCTAATGATATTATACATAGTTAACTACTGTGCTGCTTCTTATATGATTTTATTGTCATCAAATGACCCCATTCCTGGTTTTATTTATTTAAAAATGAAAATAGAAAGTAATAAAAATTCGATAGAAGTGATAACGATAGTAAAAATGAATCAATAAAATTCGAAAATTAAATAGACGCATATAATATATCGTGTCTTTTTTTAAATAAATTTGCGTGCTATAATTTACGACTTTTCTCAGAAAATTAAAAATACATGAAAAAATTTCATTCTAAAAATTTTATTTTATTTAAAAAAAAAAGTAAAAACAAATAAAATATTCAATAAAATTATTTTCTTAGAAATTTGTGGAATGTTAAGGAAAAGTTACCAATCAGGAGTGCTTCTGAGATATTTGAAACGTGTTGGGTGAACAAAATTGATAGGATTTGTGTAGAAAAAAAAACTACTGGTAATAAGAATATTGATACAAGACAAGACAAGACTTTCTGTACTTTTAATCCTATTTATGTATATCCATAATATAGGACAATTTAGTTAATAAATACGAGAACTGTCTACTATGGTGCCATCACTCGAGACTGGTTACTTTCCCCTATAATGTTTTTTAAAAGATAGTGAGAAAGTTATAGTGCCAATGATAACCCTTACAGAAGAAAATTTTGGAACACAATTTCGTAATTGACATACACAATTTCTTTATAATTCAAATTAAATTTTCGCGTATAGTATTCGCTAGAGAAAGTTTACCATAAAAAAACGCACTTATTGCTACTGTGAACTTTACAAATACAATTTATTCATTATTTTATAGCTCTTGATTTTTTTATTCTCGTGCAAGATAGAAAATAAAAAATTCAAAAACAAGAAAAAGAAAAAAACGATTCAATTTTAATGGTATAATAAAAATCAAATTGTTTATCTATACAGTAAATCAACACTTTCATTTATTTCATTAATGTGAGAAAAAAAAATATATAAACTAGGCCACCCATGGAAAATTATAATAGTGAGATAATCTAGTTAAAAGGGCGCTTTCTCTTTCAGGACATCTATAAAAATATATAAATTCGGAAAAAAAAATAAAGAATAAAAACACCAACATAATTTCTGTTTTATCTTTTTCGTCAATTCCAGAAGTTGGTCACTCAAATTTTATGACTATGTTTTATATCACACATGAAAAAAATTTCGATTTAAAAACACTGATGAATAAAAAACAAAAACAAACAGCGTATAAAGTAAATCAGACCACACACAAAATTAAGTAAACTTTAATTATTTAAAACAATTCTGGCAAAAAGTCATAAAAAAAATTGAAATTTTAATTAAAAAGAAAACTGAAAAATGAATTTTCATTTAAATACAATTTCATTTTAAAGATTCTTTTTGAAAAATTATCAAAAAAAAAATTCATTATGACCATTAAATTACCTGAAAATTCTTTTTAAACCACCATCAACCAAAAAAAAAAATACATTTTCTGAATAAAATTAATTTATTTTTTTTATTTTATAACTCATTTCACGTAAAACTCATTTATAATTTTCTTTGAAAATAAAAATTTTTAATTTCAAATTTTTATTACTTAAATTCTTGAAAAATTTACAAAAAAAATGAAAGAAAAAAACAACAGAAAAGGAGAGAAAGAATTTTTTAATAATAAATGAGTTAAGAAATTTTTATCGATTGATTTTAATGACCCATATCTTTCGAAATCAAAAAAAGAAATAAAAATTAAAAAAGAAAAAATCGTGACATGAAATTTGTCAAATTTCCTTACTCTCTTATATTACCAGTTGCAAGTTACCTGGTCATTTTTTTTTATTGTTTTTCATTCTTTCTTCTTCATTTTCGGTAATTTTTCTTTCTCGAAAAAGTCAATTTTATTAATAGCAGACATGACTATGATTACCAGATACCATAAAACCAATTCAAGAAAAAACAAAGAAACAAAGAAAAAAAAAACAGAGAAATATACATAAAAAATCTCCTTACATCGATCCTCTAACCGAGAGAATCTTTTTGATGATCTTCTAAATCTTATTAACAATGACATCCGATTAATTTAAAATTCAATACACACCAAGGTACACTATCTTTCATTCATTTCTCCATGGATGCAATGGGATACTTTCCGATCAACACCAATAACATGTTACTTTTTTTTTTTTTTTCACAAAATAAAAATATAAAAAAATCGAAGGATTCTCTCTGTGTATATATTCATTTTTTGGTTAGATGTTGTGATTACTATAAAACATGTCCAATATGACAGATAATCCTAATAAGTCAAACTGTTCAAGAAATACTACGTTTTGATTACATATGGCTCCTTAATATACCTGAATATGGAATATAACAGCATTTCATATAAGATATCTGTTCATTGCATTTATTACAGAGTATACCGTGTTACTTTCTATATGAATCATTCATTTAACGCATTCCTGTATCGCATTTATAACAAATTTTTCAAGAAAAAGGAAAAGTTTTCAAGACAAAAAAAAAGTTAAAAGAAATTCTTTCATATTTTCAAATTATTCTCTATTTGGATGAAAAAAAAAAAAAACAATATATCCCTTTTCTTATGTTTTTTGTTTTGATTATAATGTGAAGAAAGAACGCCAAATGTGAGATAAACACTTGTAAAGATCGAAAAATATTCATATTAGCACCTGCTGGAATCTTTATATATTTTTTTTTTCTTTCATTTTTCATCATTTATTCCTCTTTTATTATTATTATTATTATTTGTGTATAGGATACCTTATAAGATATCCTGAAGGTGGTCGATGTTATATTATTACTAACATAAGACAACAGCACAAAATAAATTTTAACTGACCGCAAAAGTGATTTATTTGTCCACTGTAAAATGTCTGTATCTTTATATAGATACATATGTATGTATACATACTTATGTGAAGATGAACTAAAAACGTACTTGAAAAAATATCGTATGTTTGCGGTGGGTTTCAAATGATTTATTTTTATCTATATAAGGTTTTTGTAAACGAGAACGGATACACTTCTTTTACTATCTGTATAGAGAGTATACTACAATATATAATATTCGAGAGCTCCACTGATAGTATCTTCTTGTTATTTAGAAAAAGGATCAAGATTTTCTGACTTTTTTTTTCTTTCTGTTTTAATAATTACAACAAATGAATTGATCATTTCATACTGTGAGTTAAATATAAAAAGTATCATCATTACTAATAAACGATAAATTGTTTTTGGTATTGTATATACATACTCTTTATGTCTATGCTATTATTTACAAAAAAAATAATATGACTGCTGTGTTACATTATACCCATAACATATCGTCACCTTGGTTCTTTTTTGTGGTATACGACAAAATCTGCTTTCGAGAAAAATGAACACAAAGTTTGGAAGAATAAAAACACTACTATATATAAGATATTTTGAATTTGGAAAAATATTAATTATTCATTGGCATAATAAAAATAATTTTGCGTTTAATTTTTTCATTTTCGTGATATATTTTATAAGCGATTTCATTTTTAAATTTTTAATCTCGTGCATATACGATACAAGTCTCACTAATTGATCTGGTAACATGCGTATACCACAAAACGACTTTAATTTTGTATGGTATACCATAAAAAAGAACTGAAAAGTGTTTTGCGCATATACCACAAGGAAGCACCAAAAGGTGCGTATACGTGGTATACGTCAGACAAGCACCAAAGTTCAGAACCAATTTGAGTAGATTTTTGTTGTTGTTTTATACATAAAATGCATATAAAGCAAAAAAGAACTGAAAATTATTTTGAAATTTGCATATACAACAAAGTATACACTGATTTTTTTAAAAACGGAGAGAGATAGAAAAATTTCGATTGCAGTTACAGAAAGAGCACAAAAATACAAAATTTTTGTTGTACATAGTTCAAAATTGACCAAAATGCGTATACCACAAAAAAGAACCAAGGTGACGATATGTACAAATAATTAAATGACACGCTTCAACAAGCAATATTTTCTACTAGACATAATAGTAATTTTTTTAAATATCGTGTTTATTTATATTAATCAGACATTTTTAATTGATGATAATCATGATTTGTTTTTTTGTTTTTTTTTTTTTTAAGGAATAAAAAAACACAAAAGAAAAAGATTTTTAGCTTTTAATTATGACTCTCTGATGGGTTACAGTTGAATTGTTTACGCTGCTTGTATCTTTTTGATTTTTTCAAGAAGTGATTGACAGTGATCACTGGAATTTTCAATTTTCTTTAAAAGTATATTTTATTGATTTAATTCAATTTTCTTGCTCAGCTGTAAAATCTTATAAATTCGAATTATTAGGATTTAACGTCATAGCGATCCATATACAAAAGATACTTTGAAAAATTTTAGATTTCATTTTAACTATACTTTTTTTTTTCTATCTGGCAAATTGAAACGCATCATAAAACAAATGAATAATTGTGAAAAATATAATTGAAATTTCATAACACGATTTTTGAATATCTTAACTCTAAAGTTCAATAAAATCTGGTTAACTAGTTAAAAAAATTTACTTTTTTTTTATTTACTATTCATCAAATCACGTAATTTTACAGTGACACATAAAGAATATCATGTATAAAATATTATATACATATTTTATTTGAATATACAACTTTTTAATAAAAACTAAAAATCTAAAAAAATTTCTGCAAATACTTTAATATTTTATTGAAAAAAGATTCGAAATACTCGTATGTCGTATACTAAAAAATTTTCAAAAGAATTTACACGAACAAACAAAGGTAAAGGTAAAAAAAAGAAAAGGAAGAAAATTTCAATTGTAATTCGATATTTTGATTGGATATCGTGACTCGAAGATGCATAAGAATGAATTGATATAAATTCAAAACTGATTATAGATTTTTTTTTCTTCATCTTCTTCTGTTTTTGTATATTTTTTTTTCCAAAATAATTCATTGATTGGTTATGTGACACACTAGCATTGGATATTTTCTTTCTAAAATTCAAGAAAAATTTCAGAAATCAGGATACCTAGTTAAGATTGAAAACAGGCACGCGTGTTCATTATTTAAATTAAAGATAAAAATAAAAAAGATTTACATAAGATTGTTTCTAGACAGGCGAAATAAAGAACATTGAGACTATCAAAAAACCATAATATACCATACTCGTACATACATATATACAAATTTTTCTTAATAAAAAAAAGCAAACAAATAAAAAGTAAAATCTAAAAAAAAACCAAAAAAAAAAAAAATGAATATAAAAAAATTCATGTATCTGATCAACCGAAAAAATTATTAATACATTGAGGTTAAGTTATTGGTTATAGTTTAGAAATCTGAAATGTTTATTCGATTCCATGACTAAGATGTTTAATTGATAACCAACAGTGTTTGTATTATTGGATTTCCTTTTTTTTTCTTTGTTTTTCTGGCTTTGTAAGACACACTGTTTAAGAATATTAAATATTAAAAATAAACACACAAAAATAAAAATAAAAAATACAAAAAATATTACATTGTAGATTTTAGAGATGAAGAAGTGGCGCTCGAATTTTTCACATATACAGAACAAAATTTGTATGAGAGAGAATGTGAGTAGTGATCTTTATGACCTGTTGGAAAAAATATTCATTTTTAAAATCGTTGAATTTCATTTAACTTTTTTTTTTTAAAGTTTTTACAGGCTACACCAATGTTGTCTCTAAGCAAAAACAAAGAAAAAAGAAAGGTGAAAAAGAATTGAAAAGAAAAAAAAGTAATAATGATCATATGATTAAAAAGATACCTAATATAAACTTGTTCTTGAAGATTTATAGGGCATCGAAAAAGAAATGGTCAATGGTTCATGATTAAGTAATTTGAAGAAAATAATCTTCTGATTTTTTTTGGTAACTTTGAAAGCAAAGATAGTGATAATTTTGATGATTTTCAATTTTTTTTTCTTGTTAGAATACTTTGAAATGCAAAAACGTTCTGGAAAAATTACAAATTAATGAATGACATATTTATATTTTTTTTGTCAATAATTTTATTTCTGAAACATCCTGTATGTTGAATAAAGTAATGAACGTATTTTATGTACATATATATGCGTTTGTAATTTGATGTCACAACTTTTAGCTTCTGGTATAAAGACTTTTTTTTGTCTTAAAGTATAAAATATTCAAAAAAGATACAAAAAATACAAACTTTTGGAAAAGAAAACCATTTAAAAAACAGAAAAAAATAAGTAACTACTGGATAAAAATTTTTCAAAAGAATTTTTGACAGATTTTCATATTTACGAGCAAATAACAGCAGGGTGTCTTTTTAACTTTTATAACATTTCATTTTCTTTCTTAAATATTGTTTATAGGTACTTTATGCTGAAAAAAATAATAATAGTATAAACAATAATCTTATTAAATAGTAAACAAATAAAATAGTAGTAAAAAACAAACAACATAAAAAAAAAACAATCATATGTGTTTGATTATATTTTATAATGAAATATGCTGTGATTTAGTAATATTTGTTAAACGACGTATATCTTTATCTCTAATTATTATGCCTTGAAGAAGGTAAATTTGTAACTTTATAAAATTGCACGATTTTCTATACATAGAAAAAAAAACAAATAAATAAAAGAATTGTGATTTTTTTTCCTCTAGTCATGAGAATAAATTATAAAAATTATATATTCATGTGAAAGAAAACCCCAGTTGGATGCAGTTCAATTTCTTGATTATATGAATGCAAAAAAAAGTCATATTTTTTAAAGAGAATTGATAAAGTCATTGAAAATGATTCTTTTTTTTTTCACTATGTATCAGAAAAATATTATTTATAGGATGACAAAAAAAATAATTCAATTCGCCACTTCTAAGATTTTTTGCATTTATTTATTAATTGTTTTTAATGAATACTTATTAATTTTTTTGTAATGTGATCAAAAGCGCACAAGATCCTGTGTTCGTCCCTAATAACTGTCAACCAACTCACTAAACATGACGCTTTTTGAGAGAAAAAAAAGTAAAATTCTCGACAGATACTCGCGAATGATGTAGAAAACACGTGAACTATCTGAGTGGTCATTAGTCTATTTAAATTTTTTGGTTTATTACAATATTTTTTAATAGACTGAATTTTCTAATTTGATAATAATTGATCAAACTGTCTACTATTTAACATAGATTTTTTTTTCTAAAATAAAGTAATTAAAGGCAAATTTATGTGTTTTTCTTGTGACATCTTTTTCTTCGTAATTTTTCAATTTTTGATGTAAATAAACTTTTAAATCTATTCAAGTTTAGAATGGAAAATACGTCCTTTTATTACATGCCGATTTAATTTAAATTTGATTATTGCCAAAATAAAATTAAAAAACATACAAAACAAGCGAACAAACAAAATCAAACCAGAAAACAAATAAAACCAATAAATTTTTTCTTTTTTAAATAAAAAAATAAATAAATTTTGAATCTTTTGAACACCTTTTTTGTAAATTTCAAAAGAATTCTTTTGTATTATTTTTATTTGAATTATTCAACAACAAAAAAATAAATCATTACACACATTCATCTGTGTTCAATGGCATATTATTTTTTGTTGTTGTTTTCTTTAGTAACACAAAAATCAGCTTTTTTTAAAATGTTGATCAATAAAAATCTCATTAAAAATCCATTACCCTTTAAGAATATTGATTAAAAATGTTGATAAAATCACCATCATCACCACAACTGAAATTACAACTTATGTGTGATTACTTGTTTGTTTGTTTGTTTTTTTTATTTTTTTTTATTTTTAAATAAAATAAAAACAAAAAAGCCTAAAAAATTATATAGGCAATAAAAATACATAATTGTCACCTACTTCAAATATAATAAAAAACCGAAAATTGAACATTTAATGATCTTTCCAAATTTTTATATTTCGAAAATTTCAAATGATGGTTCGATCACTTTAACTTCAAAACAAAAATGAGAAAATAAACAAAAAAATCTCATAATATTAATTGAACTCTTATTACCTTTTTTCGTGTTTTCCAAAAGATATTCTAGTGTTTTTTTTTTTATCATTTTCATTTTTGTTAAAATGATTTTTAAATGTTCTTCAATACAAAAAAATATACTTTAAAAATCCATCAAAGGATCATCTCATGTCATCGTATTTTATTTACTGTTATCAAAACAAAAAAAGTCAAGAATATATACCTTTTGCATACAATCTTTTTTTTTATGCTATCAAAAGATATATTCTATTCAAATACAATATATTTTATTATCCGATCACCTGTACGTTTTTTTTTCATTTGTTTTTCTGAATTACATTATAGTGTAGATGTGTATTACAATATTATAATCTTTGTGTTTATAATAAATAATATACATATGTATATACTTGAAGAATGCACATACATATACATTGTGAATATGGAATTCCAGGAAATAATGCGGCATCAAAGATGTAATAGAGAACCTAACAATATCCATCCCATCATCATCATCATCATCATCATGTATTTGTAAGCTCTATAAGTTGAGTTTTGTTAATGTGCATTTCATGATGTCCCGACGAAAAGGACCGAAATTGAAATTTGTTGCCACACTTTATTCGTCAAGTGCATTTTCTCAGCCTAAGACATTTTTATGATGTCATAAAAATTAAAATATTTACATCTTCAACTGAGTGTTTTATGCTTTTTTACTTTTATTTTTAATATACTTTTTTTATGTATGTGTTTGTGTGTTTTTTTTTACGTTACTTTGTTGATTTTGTTTTGTGATGATGTGTCTTTAACAATATTGGAGTTATTAGTTATGGTCTTGTCATATGTCATGTGACATGTATATGCATTCTATTTACTTGTTAGATTTACTTATACATTAAATTGTAATTTAATAATTATTTTAATTCAATAATTCATGAATTAATTTACATATTCAATTTTTAAAAAAACAACAGAAATTTAAATATTTTAATAACTTTATAATTTTTGTTTTTAAATTCAAAATTTAAAAGAAAAAAATATTATTATTGACACTTTATGTAGAACTTTTTTACAGAAGAATGGAAATAACTTTAAATCCTATAATTCTCGAAAAAAAAAAAAAACGTTCCTGCAGTGTAACATTTTAAATGATTTTCGATTCATATTGTTTCTTTTTTTATCCTATAACTTCAATCATCTTGAACAGAATTCTTCATCACCTGAAAGTTTTCTTGCAAGAGATACTTCATAAACTTCCTCTTCTAGCTCAAAAATAAATTAAGCTTAATCCTTCTTCCAAATGTCTTTCAAAATTAATTTAAAAGCTCTTTAAAGAAAAATCTTTGAAATGATAAATTTTCAACATACATACTTTGGAAAAATCATCTTGCCACTTTCAATGGAATTCAACATAAAAGGACATCTCCCACTAATATTAGGAGAAAAAAACTTCAAAACAAATTTCCAAACAAAACGATAATTTAGAGAAAAATTGACGTTAAACAACAGGAAGTCAAGTGTATAGACCCGAGCAACCAGTCATTAAGCAACTTGCTTCTTCTATAAAGATGAGTCTAGTCAGATAACGCTTCATAAAGATCATAAAGACAAATAAAGACGCTTTTAGTTCTACATAGATAGCTTCAAATTATTATTTTTCAACGATTTTCAAAGCAGTACTTATATCGATTGTTATCTACAATTAATATCAAAGTTCCACGTTTTTTAAAGTTATATATATATCGACAAACAACGAACTATAAAGCTAACGATTCACTTCGGCTGAATGTATAACGATCGTTATCGTTGTATAGCGTTACATATCGAATATCTGTCTTCTATCTTAATCAAGATCAATAAAGATAATTCGTTATTTTGTCTATAACTGTGGAATTTATATTAACACTTAGTTTAAACAATACTAAAACGTAAAATGGTGCAGTGCATGAGGTGGCTGACTTAGAAACCATATGACCCTGGTTTCGAACCACCAGAGAACCAAAAGTAAGGTGAGTAAAATTTCTATCAGTTTTTAAATTATCAAGTACGTAACAACAAGTAAATTACTTTGATTTCATAACGAAAAATGCATTAAAATGGAATTAAAATTTTTTTAAAAAATAAACTTGGATTCGTCGATAAGGATCTTTAAAGTTACCTATAAAGAAAACGGTAAAAAATCTTTGTAGCACAATGTCGATCCTCTTCGCAATCTTTTAAAAGATCTTTAAAGCTATTCAAAGTTACCTTTATCGATTGGTTGCACGGGGACAGAAAGTAATTTATTTAAAAATTTTGGACAAAATTAACTGAAAGACTCATAATACATACGAATACATTTATATAAAAATATGTAGTATCTAAAATAGACATCATACATTTTTTTTTGCCATTAAAATATGAAATTATCTTTTGCATTTTAAACTCATTTATTATACGCAATATGTTTGGTTTACAACGGAAGAATATAAACTAACTGGGCGGTCTAATGACAGGCAATAAATACACTAAAATAGTTTACTTTAACTTTTTAAATAAAGTTTTACATAGGTAATTAATATATTTATGAGCCATTTAGTGACTTTTTTAATTACATATTCTTATATGTTTTGAAGAAAATGTACTTGTTAAAAATTTCATATTCATAATTGCTACGTTTTTATGGATTTTATTTTTAGTTTCTTTGAAAATAGAAAATATATCTTTTTTTTTTAAATTTTTATTGAAATACTTTCCAAAAATTTTTAAATCCCATTTCATGTAATTGGAAAGGTCAAGATTGAATGAAAGTGGTTTAAGAAATCATATCAGCCTCAAATCATAAAAACAAACATTCTACTCTTTAATTAAAAAAAGAGGAAAAATTATCAAATAAATCACACCTTTCATGATAATAATAATTTATCAATACGATAAGCAAATTATCGTGCTGTGTCATATCTTTTTTCATCTAAAAACTTAAAATATTAGCTATTATTACATTAGAACAAGTCAAGTTACAGTGCGAATATTACAACGACAACTTGTCTATGTTGGAACATTTTATTTTAGTCATGCTAGCTATATCAAAAAAATAAAGTATCTGAACATTTTATATGTGTATACTTTAAGAATAATTTGTTAGTAAACAATTGGTTAATATTCGCCTACATGCTGTCTACTACCTCTTTTGCCTGTTAAATTACAATTCTAAAAATTTTCTTCTTCGTTTCTTTTTTTTTTTTTTTTTATTAAATAGTGTACTTAACAGAAATTTTCACATTATATTCACCATCATTTTAAATATTGTTGACAATTTGAAATTTCATAGAAAATTTTATTATCATTTACAATTAGTTGTTAATATATTTTGTTGCAATTAAATATGTAGAATTTTTGTGTATACGTGCAATAATTTGTTCAAATTACATTAGCTTGCGATACAAAAAACAAAACAAAACAAACAAACAAAAAAGTTTATATATGTATGTATGTATATATACAAATTTTAATGCAGTGTAATGTATAATGATATAAAAAAATGTATATAATATACAGTTTAGAAGATATTAAATTTTACTGGCAGTTAAATAGTGCATCAAATTGCAAGTACCTATATTGTTTGTACCTGTATTTATACATATATATATAATCTTGTTTATTTTATATACCATTTAGTATCTTATTATCCAAATTGTGTGTGTGTAAAAAAAACACAAAAGGTGCAAGGAAAAAACGAACAAAAAAAAAAGATTGAGCTGCTCGATGTTAAAACGATCACCGATAAAATCAGCAACATTGACTTTGGAAAAATCGGGATGTAAAATGCCCATAAACAATGGCTGCCTGTCAAATTGAAGATTTTAAGACAAAATTTTTAAAAAGAAAATTAAATTTAAAAACATATGGAAATAAAGAAAATATATTTAAAAGAGTTTAATGCATAAGATTGGTAGATAGAATTTTGTATCTTTATAAAGAACTTTATCTAAATGAATTGTACAAGAAGTGAGAGGAAATGAATTTCATGACTCTTAACATACATCTTATACATATACATACTTGAACAGTATAATGCAATTTAGTAATATACTTAAGTACATAGTTACAGATACTATACAAAAATTTTGTAATCTTTTCAGTCACAAAAAAAAATAAAAGGGTTACTTATATAGTAGAATTCGTTATTGGAAAAAAAATCTTATGTTGTCGCCAATACGGAGGGAAAAACATGATGCAGGTCAACAGTAAATTCTTTCTCAGTAGCCAAAGTTACATGTCTGACATAGAATCCGTGATCGGCAATTTGTGATTTTCTTCAACAAATTACAAAACACTGGTAGCTCCCCATAGAAATCCAAGATTTAGTTTCTCCTGATTTTTTTTTTTACTTTTAGTTTCCTTTTTATTTTGTTTAATACTAATTTTCCATTTTAACGTTTTCTTATTTTATTATCTTGTATTTACTCAGCCACTGGTTAAGCGATTATATTTCTTATATTACTAAAATCAATTTTTTCTTATTTTATTTTGATTTTTTTTTTCGCTGTCTTGCATAAGTAAAAAAAATAAAAACAACATGTTGAAGGTAAATTTTGATGTTATTGGCGATACAATGGAATTTATTACATTTTAAATAATTTAATTTGAAAATAAGAAAAAATAGAAAAATATTTTCTCGAATTTAAATGTTTAAATGGTGAATTCAACTTATATGTACATATTTTTCATGATAAAATATTTCAATTAATTCAATTTAAGATATTTTTTACTCAAGGACTAATGAATTTCTACAAATACAACAATGTATGTATTATATAACCACAACACCCCACGTAAGGACATACAACACCTAGCCCCAACTTCGGACTACTACACTGTGCAACATTTTTATAAAATAAAATGTCATACAATCAGTCTTCAAAAAAAAAATCTGTTTGTTTTTTACATGATTTTAATTTTATATATTTTATTTTAATTTAAATAATTCAAAAAAAAAAAAAAAGATACATTTCCAAAAACAAATAAATCGAAATGTAGATATGCACACAAATTTTTTTCCAATTTTTCATGTATTGATTGTTTTTATCAGATTGGATCTTATGAAAATAAATTTCCAGTAACATGAAAGTATATTATTATGATTATTTGTTTTTTTTTTCTTAATAGTTCTCTTGATCAACAACTACCATCTCATATGTATATATATTTATATATTTAGGTACTACACAATTCAAAATCATTGAGCGCGTTCACAGAATGTGACCAATCTTTGGAACATTGTCGATACATGAAGACGTGATTCGCCTGCTGTTGTATCTTGTGTACACAATTCAATTGATATGATTATAATAAGAAAAATAATATAAAAAAAAACAGAAGAAGAAAAAAAAAGATATCCATAACATCATATCTGACACCAGCTCCAATAAATGTTTCCTTTTTTACTTAATTTTTATTTCTTTTTAACTTTGTTTTCTCTGTGTCCAATATAATTGATTTTGCATAAAGATTGCAATTTGTTTGGTTTCGTTGCGGTCTCTCTCAGGAGCTATGCAGACAATGTACGAGTATGTATTTCTACAGTACAATATGTTTATCGAACGTTATGTATCTGTGCAGTGTGTATATCCTCCTGAAGTAAAAAAACTTGTCGTTTTTTCACACAGTACTGGTTTAATTCATATCAAATGTTGTGCAACATTTATAAGAGTACACAAAACATCTTCGACTAAAACAGGGAAGTTTTTTTTTTCTCCTTTTTTTTTCATTCATATTATGCAGTTCAAATATGATTGTATCTACAGAGTAAATCTTATCCTCCTATAACCGGAGTACTAGTCAACGAAGTCATAACTAGAGTATGATTCCTTTTCTTGGTGACATTGCAACAAATTTCAATGATGCTCAGTAGGATGTGAAACGACGAGAATATTGTGACTTCTCCTTTTTGTCTTAGTTAGTCGTTTGTTTAACCTTTTTTACATTTCCTTTTGTTTTTTTTTTTTTCTTAGTTTCTTAAGTTGATTTTAAATGTATGATCTTAGTGATCGTCATGGACCTCATGCCGAGAACCTGTAATTTGTAGTCATGTTACTGATAACACCACAAGGTGCTATCTTGTTGTATGTTATTTTGTGTGATACATAAAAATTTAAGATTTTATTTTGTCCTTCTTTCTTTTCTTTTTTAAATTTATGAATTTTCAATTGACTTAGATTTCTTTATTTCGAGAAAAATTTTAAGCTACTGAAACAATAAACAAAAAACAAAACATTTTTAAAAATGAATTTTACGAGTTTCATGTTCAAAAATATTTTGTATTTTATTTAAAAATATCACAAAAATGCATTCCAATATTTTGTTATTTGTTTACATTTTATTTTAATCATTCACCTTCAGAGTTCATTAACATTTGCATTTATACCAAATATCTTTATGAAAAAAAAAAAAAAATGTGATTTACATGAATACTGTGACTCATTTTTACCCCATACAAAAAAAATAATACAATAAATATATGGTCTGATATAAAATGCGAATAATTACTTGTAAAAAGATTTTCTAATTTGAGTATTACACTAATTTGGTGTATTATATGAAATTTTGTGATAATTATACAGGGTGTACCAAATAATTCAAGAATTCTGAAAGAAAATAAGACGAAGTAGAACAAGAAATTAAAAAGTCAATTTCGCTTGATCAAAATCTTTGAACAAAAATCAAAATTTTTAACTTAATTTCTCACAAACAAAAAAATCACATCTAATTTCAAATAAAATAAATCAATTTAAAAACACCCTATACTGCGTACCTGGTATGCATTTCATATATAATACGAATGCATACATACAATAAAATGTGACAAAAAATGTTCTATCTTCAGACTAGCTGTCATTTTCTTCCCACACTTTCGGTTTAAAATAGACTACTTTGCTTGCCACATAAAATGTAATTATATCTGCCACTTTATACACAAAAATACATCATATAATATATTCTCGTACATGTTAAATATATACACACATATGATCCAAGTCCGAACAATGATTTATAAACAATTTGTGAAGTAATTTTCAATTTTTTGTTTTTATGTATTTTTTTTTTTTGTTTTTGGCTTTTCACATCCTAGTCAGTTCGAAAATATAAAATGTAATGTGTATGAGTTGAAATATAAATTTTCTGTGATAAATTTTAAGACAGTACGCGTTGGTAAATTAATTGTTCCTTTATAATATTCGCGTTAACTAAAAGTTTGAAAAAAAAATGATAAAGCGAAAAACAAAAGTTCATTAAATGAAATATAAAACTGATCGAAGAAGTGTGCTTTATGTATGGCATTATTATAATGCACATTAATACTTTATTATGTTTATCAAAATAATTATTTAAAAAAGTCAAATGGAAATTAATTTAAAAAAAAAAATAAAACAGAACATGGAAGTGACAGTTAAATTAATTAATGTTTTCTTTGTTTTATATTGATAATATATATTTTATGTTTTTTTTTTTATCTGTACGAGTTTTTTAATACAATTTTATTACAATGTAAATTACGCCATACTTTTAAATTCAAGGTAAGTTTATCCAATAAGCAAGCATTAATAAAGCAGTTGAAAGAATAAAGAAACTAAAAAAAGGCTTAAAGATTAAAATTACCTAATTGAATCACACATTGATTTTTTTGCCGCAAATTAAATTATTTTCTTGCAAAGCTGGATTTTCCACGAAAATACTGTTAAGAATTTATTTTTCATTGACAAGTCATTTGTTCTTGATGTTCTACATTTGACAGTTCTTACTAGTCACTATCCTGTTATCTCATTTTTTCATATCAGAAGAATTTCTGCAGCATTCAGTATACAAGAAAAATTTGGAAGAATATTTTCTGAACCAGATACAAACTACAAATGCAGTACCTACCTAAACTTCACCCAATGTAAATGCTCTCGTTTCAGTTTATGCCAAATTCTTTAATATTACAATTTGAACGTGCCCAAACATCATTTAACTTTTTAATACGTATTAACCTTTTTCTCAAAAACTATAATTTCACAAATTTTCAGGTTCGACAAAGAGTTAATTAAACTTTCGAAAAAAAGTAGATTTTCTTTAAAATCTAAAACTCAACACTATTAAAAAATAAGGCGTAATTTCTAAAAAAATTTAACGACTTTTAACAGTCAATACTTTCAAGTCATTGCACCCTAATTTCAACTTTCTTGAATAATAATTAATAAAATTAATAATCCTTGGAATATTTTTTTTTTTAAATTTATGATTATGCAAATTTCTTTTCTTTTATTTTACTTTTTTTTCTTCGCTTTTGCTACAAAGTTTGGAGAAGGAAAAAAAATTACTAAAGAAAGAAATTATTACAATAAAATGAATTTTTGGTTTTCATTATTATTAATGGGCATTCAAATTGACTATAATGCTCCATATAATATTCAAATAAATACCCAAAAAAAAAAAAAAAAAAAATAAAAATATTATTTTTTAATATATTTAACTTCCTGTTTCATAAACGACATAGGGATACTATTTTTATTTAATTTTTTTTTTTATTTCTTCAAGAAATTATTGTACAAACATACATATTTAATTAATGATTCTCTTTTATAATTTTCCACAGAGAATATTCAAATTTTAATTGCAATATATATTTATACACACAAAAACCAATTAATATAAATTTAATGCCTACTCAAAGTTTTTTTCTTTCTTTTTCTTTTGAAATTCGAATAATATGTATATATTTTATTTTCACTATTTTATACTCGTTCACACACACACACACACACACACACACAAACGTACTCGAATTTTATTTTTAATACTATATTATGTATATTTTACATAAGTCATAGATATTATTTTCAAATTGAATTACTTTTACCATACTATTTTCTTATTATAATTTATCATGCATCCAGGGAATATATCGTACATACTACGAGCATACTTCTTTTGTTTTTTTCTTCAAATTATCATAAAATAACTATCAAACATTATAAAATGTAAAATGTTGATTTTGTATCTATAATTTTGTCTAGATAATAATTAATAAAGATATGTATATAAATACAGGGTATTTAAAAAAATAAATGCAAAGAAATAAAATTTCAGGTTTTTGGAATAAGTATACTTAAGTGGAGCATAGCATAGGTTTAATTAAGGTCAAAGATTGGAAAAAAAATGGCAGAGAACCATGTCAAGTGAAAGAAGCTTCATATAGTCGGGAAAGTCAAAGTTCGCGTGGAGCTGTAGTACTACGGATGAAAAAGACGAAGTTGCAATAGAATTTTTTTGTCAGTAGATAAAACTTAATTTTAAAATTCAAAAGTAATAGTCACGAATACTCAAGTAAACGCTAAAGAATAAGAAGTAAAGGGAAAATTTTTTTTCACTTACCAGCTGAATTACACCAGTTTGCAACAAAGGGTAGTTTTAACGTATCGGACCTCAATGTGTTGAAATTTTAAACCTGAAAATGAATACACCCTGTTTACTTAGACACTAATGGTTAAATTTAACTGATAGATATGATACTTTCTTTAATAAAAGCAAATTAATATTTTCAATTCCTTCAATATTAAAACTGACTACGCGTGTAATAACTCAAACTCTTTGAAGTTACATGTATAATGTTGATATCTCTCAAGATCATCAATTTTTTTTATAATAAATAAGTGCACAACTACAAACAACAATAATTTTTATTATTACAATTTTTTTTTCTTCTTATAATTCACCTTCGTTGTAAAACCCATGTACATCATCTCTAAGCACATAAAAAAATTATTTGAAAAAAAAAATATGTGAGCGTTATTTTTTTTTTTTTTTATTTTCTTAATTGTTATTGTTTTTCTTCTTTTTTTTTTGTTTCAAAAGAATTAGTTTTACAGGTGAAGCGAAAATTTTTAATTCACCTGCCCATATATACATACGAGTAAATATAAATATTCACGCACTAATACTATTACAAATAAAATTATAATGACAATGCGATGATAATGATAAATTTCATTGAATGGTTAGTTTGTGAAGAAATACATAATATTAATAAGATATATTTTATAGGTAGATTTATTGTGAAATTTTTTATACATATTATAACGAAAAATTTATATTAATTCATATGATTGTATGTATATGGAAGTAAAAATGACACAAACCAACCAACAATGACGGTATGTACTGAAGTCTAACTTAATCAATTTATCAATCAAAAACAAACAAAAAATTAATCTCAAATTTTTATAGTTTTCTTGAACTTTATTGTGGTGGCTTTGAAAATTAAAGATCGTTCTAATTTTTAAAGTTCTTGCATCTAAAAGGAATTTTTCAATGAACATTTTTTCATTAACTTTTCCAGTTGCAAAATGGTGAAAAAATTACCTGCGAGTGCTGCTGTTTTTCTTCATGACATTTATTTTTTTTTTGCTCTTCCTTAATTTGTCGTGTTCAAACTTTTTTTTTTTTTCATGAACACATAGGTAGTTAAAATTTAATATACATTTATGATTTTTTTTTGTATACCTAATATTATATGTATTTTCTTTGTCAGTTATGAGTGATCTTTATCTTTGATGAAAAAAATTTAATGTCAGACAAAAGAGTGAGTTAGTGAGTCTGTTCAAATGAATCAACGATGCGAAACAAAATTGTCTGCACATTGTCTATGGCCTCCAACAACATGATAACTAACCAACCAAATAGTATAGTAGCACTTTTAAAGTAGCGTTCATCAAACAACGATTCTTTCAATTTTCTTCAGAAAATACACAAAAAATAAATAAATAAATAAATTTAAAAAAAAAAAGCTTAATCAAGAGGCCTCTTAATGACATGATATTATTTTGCGTTCAAAGGTGATCGTCCATTTATTAGTTAGATACATGCGCTCCACTGACAATTTAATTCTTTTTTTTTGTCTTCATATTTATATGTTGATTTTATTGTTAGAACACGAATTTTAAATAAACAAATAACAATGAAATATTAAAATAATGTTTTTTGTTAATAACTTTAACTTTTTTTCCTGAATCTTTGTGTTTTTCGTCAAATTAATAATATTTGGAAAAAAAAATACTTCAGAAACACCACAGTGAGAGTTATGATGATGATTATTTTTTGAACATTTTTTTTTCAAATCTATAAAAATACACTAGGAAAATTTAAAAAAAAATCAATGGAGGTTCCAATTTAACCCCTTGATTTTAGTTTTACATTTTTCTCTTAGTAAACTAACAAGTTCAACTTACTTTTCCGAAGAATCAATAATATTCAGTCTCAGAAAAAAAGAGGTAATTTAAAACTAATTGACACCATTAATAAATTCTCTATAAAAGCACAAATCCTTGTTAAATTTTTTACTACCTCTTTTTTAACACCAATTTTAATCAAAATATTATACTGTTAAAACATTATTTATTACCGCAAGTGTCAAAATAGTCACCATTAAATCTCTTAAATGTTCTATTAAACAAAATGGTCAAAATTTATTTAAACTAGAAGGCAATAAAGTCATCGTTATTGACCTCTAATGATTTAAATTTGATTTTCAAATGTGTATCTAAATAATACTCGCATTCATTACCTTGCTTTTATGAAAAGTGTAATTATCGAGTTCTCAAGAGTCAAGGTAAATTTTCACGTGTGTTTTGTTTTTTTTTTTGTTTTTTCAAATAAATATTGCTAGAAATTCAAAACACAAAATGATAAAAATTTAAAAATAAATTCAAATTTCATTTGAAAGAGTAAAAACATCAACAGTGAACTTTTAGATATAACTTAAAACTTGTATTTTCTGATCTCATTAAAATGAATTTTAAAAACGAAAAGTCACCAATTAAATTAAAAATTTAATGTTTCTATTAACATGGCATTGACAGCTTATATTCGTACACAACTTATATTTTTATCATAAATGATTTTATTTTTTTAAATTTATTTTATTGTAAATGTGATATCTTAAGGCAATGTGATGAATTAAACACACAAAAATTTTTATAGATACTTTTGTGATATGTGCATACATATAACAACAACATTATTTAATAAGATAATATTGATGACCTAAAAGAATCATTAAAGAAAAAATGAAATGAAATAAAATTGATCCAAAAAAGGAAATTACTCCTTAAGATTTGTTTTTGGTTGTATTTTTTGTTTTATTATATATAGACAGACAGTATTTTTATATTATAGAAATATCAGTCGAAAAGTTGTAAAACATTATATTATCGTTACAACAAAATTCGAAATGATAAAATAATAATGATTTTAAATTGAAGATTATTGTTTATTACTAAATTGCATCATAAAAATTATTTCTTAAATTACTTTATTATGCTTGACTTGAGCAATATTCATGCTATACTTATGTTTTTTGAAAGAAAAAAAAAACAAAAATACAATAATTATTTCTTCAATCATTGATGATGAAAAAAATCGAAATTCTTCAATTCATCTTTCATAAAATATAGTATAAGCAAACACATACACGCATATACACATGACTCACTGCGATTGCAAAAATAAAATTTTGCAATAAATTAAAATTTTATTTTTGATTTTTAGTTCTTTTTTTTGTAATTTTGCAATAAATTTTTACCTTAGAATTTTACACATGAACAGAGGTAAATATCTTTTCTTTTTTAAATAAAAAATTAAGAATAATGTTATTTAGAACCATTCAGTAAAAACAAAACAACATTAAAGTATTTATTGCATAAAAATACCATCTTTGTAAAGTATAAAAAAAAGGGTTAGAAAAAAATGCAACAAAATATTTAACATACTTTTTTTTTGTTTTTTGTCTCTATTTTGTTTTATTTCAAATAATTTTCTTTTTTTAATATATTTTCATTACATAACGAGAAACATTAAAAATTCTTTAGTGTGCTTTATCAAAAAAATATATATATATGTATACGATTTGGGTGTAGGAAAACGTTAAAAATTCTTCCAAAGTTAAAAAAAAATTTTACACACAAAAAAAAAGAAAAATATAACGAAAGTCAAACAGACGTGGAAAAAAAAATATTCAAACCTTCCCTCCACCCAATGAAAAAAAAAAATACAAATATAATATAAAAAACAAAAGGGTTGAGATTGAATATTAAAATTAATTTATAATCAACTTGGGCATTGTGTGGAGGAGATCAAAATCATTTTTTTTTCTGTAATAAGAAAAAAAAAGGAAAACGCAAAAAAAAAATTCTAAAGACTTGTACTTTGACTCGGAATCATAAACATAAAACTTTGAAAATTCAATAGGCATCCGTTTGATGATTTTTTTTTCTCTGTTTAATTTTTTTTTTTTAGTTTCAAAAAAATTTTTACGCTCATTCATTTTCTTTTTATTGGATGAGGAAAAGTGGAGTTGATATATATGTATATATAGTATATTTTTTTTGAGGAAATCTGTGGTGAAGAAGTTGTGTTTTTTTCTTCCTCCAAAGTATTTATCAACCTTTGAATCGTTGATTTTTTACACCCTTCCTGGTTATTTGTTTATTTTTTTATTTTTTTTTTTTTTATCAAATAAATATATTACAAATACACATACAACAACAACAAATAATTATGACTTTTCGCGAAAGAAAAATATAAAATAAATTTTTTTTCTATAAAAAAGAAGAGAAAAAGTAAATAAATTATGAACAAAAAATACCTAAAGGGATAAAAAATGAAAATTATTATATAAAAAGGAAAAATAACGAATAAAAAATGTATAAAGTTAAAATGCAAGGATACACATTCAATGTCGTCATAATTTTTGTCCACCTTCTCGAACTCAAACTCATTAAATGTTACTTTTTTTTTGTCGTTTTTTGTTTTGTTTTGTTTTATTTTTTTTTTTTTTAGTATACGTCAGGTGTTCAATTTAATTTTAATAACATTTTTTCTTCAACCCTTCTTTAGAATTTAAAAAAAAAAAAAAAAAAAAAATTGTATTCAATTTTTATATTTTCAACATTTTTACGGATGTCAATTTTTGTGTGTTTTGATTTATGAAAAAAGGATTTTGTTTTTTTTTTTTCATTCTGGTGAACTGTTAAAATAACTTATTTCATAGTAAATTATGTTTTCATTTTAATGAAACCAGATGGTGGAATTTAATGAAAATTTAATCTCAAGAAAAAGTGTTTTTCTTTTTAATATCATTTTATTTTTTCTTTAACTAACTTGAATGTGTATTTGTTTGTAATTGTGTGCGTTTAAGTTACAATGCCTTTAATAGTTATTATGTCAATAGAAAAAAATTTTTTTTTCATTTAATATCTTTTAAGAAATAAGTATATTATGTCACAGAAAAATAATTTTCCGTAATTAGAGTACAATTTCTATCATAATTATTTTAATTTGATACAATTATGTCAATTTTAATTATAATGAAAGCAATTCAGAATAAATGAGTTTAATTTTTATTTTATTTTTCATAAACTTTTTCAATATATCATTTTTTACACTTTGAAGTTTAATAAATTGTCAGAGTTATTTGGTTTTTTTTTTTTTTTGTTCAAATCAATGTATATGTATCGTATTTTTCACATTCTTCGGTATTTTTAAGGAAAAGTTGTTTTTCAAATCATAATAATTGCATAATTCAAAATTTATTAAAAAGAGCTGCGAAGTTTATTAATTCAAAATTTTAAATAATATAATTAAAAAATAAAATTCCTTAACGGAAAATATTTCTAAATTTTCTAATTAATTTTAAAATGAAGTTTAATGTTTTTTCAATTTTATATTTAAGAGGAGAAAAAAATTTTTGTTATTTTACAGAAAATGATAAGCAATTTGTTTTAAAACCAGGAAAATTTAAATCGACATAACGTTTAGATTCAAATAGCGTCAAATATACAAATATCCTTTTTCCTACAGGTGACGAAAAAAAGTTTATAGTAAAAAAACTTTTCCCACAGCTTTGCAAACAATCTTTATAAATTCCAACCGAAGAAGAATTCATTTCTTTTTGAGATTTTTTCTTCATTTTTGTATTCATCCATACAGTTCACTGAACTTTATGAACAAAAAAAAAAATATTTCTTTTAATTAAAAGTTCCTCTACATATATTTTCTATATACAAATTAGAATTAAACAATATATATACATTTAATCGTATTTTTAAATAAGTAATACAATAAATAAATATTTTTTTAAATTGACCATTTGAAAGCAATTAATTTTACGCAGCCACAAAATTCAAATAACCGTCAATTAATCGTTTTCCATACTAATCAACGATAGTTTTTTCTTTTCTTTTTTTCTTTCGTTTTGTTTTATTGTTGTTGATGATGCATTTAAAAACAATATTAAAAATGTGATATGATATCATACCAGAAAGAGTGTCATCATTAAATAGATAGATTTTTATCCCTATATGTATAATAATCATATTTATTACTTATTTATAATATTCTATTACTTTCATTTTTCTTTTAAAAAATTATTCAACAATTAAAACAACAAAAACAATAAAAAAATGTGTGTATGTTTCATATTCAAGTGCATCTATAAAGATACATTCTTAACCGCACAACGATCGGCATCGACGAATAATCACCATATGCCCTATCATCATATTATTTGAAGTACTCTGTGTATTATAAATTGCATTTCATAGTATCTAATCTACATACATATGTACATATATGCATGCACGCATTTCATATATCACATATTACATATGTACATACTTCTTTTCTTTTTTTTTTAGTAGACGACATGTTAATTAGAATTAATTAATAAAATTATCAATTTTACTCACTTTTTGTTGCCTTCTGATATACACAATTCATATATTTTATTTTTGTAGTATATTATGAGAGATAGTGTCAATTTATTAAAATATTGTTGAAGATGGCGTCATTTCGTCCGGTATTAAACATTCCTATAAACAAAAACAAAAACAACAAAAACAATAAGATACAACAGTAAATTAAAACAAAACAAAAAAAAAGATACATATAATTTTTAGATATTTATTCATTAATGCATATCCATCCTGTTTTTATAGATAGGGCATCAAATTGTGATTTCAATTTATTATTTTATTTTTATTTGTTTTTATTATTAATTTTTTTTTTAATTTTTTGGTTTTGTTTTATTTTAAACTTTAGCTAGTTAACATAAAACGCCCGCGTTTCCGTTGTCGTTTCTCATCAATTGATAGAATATAATATGCGCAAGTAAATAATTCTATTAAACATATAAACGGTATTTATTATTTCTTTTAGATTGCTTCTATATTTTATGAATACTGTTACAATGAGACATCTATGATCAATTTAAAAGTAACACTTATATATGTATATATATACTCGTACAACTGTTTTTATAAATGTTAATAATAAATGATGACGTTCTTGATGATCCTGATGTGCTACTGGATGTTGATGTTGATGATGATGGCATTAACCCTATACATATATGCGTTTATAAAGTAAACGTTTGGCCTTGCAAATGATTAATTAACGCATCCAGTATATATATGTATGTATGTATAAAAGTTAGTGATAAACCACTGACTAATCTCAATTACCAATCATCTTATTTTATTTTAATTTTTAATGAATGAAGATTGAATGTAAGGCATTCTTAGAGATTGATAGAAAATATTATAATTTTAAGTAGAAAAAGTGTTTATAGATGCATTTCATATTTTTTTTTTTTCGTGTGTCACATAAGATATATTGTAGTGTGTATGTGTTCAACCAATAATAGTCAGTCAATCTGTGACTTAAGATGATATTTTATCATATGTTGCAAAAAAGAAGCCGCATTTTGCCACCATTCGAGTTTTTCCACACACTTATGTATGTATATACAAAAATCCTTAATGAGTATAAATTATGTGCGCGCCAACTAACGACATTCTTTTTTTATGATCTTAAGAGTATCTTATTGAAATGGAATGTAAGTATAGTATATGTATACGTATCATTATTATTGTAACACTCAATAGAATAATAGTGGCTTCTAAATACTCTTAGATCATCCTCATATTTTTAATGTGTCTACAATATTATGATCTTATTATTATTACTTATGAATTTTACTTTTATAATAATCATTTATTTATTTGTTGTTGTTGTTTGTTTTTCTATGTACATTTTTATGCCATATTATATCTAATATCTAGATCCAGACATAAATTAAAAGATACACCAGACCAGACTATAAGTTTATACGCATCTAACCGATTATGAGGACTTTCACGTCTTCAAATCGACATTGTGTTGACAACATGTCATTATTGAATTTAGTACTACTATATTATTACATGTGTTTTATAAGATTCGGACTATTCAGAGGGCTGGTGGGTGTATACTGCTGCATACTGAATTTTCATATATGTATATGTACATTATTATATGTACATAATATACTCGTATGTATATGAATTGTTGCGATTGCTTTTGAAGTGGATATAACATCCGTACGGTATGTGGTCGTCATCTATCTAATATCTGGCATTAATTTTAAAGTTTATTTTTTTTTTACACACATTCGAATTCTGTATGTTCCTCTGTTAAAATTTATTAAACACATATGATACAAAATATATTAGTATATTGATTAGATGTGATTTTTTACTATACATGTATGTATATATTATGTACTTAAATGCGAACTTTGTTTATTTTAACCATCATCATATGTGTATCTTCAAAGAACATCTCAGATTTGATAGCAAAAACACAAAAAAAATAAATAAATAAACAACGAAATTATTTTTAAATTGCATCACGAAAGTGTCATACAACGATTTACATTCGGATTAACAATGATTTATGTACTTCACATCCTGTAATATTTAGTAAAATTATAATTGATGAGGTATGCGCGGTTGAAATCATCATCGAATTTACTTCTGATTGAAATCAGTCTTAACTAGTTCTCGTTTATTATACTTAATAATAAAACAGTTAATATGAATTTGTGTTTGAAAATGAATATACTCGTATGACAATATGGCTTGTGCTATAGTAATATATTTTTTTATAAACAGAAATTTTTTTTAATAAATTGATAATGATACTACGCTAATTTAAGTGAATTGTTATCAAAGTCATTGATTTTAGTTGGACTCATTCTTTTACGCAGATGTTTATTCTATTAGGTCATTTTGGAAATTGAAATTAAGAAGAACTTTTCGGATATTCTTATTATTTTTTTGCTCACTTATATGAATTGCTATATAATATAATGTGTATATAAAACTTGTAATTCTTTTGTTGGTAAAATAAGAGGATAATGAAAATATTTTTCTAATCGTGAAGCATACAATTACAAAATGAAATAAAACCCAATTGACATTATTTTACTATAGATCTTATTTCACAGTATCAATTTTATAGATACAAATTTATTTTATATAATCACTTTTTACTTAATTTCAATTGTAATTTATTCGATTATTTTTTGTACAAAAGGAAAAAAAATCACAAAATTTTCAACGTTACAAGTCGTTTCACTCCATAAGTATCTTCAAATTATTTTTTTGTTAAAAAAAATCTATGACAATCATTATTATGAGAAATATAAAAAGAAATAACTAAGAAGCAAAACGAAAAAATAAATTCATAATTTGATTCAAATTTTTACCAAAACTATAGATTAAATTGTCATTATCTATAAAAATTGACAAAAATTTCTGCTTAATCATTGTAAAATAATTTTTTTTTTGTTTGGTAATAATTTTAGTTCGTTGTTATTTTTTTTTTTTTGTCTATAGTGAAAAATTGAAATATAATACATATAAGAAAATTCATTGCTCTCTCTCCTGTATGGTTAAACACGTATTGCATGTCTTCCCACAATAATTGAACTATCATCATCAATCCACAATTGTTGTGGTGACGATGACTACCATGAAGGAAGTTCAAGTAATTCAACATTTTTTTTTCTTCTTCTATTATTTCTTACAATTTTTTGTATTCTTTTTATATATTTTTCTGGTAACTGAAATTTCTCTATTTTATTTAATTTTTTTCTTTTGTTTTTACTGTTTTTGTTCTTTTTAACATTTGATTAGATTGTTTCATTTCAATATTCAGATCTAACTGGTAACATGTTAGCAACAAGCTTTGTACAAAAAAAAAATAATTGAATTTTATGTTGCATGTATCTTTAGATTTTCTGTACAAAATCAGTATTAAAACACACACTAATTTTAATTATTAAATAAGGCATAAAAATAACTATCATATCTCACTATACTTTACTCTTCTTCTTTTTAATTTTTGCCTTGTCAATATTGGTTTTTTTTTCCTTTCCCGGTTCTAGAAAACATTTTTTTTTTGTCTTTCTTTATACTCATAAGCTACAAAAATTATATCTTAAGATTTACATTCATTCAGTAAAGATATTAGATTTTTCTTTATTTTTACGGAAATACATATATACAAGAAGTTCGACGACTTAAACTTAATATATGTAGAGATGCATATACATATATGACTATACTCTTAGTTACTTAGTAAGTTTAAGTTGATTTTGTTTCACGCTACCATTATTTGACAGTTATATTTTAGACAATGGGAAAAATTCAATTAAGAAAAATGACAGCATATATCATCATAATAGTAATATTTTTTTATATCTTAAAAAAAAAGAAGGTATACAATATTTTGAATGACAGAATATCAATTGGGTATACATGATATGATTGTAATAACACGCAATATATTTTACGTATATTATATATTTTTTCAACCAAAAAACACTACTGGTACCACTGATCAAGACGTTTCTAACAATCGAATCAAAGAAAATTACTTAAACAAAAAAAGAAAATAATAAAAAAATGATAGAATTGAACAACAAACTTTTTATTTCATTTTTTTTTTCAAATAAAATCTATTAAAGTATCTATTAGTCTTTTTTTTATTTTTATTACAATTTTATTTCATGTAAATTTTACTGCCATTCAAAAAATATCCATATTTTCTTGTCATTTGCATTTCCGGTTGTCATCTCATGTTTCACGATTTTCTTCTATACATATAATATGCTTAATGATCTTTGTTAGATGATTTCATTCTTTCTTTTTCTTTTTTTTTGCTGACAAATTAAATTTTAATTAACATAGATTTTTTTTTTTTGAAAATTCAAATTTTATCGACTTACTATTTTTGGATATATGTACATTTTTTCAATAAAAACGGCCAAGGTATATCGACAATTGTATTATGATCTAATACAAATAAGAATAATCTACAAGATGCACCCTGTAACATAAATCTTTTCAGATTTTTTATCACCTATAGAAGTCTATTAAAAGAATCTATGATATTTAATTCTTTTTATAGCGAAATAAATTTTAAAATGATTTTTTTTTAAATTTAATTCTATTTTTTGGTATGTGATTTCTCTACAGTTACATAGTCTGATGTTCATATATGTACATCGTCTCATAAGATATCTTCCATTTTTTTCTTGAATATAATTTTCATATTGATACAAATTTAATTTGGAGAAAAAAAAAATTGTAATAAATTTTAAGTACATGTTTCAATATTCATTTTAATAAATGTATACTATGTCTCATACATCTAAAGTAATGATTCTTTTAAATGCTTTGTCAAACAACTAAATTTAATGTGTTTTGTTTCATGAATCTATATGTACATACATACATACATACATATTCCTCAATATATATTAAAACGAATTTTAAATGATAACACAAATTCTAATAATAATATCGCTAGAAGGGTACGATGAAATCGAAAATTTATGACAATTGTAAACTTTTTCGTTTTAAAATTTAATTACATTGAAGGGTAGTTTAAGGGTAACATTATTTGATGACATCGAATCATTTGATATTTGAATATTGTTCTTCTATAATCTTCAATGTACATAGATACATATACCACTCATTCGAATACAATTCTTCAATAAAATACACACATCACAAATATACAACAAAAAACATATACTATCTATTTATCTATAGGTACTTTAGTACACGCATACACACCCACAGTATTTCTTAAATTTACTCATCCTTTTTTGGTATTTTTTTTTTTAATTATTCTTTTTATTCTGTACAACAAAATGTTTTAAATATTGGAAAATTTTATCGCCTTTTCATTTCTCTTAAATCGAATATTGTATTTTCTAAAAATAATTATACACAAATAGATATTCGACAAACATATACAATATATACATACATACTTCTTGTTTCTGTTACATATGTATGTATGTATATTCGCAGTAACATAAGAAGACTTCTCGATAAAAACTAAGTATATATTTTATCTCATACCTCATTACATATTCGTATACATTTATATTCAATGTTTTAAAAACGCCCGCATTTTGTCTTTAATTCTCAAACCCTTTTGAAAGAAATGAAAAAAAAAAAAAATTACTTATCATTTCAATAAAATAAATTATAAAAGTAACTCTTTCAATTCGATTTTACAAATTAAAGTGCTAAAATTGATAGCAATTTTCGCTTTATAATGTTTCCTTGGAGTAACATTAAAATCATACCAATAATATATCGATACGTTCGTTGGTATGTACGCTGTATACAATATAAAATATACGCTACAACAATATAATAAAACAGATACAGAAAATACAAGAAAAAAGGGTTAAAAATTCAATATATATACGAATTAATTGTGACTGTGTGACAATGTTACCATCTATTTCAAGTCATAATTTTTAATTTCGCGAAATATACTCAATAAAATTTTCATCAGAAGAAGAAAAAGAAGACGAAAACAAATTTTTTTTTTTTTGAATAAGAAATTGAAAGAAAAAGGGAGACTTTCATGTACGAAGTCTGTTTTATATTTAAAAGTACAAAATTGTTATAATATGTATGTACATAATACAGAAATATGTGTGTATGAGTATAATTATGGAAACGTATTTTGAAAGAATATTTTATTGAAAAGCAAATTAAAATTAAAATGAATTATTTTATTAAATGTACGAATAGAGGAAGGACGCACATTTTAACATTCACAAAACGGAAATATACTAGGAATTTGATGAAAACTTTTTAATCAATTTTCGTTTTCGTTTTATTCATTTTTTTTTTTAGTTCTGATACATGACACATTTTATGTCATCTGGATTTTAATGCTTGAATATCATATTTAATCCAATAAAATAATAACAAATTAAATTTATCTAAAAAGTATTTATTGCCGTATAGATAAGATAGTAGATAGAGATGGGATACAAATACAATGAAAGCTTAAATTGTAAGGTTTAAAGGATAATTAAGTTGTTTTTTCTTCATTTTTTCTCGTTTTTTGTAATATAGTTTTAAAATCCTATTTTATAAATTTTTAATGAATGAATTTTTATTCAGTTGAGGGAGGCTCATCTTCGATCAAAATTTTACTTGATATGTACTTTTTAAAATTTTCGATAAACCCAAATACTAATTAAATTTATAGAAACTTTTATTTAGCATTCGGTCTATGAACTGTGATTCAATTCATGATAACTCATTTGGATCTTATTCTCATTATGGATTTTTCTAAAATTTCACTACACTTTTTTAAAGCCCACTCCTATTTCAATTTATCTTTTCAAAAAAAAATATGCATATCACTTATCTAGATACTTTTTAATTTCTATAGGTCAAACCATTTTTTTTACTGTTAAACATTTTACCAACAAAGAAAATTATATTTCCAAATTCAAAAAATCAAAAAATCAAAAAAAAAAAAAAATCTGCTAAGCCGCCAAAACCGTATTTTGATTATATTAAAACCACCTGTAAATCTTGCATACACAAATCATCGTTAAGACATACGTATTTTTAATAAAAAACGAAAAAAATACTAAAACTTATAAATTTTATATTAACAGGAAACTCAAGTTGCCCATGAAATTTTAATCTGATGTTAAAAAATCATTGAAAAATCTAAAAAATTATTATAGTGTGACCTCATCATCATCGTCTTCGTTGTTGTCGTTTTTAAATTTTTCTTTTTGGTGATTGTGTCTTTTTTTTGTTTTTCTATTTAGATATGCTACACAATTTTTTTTTTTTTTTTTCGAGAAAAACATTAACAGAACTCACTCTAATGTTACTGATTACTCTGCGTAAATACCATTAACAACATCTTTTTCTTCTTCTTCCACCTGCTTTTCATAAAGATACATACATTAAAACACACTCATATGTAAATTTTTTTTTTAAATAGATTATTCAATAAATTTGCTTATTCTGGACAAAAAAAAATAAAATAAAATAATAATTTCAAATTTTTTACCCAATTTTTAAATGACTTTTAATAGCAATAAGTAAAATCATTGTTTTGCATCAGCCATACTTGATTTCAAACAAAGCAAAGGTAAGAAATTATACTTTTTTTTTAAGTTTAATTTTGGTGACTTTTTTTGGTAAATTTAGGTCTTTTTTTTTTGTATTGAACAGAAAAATTGAACAATTTTCATTTGCTAAGCAAGAAAAATATATTATTAAAGCATAAACTGCCTTCAAATAATAAAAAATACCAAATTGTACGAAAACTTGGAAATTTACACAGTATTTTTTGTTTGTTTGTTTGTTTTCGAGGAGGAGGGAGGAATTGAACATTTTTGATAAACGACTTTAATGATTATTTCAATTTTAATTTTGACTATGTAAGATTACAATATTTTTTTTTTTTTTTGTGATATTTTTATGAATTCATAATCTTATAATAATTTTTTTTTCATCATTCTTTTACGGGTAATGATTTTTCATTACGATTTTTTATTTATTTTTTAATAATAATAATCTTAATCATCGTAATTTTCAATCAGATAATTTCAAAAATAAAATTTTAGACATTACTTAATAAATTGATACAAAAATATAATAAATTTTTTTTTGTGTGTGTCTTATTTAAATTGCTCGTATTCGAATTTTCTGTTTAATGAATTTGTAATGATTTTTGAAAGCCTTGGAAAATGTATACAAAACGCAACACAAGTAAGTAGTATGTATCTTCGTCAAAAATTGATTATGTAATACTTTCCAAGCTTTTGATCTTTGAGAGTTTTCTCAGGATATATGATCTACATATCTTATATTATACAACATGAAAACTAAGTCTTTTGTAACAAAATAAAGATAGCACCATTTTTGAATGTAAATTCGCTATTGACTTGACTGAAAAGCTTACAATTCTTAACCAGATTCTTTTTATTTTAATTAAAAATTAAACATAATCTAGATTTTTACAATTTTCAAAATCTAAACCCTTTCTTATTCCTACAGAAGCATTAAAAATTCTGTAAAAATTTATTATAACATTTGTAATCACATTCTCATATAAAATTATAAGCATTGATGTAATTGAATTTTTATACACCTACAAAAACACCTACATTTATGTATGTATTCTTCTACAGGTATATGTTCTTTGTATATATACTCGTATACATACATACATATAATGAATATAATGTTACATTATTATATTCATCTAATTCGTTCATCCAGCACAATTTCACATTAATCTTCGACTTACTTAAAACTTAAATATAATTTCAAATCAGGCACACGAAGCAATCTATTGTTTAGTTCAACACCTAAATGAATTTTTACACATAAATTAATACTCGTTCGAGAGGAAACGTTCCAGCTGAGAGGTCATGGCATCGCCGTATTATATAGTAAAATAATTATTATTTTAATAATATGTACAAATATCTACATATATATACATAAATATGTATAACATTAAATAAACAGGTAATTGTACTTCTAACCACACAGGTGATCAGTTGTGAGTATTCTTTTTTTATATTATTTTACCACAAAATTTAAAGATAAAAACAGAAAAAAAAAATCCAATTCTTTTAAATCAGACAAAAAAAAAAACAAATACAAATTTTTGCGTTTCTTTACTCGCAATTGTTTACAGATACAATAAAGTAAATTAAAAAATTAATCTTTGAATTTATAAGATTGAACTGATTGAAATGATTGATAAAAAGGTCGAAAATGTGTACATAGATTTTTATTCATGATTTAAAATTCACAAAAAATGGAGAAACAATCGATAGAATAGTAAAAAAAATGACTTTAAAGAATAATGAATTTAACACAAAAACTACACTTTATTATTCAATTAAGCCTATAATAAAAACTTGTAGGGTGTCTTAGAAAGTATAATTAATTTTTGAAGAATTTTTTAATTGCACAACTTTTTATCTTCTTCCCCATAACCTACCTCTAACCACTTTTCAACCTACATAATATATTCGCTAGTGCTGTACCTAATTAAAATTGCAATAAAGAAATATCACAATGCTAGGACTTTTCAAATTTGTTTAAGCATGATTTTCATCCTTTTCTTGGTGTAGCTATTCAAATGATACAAAAAGAAGTATTCTTGATTTATTTATTATAAAATTTTGAATAAAAAAATTTCATGTTTCTTCCTTCCAGATCACCCTATACATATGTACATACAAAGTGCACTTGATATACAAATTATAAGATTGTGGGTGATGTGACTTTTATTTGTAAGGCCAATAGGATTTTATTTTTGCTTTTCTCTTGTAAATTTTAAAAAGGAAAAAGCTTCTCGTTTATTTATTTATTTATTTGAGAAGATACCTATTGAGCCCCCATTTCTGTGGTTTTGATTATAATAACACAGACAAAAAAAATAACATAACATCAGACAATCTATAACTACCAATCTATACACTATTGAATGACGAAATGGTGCGAGCTTAACGAACCAAATCAAAATGGGTTTTTGGTTGTTAGTATATTCTGTGGGTTCAGGTTGAATCACTTCATATTCCTATATATATTCTCGAATATCTCGAATGAATGAATAACCCTCGTCTTCATGACTCTTAAAAAGGTGCACGCTTCATTGCGGACTCATTATTATGATTTTTTTCAGTGTTTTTGTATTTTTTTTTTTCTTTCTGTATAAAAAATTCATCATTCATTATGCTTGTTGTCACACATACAATGTGCATACATATTATCCATTCAAGGAATACTTTTCAATATATACATATATTTTCTGTGAGAACTGATGAAAAAACGCAAAAATAAAAAACAAAACTGAACAAGCTAACAAGAATATAAACGAACCACAAAAAAAAAAAAACAATTCAATTAACTTTTAATTTTTTGTTTTTATTTTCCCTATTTGTAATCCAAAAATATCATTTTTTTGTTGTATATATGGTCTCCTGAATCTAGAAAAAAAAAACTTTCTACACATTTCAAGTAATCCTTTTGTATTTTTTGTAAAATTCCAAAGTGGCACATTAAATTTTTTCCATTTATTAATGGAATTTTCACAAAATTATTTCGACATTTTCTCATAATAATTCTAAAACAAAAACAACAACAAAATAAAATACAAAATTAAATAAATAATCTAAAATATAATTAACAGACATGATTTCAAAAATTACACGACAAGATTTTTCAATCATAATAAATTTTCATAGCTGAAAAATTCTTTAGATGACACGAAAAAGACAATATTCACACAAGTCATGTACATACATACATTTATGTATACATAATATACATTTCATATTTATTTCATTTATATAAAATTCAAATACCATAATCAGAAAACAACAAAACTGTTTTGTGCATTTACAAGAACAACAACAACAAAAAAAAAAGGATACTCAAATATAAGCATTTTATAAGGGCTTAAAAATTATTATTTTTCATTGTCATGTAGGACATTTCAAAAATTTATACAGAAAAATGTCTCCATAAAATGAATTATACAATTTAAAAAGTGAATGCCATTTATGTTTATTGTTTTTCACCTTAATAAGTCACATTCATGTCACATAACAAAATTTTCTAGTGCCTCTTTTTTTTTTCTTTTCTTGTAGAAATTCGCCTTTTCGTTTTGTTTTTTTTTCTAGATTTTGTTTTTCAATTTTATAACGTCCAACCATACAACATTTTCCTATCGAAAAAAAAATTCCATGCAATAAATATAATGAGAAAATGTGTTGGTGGAAAAATTCTTAGGAAAATTTCTTTTCGAAAATTACGTTCGCATGCGTAAATGAAATGAATCTTTGTAATTTTCAAACTAAGTACACATAAATTGTGTAGTTTATTAAATTTATAAGAAAATAAAATAATTTCAATAAAATATTTTGATTTACATAATATATGTGCAAAAAATGTATTAATTCAGCGTGGTAAATTTTGCAGGCGGTGACAATAGAATATTGTGAGACTTTTTAGTGTTAAAAATTTTGTGTTTGAAAAAATCACTACTATAAATCCAGAAAACCGACATCAAAAACCTAACCAGCTTAACCTTCCAAAATCCTTACGACTAAGGACAATCTAAAGCATAATCCAATAAATGGGATCGTTATTGATCCTTGATTCATTTATTCGAATAATTTTCTGAATATCAAAAACTACATAAAGGTTTTTTGAAAACTTCAAAAGCTTTTTTCAAATTCAAACCTGAATTTACAAAATTTTAACGATTTAAAAAAAAAAAGGATCTTATAAAAATTACTTTGTCCCTTCGTTCACAACAAGAAGTAGTAAACTCATGTCAATAATATCGAAAATTAAATACACACATACAAAAAGAAGACTAATTACAATCTTCACCTTAATTATTTTATTTTATAAATTTTTTTCCTTGCTTTTTAATTTTTTTCATATTTTTCATGAATCAAGATGTGACGGTTGGATGATTACATCACCTATAAAACATAAAGAAAAATTTCGATTTTTGATTGACTGCACTGATAACGTGATGTTTTTTTTCATGTAATTTAGGTAACTTCATTTTTTGACCCCTTAATAATTTTCGTTTTCATGTGAAGTACGTAATACGTAGAAATACTCACACACATTAATTCACTTTATGTATATATTACGAATATATTTATTTTTTTATTTAGTAATAAACCAGGAAACGAAATAAATATTATAACTGCTGAGTGATGTGGAACACTTTGCATTCATTTTAACATACAAATTTCATATGAGGGTCAATATCTTAAATATAAAATACAATTTTTACAAATAATTTCTACATCGAAGTCAAACTCTCTTAATTGCATAAATTAACAATAAAAAAACGAAAAATACATACATATAAAGTAAACGCAAACAATCACACATGCCTACATGTATATTTTGAATTCTTTTCTTATATTTGTTTAATTTAGATGACTGCCGTCTCACAGTGGATATTATTTATAACTTAATAGTTGCACGTTGCATATTTTTTATTTTTGTTCAATTTTAAATTTTCCTTTTAGGTTATTGAAGAAAAAAAATGTATCGAAAAAGTTCGATGAGAGGGTGCAATAATTATTTCAATTTTAATGTATTTACTATCAAGAATTTATATGTCCGCGCGTCTGGTGTCCCATATTTAAATAACAAAAAGAAAAAAAAACGCAGGTGTTTTGCGGCTCTCCGCATCAATAATGAAAATGTTAATTATGTGATAGGTGTAATGGTAAATGGTTCGTTAATATTAAAATGTTCTTTTTGTTTTTCTCTTTTTTTTTTTTAATTGAATAAAAAATACATAAAGTCAATCTATAGTTTGTATAATATGTTAACCGCTTGTTTATATGTTAACAATTCGTGCATATCGTGGCATACATACATTTTGAAATAGCACCCGCTTCTTTCGAAAGAGAAAAAAAAATTCAATAAATCTATAATAGGTTCACTGATCACCGAACAAAATTCAATTGTTATGTCAATTGGTGTCAAAATGAACACCTAAATGGTTTGTTAATTTCATAGAAGCCAAATTACTTCCGTTATATTGATTTATTGAAGAAGAAGAAATTAAAAAGAGATTGATAAATTATTATGAATTTGAAAAAAATCTGATTAAATCACACTTTTCTTACAAAATTTATACTTTAATTTGATCTTAGAAGCGAACGCAGAAATTTAAAGAAATTCTCTTCTATTTCCACAATAAAAATCAGAAGGACTTAAATATATTATTTTGAAAGATAGTCTTCTTCTTTAAATTCATTTAAAAAAAATAAATAAAAAACATCCCAATAAAACACAGATACAAATGTAATTAATTATTTATGCTCATTCATTTTTATATTTTAAAATTTTTATGTGATACAGCTCACTAACTTCGATTTTTTGGACTAAATTCTTATTATTTTTTTTTCTTCTTCTTTTTTTATAAAAAAAAATGTAGAGATAAATAGATGAGAGCAAAAAATCATATTTTGAATCGTGTTACAGTTTTTTTTTTATATTTTACTTCTATTTTCTTTTGTTTTCCTTTCATCCGTTTGGTTTCTTTTATAAACAAAACCAGAGCCAGCAAGTAATACAGAAAAAAAAAATTCAACACTTCCTCTTATCACACCCTCAAAAATAAAACATAAGAAAAAAAATTATGAATAAATGTAAAATTTGTATAAATAAAAAAATGATGAAAGACCATGACTCGCCAATTGCTATTACTCAAAAAACAGAAATGAAAAAAAAAAAGAACATTTAAAAAAAGGGTCCAAAATAACATGTATTCTTTTAGTAATTACCACCAACCATGCTGTGAGATGTAGTGATGTTATTCCTTGAACAGAAAAAGCAAAAAAAAAGCTCGCGTCCATATTATAATTGCATAAAAGCAATCCTCTTCATCCTCCTTCTTCTTTATCTTCTTCTTATTATTATCCTTAATAGATATTTATACAATGAAAATTCTACCAAGTCAGTTGTCGGTGTAAAATATTTTTGTTTGTTTTTGTTTGAGATTTAGGCTTTATGAATTATATTTAGGGTAGTTCCTTGTTTCTAGTAAATTTTCATTTGACTAAAAAGAATTTCTGATTAAAGATGAATTTTTAATTTTAATAGCAGTGGGCCAACAATGTCTAGTGGGTTAATGTAAAGATACACTAAAATTATTATACCCATTACACTTTTAAGTAGGAGAATAGATAAAAATTTATTTATTTTTTTTATAAAACAGATTAAAATGTTCTCTTTTCTTCGAATGTATCTAAAAGCAAAAGAAAAAAAAACAACATATAGATTCCGTTTTTCGTATGTTGATAGGTTATCATTGATGAATATTTTCCGTAATACATACATGATTTATTATACCCTGCAGTTGACTCATACGGGTCTTACGGAACATCTAAAGCTTTATTTTAATTAAAATATTGGAAATTATTACATTTTTTTGGAAAATATTTCAAGGATTACTTTTTGTAATTTATGACCAGAAAATTTTCGATATTTTTCTTTCTGAAAAGGTTATTAAAATGTTGTTCTCAGCATAATTTCCTCTAAGTAATTATTACTGTTTTTTTTTTATTTTCCATTGTTTGTGGACAAAATGTATACAATATAATTGGTTTTTCACCTTTATCGAACCATAACATTATTAATTAATTCATCACTAATTAAAGTAATAACATATTTATAATCTGTATTTTTCAAAAAATATAGCTTCATATTTTAAATCAAACAAAAAGTAATAAAAAATATTTTAAAAATAACACTAAAGAACAACAAGATACCAGCATTTACCTATAAACATTTTTTATTTTTTAAATTTTAAATACTTATAAACCATTCAAAAGTACAACAGCAGTCAGCAACAACAAAAAATACAAAAAAATATCTCTCTTTCTCTCTTTTCTGAACACAAAAGAATAGTTCCATTTTTAATTCTTTACTATAAAAATCGTAAATAGTATCCGGTCGTCCAGAACAATTATTCCAGAACGAAAAATTCATTGTTATATCTAAAAGTATCTATGTTCTACAATCATACATACGAGTACATATGTATATAGGGAATATGCATCTTTTGTATACCTATGCCAAAGAAGTATAAGAAAGAAATTGCAGAGTCCATTGCTTATAACAAATTCCATTTCCATAATAAGGCGATTATTGGTGCTCATTTAAATAGAACGGTTTCTATAATATTACAATTTTTTTTTTTAAATATATTATCTTTAATTCTTTTATTTTTCTTTATCTATAATATCTATACCAACCAGCTAACAATTATTATGTATATTCCGTTTCATTTCATATTCTTTTTATAGGTTTCTATCGCTTCACTTCCATTTCCCATTTAAAAAAAAAAGAAGAAAGATTGAATAAATGAAAAATATGAATTATTAGAGATATTATTTTATTCTTTTTTTAGATATATGTATAGTATACTTTTTTTTTTGTGTGTTATCACGCGAATCTTCCTTTTATAATATATTTTTTCATATTAAACTACTTATATACTTATACTTTTGATATTTTATATTTCGAAAAAAAGAAAATTACTTACTTTATTTTGAAAATAAAAACAAATAAAAAAAAGATAGAAGGAATAAACTTCTCTCTGTTTCAAATAAAACAACAAAATAAAAATTAAAAAAAAAGTAAAGCTACCAAAAGAACAATAAAAATGATATGAAAAAGAAAAGAATTTTTCCAACAAAACTTTCCGTATCACTCATCCGAAGAATTGAAAGAGAAGAGTTCTTGTAAATGACTAATAGAAAATGTAATATTTTTGTTTTTTTTTTTTGTTGCTGTTGTGTGCTGTTTTTTTTATTACACCATACCATAAGAATAACCATATATCTGTTATAATAATGTAAAAGAATATTTTCTTTACCCCGCAATTATCGTGTATTATTAATTGTGTGCATTTTTAATCAGTCCTCATTTAAAATACATAATACGAAAATACACTATATTTGTATACATATACGAGTATCTATGCAATATTCAAAGAAGTTCATATAAGATACATATACATACATACATAGCGTATTATAAAAGGGTATATATAGTGTAATTATTACTGATTGCTAATGCAATTGTTTATATTTTTATTTTACTTTTTGTTTTTTTTTACAAAAATTATTTATTCATATTTCCTTCTTATAATATGTAATATAGGTAGCATATTTATGATATGGAATAAATTAATAAATATTACATATACATACATACATATAATGTATACAAAAATTATAAGAAAAACAAAAAGTGTAATCATAATAAATAAAATTGAAAGAAAAATGAAAAAAAAATTGGCATAAATTTGTTGTAGATACATATATGTATGTATTATAATAGTTAAAGAATTATTGCATCTGTCGGTAAATTGCATATACTTGTACCTATGTATGTATATATGTACCATAAACAATAACACGATACGTATATGAAGGTTAAGTTCATTGTTTTCTTCAATTTGATTGAATAACATATTACCTGCAACAACAAGAAGAAAATAATAATAATTTTTTTTTTTAATATTTTAGAATTTAATTAATAAAAAATGATATAAAAAGATGATGAGCATGTGAAAAATATTAGAAATATATAGATTTTACTGGGAAATAATTTTCTGATTTCCTGGAATAAAAATAAAAAGTTCATTTTTCAGAAAAAAAAAAAAAAAAAATTGTTGAAATGTAACTGCTGGTTTCTGGATTTGAACGTTCAAATTTTCAAAATATCCTAAATTTTTCATTTTTCTTAAAAATTTAAGCTTTGAACTTCCATACTCTCATTCCCATTTCACACAAGAAACTAATATTTTACAAGAAAATGGAAATTCAATGTAACTGAATCCGATTAGCGTCTTGAAAAACTTATGAGATGTTCTGTTTTCAAAATATACATATAAACACCCGACGCACCCTATAAAATTGAAAATTGAAATTTAAAAAAAAAAAAAAAACAATCCCAATAAAATTTAAGCCTATTTACAATACAAAACTATCAAATTGCTACAGTTTACGCTCAATTTAAAAACAAAACAATTTTTTTCTACTTGACCTAAGGGATACGAAAAAAATTTCTACACGAGAAAAAAAATTCCGTTTGGCTTTGGTTATGCATTTTAAATTTAAAAATCTCTATAAACACGTGTCATATCATATACTTACATAGACATAGAGGACACCCTAAAAAATTTTGTAAATGTCACAAAAAATAATGTAAAAACCAAATAAACAAACAACATGCCAAAAATAATAAGGAAATCACAAATTCTTTCATATTAAGATGTTTCCAAAAAAAAAAAAAATGAATTTAAAACAAGAATCTTTTTTTTTTAAAAAGTAAAAAAAAATCAAATCCTCTGAAACATTTTCTTTTGATTGGATTTTATGGGACATGAATTTTTTTTCTCTTCATTCCTTGTCAAATCAGAAAGGGACACTTTTCTTATCCGTTTTTCTTTTGGTATTCTTTTTTTTCTTAAATAAAATCATTGCGCTCGTTTGCATGAAATTTTCTTGACATTTTAGTACAATTTAAAAAAAAAAAAAAAAGACAGAAAGAAAAAAAAATGGACATATAGTAGTAGTCTTCAATTGAAATTTTCAGGTACATTAAATATAAGATTGATATAAATATTTTATTGGTCTATAATATAAGACAATTGAAATTAAATGAAGGACTTAAATTTTACGATTTTTGTATGGTTTTAAAGTAATAAATTATGAAATGAGGCTTTGAATTTTATTTGATTTCATAATATAGATTAAGGAAAACTTTAAATTGAAAATTTTCCATGAAAAAAGCCAGTTTGAAATAATTAGAGAATTGATTGTTTTAGTATTTTCTAATTATTTTTTTTATTTAAATTTTTATCACCCTGTAAAGGAATAAAGAAAAATCGAAATTTTTAAACTAAATTTTCCTGTGACATTTTCTTATTTTGTATTTTGATAAATTTTGTTTTTTCTTAATCTTCTTTTCTTCGTTCAAAAAATAAGAAGAAAAAACATATCTAAATTTAACAAAAATATTTTGAAATAATTATAAATAAAATTTTCAAATAAAATTTTATTATAATGCCAATTTAGATATTTGTACACCATTAAAATGGATTAATTGCAAATAACATTGAAACGCATAAATTAAAAATGCCATTGAAGGAATTTTCACGGTTATAATATGAAAAGAGAGGATATTATATTTATACATACATTGTGTACTATCTTCTCATGTACGAGTATATTATATTTTGTTTTTAAAAGCATTTTTAACCTACATACATACATATGTAATATTTTTCCACACATGTAATATATAAATTGTACATACATAGGTATACAAATAGTATGTAATATGAAATAAATTTTACTTTTTAACTCATTTTAATTGATGTAAAAAGGGAAAGAAAAAAAAAACAACATTTATCCTAACATTAGAAGTGTATCTAAACAGAAAACAAAATTTATATACATATATGTATGTATGTGCACATTCAACTATACAAATTATAATACAGATACTATATGTATAAATCGAAATTTTGAATTTAAAAGTCAACTAAAAACTGTTAGATATATAGAAAAATATTGCTTGAGTGGTTTTAAACAATTTTTAATGTACATAAAAATGTAATTGAAATTTTAATTTTGTATAAAATTTTCAAATAAATTACATTTAAGACAATATTAATTGTCATTAATATTATAATTCTACACATTAAAAACAAAAACAAAAATAGAAAACAATCTGGAAGTTATGTAATACATATAAATTTTGTAGAACACACCTCTTTAGATTTTTTTATTCTTAGAAATAAATAAACAAAAATAAAATAATTTCGATATCTTAAGCGCACTTTAATCCTTGTTTTATTTTAAATCATCTTTCCGTCATCATTACTAGAACGTCCACCCTCTCTATATTTTTTGTACATCATTGAAATTTAATTTTTTTTTATCATAATAATTCGAAAAACTTAAAAAAATGTTTAAATACTTCACAAATCTGATGTTCTCTCACAGATTCAAAAGTTAATAATGATGATGTTGGATTTTTTTTTTGCACTGTAAATAATATTATGTACTTATGTATATGTAGTATGTGCACCGATACCCATATTATTAAAAATTTCAAAAAAAAAATGAATAAAATAATGGTGTTTTTTTTCTTATTTAATAAAAAATTAAATGAACACTTCTTTAAACACAACAACAACAACAACAAAAAAGAAGAAAATTACAATAATACTGAAAATTATATTATAAAAGAGTTTTTAATTGCATTTCCCTATTTTCGTATCATATGGTTTGGAAATTTTAATTGTTTACCACTTCAAATGCGAAAAATTATTCTGTATGTTCGATGAATGATAACGTAATGGTGATGATGATGATGTTCAAAATAAAATGCCATTACTTGAATAGGTACAGCTTTTTTTTTTTTTACTCTTTTATTCATTTAAAAAAAATATTTTATTTCACGTAAATGCAAATTTCAATTAGTTCTTAAAAGTCGATTTTTTTTCTATTTATTTTTTTATTTTTTTTTTTTTCAACAAAATAAATTATATTTATTACTCATATGCAATAAATATCTACATGAAATTTAAAAAAAAAACAGTTTTCGAAAGCTCTTATGATGAATTTTATCTCAATGAATTGAATATAATGCAAAATATTTATATGAAATGGGAAAAAAAATGAAAAAATAAAAATTATCATAAGTGTTCATTGAAATTCTATTTAAATATTATTTTCTTTTTATTTATATTTATTTATTTTTTTTTACCATTTTTAATTGCATTATTTTGTTTTTCATTTAATTTATTTTCATTTATTTATCATAAATATTGAACGAATTGAAAAAGAGAAGAAAAAAAACATGAATAAAAATTTAAAAAAATGCTTGAATACATTTTCAATGAAAGTTAATGGAATAGAATTGTAATGTATCACTTTTTATTACATTTGGAAAAATATTTAACATATTGTATTGATGCATTTGAAGAATTAAAGAGTAAAATTATTAAGTAAAATAAAATAAGTAAATGACATACATACCTTAACCAACAACAAACTTCCGTTGAAGCAATAATGAAGAGATTCATTCCAAATTTCCTTTTGAATCTGAAATGAAAACAGAAATAAATCTTAGTCAATTTTTGAAGTATATAACGAAGACAAAGAAAATAGCTAGATAGTAAAAATAACATTTCTTAAAAGAAATTTCCTACAATTTTCCCCAAATTTTTCCATTCGATTTGTTACTTTCTTATCATTCAATATTTTCACTAAAATATCCTCTAGAAATCCACTTTATTTTGATCGTTCGTTCGTTTAAAAAAAAAATAAATAAATAAATAAATAAGAAATATACTCGTAATAATAATGTTTTGAAATTCCTAATTAAAAGTCCAATTTTTAAATACCTATTTCATTTCAGTATAATACCGACAAAGAATAACTATTGACTTATCTATAGTTAAATATCAACAGGTGAATCTATTCTTACCTATCGACTATGTCATTTAATTGTTTTAAACTTTACAACTCATCCACGAGCCCTCTTCTTGAAATTATTTTTTTTTTCCAATCCAATTATAAAAATATCGAACAAATTTTCAATAATTTCTTTAAGGGTCTTTCTTATACTTTAAAAACAACAGAATATACAAGTACTAAATACATACTAAAGTAATACTTGAAATAATGAAGAATAAAAAATAAAAACGATAGTTCGATAGATCATCATTACAAAACAAAAAAACATCTTTAATCCACTGATGCATAACATTTTTTTACCGCAAAGCACCTGTCTCATGGCTTAAATGTCAATTACCTTATTAGTATGAGGGTGACTTTGTATATTTTTAGTGTTTTGTTTTACTTGTTTTTGTGTTCAAACAGTAGTTGATAAGTATTTTGTAGTGAAAAAAAAAGAGTGATTGAGTTTGAAAAAGTAACCAAGTATTTTGTGTAAGATTTCAATTTTTTTCTACAAATTTTAAAGACGTTCAACATTAAAAAATTGAAGAAAAAGAATTTATAGTTTTCAAATAAGAAAGATCCTTTCAACTGCTTTTTTTCGCATTTTGAATTTCTTTTTTTTTTTCTTTTTTTCTAAAAAAATATATGATAAATTGTGCTTGTAACATCGCGTTTAAACGTATTTTGACATTAATTCTTTAAACACAAAAAGTAATTAAAAAACACAAAAATAAAGAAAAGGGAAAATTTTTATTATGTATATCGAATCACCATTGAATTTTAACGACATTCTACTATTTTTACAAATTAACATTCACAAGTCAATTGTTAAGAATTCCAATATCAAATTATAACGAAAAATTATTTCACTTTATCACGATATTAAAATACATTGTTAAAAAAAAAATATGAAAAGGACCTCGTTTTTTTTTTTTTAATATATTATTCCCAGAATTAATTTACTTCAAATTGACTTTATATATACATATGAAGAAGAAGAAGAAAAAACGCAATGTAACGTTGAATACATGTATGTATGTATTTCAATTAACCATTGATAATACGTAATATTTAAAAAAAATAATAAAATACATTAGGGAATATCATTATTCACTTACTATAATAGCAATAAAACACTTTTTTTTTTCATGTTATTTTTGGTTAAGGTTCATTATATTCTCAGTCCTGTGTGTTAAATAAAATTAAAACGTTGAAGAATTGAAAAAATGTATATTTTTCTTTTTTAATAAGAGAAAAAAAAACGAAAATTTCCGACAGGATATGATATCAACAATGTATTATAGACTCTAATCGATGGCCGTCAGAGTATTAATAATAATAAAAAAATAAATAAATAAATAAAACGAGTCCAGGAGGCTAAAAAAAGAAGAAAAAAACTGATGGATATTCGTTTTCTGTTAATTAGTCGTTCATACATTTGCATAATAATTATACGTGCAACCAGTCAACCGTTCACCATTATCGTCATCGTCATTTTATTGTATTGTATTATTGCCCGCCACCACATCCATACAAAAGCAGCACCTTCATATCCACACAAACCGCCCAAGTCATCAGTTAGTCAGTTTACTTACTATACTCTTGGTCAATTTGAAAAAGAAAGGTTAAAATGTAAAAAATAAATAAAAATTATAACCGATAACAGAATATATTAATATGCTATTTTCGTATAAGTATGAGCACTTATGTATCACATATATCATTAGAATATTGGAAAAAGTCCATTTAAAAAATAAACGAACATTAAAAAATGTACATTAAGATATACTGTAGTACCTACATATACGTTATAACTACATATAAATAATAATTTCAATGTTGACTATTATTCACAATTTGAACAAATGTCAAATATAAGCCGTTTATCAGATTATCGATATCAGAGATCTTTGGACACGCCACCATCATAATACATGCATGACATATGCGCTTATTCTGATATTGAGCTCCTGTGGCCAATATTATGGAACTTTGAGAAAACAAAAAAAAAGCCATATATGTACACGATTTTACAGAAAAATTTATGTATAAATGTAGGTACAAATGTATGAAGATATTGCTTATATAGTAGGTATATGAATACAATGAATATCCTTTACATTTACCACCCACCTTTTTTTTTATATATTGGCCTTTTTTAATTCGTATAGTAATATGAAAAAAAATCGTTTTCTTTTTTTCATCATTCTGTGTACATGTACTATTGTTTTAACACATCAAGTAAAAAATTATACATCTGAAAAAGCCAAGAAGAAAAGTCAAACCACATAAAACATTTATCAATGACTTTCATTTTAAAGGGAAAAATTTCCAAACTTCCACCTACAAACACATATATACGATTTCCCTCATTCCATTTTTTTTCTTTTTCTTCTTTCTGGCCTTTTTTTTCCATAAATATGTTAAAAAAGAAATTATACGAAAAATGGAAAAAAAAATAAGAAAAAAAAAGGGTTAAATGAAATTGGAAACATGTGATCGATGATGTTGTGGTTGACCTCTTTTAGAAGGATATTATTTTTTTTTTCCTACTTCTTTTGTCTTTATTTTTTTTTTATTTTCCTTTTGTGTATATGTATATGTTTTGATATAATTTTCTAAATCCTACAATTCTGTTGTTGTTGTAGTTGTACTTTCCTATTTCAGTATTTTTTTTTTTTTTTGATATATCAGAAGAGAGTGTTAAAGGAGTGATAGATTGTAGGCTTAACACTTTGAGCCCAACCCCAATTTAAGGGTAATATTATATTATTCTATTTAATAAGTAACAATGTTAATATTTATTTATAAATAATACCTATTTTCTAATATATAAAGGTAAAATTTGAGCAATTTATATAAATGTGACAATTAATTGTTTTTATAACCTAATAATGAAAACTTTAATCAGATAGTGTGTATGCATGTATGTATGTATGTACATATCTAACTGTAGAATAATACGTATGTCATTAAACTAAATGTAAATAAATAAGAAAATTGTTAATGATGCACAGATGATAAGCTTTTAAATATTTGATAAAATTAATATGCAAACATTATGTGGTTCACAAATATTATAATTTATTGAAATTTAAAAGGATTTTGGATTATTAAATCATAAAATTTTGCTGAAATCAAAATTTTAGTGAACCATTTATTTAAAAAAACAATGTTTCCCAGTTAATTTTTATTTCGAAAACAAAATATTAATGTTTTTTGAAATTTTTCAAATACACCCTGTAACAAAAATAATAAAAACAATCATATTCCCATGATAAATACATTAGAAAAAGAAGAAGAAAAAAAAACTTAAAATACTGTGTTGCAAATTCTTATTTATATCTCTGAACTTTTTAACAAAACAATGAACTTTCTGAATTAAGAAGTAAGAAAAAAAATTAATAGTATAAGTACAAGAAAAAGAAAAGATTCTAAACAGAGAATTTCACACGGTAAGCGGTCAAGTGTAACGTCAAAGTCTAAGAAAATGATGACATATAAAAGCCCTCTCCATATACTATTTAATTATATTAACCACATAATAATAATATATAATAATAAATTCCCGTTTTTTAGATATAAATTTGTTTTTCTTTTAAATACCTTTCAGTTCTCTCTTTTCTTATCTTCCTTTTTTTCACCTTTCATTTTTTATTTTGTGAAAAAAGAAAAAAAGTAAATTTAAACGTTAAGTCGAAAAATTCATATTTTCATCAGTTTTTATCTTCAGAATTGCTAATTTTATATATAAAAGAAAATATAGTGATCACTGATCCTTATAGATTTTTAAACAAGAAAAGAATCTTTTATTGTCGAATTGTTATTAAAAAAACTCAGAGAGTTACAAATTAATTTTCATGTATTTTAGCCGTGTTTTTCTTCAAAATAATGATAAATTTAAAATAGGACAAGTTCTAGATTTTTATCACTACAGCAAAGACCGCAAATTCTAAAAACTTTATCAAAAGTATCTGTGCTTTTTTTCATAGTTCACGAGTATTTGTAGATAGTATCTCATATAGTTTCTTTTAAAAAAAAAAAATTATTCAGGTAAAACAAAATTGATTTATGCTTTCTTTAAAAAAAAATAAGAATGATTTCATCTCACGTATAAGCCAACTGATATACTCAATAAGAAATAAAATTTTCTATTTTTATTATTTTACTGTATTCAACTTAGAAAATAAATATGTAAATACAATTTCAAGGACTTGAGAAAATTTAGTTTTGAAAAATTCCAACATGTGGAAAAATAAAATTCCCAGTATGTGACACTTAATGTTAGATTACACATTGAAAAAAAAAAAAACAAAATCAAAGAAAATTAAAAATATTTTAACCTCTTTTTATCATTTTTTTTTTATTAGACCACCTTAAAAATAAATATTTTATCTTTTAAAAAAAATTTAAAAATCATGTTAACTTTAAGAAACTTTTACTGTCGTTACTATATCAAAGAACAAGTAAAACATCTTTTAGATATACTTTAAACATAAAACTGGAATCTCAGTAGCAATTAAATTATCTAAAATACTTGGAAAAATTCATACATTTTTCTTCATTTCATTTTTTTTTCCTTAATTTTTATTTTATAACTACCACACATGAAATCGGTATATTTAATATAAAAGTTTATGGATATTCTTTTTCAATTTAATGTGTACCTGATTTTATTTTTTTTTTTTTTTTTCTAGTAAGAAATTATGTTTGTACACCTTTTTGATATAAAAAAAGTATTATACTTTTAAAAATACAGAAGACAAAAAATATATATTAAAAGAAAGAAAAATAAATGACTAAATTCCAATAAAAACAAAGAAAGATACTTTTATCGTTTTTATTTTTCTGTTTGTACTTCATGAAAAAAAAAAAAAAAAAAAAAAAAAAAAAAAAAAAAAAAAAAAAAAAGAATAAAAACAAATAAAAACGAATAAAAGTAGTTGTATGACATTTTTAAAAATAACAAAAAATAAAAATTATTCAAACAAAGACTTTATTTTATTTTAACAAAATAAAGAATAAAATTTTAAAAAGAATTTAGTTTTGTAAACCCGATGATCTGATGATCAAAATCATGATCTCACAATCACAACATACATCTTTTAAGTAATAAATTATATGTTTCATATTATCATATATGACGAATTATTAAGATACATACATATTTTTATATCAAAATATTTTTTTGAGATTTTTACACACCACACATTCGTTTATGTTCCAAAATGATATGTCAATGTGAAACCTTAATTTATAGTAAATAAGAGTGATCTATGATAATATAACTGCGACTGATAACTGATAGGTACATTTAATCTCAATAAAAATATAGAATATATAATATATATATTGTGATGACAAAAATATCTTTAAATAAATTTAGATAAAAAAAAACAGAGTGCATCAAAATTAATTTGTTCACTTCGGGGAAAGAGTTCACGATCATAAAACAGAATTCTTTTAGCTGCAATTGATGAGTCTTGAACATTAAAAAACGAAGATAAACTTCAAATACTTTCACAATACTCAAGAACTATATATCTAAATAATTCTGCACATTTTAAGATTTTTCTATTTAATCCATGAACACTTTCAGAACATCCTATACTTTATTTATTGCATACATAGATTTTGAAATGTACGTGACAGAAAAGATCATACTTTTTTGTTTTTTCTTTGAAAGAAAAAAATTAATGTAAATAAAATTTTATTATCAGCCTATCCTTTCGAAAATTCAATTGAAAAAAAAAAAAAAGATAGGTAAAAATATATTATTCATATACATTTATGTATGTACGTTTTTTTACCTAATAATTTTATAAACAATATGATGATAATTTTGTCAACAAGAATAAGATTATTAATTTGTTTTTTTTTCTGTTTTTTTGTTTTCATCTTTATTTTTATTTTCATTTGAATAGTAATAAATTTTATTTCAGATAATACGTATAACAAAATGAAAATAATAAATTTTTATGAATATTCAAGGTGAATAATATGAAGATTTCGTATAAAAAAAAATTAAATAAAAAAAAATATTGTTGACTTTGTTGTCAAGTCATGATCACTTAATTTGAGATATAAAAGCTAATAAAGTAGTTAGAAGCGAAAGATATTTGTGTACAATTACGAAATTTAATACTACATTTTATAAAGAAATTATTTTAGCTTTTCTTGGATCTTATAATTTATTGTAAAGTACCTTTGTTATAATATAAAATTTAAAATATTTTTTATTTGAAATTGTTTTAAAAATTTTCGAAATTGTGTTTGAATTTTCGAAATTGTTTCAGAATTTTCGAAATTGTTTCAGAATTTTTAGAAAAGTCAACTGAGTAACTAAAACAGCAAATTCTGGTCCTTTATCACAGCAAAATCTCACCTTACCCCACGGAAAAGGTCGGTATTAAAAACATGAGAACTTTAACTTAAACCTCAAATTTATAGAAATGATATAGCAATTTGGTGAAATAGTTTATTTGCAATATGTCTGTTATATATTAAACAATCTGGATAAAATTTAGAACAAACATAATATGTTCCTTGGTCAAAACATTTATAGAAAGTTTTCAAAAATGTTTGCTATTTTCTATTTATTTGCTTCTGCTATATATTCTCTAGTTCCGAAAATTTTTTCTGTTTTTTTTTTTTTATAATGCATAGTTTTATTTTAATTCAACGAAAAAAAAAAAAAAAAGATACATGTACCTACTCGTATGTATGTATATGTCAAAATTTTGCAATACATAAAATTATTAGAAATAATATACTTTTTTTTATTCATTATATTTATCATAATTTTATTGTTTTTCTTATTTCATTTAAAAAATAAAATAAAAAATACAATTCAAATAATCATTTGAAAAATTTCACATAATAACCTATACACATATGTATGTGAATATAAAATGAATTGAAAACAAAAGTGCACTATACCATTATTATATCCACCCCATTAATTGAATACTTGCAGAATTTCCATCACAAATCGCCCATTCAAGGAGACAAATCATATACTTTATGAATTTAACATTAAAAATAGATTTTTTTTTTCATTTTTAAGTACAATATGTATCTTTCTTATGGTAACAAAACAATTCAATGGATTTTTTTTATATGTTACTTTTGCAACAAACTGGCAATCATCAAATTGAAAATTACCAACATTCATCTATAAAAAAAAAAAAAAAAAAAAAAACGCAAGAATACAATATTGTTAGATGATAACGACGATACGTATCAAATAGGAAGGTTATACTTATAATTCACATATTTTAACGAATACAGAGTGAATTCTCAATGTAAAGTTTAATAAGAATGTAATAGGATCGTGGGAATATATTGAGTCACCTTAAATAAAATAGTTAACTTATATGCACATGTTTATTTTACTTACTTACTCTTTTTTTTTTAAGAAATAAAAAAATCGTATTTTTTAACAAATAGATTGAAAAGAACACGCATGCAATCAAAATCTTAAATATGTATATACATATATTGTATCTATTATATACTTTAAATGTATAAATACCTACATACATGTACTTTTCAAGTAAGTAATATTTATGGTTAATTTCTATTGTAACCACAAAAGATAAAGTATCTATCAAAATATGTAGAATATCTGTAAATACTAGTATATCTGGTAAATCTGTAAATCTATCAACAAGAATCTATTTTTTTTTTTTTACATTGAAAAAAAGATAAAAAAGACACCAACCTTACTAAGCCCAATGAAATAATTATTTTTTTCAATAATGTTTTAAAGACTAAATGAATATTTTTCCGAAAGGGTTAAAAATACAAAAAATATGAACAGTGTGATTATGCTGTAATTACTATTACATTTTTTTTTATTTAGAAAAAATAATCTTTTAGTAAGTTGAACGACATAATTTCCAGACTATAATAATAAAATACACGCATGTATTGTACATACTGTGTGTAGTGTACAAATGTATGTACATAGTATATAAAATGCGAAAACAATACCGGATTAAAAATATTGATGAATACGTGAAAAAAAAAATTTTATTGTAGACAATACAAATTAAATTTTAATAGTTTAAAACTATACATAAAATGTGTGTGTGTGAGTGAGTGTGTTCAAGTATATCTATTTTTCTGAAAAAAACAAAAAAAAGAAATAGGTAGTTATACGTATGTATGTATATTGTAATAATAAAGTTTGTCAAGGAAAAATTCGTAAGTACCTGCGCGCTAGTTACACTAATTATTATACGGTATTTTACCATCAATCGAAAAACTGCAAAAGTATCATTATATTCCTCTATTATAAGAAAAACATAATAATATTATTATTGTGGGAAATTTTCTATTGTCAGTTTTATATACATTTTTTTTTCTATACGAAAACTTTAAAACTAAAAAAAAAAGTAATAAATAATGATACAACACACATATTAAATAAAATATCTGCAATTGTATCTATGATGATTTTGAATTGTGTTCAGATGAATTTCGAAATATTAAAAAAAAAAACATACACAAAAATAATAAAAATAAAAGGTAAATATCTTTTGAATCTCAATCGAGTGACACAAAAATGGATTAATGAGTATTAAGCAACATTGTAACGGATTTTAAATCTATTACTTATACTTTCGCAATAACAATAATAATAATTGTATATTGTAGATACTATTTTTTCATTACACAAACACACATATGTACATATACATACTTATTTATTTTTTAGATTTTATACTACGTGTTCATTATTTTTTTTTTTAAGAAACACAAGAATAAGATGAAAAAAAAAAGTAAAATTTATTTACACATTTAAATTGACACTTAACTCTCACATACTCGTATATTCATGATGAATATATTTTCTACATTTTTATTGTTCATTTGAATATCTATTGTAATAATTATTTATTTAGATTCACAACATTCATTATAGATTTTTTTTTTCTATTTTGATTGTTAATTTTGCATTGCAGTATTATTAAATTATTTTGTAATGCATAACATGAGATTCAATGCTATATACAAAAAAATTTATCATATATGTACCTACTTTTTGTGTTTGTGGAAATCTTAAAGTGTGTTGTAGTAGACCAAGGAGTATTATTGAGGATATTCTTGAGCTTGTAATTAGAAGATAAAAAGAATAAACTAACAACATTAGGGATTTAGCAGACTATAAAGTGAATAAAATGTAATGATTATTTTATCCTTGTAGTCCGAACTTGTCAAAAAAAAAAAAAAAAAAAAAAGGTAATAGTAAATCAAATCACGTTTTGTATGATTAATCGCTTTTAAACTTTGAAAAAATAATGACAGTGGCCTAACAATCCCGAAAAAAGATAGAAACACAAAATAAAAAAACAAAATGATTCAAATCACCCTATGTCTTTATCCTTTCTATTTCTTATATTTACTATTATTTTTCCTTACACACGTGAAAAATTACAAAGAAATTTCTTATCTCTGAATCTCGACACAGTATATTTAAATCTATTATAATTTTCTTATATGTATATATATTTTGTAACCCTTTATTTTCATTTATGTATCTATATAATATATGTATGTATGTATATCTATACAGATGAAATTATTACTTTTACAAAGGTATGTAGTACATATTATGTATATGTATAGCTGTATATTTTATGGATCTGAGAAAATCATTAAAACAAAAAATGCATAAAAATAATATTAAACACATAAACAAAAGAGAGAAAAAAAAATAAATTTTATATATTAATGATTATTTTGCGTGTACGTTCATATGTATCACATATTACTTATCCGCAATAACAATGGTATAAAGGTATATAGAATGTATTTATATGTTTTGTTGGAAATTTGAAATTTTGATTGATTGAAAATGAATTTAAATGGTTTGAAAATTCCATTTATTAGGGCTTAGAAAGAAAAGAAAATAAAGATATAAGAAAAAACGAAAAAAATGTATATTATAGGTATAGTATGCGTGCAATTTCATATGTGAAAGTTCTTATTGATTTATTGAATAAAAATGTTTTTTAGCTAGATAGCTAAAAGATCTCAGAAAGAATGTGAAAAAATGAATTTGGAGACCAAAAGCACCTCTTTTTTCTTGAATACAAATACAAAACATTAAGGCTAAACCCCGTAAGAAAAAACCAGAACTAAAGTGTCCTTGGTATACGTATCTATATACTTATTTCGCATGATAATTTCATTTAGCAGTAATAAAGTAATTTGATTCTACAGAAAAAAATCTAATTTTATATCAATAAAGATAAAATCATACATAATACTTTCAATAACTCGCATTATCCTTAAACACAAAAAAAGGTGCAATACCATATTAAACCAAATATATCGCAGATGGTCTATACTATATTGTGCGCACACACATTAATTATCATTTCTATAGAATCTCGTACAAAAAAAGCGACAGGAATTTGATGAAATGTACTACAAAAAAAAAATAGAAGACAATCAAGATCAAATAATGAAGAAAAAAACTAGGACTTTTTTATCAAAAAATCGTATACCTTCTTAGCATAATAGCAAGTTGTTTTGTATAGATCGACAACCGAACTTGATCCTTCGATTTCATTTCTTCTTCCTTTTTTTTCATTTTCATTAACAAATTTGCATATCATATACACAGCCTTCTTGAACGGATCAAAAATATATCAGATATTAATATTATATATTGTATAGGTATTATTATGCATAACATAAAAAAAATCGTATTTCGTTCTTTCACTTTTATTTTTAAATTCAAATCAAAATTATAAAGGATTCAATTGAACAGATGAAGCAACCCTTTTAGTGGCATCAAACATATGCGGATAAAAAAATGTTCCCAGTGTCAATAAAACTGAGATATTTAGTGGAACTTCAAATGAAAAAAGGACTTTTTTCTATGAACAATTTTTCAACATTTATACAGTCCCTTGTCTTAACACGCTTTAAGGATATTTCTTTTATTATTGAAGAAAACCTTGCCGTTATCATCATCTTCTTTTTTCTTTCTTTTCCAGAACCAATCACTTCTTAATAAATGAAAGACACACAATTTGAATATTAGGACTTTTTTTTATTTTTTATTTTTTTTTTATTCTTTTAAATAATACGACGCTTCTAATTCCCACTCTTGTTTAAGATATATGCAAAATAATTTCGATTTGAATGGTCTTTCTTTATACTATGGAGATAATATTGAATGAATCTAAATAAAATTAAAATATAAAAAATAAATAAAACATAAATAAAAACACGACATGTTTTGTATATAATTTTTTTCTTTCTTTCTTAAGTATAAATTTTCTCATCATAGAATTTTTTCACATATTTTTTAACGTGTCTTTGGAGACTGAATGACGGATTTAGTAGATCTAAGATATATTTATTGTAAATATTTTATTTAATTTTTTTTTCCTCTGTGAATATTCAATGTTGATGTTGTTGTATTTTTAAAAGATTCCTTTAACTTGTTTCCAAATGGTAATATCCTTTTTGCGCCATCATATGTATAAGCTCTGAGTCGAATAAAAATTTCAACATCAAATGAAAGTGGTAGATATACTGTACGAGTATAATGTACGAGTATGTATTATTACACAAAATGAATATTTCGCAAAAATAAAATAAAAAGAAGAAAGAAATTATTGCTTTTTTTTCTTCTTTTTCCTTAATTCAAGGAACATCATCTATTGTTGTGTGGTTGATGTAATTGAAATTACATCCTATTTGTATACATATCATGTGTGTACACACAAATAATAAAAAAAAAAAAAAAAATTTGGTTTGAAAAAAAAAAATAAGTAGATTGAGATTATTTACAGAAAAAAATATAGAACATATAAATAAATAAACAGAAAATCATGAATAGAATAAAAGCTTCAATTTATTTCAGCAGTTATGGATAATTTTTTTTTAAGGATTTTATTTTTTAAAAGATTTTTTTCCATATTTTTGTTATGAGACAGAGATGTTGGATTTATGCATTTTAGATAAGAAAAAAAATTTCTTTTTTTTAAATGAGCTTTCATTGTTATTTAAAATTAAGAAAAAAAATAACTGACACTACATGACGACAGAAAAAAAAAAAGATTTTTTTTCAAAATTGTAGATTATTAAATTTGGTTCTTATTTCATCGTTGTCGCGAATTTTCTTTTTTTTTTTCATTTTCAACATGAAAATTGAATTTTCTTTTAATTTCTTAGTATAATGAACGTCTAAATTTTTTTCTAATATTTAAAAACGCCATCAAATATTCAATTATTTTTCTTCTTTTCCAATTAATGGCTTTTTTTTTAGCTTTTTTTTCTTATATAGAAAAAAAAGAAGAAGATAAATTTATCTCGATTAATCTTGTATAGTTCATATTATAGAATGATTAATGAATAAGCGCCATTATTTTTATGTAAATGTTTTTTTTTCTTTTCCTTAATATTTCGTATTTTGTTGTTGTAATTATTATCTTCATATGAATTAGGCGCCCTTTTAGGTGACTTCAAAAATATTGTTTTATTCAGACATTATGTTTTTTTACACATATAAAAAAAATCATCTTTAAAAAAGAATCTGTATACATTCTTTGTAGTTTTGATTACAGCATAGCAGTAGCGTATTGAATTTGGTGTATCTTACTTTGTTTTTCTTCAATTGTAACGAACTGTTTTATTTATTTTCATTTATTTATATTTTTTTTTGTTCAAGATAATAATTTAAATCTGATCTGATATGAATCTGTGGATTTCCTTTCTATTATGTGTGCTTTATTTATTTATTGTTTATTTTTTTTTTTCTTTCAAAACTTTTACTTTATACTTATGTTTTGCAAGTTGTAATTGATCTTCTTGATCATCACTAAACAATAATAATAATAACGAATAACGATGATAATACTGCTCCAACAAACATTTAATAAAAAAAATAAATGTATGTACAGAACCGTATCCGTTTTCGCAATGAAACCATACACAATAATGAAAAAACAAAAATACATACATACATGCATATATAGTAAAATAAATAGAGAGAAATAAAAAAAAAAAATAAGTATCTGTACGTAATGTTTAATTTGGAACAATAACTATACCAGATCGACTAAGTTTTAAAATGTAAATGGATATCGGTTACTTTACAAAATAATAATAAAATGAAAATAGATATTGGTTACTGCTATACATATAGATTTTTTTTTATTATTGAAATATACTTACATGAATTAGCTAGTATCTATATATGTATGTATCGTACATATACAATATATTAAGCTTAGGTATTTATCGCTTTTGGCCTTTAAAAAATGTTGCACACGAATTAAATTTACACGATCATCTTCCATTCTCTCATCATATCATACTCGTTTATATAGTTTTCTTTATAAAAGCAGAGATAAAATTGATATTAAGTCGGGTCCATGAAAATTGTTCAAGATGTTTTGAAGTACCTTTTTTACTTACATATACATAATATGTTACATATATTTTGTTGTATTTAAAGATTTTTGACTTTCAATTTAACATTAAATACCTTAAAGACAAACACGCATGCGAATATCGAAGAATCTGAAGCTAAAGTTTCAATTGAATAAATAATACTTTCAAGAAAATCATATTATCAAGCGAAATTCCATCGAACTTGACTTATAAATGTCTCTATCATGGACAATTTTCATGTGTCTCACCTCACCTCCTCATACAAAAAAAAAAAAAAAAAGATCGTGAATAATATAAATTGAATAATAGTATATATTACTATTTTTCTCTAAATAAAACTTAGATACATATTATATCGTAGAAAATGATCTACATAATTTTTTTTCCATCCATAGATATCATAGAATTGTCAGATAGCAGTAAACCGCATAATTGCAATTGTATTGTATTATTAGCCACCTTATACATAGCATTTATATTACTATTTAATAACAAAATAATCATAAAATACTTACTATCTTTTTGCATCTATTTTACACATGGCTGAAATCGAGAAATATTTAAAAATTAAAAAAAAAATTTTTTGTTTAATAAAAAAGGAAACCTAATCTATAAAATAACAATTTTTGAAATCACCTTTAACGCGTGTGCATTCAAGATGACGATACGAATGACGATGATGATAAATGTTTTAAAGAAAACAGCTCAACCGCAACATACCCATCATATATCACTCTACACACTCTAATATTGAATATTATAAAGGCGGAGTAATACAAAAATTATTAACTATAAAATATTAAAAATAAAAAAAATAATACCTAATATCTAAATACTTTATAATATCTAAGCAATATCTTAATGGATATCGTGTATCTATTATTATTATTTTCCGTATTGCATATGAAAAAAAAAAAACGAATAAGTCATCACATATATGCATAAAAATCTTTAAAATACAAGTTGACTGGTTGGTTGGTTAGTTGATTTGGTTGGATTATGATGATGAGCAACAATATAGTGATAAAAAAAACATATACTATTATTATATCAGGTTTTAAAAGCTCAATGCTACTGTCAACATCATTTTTGATATGCACTCATAAATTTCATTAAAAAAAGTAAAAACAAAAGAAGAAGAAAAATGTAAATGCAGATACAAAAAAAAAAAAAAAAGATGCAATATTGTGTCTGTGAAAACGTATCTTTGCATCTTTTTATATATTTCGGATAAATCACACATTATTGCACAGTGATGCTAACACCATGTTTCCAATACAAAAATACAAAAAGACAAATTATAAAAGTTGATTATGAGAATGATGAAGATACAAGTGCAATATGGTGATAATCAAAATCAAGTATAAAAATCAACTTTTGTATTTTTTTTTTTTTTTTGCAAAATGCTAAAAAGATCAGTAATGTGCGGCTTTTATTTTTAAACATTTTTTTTTTTTGTTTTGTTTTTTAAATAATCTTAGCATGTTGTACAATGGTTTTTAAATATTTTATTTTATTTTATTTTATCCTTTTTTTTTCTACATCACTTTTATTTTAGTTTTTTTATTTAGATATTTATTTTACAGGGTAATTTTCAAATTACTTCAGAAATTTTTCCTTTCATTGCCTTGATTTTTTCATGGAAACTCAGATTTTCAAATTAGTATAGAAGAAAATTGTAGAAGTATATGGAAAGAAAATTTTATTCATTTGTCAAGTTAAAGGCTTCATCATAAGTTTTTATCTAAAAAAAAAAGTCTACTCAATTTTGTCATATATTCATCCTGTATTTTCAACTTTTTTTTTTATTAAATGAAGAAAAAAAAATGTAAAAAATCATGAAATTTTTTATCTGAAAATTTATAGCATCGTACCAAAGATCTTTTTATTTTGTCAACTTCTTTATAATATGAAAGCTTAATAATATGATGCGTTTATATGATGCATGCATGTCTGAATTTGAATTGTGTATACAAACAAATACTTAAAAAAAAAAAAAAATCTGGATATTATAAGTATGAAAAAAAAAAATATATAAATATATTTACCATTTATAACTTTGAAATTATGTATTTTTTTTTTATAATATAAAAATGTTTGTATGTACCTATATATGGTAGTGTATGTAGAAGCGTATAAAATAGTTATCATGAAAATTAAATATTGTCCCGTATGGGTGATCACGTACATTGAAAATAATTTTCTTAAGAAAAGAGTACTTTTAATTGGATTTGGTCTCTTTGATCTTGCTAAGAAAAATGATTTACAGAAAAATGATTGAAATAAGATAATGTTGGACAATTGTAATAAAAATGTTTTGTTGATATTTGTATACAAGATGCAAATGATAGATATAAGTATTATGTATATAATGAAGCAATATATCGTAATATATATGTATCTATATAAAAATGTACAAAATATATATCTTAACATATACATACGAGTGTATAAAATAATTTAAGATACACACGTGTTATACCGGTATTTATATCAATATTCATATAAAGTTGCAAAAACCAAAAAAAAAAAAAAAACTTTAGACAACAACAACAAAAGCACGAAAATAATAAATAAATAAAAATCTTTTTACATATGTTTAACTAAATTCATATAACTAATTTGCTGCATTACTGATTGCATGCACATACCTAGTTTTTTTTTTCTTTTTGTTTTTTATTAAATATTATTTTTTATTAAAAATTAAAATGAAAACTATATAGAAATATATATGTGTGTGTGATAAAAACATTAGATAATTTAACGTTAAGTTATAAAAGCAAAAAAAAAAAAAAAAAACAACAAATTAATAATAATAACATAAATTCGCGCTATGAATAAAAAAATCCATAGAAGTAAGTATGAAAATGTCTATATTTGAATCTGTAATTACAAAATAATCGTTTTTATACATTTATTATATGTTTAATTCTTTTAACCTTTTTAGAGTGTAATAAAAATAAAATCATGAGGTTGTTCATGAACAAAAAAGAAACACATTATCTTCCGATTGTCGGTTGTCAAGTTTTTTTTGTTATTTAAATGCGTAATATATTTTTTTTTTTGTTTTAAAGTCGACAAATTTTATTTTAAAAAATATGTAAATTTTATATTAAGTGTTTATAACTTTAAGAAAAATAAATTTTACAGGGTGTAAAAATTAAAAATTATTACCTAAAGTTCGACCAACTAACATTTTCGGAAAAATGATGATTTTTCAGCCATTAAGTACATATATCCAAATCTTAACTTGATGAATTTTAATCTTTTAAACTGTCATATACAAAATTATTCGAAATTTTGACATACGACACAATTAAGAAAATGTATCCTTAAAGCCCATATTTTTTTTTCGTGTTTTATATTTTCCTTATTCATAAATTTTCCATTAAAATTTCATAGACAATCAATTTCGAATGTTTATTAATTTTTTTTTTATTTTTGTTGAACATGCAAAAATTTACAACATTACTATAATGATTTCCTTCAATTTCAAAAAAAAATAAGTCTCTTGAAAAATGACAAATACAAAAAATGAAATTTTAATCGCCTCATTTCTTCGAGAAATATATTTTATTTTAAGAAAAAAAAAATATATAAAAATAATAAAAATTTTTTAATAACAATCGCATAAAGAAATACAATTGACGAAGAATGAAAGAAAAAAAATATATTCATATTCAAAATAGTATTACTATTCAACTTGCCATTTAAGAGGGTTAATATGCAACATTAAGCAATTGTTGAATAATTTTTTAATAAAATATCATTTATCATTTCTCCTCCTTCTCTTTCCTAACCGTATACATATATTTTTTTTCACCCTTTCTTCCGTGTCATAATTTCCAAATGTATTTTTCCTTTTCTTTCCTATAATTTTCATTTATTTCTTCTTTTTTTTTCAGTTTCATAATACATTATAAAATTATTTTTTTACTTTGTGTTTGCAACGATTAATCTATGATTTTGTTGACATATCTGAGTATTTATTCGTTTGTATATGAATCCTTTTACTACAATCGAAATGAAAAAAAAAAAAATCATTCAAATTTAATTCATCCCAAATAAAGTATATATGACGACCACCACAAAAACAATTTTGCGTCACTTAAAATCTTATAGCAACATTAAATGTATCCCAAAAAATAAATCTTTAAATACAATTCGTAATGTGCTACCTTTTTTTTATACTATTTTTCATTTTAATTTTCAATTTTCAATTATGTATATTTTTTTTTCTCTCGTCAGTTTATTCTTATGCATATTCGAACACATAAAATCACATCAAACAGCAGTCAAGTTTTTATTTCAATCAATTTGAATATTTTTCGTGTCATTGAATGCAGATCCTAGTATTATCTGTGTGCGTTTCACATTATATTTTAGTAGTTCCTGTTACCATTTTATGTATATCTAGTATATCCTTTGAAATGAAAATATTTTTAAAAAAATATATACATATACGTAAAGGGAAAAAAAGGACTTGAATACATAATTAGTTTTCTATGCAAATGACATTGGAATTTTTTTTCCTGTCGAATAAAAAAAAAGGTTGTTATATTAGGTACTTTTCCTTCGGAGTGTTCTGCATATAGCCCAAGTAAAATAAATACGACTATATGAATTAAGTTTATTCGTAGTATTTGATTTTAAACATTGAAGAGATTTTTATTTTCTGAGATAAACCAAAATCATAGCTGGTAAAAATAATTCTAATAATGGACCTAATTTTTGATGAAATTAACAAGGAATATAGGTAACGTCGTACAGCAGATAGTTCTCTCATATATGATTTTTCTAGCCTCAAGTGAAATGTAAAGATTTTAAAGATTCTCATGGATGATTAATGGATAACCGTTTGAAAATCAAAGGGTACTTTATATATACATATTTGGGATAATATGATGGTTTTTCGATTAAGGACATCCGTATCCGTTTCCTATATTGATAGTTTGGGAATTGTGCTTTTTTTGATTCCTTTGATTCTTTTTACGTTTTTGGAATCCAAATTTTTGAATATATTCAATGATAAATATAGAAAAATAATCTTAGCATGGAAATTTTTCATCAAATAAAATAATTACGCATAGCTACTTATTTTTATATCTATACTCGTACATCATAATTAAAAAATATTTAAATTACCATATAAGGAGATCGTACGACACGAATTCTTTTCAAATCATATCATACTACACGAAAGAATTATTCGTTTTCATGTCATTTGTTATTTAAGTAAATAAATAAACAGTATACATTCGAGGAATTCAAAATATTTACTATATAAATTTGATAAAATTTACTAATTTTTGTATTTCCAGGTTGTTAAAATATACTCAAGAGTTGTGTAAATGAAAAAAAAAATTACATAGTAGAGCTAAAATGGAAATATTAAATTTACATTCCTCAAGAAAAGCATCGCATTCCAAAGTAAAAAAAAAAAAAACTGTCAAAATACATTTTGAGTGAAATGTTGTGATAATGATTCATTTCACAATCAAAAAATTTGCAAATAAAATTCTAATGAAATCAAGATAAAATTGAAATCAGAGATTAAATATAAAATATGATAAAATATTTCAAATATTTCGAAGAAAGCATAAAGTGTATATTCAAAAAATTTTTAGTACCCTTTTCCTTGAGTATATCCAAACAATTGAAACGAAAATGAAGCATGAAAGTTAAATACATACATAATTAATTTCAATGAATTGAAAACAAAGCGGATTAGATTCTTTTAAAAATTCATCAATGTACTACCCAGTACCCACACTATTTAGCAGTCGATTCTCATCATGTGATACTTAAAAAATGTACCTTGTTTGTCAAATCAAACAATAAAAAATTTCTATAAGCTCGGAAATAAAATCATTAAAATTATCGAAAAATAATTATAGAAAAGGAAAACTGTCAACGAAAATTCATTAATAATTCTTAATAAATATTTTTTATCTAATCGGTTTATGATAATGTTTGTGTGTGTGTGTGTGTGTGTTCCTTTCTTGTTTTTTGTACTGATTTTGGTAAAGGGTCGTGTCAAAATACAATTGTTATTTGTTATATTGTACTTGCTATATACCTTGAAATACAAGATTTAATTTTTTTTTTCTGTATCGTCTGTTACAGAAATTTATTTTGTATGTACATATATATGTATGTATACATAAATTCTTGATTTGGAATTAATTCAAATTAATGATGTATCCTACGACATTTTCAAAATTCACAAGTAATATTTTTCTTTCAGATTCATTCATTTCTATCCTCTATAGAAAAAATATAGTATGCACTATAAAATCCACTTTTTTTTTTTTTTTTGCAACCCTTTCACATTATAACTCAAGCACATACATACATATATTCAAAATCAAAAACATCATCTTAAATATGTTTTGGTGGATATTATAATATTCAATCCGTAATGCAAATGATATCCTTAATGATACTTGAGTGTCAACTATATTCTGTTTGAAAAACCCTTATTATAACTTAGAAAAAAAATCCCTTGTTTTGTAACTGATGCATAATTATATAACAACACACATAGCAGAAAAATAAAAAATAAAAAAAGGTATCATCAAGGTTGAATATAAAGTGTTCCTGAATTAGTCCTGATGCATTTATTTGTATTAAATTAGATCGTTCCCAAATAGAGATTATAGTGCATTTATATAGGTATTGCAAAACATTTTACAATGTGTATGACATTTGAATTGCGATTATATGCCAAAAAATTGTTTTCTTTTTTATTGTTATTGTTACACGAAACCAAAATGCAATAAGGATATTACATTAATACCTCATACAAAAAAAAACTACTATGTACAAAGAATTAGGTATCGAAATTTAAAATTTACGATTGTCCTGAATTTTGTACATACATATGTTACAGGGGGTTACTGCACTTTTTTTACATTTCATACACTGTCTACGGTTTTTGTTGTTGAAAATATTGCAAACAGAGGATACCTGCCGAGATTTTGTGCTTCTACTAAATTGTTTGTATTTCCATTGCCATACAATAATACACAAATCATCATCATCATCTTTTTCTGGGATTTATTTGTTATGGTCCTTAACAGCAGGAAATTAGGGTTAACTAAATTATGTGTGCACTATGTTATATATATACATATATACATATATATATACATACACTCCGGGACAAAATGATAGCACACCCCTAATTTTTTTCTGTTTAGAAAAACCCGTTTAACATATGGTGTTTATTTATACCTCATTAGAAAGAACAATCAAAAGGAAACATAATACCTTCAATTGAGAAAAAAAAACCGTATATACCTCCTTTTATGTTAAAAAAATGTAAAATTAGGTGGGACAAAATGATAGCACATTTTGTCATATTGTAAAAAATATTTGTTGAGTGAACATCAAAAGTAAAAAATTTTTAAGTTTTGTAATTGTGAAAAATTAAATCTCTATTTATAATCATTTTAAGACAATTTTAAGTATACTTCGTTGTGAAATAATTAAAATTTTCAATTTGCAAATAAAACTATGGGACGAGGAAAAAAACTTAGTGAAAGTGAAATCAAAACAATTTCAATTTTAAAGAAAGAAAACTGGAGTGTTAAAAAAATTGCTGAAAAGTTAAACAGAAGTCGAAAAGTAGTGCAAAATTTTCTTAATGATCCTGAAAATTATGGAAAAAAGAAGAGTAAAGGACGACCGCGAGCCATTTCTGATAGAGATAGACGTAAAATTTTGAGAATTGCTTCAAATTCTACGTTAACTGCTAGACAAATTGCAGCTCGAGCTGGTGTGGAAACAAATATAAAGAATGTGCGTCGAGTTTTACAACAGTGTGAAAATATTCAAAGGCGAAAACTTCGAAGAAAACCACCTTTAACTGAAACGCACAATCAGAACCGTTTAAAATTTGCATGCGATCATGTGACATGGGTGAAAAAATGGAAAAAGGTGATATTTAGTGATGAGAAAAAGTTTAATTTGGATGGTCCAGACGGATGGGAGTTCTATTTCCATGATTTGAGAAAAGAGGAAAAAGTTCTTAGTCGTCGACAAATGGGAGGAGGACCCTTGATGGTATGGGCCGAAGTTGGTTACTATGGAAAAACGAAAATTCAATTTATTTCTGGACGAATGAATAGTTCTAACTATATTGAACTGATCGATGACCAAATAAGAACGTACGCCACAGATATAGCCACAGCAAATTTTATTTTCCAGCAAGACAACGCTGCAATTCATACATCTGGCTTGGTAAAAAATTACTTTAAAGAGAATAATTTAGCTGTTTTGGATTGGCCAGCGAGATCGCCGGACCTCAATATAATTGAAAATGTGTGGGGATACTTATACCGCGCGGTTTATGCAGGAGGAACCCAATATACTAGTGTAAAAGATTTAAAAACAGCGATTTTGGAAGAATGGTCTAAGATACCACAACAATATATAAAAAATCTATATGAATCATTGAATAGAAGAATGATTGAGGTAATAGAAAAAAAAGGTGGTTCAACACATTATTAAATATAAAAATAAAAATAAATTTTCATCGGAAAAAAAAAAATTATAATAAAAATTTCTTTCATTTTTTTTACCTGTGCTATCTTTTTGTCCCACCTAATTTTACATTTTTTTAACATAAAAGGAGGTATATACGGTTTTTTTTTCTCGATTGAAGGTATTATGTTTCCTTTTGATTGTTCTTTCTAATGAGGTATAAATAAACACCATATGTTAAATGGGTTTTTCTAAACAGAAAAAAATTAGGGGTGTGCTATCATTTTGTCCCGGAGTGTATATGCAATGTATGTATACAAATTTGTGATTTGCGAAAAAAAAAGTTGTGTATATGAAGTCTGCAAATCGTCTGTAGAATTACACCTGTTTTTTGTTGAAGTATTTTGTATATTGTTCATGTAATTGAGGTCAAAAAGCAGCACGCTATCAAACTTAGATGATACATGTTAAAAACATCTTTTATTTATTTATTTATTTTTTTTTTTTTTCAAATAGTAAATAAATTGGCGTGTTGACGAAAAAGGACATGGAAATATTTCGATGATGATTTTAGAGGAAAATTTAATTTTTTAATTTTTTCTTTTAATTTGATTTAGTTTTTGAGAACTGACCGAATAAAATTTAAATTTAACAGACATTTTTTGAGTTGTCAATTTTTAGACGCATAACGTGAATTATAGAATTTATTATTGGGAAAATTCTCTTATATCATCTGATATACACTTAAGTTTTGTATGTAATTAGGAAATGAAAATTTAAAACCGTTCTAAAATTTAGATTTCATTTCTCACGTTAATTACTGTCACGTTAAATAAAATCCAGAATACATTTTCTTTTCAAAGTTTAATTTTTCTTCTGTAACAAATTAAATTTATCAAAATTTTCTATTTATTTATTTGAATAAATATTTCAGAATATTCCCATTGCATATATTAGTAATATATTTTTTTTTATTAAATTTAAATAAAACAAATCAATATGTACTAATAAATCTCTTTACCTTTTCATATGAACAATTGATTTGTGATTAAAACATTATACCTCTTTTATATCCCGCGTATTTACATATACGCATATATGTATATATAATGTATACATAAAATTGTTTTAGGTGCCTAAATACAAACTCTATAGTAACTACATATGTATATGGAAAATTCTTTTTATACCTATAATGTACCTTCTAAATATTTTAATTTTTTTTTTCTTTTTTCTCTCAAATTAAAAACTACTTCATAAATAAAAATTTCTTTAAGTATATAAAACATCTGCACATATGGACATTAAATATATTGTATATGCCTACCATATACGAGTACATTTATAAAATATGATATTCAAATTTAATCTAATTCCGGACCTTAACAATAAAAATGAAAAAAAAAAAAGTAATTTTTATTGATATACACCCTTTCGTCCTTTTGTATATATTATTTATATAAAACAGGATGATGGAAAATTATTCATAATAATAATACACAAAATCTTTAGATTGAAAAAAAAATTTGCATATCAAGACATATTCCTTGATAGGTTTTTTTTTATTTTTTTTTTTTTTTGCCTTTCTCAAAAGAATTTATTATAAATCTAAAGAAAAAAGGTGATATGGAAAAAAAATATATACATTAAATGCTGTTGAACAATATTATAGGTACACACTTTTGTTACTGTATTCATTTTTTGTTATTGTCCTTGAACGAGTGATGATGGCAGAAAAAACGAGAACAATTTTTAATTGTATATGCACCCTTTTGTGAAATTATTTTCTATACATATGGGATTTAATAATACAGAAATAACAAAAAAAAATTAAAATAATAATAATAATCAATATGCAATGTGCATATATGGTACCTATATATATATATATAAAAGTAAACCTGAAACATAAATGAGAATTCACATTATACAGTAACAGGACATTTTCATGAGATCTAGTATTAAGATGAGATCAATAAGATTGTTTTCTTTTTTTTTTATCTTGGCATCTTGGTTGAAAAGATAATAGGTAGGTATTATAGAAAATATAAAAGTTTTTATCTTTCACAAGTCAAATATTTAAATTTAGATTAAATACTTCAGTTCATTTTGTCCATTTTTATCGTATAGAAAAAAGATACCTATGCATATTTATAGGTATATGTATGTATATACGAGACGAGTATATACTGTTTCATACAAGTATTTTAATAACTGAATATTTTTTTATGACGAACTCAAAATACTATTTTCTCCTTTAAAAAAAAAAAAGGAAAATCTGATCCTATAATACCTATACAACGACCACAATGAAGAAAAATAATATCATATTTTTTTTTCGCAAATAGAAAACTTCATAAATTTATTACCACAATTCCTATAGGTACCTATTCGAAATAATTTTTACTCCTTCCAAGGACTTTTTCTTCTTCATTTAACATAAAGCTAGAAAATTTGCATAAGCATGATATTGCGGAGAATTTATGGGAAACAATATAAAACTTTTAAAGCTCTTTTTTAATTTTATTGTAACTGTAAAAATATTTAAATAATTGATTTGATATAAAGTCATAATCAGCATTAAACAGATATATTTTAATTGAAATTCATTAAAAACTTAAAAATAAAATCAAGAAAATTACAGATGCATCATTTCTACACTTTTAATAGGTATTTTTTATAGGTATCTTTTTTAAAATTATTGAAAAATTAAATTTTATTGCTCTAAATCGAAATTTTGAAAAAACTTTAATCTAATAAATTATATAATTATGACGTTCTTTCTTTTCTGCTCTCTAGTGAAGGAAATCAGGTAACTAGGAAGAATTTTCGAAATTATAGGTAGGTAGGAATAGGTTCTCCTTCAAGGAAGACCAAAAAACCCCTTTTTTCTCTTCAAATTACCCCAACCTGTAATAAAGAACAAAGCAGATTTAATTAATGTTTTGTGGTTTAATTTTGACAAATTTGGTAAATTTTTAAAAAATTTTATCAATTTTATGAAATTTAAAAAACAAATTTTTTAATCCTACTTTTTTTTTTAAATTTTACAAAAATTTTCGAATCATGTGTGAATTTTTATAATAAATAATTTTTTTTCCTATTTAATAATAATTTTATTCCAATCGACCTTCTAATATCGCCATTGAAGTCAAATCAATGCAAATAGCAACCCAAACCCCATATAAATTAACACCAGCAATCATTTATGTGTGAGAAAATAAATGACAAAACTGATAAAGGTGAAAAAAAGCTTCTTTTTTTCAAATTCATATAGATATCAGAAAAAAATAATCAAAGAAGGCTGAACATTACGAAAAAAAATATAAATAATGGGCGGGGCTATCGCTCAACACCGGCCGATTTCTCTCATCATTTTCGATTTTGATCAATTTGGTTTGAAAACGATTTACTTTACTTATAAATTAAAAGAGAAAGAAAACTTATTTTGTATAGAAAAATTGAAAATATCCAAATGTGAAGAGAAAGTTTCATAGCAAGTGAATACCAATGAGATACATTACATGTAATATGTATGTAATATAATATAATGCAGTTCTCCAGATCGAAAAATATTTATTATTAAACAGAGAATTCAAAAATTACTCGAGTATTTATGGAATCGAGCAAAATTTAATTTTCAATTAAAATACCCAGCTCTTAAAACTTCCAGTAAAAACCAACACAAAGAGAGATATTTTGAAGTAAATTTCTCTTAGAAATCTCAATACCTGAAACATTCAACAAAACCATAAAAGACTAAACGACTGAAACAAAAACATAACACAACACAACACAACATAGTCTAAAGAATTTCACGAACGTTTGTTTGCATTTTTGTATGGCACTCTTCAGCATCGCTTTGTTACTGTAGTATAGTAGTATACCTAAAGACCACCCTATAAAAATAATAAAACATATTCTGTTGAATAAGAGGTGACAGAAAAATATGTGATCTGCGCTGGTATGATGATGGTATGTCATATAGCAACAAAAAGTTACATTATTCAGAAGTTTGAGTTCGACAATATGCAGTTCATCGCTCTTTTGATTCTGAAGCACAATTATTTTTTATTTTTCTGCCATCGATGCGATGCGTTGACTTTTGTTTATTACGAATTATACCTATATGTACATATTAATTCACAAACAACAAATATAAATTCAAAAAGCCAAAAACAATTAGTTAATTTTGCATTGTGAGTATTGTGACAAAGGCCGCACTTGTTTTGTTCCTATTTATTGAAAACCAATATCGTATCGATAAAATATGAAATTTCAGAGTTTTTTTCTACACCCACACATATGTATGTATGTACATCTTTCGAATGACAAAAGCACACGAAGCTGTACAAGAAAGACAAAGAAATCTTTTTTACATCAGTTTTTCGTCTGATACATTTTATATTGTTTTCTATTTATTTGATTCAAACTTGATTAGGTATCAAATATTTTTTCTATACGACACAACCTTTTTTTTTTGTTGTTGTTTTGAATTTTTTTCAAAAAAAGTTCAACTTATCTCACATGACGTTCTCTTTCTGACTTCTTCATTTGCGCTTGTATAGAAAATTTATGTAGGTACTTTAAGATACATTTCATTCATCTTCATGCTTATTTTTTGTTGAAAATTAAAAATTTCCGTTTTTATAAAAAAAATCTATTGACGCCCTATCCTTCTTTTTCTTTGTGTTTTCATTATTCAATCTCATCTCATTATCTCTTCTAGAAAAACTGATAGAAAAATATTTAAAAAAAAAAGTGAAAAGTATCTAAATAAAATCCATCGACCATTCTTCAAGTTCGATATTCGAATTCGATAGAATTTAATAAATTTTATTTATTATTGAGTTCGATCAAAACACGATTAATATCGATATCCGATATTAAAAAATTATACGAACTAGGTAGTTGACACTTTCAATCGAAGGGGATGGACATAAAAATATTGAATAATTGAACTCTATCAATACAAAGCCAATTTTCAAAGAAAACAAAAATTGAACGATATCGAATGGGATGGCATTTCTCTATTTATTGAAAAAAAAAAGAAGATGGCAAATATCGTTTTCTTTTATTGTTTATAGCGAAATACATATTGACACATTAACACCACACACATATAGGTATATATGAACTACCCTTATTTCCTATTAACATTTCATTGCTATACATGATTTTACTAACCCACCGAGAACTCGATTGTTTTGTTAGCATGTGTGCTTTTTTCGATAATTCTCAATTTGAGAAATTGGAAAAAAAGGGTTGGAGATTGTATGAGACTTACTTTTTACAACATTTTTTAAATCAAATTTCATGTAATAAGAACAAAATTTATACTAGGTACCTATATATTTCTACATTTCAAACAATTCTTGTTTAATAAATTCAGACACAACATTCGAATAGAAGCTTTTCTAGTATGTATGGAGAAAATTTGTCTCCAAGTCTAGTCCAGTATTTCATTTGTGCGTTGGGTTGGGACACAGTACTGTACTGAGTACACAACACAACCTGTTGTACAACTTCTATTTTCAAATTGAGAATTATCGAAAAAAGCACACATGCTTACAGAACAATCGACTTCTCGTCGTAACATCATGTAGTGGAATAAGGGTAGTTCATATAAATGTGTGTAATGTGAATGTGTCAAGTCAATATGTATTTCGCTCTAAACAGTAAAAGAAAACGAGATTTTGCCATCTTTTTTTTTTTTTTTAAATATAGAGAAATGCCATCCCATTCGATATCGTTCAATTTTTATTTTCTTTGAAAATTGGCTTTGTATTGATAGAGTTCAATTATTCAATATTTTTATGTCCATCCCCTTCGATTGAGTGTGTCAACTAGTTCGTATAATCTTTTTATATCGATATTAATCGTGTTTTAATCGACCTCAATAATAATAAATAAAATTTATTAAATCGAACTTGAAGGATGGATTTTATTTATTTTTCACTTTTTTTTTAAATATTTTTCTATCAGTTTTTCTAGAAGAGATAATAAGATGAGATTGAATAATGAAAACACAAAGAAAAAGAAGGATAGGGCGTCAATAGATTTTTTTTATAAAAACGGAAGATTTAATTTTCAACAAAAAATAAGCATGAAGATGAATGAAATGTATCTTAAAGTACCTACATAAATTTTCTATACAAGCGCAAATGAAGAAGTCAGAAAGAGAACGTCATGTGAGAAAAATTGAACTTTTTTTTGAAAAAAATTCAAAACAACAACAAAAAAAAAAGGTTGTGTCGTATAAGAAAAAATATTTGATAATCAAGTTTGAATCAAATAAATAGAAAACAATATAAAATGTATCAGACGAAAAACTGATGTAAAAAAGATTTCTTTGTCTTTCTTATACAGCTTCGTGTGCTTCTGTCATTCGAAAGATGTACATACATACATATGTGTGGGTGTAGAAAGAAACTCTGAAATTTTATATTTTATCGATACGATATTGGTTTTCAATAAATATGAACAAGTGCGGAATTTGTGACACTCATAACCCAAATGAATTTTAAATTGTTTTTAACTCTATACATTATTTACTCCGATTAATTGTTTTTACTAATAATCTTGGTTTGTTAGTATTTTGTTATATTGTAATAAGAAGTAGGCAGCTATTTTTAAAAAAAAAGTATTAGAGAAAAATTGAACTGCAGTCAAAAGTGCAATGAACTGCACATTTAACAATTCAACATACATAGGTACCTACATCAATTTAACAAAAAGATGCAAAACATCGTCGCGATTTAAATGAAACAAACGAGTACATACTATAAAGAATTCGAACTCAAACTTCTGAATAATGTATATTTTGTTGCTATATGACATACCATCATCATACCAGCGCAGATCATATTTTGTTCTGCCACCTCTTCTGTAACAGAAAATGTTTTATTATTGTTATAGGGTATTCAATAACCTGAATTTTAAATTCTTTCGAGTTGCTATTGTTGTGTTGTGAATTGTGTTCTATCTGACGTATCGCTCTTATATGTATGTATGAATGTATGGTTATAAAATAAGGAAAATGAGTATAAAAATGAATATTTTCGATTTTCAGAGATTTTATTGTTGTGTGTGTGTTAAATGTTGAGCTACAATTTTTTTCATATCATTTCTATACAAGAGCGAATACTTTTTACTTATTGCTTTTTCACTTTTTTGTATCTTGTATCTTTCAAACTTTGGTCGGTTGGTTTGGTTTGGTACTAAAATACTAAATAGATTTGTATTTTCGACGACTTCGTCTGTCGGTGTCATTTCAATTTCTTTCTTTCTTTATTTTTATATATCCATTTTTATCATATACATCCATACCCATACATTTGGAAATATTATAGGTAATACTCGGTAATACAATATAAATTTTTTCTTATTGGGGGGGTTCTATGGATTCGATGTATGATTGGAAAATTTAGTCAACTGCTGAATTCATGACGGGTAACATCTTCGAATTTGAACAGGTATCATTATTATTATAATTATTTATCAGTTCAATATTTTGTATTATTGTTGTATATTTGTTCAAATCATAAATGCCATACGTGTGCCGCTTTATAGAGAGAAAAATATTTTTTTTTTAAAATTGTTTACAAAATAAGTGAATAAAAAAATTAAACGTTTTTGTGAATTAAATTCATGATAATTCAGTTTTTTGTTAAATAACCTTATTTTTGTGTTTTGAATTTAAAAAGTTTTTTTTTTCACTTGTGCATTTTGTGTTTGGAAACAAGATAAAGTGATTTTATAACGGAGGAAGAAAAAGTTAAATTTGACATTAATTTTAATTTAAAGATTGTCAATACAGAAAGGATACATATACAATTCGTGAATTTTCAAATACTATTCTTCAACACATCAATTATTATATGTTATTAATTTCTAATTAACAAAAAATTTTGAAGTACCTATATGTATGTATACCTACATATATAAAAATAATACATATAAGCAAAGGTTAATTTTTAACGACAATTGATTATGTTGCTTGTAATAATAATTAGCTAAATACTGTTCTATAAATCTATCAAATATTTTAATTATTTTTAACCAATACCGTCGCCCGTTTTTTTTTTTTTTCAATTTTTTCATTGACGTGCAAAGTGTCTGGGTCTTAATAAAACCGCCCTGATCATCAGCGTCATCATAATCATAATACAATAAAAAGTATTAATATTTTTTATTGTCGCCATCAAACACTAATACATAATATGTACTACAACACGACGTATGTATATACATATGTATCTATATTTTTAATATGTACACACAGGTGATTTAGTGATGAGTGATAGAAAACAGCTTTTAAATAATAACATAACAGTTGTGTGTGAAGTACAACGACGATTCAGGTGATAATCGACCGTAATTGATAGGGTACCATCGACTATCAGTATAGCACCTGACTTCAATAATTATAAATCGTCTTCGAACATTTTAAGAACGTAATTAAAATATTTATTTCAATTTATTTTTTAAATTCATTTTGTGGTAATGTTGCTATGAGCTAAAATAATTCTAATAACAAAAAAAAAAAAACATTTTTGTACAAAACTATAATTAAACTTGAAAAAAAAATTACGATATGTAATTTTTAAAAAAAAAAATTATTTTAATTGAAAAATTTAATTAAGTGCGATTTTTTTTAAAAAAGAAAAATTTTTTTGAAGAAAGTTGTGAACATGATTAAATTTAAAGGTGAAATTTTTCAAAAAATTTCATTGAATAAAACAAAAGTTTTTCATAATTTTATCAATTTTTTTGTGAAATGAAATAAAAAAAAAAAAAATAAACAATATTTGAATTATAAACAAAAATAGTATCTTTTTAAAATTATAGCTTAATGAAAAAAATAACTGAATTAACATTTACACATAATAATGTTTTGGAAAACAAGTAAAAAGTATATATAAAAAGAAAATCGTATATTTCGTTGATAAAAAGTTTTTATAAAAATTCTAATCAAAACGGCCTACTTATCAAATATTTCCTCCCCATCGGAGGGTTTCTTAAATGGCCTTCGTAATTTACAAAGTCTATTAACAGCAACAACAAAAAATAATAATGAAATAGAAGTAGAAAATTCAAATAATGAAAATGATAATAATGCAATTTCTTTGAAAAATAGTAGTGATACAATAATTAATCAAAATTTTGAAATTACAACATCAAAATTTATAGGATCATCATCATCATCTTCTTCAACATTATCACCATCAACAAAACCAAAAACAAAACCAACAACTGCATCATTGTTATCAGAATCAAAATTACCAATTGATATAACAAAAATAAAAATTGAAAATTGTAGTGAAATAAATAATTGTGATACTACTTTACTATCAGATAAGACAAGTGATTTAATTAATAAAATTAATAATTGTAATAGTAGTAGTAATAATAGTATTGATAGTTGTGATCAATCATCGTATCAATTTAATAATTACAAAGATAAAAGTAATTATTTAAAAAGTGCAAAATATTTCGATAAAAATAATTTAAATTATACATTGAATGAAGATAATAAAAATTTGAATAGTGATAAATTAAATGATTATATGATTGATCAAAGTAAAAATAATTTAATTTGTGACAGTGTTTGTGATAGAAAAATCGAAAAACTGGAGTGTAAACAGGAGGTTTATACCTCCGCCATAAATCAATTATCCCGAATGCAGCCAACTTTGCCACAAACAGCCGGAGCAGCCGATATGGATTTGACGGCTGTTCAATCAATGGATTGGCTATTTAAAAAAGAACGTATTTATTTATTGGCACAATTTTGGCAACAGGTAAGTGTCTTTATCCTTTTTATCACATTTTTTTTCTTACTGATTTTAGTTGTATATTTTCTGTAACAATTCTCAAATCTTAATTGTGCAAAGTTCTTTGATTGATTCTTTGAAATAACAAATTTACAGTTAAGTATAGGTATAGATGTACAAACTTTTCGCAAAATAATCTTTCCGGCTCTGGTTTTTTTTCCCATAAACATTTTGTTTAAGCTTGAAAAAGGAAATTTATTGAAAATTCGTAAAAAATAGTCCTTATAACGGTGTGCAGCAATTTAAAACTTCTTGAAAATTTTCTTGTATAGAAAGAAATAAAAATTTAAAAAACTTTTAATTAATTATGTATAAAGATTTTCAAAGTTTTTTCTATAATATAAAAAGTGTTCATTCAAATAAAAATTCAATAATCCGATATCTCGTTAATAATAATTTTTTTAAATTAAATTTCATAAGTTTTTTTTTTTTTTTTAATTAGATTTCTGGTTTTTATTGAATTAAAAAATAATAATTAAGACATTCATATTTTTTTTTTAAAATGTAATTTAAAAATAAAATTCAATGAATTTTTGAAAAAAATTCAAGCTAGTTTTTGCAAAAAATTTGCAACAAACAAATTAATAAAGTGAAAATTAATGATTTCATGTCATATTTACTTGTTTTAATCAGAAACATAAATCTTTTATCATTTGTGTATTTTTTATATTATAACTTGTGTACTTATATACTGAATTTTGAATTAAAATTAATTAGAAAATGAAAAATACAAATTAAATTTGATAAATTTTATACATAATTGTTTAGCAATCAATAAACATTTTGTTCGAATCAATTCGAAAATAGAGTAGATATCTAACTATACTATTTTAACCTATAAAGGCGGTTTGATTTATAAATAATTTATACTTGATAAGTCGGTGTAATTATATATATACGTGAATACGTATATGCACAAAAATCAAGTAATTTATTTAAGAATGGGCAAGAAATTAATTATGAACTAATCTTAATGGACTTTTGAATTCGTTTGTCGTATATAAATTTATATAATAAACTAAAAAACAAAATTAGACTTGAATATTAAGAATACAACAGTACAGTCGTAATGGTTTACTTACATACATATGTAAATATGTATGTATATATGATATGTGTATTTATATTATAACATTCGCACAAAATTTATCGTCAAACCCTAATGACAGTCAATCATCCAATACAGCCATTAAGTATGATTTTTCTTTTGCATTTTGTGCAAGTTTTGTATCTATAGATATAATATAAAATATAACTGTTTATAGGTATATATCTACCTATACACAAGGTTGATGGATTTAATTCTTGTTACCATTCTCCTATTAAACATAATCAATGGATAAATTTATTTCAACTTATGCTCATGTTATTTGTTTTTATTTTATTTTATTGGATTTACTTACTTATTTCTTTTTTTTTCCTTTTTCCGGTTTATATACTTATATACATAATATGTAAGTAACTAATTTCAGACATGTTTATTTTTACCGATATATCTGATGGTTCTTCATTATAGATTTTTTTCTTTCTTTGAATAAAAATAAGAAAATATAAAGTAAGAATTGAGTAACAAAGCCTATCCCCCGATAATGACTGGTCAACCTTTGCATAAGAAGAAAAAATAAGAATATCATGTACTTAAGTACGTTATGACATACCCTCTACAATTTAAGTTGAAATTTTTTTGAAAATCAAGTATCTGCGAATATATTGGACTTGATCCGTCGATTTAAGTGACCCAATCATTTATAACTTATATGTGTAAAAATAAATAAACAAAATATGAAAATACATACATATATGTACATGTATACCTATATATATGAAGTACAGCTGCATATTAAATCTACATAAAGATACATTATAATGTGTTGGTCTCAATGGATGCTGGGATTGTTGAAATGATTTCCTTCTGTTTTCATATTTTTCCATATAACTAATAAAAATAAAAAAAAAATAATAATAATAATAAAGATTGTATATCTATATGTTGATATTTTGGTCTTCTACTTTGCCATCATTGGTTTGTCGGATGTTCAATCGAATTTAATGATAATGATGATGACGATGATTATGATGATTCCTTTTTCGACTTTATGCCTTATGATGTTGGCTGATGATGATGATGATGATGAAGTTAAAGCCTATAATCTTCCAATATTTATACATTTGTTCATGATATCATTGGAAAAAAAAAAGAAAAAAAAAGTAATAAAAAAATAACTTAAATATAAAATGATTTAAAATAAAAATTAAAGAAAAAAGAAACAGAAAAGATACAATGAGAAATGATAAGATGAAAAAGTTGTACATCCTCTTCGTGTTGTTTGACTGATATGTGATATGTACTGGTTGTTGCTCATGCCAGAATTGAACATTTGTACAAATGTATATACATTAAAAAAAAAAGAAAAAAAGAAGAGAAATATACAAATAAAAGAAAAACCGATCTTTTTAAAATGACTGATTTGTCTGCAAGTTCTCAATATTCCTGAAGGGTAAAATTAAAAAGTCATAAGAACGTATAATAAGTAATTTTTTTCTACATTTTTTTTTTTTCAAATTTAATATAATAAAAATGAATGTTAAGAAGAAAAAATGGAAAAAAGGACATTAAAATTACAAGTTCTTGTTTGAAATCACAAAAAAACAAGAAGGAAAAAAAAGTAATGATTTTTATTAATTGAAGTCAATAAAAATTGAAGGATGATTATCTTAAGTTTTTTTCTCGAAATAACATTCTTTCTTTTTTTGTCTTGAATTATAGTTTTGTTATATTGAAGCTTTGGAAATCATAAAATCTGAATACCTAGTATGTTACTTCAGGCATTGTACTCTTTCAAAAATAAAGGACAAAAAATATCCAAGTGAATTGATAATAATTAATTATTATTTTTAACAGAAAAATAAGTAAAATTTCACAAAAGATTTAAAAATAAAAAGAATTTATTCAAATCAATTTTTTTCATTCTTATATATATACATATCATCAGTTATAAAACCACAATTTAAAAAAATTCTTATTGGAAATCCCTCAGGAAATGAATCCTTTACTTATAATTTTTTTTTACCAAAAAAAAAAGCTCTTTAGTATTCAATTAAAAAAAAAAACCGAAAAATTTATTTTCAATGAAGATTATCTTTAAAATAAATTTGATGCGCTTCAAACAAAAAAACTAAAAAAAAAAGAAAACGAATAATAAAAAGACGATTCAATATCTCAGACAATAATTCAAAAGATTCAATAGAATAAGAAATTTGTATTTTAAATTAAAAGATAAAAAAATAATAATAAAATGAGTTTAAAAAATGGAACCAGAATAATATGTATGACAAAAGATCGATTATGAACTAAATCATATATTCGTAATGGAATGAATACAGATAAATCTCCTATTCTTCTCATTGACACGTACTTACATATACGTTAATTTTTTTTTCTTCAAAGACATTACGTATAATACTTATTTTTTTAAAATAAATTATATGATCTATTCAAATCGTTTTCCTGTCCCTCGTATATTGAAATATTCTCTGATGTACATATTCTCAATATACAATATATTTTTATTTAATAAACAATTTTTATTTATTTAAAAATTTCTTATACATACATACGTGCTTACATTTATACTTAGTATGAGCATCGCGATCACTTGTTTTTTTTTTATCAAAAAAAAATTAAAAATACTTGTGATGATCTTGTCTTAAGGCAATTTTTTCTTGAACATTTTTAATGATTATTATTGCGATCTTTTATATCAAGTTTTTCAAAATTCAATTCATCTTTTTAAGTTTAAATTACACAAACATGAAAATTACTAACTAGTTTTCTTTTGAATGTTTTTTCTTCTTCTTCATCTTCTTCTTCTTTTTTCAATTATATATTTAAAATACATGCACAAAAAAACTTATTTATATAAAAATTATGTATTAGTTTTACGGATATTTAAAAATTAAATAAAAAAAAAACAGGGTTAATATGTATGTAAATGGGTGCAATTGCGTTAGTTTATAATGTGTTTGTGTGTATCTTGTATCGTATTATGATCATCGCATATTATAGAAGATGTTAACGAGAATTTGATTATTTATTAATGACTGGCGATAGATAGTTGAATAGATAGATGATGGATGAATGATTATTAGGTATATATAAAGTCTAAATGTAACTATAATGTTGAATTGGAGCTAAAATACTAGAAAATTATATATTTTATTGTATATATTGAGAAGATAATTTGTCTTTAAGAAGACACATCATTCAGACTGTTTTTTTATTCTCTCTCTCTAAATATAATTTTTAATTTAATATTGATTGTGAAGGGGGTAGGACGTATGAGAATCTATTTAATTGAGGATCAAGGTGGTAGACTTTAGAGACAAGTTTTATTTTATTGATTAAATGCTTATTTATACTTATAAGGCGTTTTGTTATTGATGTTCAGAATAATATACACTAATACATATTATACTAATATACTCTCGTTGAATAACAAAAATTTCTATGCAAACCATAGTTCAATTATATTCGATTTATTAAATGAAAAAAAAAAATAAATACAATGAAACAAAGAACAAAAAACAAAAAATTAAACATAACTAAATTATCCAAAATATCCTTAATCAGTAAATTCACTGATTATGAGTGTACTACATATCATTTTTTCAAATCTCAACATCCTTTGCAACTGGCAATTATCGACACGCTCTGTTCATTTCTCTTTAGTTTTTTTTTGCTTCTACGAAATACTTTTGTTTTTTAAATGTCATATTGATATAATTGATAAAAAACCCTTTGTTCAAATCATAATTTCTTGAAAACTCTGTTTTAAAAAAAAAAGTCAAAATCAAAATTAATATAACATTCGTTTCATATCTTGACTTTGTTTCTTTTGTTTCGTTTTTTTCCTTCTTTTTACATCTATACACATTGAGCCACTATATTCAAAACAGATAAATTATCACTTTGAACAAAAAATATTTAACATCCGGACTTAATGTATAAATTAAAATACAAATTTTATCTTTGTATATTTATATACATATATTATATATGTATATGTTCATTATACAAAAAAATGGCCGAAAACTTTATCAACCCTTAACCCTTCTATGTTGTTTAAATACGAGTATATTGGACATTTGCAGCTGATATACAATATTAGTTACTTATCTTTTAGCTATAGCATTTTTATTTATCATTTGCTTCAGCATTTACATGCATTAAAGCATCAAACGCATCAAATTAATTCATGCACAAAAAAAGGACATATTATTTGAATATTTAAATACATGCAATCGTTATTTTTCTTCTACTTTTATCGATGGTTTTTTTTTGTAGTTTTTTTTTTTATTTTATGGAGAAATAAATCCATATTCCTGTCCGATTCATCTATCTATAATATCGAACAACAAAATGAAAGAAAAAAATATTATTTATTAGTCATTGCAAATTGACACAAGTAAGTTGAAATTATTAAGGACAAAAAAGGGCATAATCATGTGAGCTGTTTTATACCGTGTCACTCGTATACATATGATGAGAATATGAAAAAAAAAAATTATACAATATGAAAAATTAAAATAAAAAAAAATGAAAACTGGTTATAAATTCAATCGCAGTCATTATTCAATTTTTTTTCCTTTAAAAGTAATAATAATTATTTTTAAAAGCATTCATGTATCAGAAATCAGGGGCACACATTATATGTATATTATGTACAGGATTAGATCATTGTTTCAATTCAATAAAAAAAATATTATGATATAAAAATGTATGTAGTTATATGTATTTGCTTTTAAAAAATTCAAAGTGTTTGTCATTTTTTTTCAAACTGGATTTTTATACATGATTTTTTACCGGTCCTTTTTTCTTTTCTTTGCTTAAATTGAAAATTGACAAAACTAATTTTCTATTCATTTATGATTTTCCAAAAAAAAAATCAATGAAAAAATCAATTAGATATTCTTTCGTATGAAAAAGTACTTTTAGCAAAAATTTTGTGAATTTAAATAAATTTAGGTCGTGGAAGTCTTCTATACAATTTAAAATCAAAAGAATGTTCTAGAAATATCTTAAAATTTTTTTTTTTTTAAATTAATTTTACTCTTACTTGTACCATTTAAATAAAATATTTACCAAACTCTTATGTAAGATTTTTACTTCCTAATATAAATATCACTTTAAAAAGAAAAGAAAACTTTTGGAAATATTACATTATATTGCAACTGTATGCCCCTATAAATACCAGAAGTGTTTATTGTAATAAAAAATAAATAATTAATTTTCCATAAAAAACAATTATTAATTTCCGCCAATAAAAAAAAAAAAAAACAACCACAAAAAACATTACGAAATACAAAATATTGAAAAAAAAAAAAAAATTAAAGTGAACAAATAAAATCAACAATAACATTTTGATCATGGAACAAAACTATAAGGTTGCACACGATAATGTAATAAATTTATATTGTGCACCTGTATAAATTTGTTATAATTTTCAATTTAAAACAATAATATCAAAAACAAAAAAAAAAAACCTCAATATGTATGGTATTTAAGTAGAACCTAAAAGATATAAAGATAATTCTATAATTTAACTGTTTGTTCATTCTCTGTAGATATTATGCAAGTCTTTTTAAAAAAAATAAAACTGATATATGAATATCATAAACACACTGCAAAAAACTGAATACATTCAGCTGACAAAATTGTCTACGTACACATTTATATTAAAAAAAAAAAAAAAAAAGAGAAAAATAGTTAATTCTAATGTCGAAAATAAAAACATTAAAAAAAATTATTGTATTACTACAACAATAAAAACCAGAAGCAAAAAAAATTATAGGTATGTGTATCTATTTATTACATTATTAAACATATATGCAAACGATGCAAATTTTTAATTCCGTCATCAATATCAATGCTGGTCTAAGATATCAATTAACATAATATATAATATGCAACCTATCCTATACCTATATTATCGTTTCACATATGTAGGTATATGTGGATGTGTATGATACGTAGTACAGTGTAAATACATTTTTTTTTTATATGGACTTCTTGTTGTGCATATTATTATGAATTCTTATTTTTATTTTTTTTTTTAAATTATTTGACATAATAATACACTTGACCTGAATATAATCGAAAGTAGGTGATCATATATATATATATATATATATTTTTTTTAAATATGTATGTGGTATGTTTTAATTTTTGTTTTAGCATTTATTTTTTTATATTTTTTATATTTACATTGATGCTACCCAGACCTTAATATACAATATTTTGATTAAAGAATGGTCAGTACTGTCATGAAAAAAAAACTTACTTATTAAAAAAATATATTCATATCAAACATTAAATAATGTAAGAGATTTGTAAATATTCACAGTCCCACAATAATAATCTTTTTTTCTTTTTCTCCATTTTTTTATTTTTTAATTTTTTGTTTGTTTGTTGTTTTGAGTATACTCTAGAAAAAATTGTTAACTAAAATTTATTGTATTCAATATACACAATATCAGCATTTATTTAAAAATTTCAACAACAAAAAAAATACATAATAAAATAATTTTTAAAAATTTAAAAACAGGAAAAAATTTTATAAAATAGAAAAAGTTTAAAAAAAAAAACAACAATAACAAGGGATAAAAATTAAATTTTAAGTTGGAAAAAATGGTACATATTTGTTGGTTTTTTTTTCAAATTTTCTTCCGTAATTAATAAATATTTTTCTTATTGTTATTTTTTTCCCATACAACAATTCTGTTGTTTTCTAGAACTTAGTTTAGAATTACGTTATAATTTAAATATACCTACCTACCACTTGATGTGCCACTTGATAATGTTGATTTTGAAAAATAGGTAGTTGAAAAAATATTGTTAAACTAATCCAACAAAATCAAATTTATAACAATTATAAAAAAACAAAACCGAAAAAAAAATTTAAGTAAAATTTATTATAGTTTTTATAAAGTTTTTTTCAAAAAAATAAAAGGCAATACTTAACAATAAAAAAAAGAAGAAAAATAAAATTTATATTAAAACAAAGTTTCAAATTAAAAAAAAAAACAAAACGAAAAATTATTATTATTGAAAATTTCCATCGAAGCAAAAGCATTAAGAAGTATTTTTCTGCTTGTATGAATTTTTCCTATTTTTTTTTACAATATATATTTTTTTTTAATTTTTTATTATTCTTTTTTTTTTTAAATTTTTAAATGTTATACATATTACCAATGCATTCGTGCATGATGCATTCATATATTTATTGTTCATGATGTATAAATAAGTGGCATCCAATTTACCCTAGACTATACTATATATACTGTTAAATATATATTACAGGGTATATAGAAATATTAAGAAGAGAAAAAAAAAAGAGTTAAATTTAATACACCTTGTGGGTAAAATTGATGAATGAATAATAATAATAATAATAATAATTAAAACATTTAAATAAAAATTAAAATTTATAAAAGGAAAAAAAAACTCAAAGTCTAGGTTATAGTCTAGAGCTATATACATATATGCATATAAGTATATTTTATATACATAATGTATATACATATATGGTTTACTTTTTTATTACATAATATGTTTTATAGCATTACTTTTGTATTTTATTCACTTTTTTATAGGAGCAAAAAAGTACACACATGTATGGGAGTATAAGTAAATCAACATCACAATATATACCTATACATATGTATCTTGTGTATAGTATATAAGATGCATTCCCATGTAACTCTCTGTTTTATTTTCTTGCATTTTATACTCATTTAACATTTTGATGAAATTATATTATTCTTGGATATTGAACTCTGAAAGTTTTTATGTTCCGCTGTATAAGTATACGATTAAATCAAATTTAGAAAAGTATATTGTTAAAAAATTTGTTATAAAACTGCTTCGTTTTGACTATACAAATTCTTTTTTAAAATTCAAATTTTCATGCAGAATACTTCGATAGAAAAAAAAAAACAAACGTGTTATGTTTGGATCCTATTACAAGCCCTTTATTTTGATAGAATGAAGTTTGAGTATAAAGTTTTATCTGAATTTAAACTCACATTAACAAAAAAAAAAAAATAAATAAATAAATAAATAAGAATAATCAAATCACGTGGTATAATGTGTGTGAAAAATATCATAACAAAAATTATTTTTATATAATTTCAGTATTTACAATTGCATCAAATATCATCATCACATTTAAAGATGTTTAAATAATTCTAATTCAGTTTATTTTTCCATATACAAAATATGACACTCTAGGGATTAATTGTAAAAAAAAATATACATTTAGGAGAGAATAGGTTATTGAAAAAAAGAAAAACAAAAAAACAAAATATTAACATGTAAAAACATTAAAAATAACAAAATATTAAAATTAAAGAGGTTTTCAGTTTCCAAAAAAGTATTATCTTTCTTTGTTTGGGTCAATGTCTTATCCGTATATACTGGAAAAAAAAAAATAGTATATTATGCGCCATTTGAGTAAAGGTATAATATACACTTTAGATTTATTCAAATTCTATGAATAAAGTTTTTTTTTTAATAATACATTATATTCATTCTTTTGTTTTGTGGGAAAAAATCAAAGAAATTAATATTGTATAATAATATTATTTTTTTTTATCGAAATGAATATACATATATACAAGTTTTCATGATAATTTTAGATATGTAAGTTTAAACGCATATGTATACAAAATTTCATTTTTATTTAGACAAAACATTTGAAATGTGAGAAAATTTGAAAAAAAAAAAACTAAAAGAATTTGTTTTTCTTATATAGATAAAAAAAGTTCAGATTAATATGTCATGTTTCTGAAAATTGTAAAAGAAAATTTGCGAATATGAAAATTAATTTAAAAAACAAAAACAATAATTATTCGAAAATATACTCGCGTTTATTTCTGAATTAAAATTTAAGTAGGCACATAGTAAGGGGATTCACTCTTTGGTGCAAATATGCAACGATGCAATACCTATTTGCACCAAAGAGTGAATCCCCTTAGTATGTATTTAGTTTTTAATCAAAAATTTTTCATTTCAAATTTCCAAAACTTCAATTACGTAGAAAAAAAAAGGGAAAATTTAATGCTAGACGACATTATAATCTTTTTTCATACAATAATCACGTACAATAACAACAAAAAAAAACCTTCGTTTATATATAGTTGATGCACTTTTATGAGGACATTCGAAATAAGTACGTTTGTCAACGTCACATCAAAATTTGAATGCATATATAGTTATATATATACATATATATGAAATTTGTGTATGAATATGTATGTTTATACTATAAAGTTAATTGCATTATAACATTAAAGTGTATATATGTGTAGGTATATGTGTACATAATCGTACATATTTATATAAGTATAAATACTATGTGTGCTATCATTTATATATTGTTATTATTTCATTAGTACAATTCAACACGTACTCTAGTCTAGTTGTATATATAGTATCTATGTAGGTACATGAATGAATATATATAATTATGTGTTAAAGTTTTAGAATATTATGCAATTTTAGTTCTAGAGTGAAAGTGAATTTACCTAAGTAAAAGAGAATTAGACTGTTGCATCATATAATGTATGTAATATCCTTAAATTAGATAAACTTCTCTATAATAGTATCTATAGACATACTTATGTATGTACAAATGTACATTGTACATACATATAATATAATTCATGTAATATATATTTTACGTAAATTTTGTAACATTTTACGTTTATAATATGAAATTTTTAGTTTATCGTTCGAAATTGTTGTTAGTTTTTTTTATCTTAAAAAAATTATTACGAGTGCGGCGTTGAAAATTTATATTGAAATTTATTCATAAGGAATTGTGTGTTAATGGAATAAATGGTAAATTGTGGTATGTTTTTTTTTTTTTTCATTTATTAAAAATTGAATAACTTCACTTTTTATCAACATGTATCTATACATACTCGTACATCAAAATTACTATCAGATTTTTTAAACAAATTATTCTTTTACAAGAAAAACGTTTTAAAATTTAAAAATTGTTTAAAATTTTTTATTGAAGTAGTTGTGAATTACTTTAAATTTAAAAACAAAAAGACTTAAGATGGTAATTAAGGGTCTAATAAATATACTAAAGGTATTGGTATTAGAGAGATGCTTGAAAATTGCCATTATAATAAATATCTATATACACTTATGTATATGTTTATTACTTTCGAAAATTACTTTCTAGAGATGCAAATCACTATAAAAAGAACACAACAGACAACGGAAGTTTTTCACAAAGTTTTTCTTGTGGAATCAGCAGCTATCACGTGAATTATTAAATTTAAAATTGACTTTCTTAAACTCAAACAAAATTTTGTAAACAATCACGTGGAAATTAAAATTCTCATTCATACATATTATGTGGAATTAATAAATTTATTGTCCGCGAAATATCACATGGTTTACCATAAATGTGACAATTTCCTAGTCATTACAAAAAAAAAAACAGTGTTCAATTTCATTAAATTGTTATTAACAATATTATTTAAAAAACGATATAAGTATGTATATATACTACTAAAAATTATATTAACTATGTATATATCTTATGTATCTACATATATATATATATATATATACACTATAGTGGAGTATATTATATTATTATTATTTTTTTTTTTTTTTAGAAAAACATATGATATAATATTAAAAAACCCGCCAAATTTAACTAAAATAAATTTCATGTGGTATTTATTATTATACAACAAAATTTACATTTAGTAGATATTATACATATTTATGTACTACATGATTATGTATGTATGTATAATGTCATGAATTTATTTCACTATTATCTTGTTTATGCGAAGCGTTACTTCGCATTAACTCACTCCGTCTTGACTTAATACGGATGCATAAACCAAATTTCAAAACGCATTAAAGCTCTACGTCGTTTTGAGTTAATACACTATTAAATCCGCATTTAAAATTTCATTTCGTTTTTAAAATGTGCATAAACACTTACTTCGTTTTAAGTAGTTGTTATTACACATGCAGGTGTTCAACGTTTTGAGTGAGAACGAAATGTTGTATTACGCATAAACACCAATCAAAATGTATTATCTCAAAACGATGTTTAAAACGTTTTATCGTTAATACGTTTTAACCTTTGTGCATAAACAAGATATATGATACGTTTGTTTATTCTGGCCAGCCAACAACATGTTTTTTTAATACTATGTTAGTATACGCATTTTAAACCTTTAGGCAGTGTAAATTTTAAAGATTTTTTTTATTTTCATTTAAAGTTGAAAAACATTATATAGTCTGGCTAGATCAAATTCAAAATTTTAAATGTTTCATAAAAACGAACAACATACATATACATATGTATGTATATACGAGTATGTGTATGTAGGTGATGTAGGAGTTTATAATATAGAAGTGTATGTATTTTATTAAATGTAAACAGAAATGGTTGAAAATGGTGCTTTTCTCATGGTGTATATACGAGTATTCACTTTCTCCTTTTCAACAAGTTTATAATATAAATCCATAAAATAACTAAAAAGTACTAAAAAGCTGTGCGTAAAGTATGATAAACATACATACATACACGAATGTTGCATGATATATATACGAGTACATATACTTATGTATGTATGATATTTGGGATGTATTAAGGAAAAGGGGTTTTCATATATACATATACCTATTGCATAAAAGATATAAGTTGTATCTAAACAAGTTTGTACGTTCATTTGTTTGTTTCTTGATTTCGCCTATAATATAGTATATTTTCCAGCAGCGGTTGACTGTTGTATATAAATACATAAAAACGTTTTTGTTTATGGATGTTAAATTAGATATAGTACGTCGCGATGTTTTATAAAGAAATATAAAATAGACTTAGTGGTGGAAAATAATAATATAAATTTTTGGTCTCGTGTAAACGACCTTCTTGTTGCAATGATGACGATAATGATGATGGTCGTTGAAGAAAAGTACCGATGAATGATATATGTATCTATGTACACAATATTCTACTAATATTTATTTAAATACCTAGTTTGACATTTAAAGATGACGTCAATGTTATAAACTAAACAAAACTTAACAAGGTGGGTAACTTTTAAAAATCTCATGCTGTGCTACCACGTGTTTGGTATTTCAAAGATTTCGATAAATGCACAAAAAAAAAAAAAAAACAGAAATTAAACTCAATTAAATATTTTTGAATAATCCTTGATTGGGGTTGAACAAAGTATAAGATTTCCCTTGAAAAGATTAGGTCTTTAAATGCATAATGTGGTGATACAGATGAATGATCTTTAAATAAAATTAAACTGAACATTTCTAATTTCTTAAAATCTATACATATACCTACATATTTTGAAATTCTGATGTACAATTACTTCTTCACGTATAAAAGTTTTAATAGTTTATTTTCCTATTAACCCTTTAGTAAAATAATTTCATGAAAGTTTTATCATTTTATTACATACAACCAATTTTCTCATATATACATATGTAATAGAATTGATTAATCATATACATATATATGTACATATATGAATTTTGAATAATATTGATTTGAAATTAAGATAAAATTCCAATAAACAATAATGTGTCAAACTTATTAAGGGTTCACATATACGTGAACCACAAGAATATATCACATATAATGAATACATTGAATGTATATAGTATATAGATACTTAATAATGAAGAGATAAGGATTTCAATTTATCATCAATAGTTTTCATTATATATTAAGGAACCACCAAACTTTATAATATTCATATTCTGGAGGGAATGATGAAATTGTGGGATTATTTGTAGCAAAAACCTTGATTCTTATCTCAATTGAAACATATTATGAGAAGATGAAGGAATATAATTGTAAAATTTTGTATTTAATATGTATTAATGATAAGAGAATGATTTTAAAGTTTTTTTTCTCGACTGTAAGGGAATTTATTTATTATGACATTTATAGTTTTCAAATGAAATCATAATTAGTTGAAGTATTTAAATAATTGAGAGTTATTGATATTTTTAAAGTTAAAATTAATAAAATTGATCGAGATTAGAAATGATGTGAAAATTAAGGGATGGCATTCCAAAAATATAATCTCGATTTAAATGGAACAACCAAAATTAGCCAAAACAAACTGCTATTAACGTTTTCGTGAACAAGAAAAAAATTACCTTGTTTTTCTATATATTTTCTTTCGAAATAGCTAAAATTTCTATTTAGTTTTTTATTTTTAAAAGTATCTGACTGATTTTTCAAAATATAATTTATGACACATTTTTATTGAAAAATTTTGACGAATCATTTGTTTTCTTCATACAAGTTAAATTCAAAAATTTAATATACTTAATCTTTATAATGATTAATTTCCTAAACCATTTTTGAAGTGTTTTTATGTATCCACCCACTATATAATGATGTTTATATGCATGTTTTCTTTTAATGTTATTTCAAAATTTAACCAAGATTAAGTAAAACTAATAAATCAAAATGATATTTTAAAATTTTCCGTATAAAAATCACACATGTATTACATTTTCATAAAATACATTTATTATTATGATTTTTAGTTGTTGTTGTTGTTGTTGTTTTTCATCATCATTATCATAAATGTGAAAAGAAATATTACAAGTGTTAAAAGAAATGCAGATAATATTTTTTTCTTATATACGTGCTACAGATTTCATTATAGAAAAAATTAGGAAGGTATATATAAAAATTTTATTCAAAGGGAAAATAAAAATAAACAATAAATGTACCATAATTTAATTGACAAATATTTTGTTTTTTGTTTTTTTTTTCGTTCTATTTAGAGTCGATATTATCATTTTTTTTTTTCACTGACTTTTTTCTCCTTCAAACTAGAAAGAAAAATAAAATCTAACATCAAATTTAATGATCATTTCTACTTTTTCTAATCATGCTTGCTACCGTTTCATTCTTTTAAATGACATAATTAACATTTTATTTTCAATTTTCTATACATTATCATATCACATCAATATAAATGTGTATAAAATTATTTTTTCTAAATTTTATTATATTTTTTTTTTGCTTCTTCTATTTTATTTTTCATCATCGCATTATTTTATTATCATTAATTCAAACAAAAACAGAGAAGAAAAAAAAAACTAAAAAAAATTTAATTCGATGCTTCAGTCACACATTGTCAAATTGAAAATAGAAAAAAGAAAAAAAAACATTTTAAATGATCCAAACACATCATCTCTTGATCCAATTTTTGTGATATTTTTTTTCCCTTGTTTTTATGATTTTTTTTTGTTTTTCTATCTTTTTTATTCACGTATATATGTACCTACTTCTCTTTTTTGTGAAATTTCATTTGAAATATCTACGACATTTTTACCATTTAAACGCTATATAATAATCTGTTGATCAAAAAAATATACTTATAATTAGTATGTTAAGAAAAAAAAAAAAGATATTGTATTTTGATCGAAAATAATAATGTATATTTTATTATTTCTATCTTCAGATACATTTATACATATACATTAAGAAAAGATGTATTTAAAATACCATCATATAATCATGATCAACAAACAGAAATAAAAAAAAATAATATAAAGAATTTTGAGAATCAAAAAGCACAGAAAGGAGCAATGTCATTTTGAAATTTTCTTTGCTTTTTTTTTGTTTTTTGTTTTTTGAAAGAAATCAAAAATATTAGGTGCGAGCTCGAATAATAAACTATTTATAAAACAATAAATTGGCAGACAGATATATATTATTTTATATTGTATTCAAAAATTAGAATAAAATTCAAATAAAATTTAAAAAAAAAATTTAATAAAAAAGAAGAAAAAAAAAACAATTTTGTAGACGTGTATTAAAAATTTTGAAATTTCTTCTTATTTTTTTTTTCGAAGTGATATATTTTATGTTTTTAGAAACAATCAATACAAAATGTGATATCAGAAGAAGATAATAATATATTATGTGTTTGAATTCATATAATGCTTATGGGTTATTCTTTTCGAAACAACAAGGTATTTACAATAAAATTGAATAACTGTATTGTAGGCAGATTTATATTAAAATAATATGACCTTTAATTTTAACTAAAGCACTTTATTTAATAAAATCACAATTATGACTATTTTATAATAATTTTTTAGAGAGCAACTGAAGTGAACCCAACTTTCAGGTACCAGTATAACTATGTATACTATTGAGTAAAGCTATATACATAATGTATTTAAAAAAATACAGTTATTACTATAATTTCTAGTAATTTCTGAAAAGGCCTAAAGTATTTAGCACAGACAAAATGTTAGGAGGAAAAGTACAAATTTAATTAGAACACTACCACTTTCAAAGGGTGGTTTTATTTGTAGAGCCTGGGAAATTCAATTGTTATTTATTCAGATTGATTTCACATTCACTTTCTTTCTTCAATTTCGAAAAAGGCATCATCGAAATTTTTATGCTCTATTCTTCATTTTTCTCCTAGGTAGATTTCTCAAAAAGAAAAAAAAATATCATAAAAGACGAATTGTAGTTTGGTATAACAAGATTTGAAAAGTCTGCTGTTTTGGAACAGAGCCAATCTATTGTAACTATTGTATCTATTTACCTCTAAATGGTTCTCAAGGATTTAATTTCTTCCAAAGAGTACTTTACCTTGCTATCATAAAACACCCTATACTTTACATACTTTACATAATTATCATTTTAGGCATCAGAATTTGAAGTGTTAAAGAGGATAATTTTTGCAGTTAACACCATCACATTATATATACAATATCAAATTCTTTGTTGTTTTAATTTTAAATTTAAAACAGACAATAATTTTACATACCAGATTTTCTTTTTTTTTTACATAAATTCGAACTTGTAAAATAATGTTATATTTATTTGTTGATTGTTGGTTTTTTTTTCTCTCTAAATTTTTACGTACACACAGATATTTAAACAGATCTAAATAATATGTGTGTTTAGATAATAATATGTATTTCAGAAAAGACAGAAAACAATTTCTTAAAGTTAATGATCGGTCAAATGTTGGCGATCTTAGAATAAAATAGAATTTATTGCTAACAATAAATTAATTAGTCGAGAATTTTCGAATGTTTTATATTTGTTGTTGCTTTTTTCCTTCGTTTTCTTGTTCCTTTCTAAAATTCTTTCTTTCTATAACATTTTAATTTTATTTTAACTTCCATTATTTTAAATGTTTTATTCTAAAATGTGGGTATACATATGTACATCGACATTCAAAACACATATAATGCTTTGATTTTCACTATATTATTAATTTAAAACAAAAAAAAAATTCGTACTTTTGGCATGTCATTTGATTGAGAAATAATTTGGCTCTGTAATATTTAATTATTGTTTTAATGTTAAAAGATAAAACATTCACAGATTATTCTCTAATTTTTTTTTTCAGTGATAGAATAATTTGTTGTTGTTCTAGGATTCTTCAAAAAAAAAAAAATAATAATAATAAGATGAAAATAAAATAGAAATAATTCAGAAATTTGATTTGAAAAAAATAAATAAATTGAGATTAGTTGGCATGCTTAAATTCAGAATAAAAAAAAATCGAAAAAAGAGGTACTTTTGAACACCTTTAGATATATTATGTAACTGATGTACGTATATATCTTCAAAATTTTAGTTACATATTCCCGCTAAAAGCTTCTTAAATCACTAATTATTGATTTCAATAACACATAGCAAAGTCAATGCTTAATTTTTCCAATAAATAAAACTTATGTTTCTCTAAACCCTTTTTTCTCAAATAATGAATTTAAAAAAAATATATACTTGTAATACAAAACACAAAACAGCAAGATTATTTATATAGAAAAATTGATAACAATTGAAATTTTTTGTTTTGTTTTGTTTTTGTTTTTGAAATATCAAAACCACTTAAATCTATATACAGCTTCATTGAATAAACACAGTAAGTATAATCACTTCAACAAAGTAATTAACAGAAGACCTTCAAACTCCCCAAATTTCTATCACCTTACATATTTAATTTATATAATATTTATACCTATATTTATGTATATACATATATACATAACTACATAACAATATTAAATAAGAACCCCCTATTGTGTTAGAAAACAATAAAATATCGAAAAATCGAAACATAAAATTTATTGTTTTTAAATATCTTGTAACTTGTTTTTTATTATACGTGTATTTTCATTTTATATTTTATAATTTATATATGTAGATATTTTTTTTATATCTAAATGATTTAATGTGAATGTAAAGTTCTTTAACACCATCAGTTTATAATATTGAAAATTTCGCTTTAGAAATCGTAGATTTTGTAACTTATTTTTATGTATGTGTATGTATAGATACTTAAATTTTTGAATGTTTTCGTATATAAAATATATTTTAAGGTTTAGCAGAAAAGTGAAATTTTCTTTAATAAGACTTTAATTTGAAAATCTTTTATTTATATATGTATGTATGTATGTATGTTTGTTCATATATACGAGTATATGTTGTAAGAATTTTTGATCCAGAGAGACCAGTTGAAATCTAAACTTTTAGATAAAACGATAAAAAAGAGAATTGCAATATATAACTACAAACTCATGTATACGTACAGCAACATAGCTACAATTACAAATTTTCTAATTCTATAGTAGTACATCTAAAAGTTGTCTTATTCATTCTGTTTGTGTATATACATAATAATGTTATGTACGTACATACTGAAGAAAACATTTGAATACAAGAAAATCACTTAATACTATAGTGTGTCTAATAAAGGGTGGCTTTTCTAATCGACCCTATATTAAATGTAACAAACTTTTTCCTCCCTTTACCCACAATTTTCTTCTTCTTCTTCTTCTTCTTCTTCTTCTTCTTCTACTTCTTATTCTTATTATTGTTTTTTTTTTCATTATCCTTTTTTTGTCTTTGCGTTCTTATACTTCTCTATAATAATTCTTTATACTTTGTAGTAGACAAAAAGAAAAAAAATGATAATGATAATGAATACATAGTAAAAGTAGTAGTAGTAGTACCGCTATGTACATATACATTAATACTTGCGACTTTTGCGAGACAAAATAGAAATGAAGAAAAAAAATTAAAAGGTTTTGATTTTCATTTTATTTAAACGAAAAATGTCCTTCGTATTTTCATTTATGTGTAGTAAAACTTTAATTGAAAAGTAGTACATATATACAAGAATATAATATATACGTTGATAGTTTTCTTCATGTAAATAAACTTAAAAAAGCCTTATTTCAAAGTAGAGAACATTTTCATATATACAAGCTCCCAGTATATATACATACATAAATACATTCGAGCGTACACACATACAATTAAATGAACGATTTAAATCGACATAGATAAATTTATTTCCTCCATCAAGTATGCATACATATGTCATGTAGCAATTAAAGATTACTTAAAGATTTTGATTACTTAAAAAAAAAAATTAATAGTAACGGCACAACATAATGGAATGTACGTTTCATATGTGAAGATTTAAAAAAAAAAAGAAAAAGAAATCTATTAATAGATTGTCAAAAAACAATCACTTCACGAATTTAAGAAATTCGCAAAGTATCTTTCATTTACTGCTTCAAGAAATGATATTAAATTTTAAGATACAATTAAAATACAATTAAAGACTTTTGGTCATTATTATCTATCGTATTTCAGTTATAAGAATTTTGTATTAAAGATACTGCTTATATTATTGTTGTACATGTTGTAACTATGTACGTATAGTAAGTGTACAATTTTCCGGTTAAAGAAGATTTCATCGTCTGTAATAAAGTCAAATCTTTAATTTTGTTTAAACATTTAGGCGCCTTCAATTGATTTTAAACGGCGGCTCAAAGCCTTAAGGACATTTTCATGGTGCGATGAATCCTTCTTGTTCTTCTTTATAATATTATTTTTAATTTTTTTTTTCTTTTTTTCTTTTTTGTCTTCCTTTGGAATTTCTATGACGCCATCATCGTCATCATCCAAAGTAGCAGACATACATAGTCAAAACCAACCCAAACCGTTACTGTTTTATATTTTGTCCCACTTAGGAAATTTTCTTTAATTACAGTATTTTCTCCTTTAACTTTGTGGTGTACTTTGAAAATTTTGTGTATAAGTACCTATATATAAACAGTATAATTGTAACTGTACATACATATATGTATATTTAGGTATGTATATCCTTTTATAATATAGCTGTTGAATATTGTGACGTTTGATGATGATAATATGCTTGTTTCTCTAGTATTATATATAGTATGCCTGGAATATACAGTACAGATACTATAACTGGTCTTTTATTTTATATTTAAATGAATATAAGTACATACCAACTTATGTATGTATGTATATAAACATTGGCTGATGCTGAGTTACACTTTAAAATTACTTTCTTTTACTATTATGTCTTGCCAGATCTCTTACAAGTTGTTAAAGTAACCAAAAAATCATCTACTATATGGTACAAAGCTATACAACTATATAGAATACTATAGGTAGAAAATTTTTGTATGTTTCTTGTTTGATGACGATGATGAGAAAAGTCTCTTGTTGTTTTTGTTGTTGTTGCTTGAATATTTTAAACAAAAATGAAAACTTTAAAATTTGTTGTAGAAAAATTTTCGGAATGATTATGATGACCCAGTCCATGTACTTAATATAAAGAATTAAAATGATTTTTCCCATGAACTTTAAGATATTTCATATAAATATACTTGTGTTTATATACGAACAATTTTTATATGTATGTATGCACTCGTATTTAAAGGGATATTTTAAAGGATACTATGTTAACTTTTAAGTTTAAAGTACGCACGTGTATTTCCTGATTATATGCTATATTCTTGAATGAATGTATGAGAAAATTTCATGAACAGGTGAATGGTATTTTTTTTCATTTTGTTTTTGTTCTTTAATAACTTTCATAAAATTTTAGTAGAACAAGTTAAAATACTAAAGTGTAATTTTTATTACAGACTACTACTTTAAAATAAATTTGATGATAATAATTAGTTGATTATAGAATCGTTTTCATAGCATTAAAGGACACAAAAAAAAAACATTCAAGAAAATGCATAAAGTGGTTATAACTTTTCTATTTTCTAAACAAAATATCTTTTTCAAGTTGAATTTGAAATAAAAGAGATATTTTCTGCCTGCATTTTTACGTAAATTTTCTAGGTCATGATTTTCTGTAGTAATGTTTTTAAAACATTTTTTTGCAGTGCGTAAAAAAAATTGAATGAATGAGATTCTGTGTAGGTATTATCTGTTAGAGAGTACGGAAATTTGTTTTTTTTTTCGTTGTTGTTGTTGTTGTTGTAAGAGAAAAGTTGTAATAATGTATGAGTCTTGTGGTTTTTAAATACGGGAAACTTTTGAAAATAAAATGATGCAGGACAATACAATCGAATAATATATTTTGTTTATATTTGCGGGAAATATCAAAAGCCTATAAGAACTCAATAACTCCCTCACAAATATATTCAAGATATAAATATTAAGAAAGCCACTCATTTGATTACTATCGCTTCCAATTATTTTTTTTTTCAAGTACTTTCTCAATTATTATTGAAATTTTATATGTTCTCTGCCATCTGCTCTATTATTATATGGTTTTTATTTTCTTTTTTTTTTGTTCAATCTCTAACAAATACCCTTATTTCCAATAACGAATATCAACATCATCAATTCATTTACCACTTGAAATCGACATTTTTTTTTTAATCCATATCTGAAATTTAAAAAACTAAAAACCCATTCTTAATGATTATTAACTGATCATTGATTACAAATAGTGGGAACGAAATGTCCTTTTGAGCATATTATATTCAAACCATTCAAATAAGTGCGTGTATGCGTGTAATGAATGCATCCGCTTGATACTTGAAATTAAAAAAAAAAAATTAAAATCAATAATTAACTTGAACAATTTTAGTTTGTAGAAAAGATGAATGAGTTAAACATATGATTGTTCAATGTGGAATTTTGTCATTTCAATACCATGAAAAAGATTATGAGTATAGTACACACTTATCCTTTTTAGGAAAAAACAAATTTAAATGAAAAAAAAAAAAAACTTAACTTAAAACACATGCGAATGAGTAAAACACTAAGCAATCAATATATTATTTACTCTTCGAATTCTTATTTTTATTTGCAAGATTTTAAAAATTGAATCATTTTTTATTTTTTATTTATTTACACACATCCGTTCAAATAAAATCAAGTGAAATCCATTCGTATGGCACTTTAAACTGATCAATCATAATTTTTCATTATATGTATATAAGATAAAAATGAAAACATTCTAAAATATCATCTATATCGAAATGATTGAAAACATTTTGTGAATGTCTGGGCCGATGACATCTCTCTGACATATTTGAATCTATCTTTAAGTTTTCATTTTCATCCATCCTCAAACATACTCATCATCATCATCTTCATCATCATTGTTATTTAGTCAAAATGAGTCAAATGTAAACTCAAACTTTTGACCTCATATGGTAGTTGGAATATGGAAATATGTATATGTATATAAGTATTATGTATTTTAGAAATTTTATTTTATCTTTTTTTTTTAACTTTTGCTACTCAATAATGTTCCAATAATTTATAATTCTTGAAATTGTCAATTTTTCTATGCTCAAATTTGACATGTAACAGGCAGCAAACATCTATGACTAATAAGATTTTGTGCCGGGAATGTTGTTTATATTTTTTTTTATGTGATATAAGATATTATTTTAATATGTGTTCCCTATGTACATACTTGTTTTTTTTGTTTTTTCCTTTTTGATTTCAATTTTTTATCGTTTCGATATGAATCGAAGTGTTGAAATTTATTTTCTGGCTTTGATCTTTAAAATATCGAAATATTATAGAAAAACAAAAATATAGGTAGGTACATTCGCATACATATATGTAGAAAACCATACATGATGTTAAATTAAGTTAACAATTTTATTTTTGATTTAATTTAATTTTTTATAAAATAAATGAAAAAAAATCATTGCGGATGTCTGTATTGATCTTATTAACCGCACAATTGCCCGGAAGTAATTATTCGTTCGCAATTGATAATTTTTTTCATATATGTACATATGTATTAGTATGGGAGTATATATAGAGATTTGATTCATGACTATCTAAACTAACTAAACTACTGCAAATAGCACAGTCATGCATGGACGCATATCGTATCTTTGATTTCAATTGAATCAACTCATCCATTCAATAAATATTCACTTTGCCTGCAACATCCCAATGTCTATGTATGTATGTATGTATATATATAAAAATATATTTAAAAAAATATTAAACATTATATATTTTTCATATTCTACTATGTAAAGAGTATCTCATAATAATGGTAGAGATTTTTTTTTTTTTTTTTCAAATATTTAATATTCGTTTTTCTGTTAAGAATTGTATTTAGAGATGGTAATATAGGTATTAATAAGTACATATACTATATATATATATATATATATATTATGGAAAATATGGCACGCATATTATGTACACGTATGCGTACTTAAGAGTAATTCATCATCTAAACTATTATAGATTGCTTTTCTCCTACATGTGAAAAAAAATGCCTTTGCGTTCATTTAATTCATACATACATAAATGTATGTATATGTTGTATGTAAGTTTATGTATACATATATAAAAAAAAATTCTAAGTGGGCAGGGTGTTTGCTTTGCACCACAAGAAGACACGTTTAAAATGTGTATTCAATCTATTGGATTGAGTGTATATTCCATTTGAAGAGCTCCATTGAACAAAGAATTGAAAAAAAAAATGATATTTATAATAAAAAATAAACAAAACAAAAAAAAAGAAATATTAACAGTTTCCCTTTATTATTATAATATAATTTTTTTCTATAACTTGCTACATTTTTAATAGCAAATATTAAGTATGTATAGGTATCTAGGGAGCCGAAGGTTCTTCTATTTCTAATTTTTTTTTTTTTGCGTTATTTATTTATTTTTTTCGATTGAATTTTTGTGCGAATCACGCGATTCAACGATGAATAATGCTCAGGTGAGTGAGTATTTTTTTTATATATGTATATACCATACCATTTATTATAGCACGGTAGTTATGTACTTATGTACATATATGTTTGTACTTTGGCCACAGGTTGGTTATAGTTGGTTGATTGTTTAGAATAAAATATATGAATACCTCTTTACCGTCTAACCATCATCATCATTATCGTTTGTTATCGGTATTATAATATTATAGAAGTGCAGATGAAAAACTGATATAAAAATGTAAGTATGTATCTTTCAAATACGGATACAGACTAATGTGATGTTTTTCTTTTCAAATTTTTTTATTTTTTAAAACAATATAAAGGTCATTATTAAATTTATATTGAGTAAATATATATAATACATATATGTTTGTGTATATAAAGTACATACTTCATTCATTTAACTTTTTGTTGTAAATTTATATGAAGTCTATATCATATGGACTATACGGTAGTATCTTTTTTTCTTCATGTAAACGCATAATTTTTATCTTTTCCGAGGGAATAACAGTCGATTTATGATTTAAATACTGCAATTTATTTACTTATGTTTATTTACACATATTTACGTTTTTATTTGATGCGTTTGAAAATATATAATACATATGTACATATACATCATTTTTAATAATTTTAATTCATGAGGCGTTTATTGCTAAATATTTTAGTATCATTTCAACCTTTTGAATGCATTTGAAATGATTTGAACATCGAACAACACATTTAATTTAGATTTCTGAATTATGTAGTATTTCTTCTGTATAGGCTTTCTGTATAAGTTATCATGATATTAATCTTAAATTAATAATTATTAAGTACTTTATGTTATTACAATTCAAAAACTTCAATGATTGTAGCCACACACACACACATATACACATTACATACATATACATATATATAATAATTATTTCTCTTATTGAAAATATTAATCAATCAATTTCCTTTCAATAGAACAATCAATCATCATGTTTCTATGATAATATTGAATGATCAATTAAATATTTAATGGAATTTAAAATGAGTCCACCACAAAAAATAGAAAAGAAAAATAAACAACTTTTTTTCATGATTTAGAATAATTAAAAAAGAAAAAACAAATAAAAAACATATATTCAAAAATTTAGTTTTTTTTTCGACCTATCGCCCTTATTATGTTTGATAATCAATTAAACGATTAATTGGAATATCATCATACTATACATATACATATTATACGTATATGATTAATAAAAATTGAGTACTTATATAAACAATTTTATATTCACACACGCGTTTATTTGTTTTTTAATTTTAATATTTTTCTTTTCACTCGTTTTTTTAATTCACTCGAATAATTAACAACATAAAGGTTAGTGTATAGATTATATATTATGTTCACAATGTTATATTAATTAAAATCAATTAATAACTTTAAATTCGAATTGTAATTAATAATAATAAATTTATGAATTATATTCATGTCTATACATCAAAATTATGAATAATTAGTAATTTGGGTTATTTGAGTGAAGAAAAAACCACAATATGTGTTACTACTGATCATCAATGACTGTTTTTTTAAAAAAAAGGTATAATTTTCTTTTACCCAGGCATTTAAAGTTCATTAAAAATATGTATGTAAAATTTTTATGTAATTCGTGTATAAAGGATTCAAATCCTTTTCGTAAAATAAATGACAGTTTTGTAATGCTTTTAAACAGAAATATTGAAGTTATTAAAAAGAGAAAAAAAAAACAACATTCTTCTCTCCTTCATGTCACTCATAAAGTTCATAAATAAATAAAACAAGAAAATATAATTATACAAATATAACAAGAAAAAATTTAAAAAAACTTGAAGTACATATACAATAAAAAAATGAAAACATATGTATATGTATGTACAATATATAGATACATACATACATACGTGTGTGTATTTACAAAGGAAAAAATAAAGGATTTTATAAATAGGAACGTATTTGTATATATTATAAGGAAAAGATCATTTTATAATATATACAGTTGAAATAAAACATTACAACTTGAATCCTTGATACTTTTTGCTACATATAACTACAAGTCATACCTATTTATTATTGTATTTCTGTTTATAAACCATAATACACGCTTTAGATAAGGTAAATAAATTAAATTAAAAAAGCAAAATAAAAATGATATATAAAGCAGAAAAAATTATTGTACATATGTATATATAGAAAAAAACTATGTATTACAAATATATCGTACATATATAATATAAATATAGTACATATATCCACATTCAAACATATACTTATATATTTTAAGGACCAACTATAAAAATATCAATATGAATTAAGAAAGAAAAATCGAACTAGAAACTTAAGTAAAAAGAAAAATGTTAAAAAAACAATATTAAAAAAAAAACATTAAGCACCATACACTAGTAAAGTAAAATATGTTCAGTAAAATTGTGAAGAAAAAAAAACGGTAGAAAATCGAATGAAGTAAAACATGAAAATTAAATGAAAATGGAAAAACGTTCAAATAGGGACCAATATCAGAAAATGGCAAAAGCAATATATATATATACGATATAAAATATAGAAAAGAAAAAGTCTCGAAATTTTTTTTTTCGAGGGTGGAGCCAATTCCAATAAAATATAATATCGTGTCTTTACTCTTATCAGAAAAAGCTTTTCTCATGCACATTGACGATGATAGGAGTTCGTATATTCCCTATACTCCTGATCACCCGTATATAACTGTCGACATACATATATGTATATGTATCTACTTAAATATCGTCCTTATATTCTATATATCAAATATATCATACTAAAAAAATGAAATAAAATTATAAAAAAAAACCAATTCTCATCCTCAATAATCATCATCATCATCATACAGAAAGCATATACATACATATATGTATTTATATATGTACATATTTTCCAACCACTTCTTTCTTCAATAAATTTTCCATTTCTCTGGGCAAATGGTGTTGCTGCTGGTTGCTTCTATACTGCCAAATAACCAATTCAATACATATTATATTATACATATAATACTTATGAGAAAAATAAAACAAATAAAAAAAACATACATAATATACAATACTTTTTTCTAAATATGTGCATACATACAAGTGTATTTATGATATGGTATACCTATATTATCCTTCGAGTTCTTTTTCTTTATACTCGTATATACATATATACATATATATATATATATATATATATACACGTATATGTACATATAATGATATTGCAACCTTCGAATTCCAATGAAATTGAGTATTTTCTGAGTTTTCTAGAGTTCACTATACAATTTAGAGTTTCAAATTTTCACAATTTCTGTACATATGTACATTGTACGTATGTATATATATCAATGATATATGTATTTATCTACATATATACTATATGCATTATTATGTATGCTACTATTAGCTTGGGAAAATTTTTCCTATACTCGAACTTGAAGAGATGAATAAAGTTCCAAAATATAAAAAAAATAAAAACATAATAAAAATTGGGAAAAAAATCGAAACAGATTCTAAGCCAAACCTTAGCAAATTTTATAAATATGTATATATGTACAAAGTACATACATAATATATAAAACAACACAGTACCCAGTGCTCAGTAATGCTGAATATACATATGTATAAGTATATACTATATGTAGTAACGTGAACTCCAGTAAAAGCAGCTGTCTTTGTGTGAAGTTCGATTCTCTGATATTGTTTGTAATATTCTTTTTTTTCCTATTTTATTCATTTTTCCTTTTATTTTTGTTTTTTTTTTGTTTTTACTTTTTTTGATGTATTAAATTCTCATCAACAGAAATTTTGTTGTATAGAGCACTGAGTTGGCTCACCAATTTCCACCTCATGCCACCCATTTAATATGTATAAATTTTATCATTTTATCGAATTGAATATGCGCGCCCTTTTATCGGTCAGACAAAAGCTTATAACTTTTTACTATAATAATATATAGTAGATGATGTTGATGATGATAATGACGATATTAGGGGGTATTAGGTAGTAGGTGTCCAAGACATCAAGACCATCCTTTTTGAATGTACATTTTTATACAAACTCATTCCAATAATAATCATGATTATAAATATGTATATGTATGATATATAGAAAAAGATACCGTTTTTCAGTAAAATAATATATACGATGAACAGGATATAATGTATCCTTATTCCTACATATAAAAACAATCGAAAGGATATATGTATGTACAAATATGTACATATGTATATATAATACATAACTATTCGAAATAATAGCATTGAAAATGTCTGGGAAAAATTGTAAAAATACATAAGAAAATCGAAGAAAGACGAAAAAAAGAAAAACAATTTTATTTTTTAAATTTTCATTTTTTGTTTTTCTTTTTATTTTTACAATGATGAGTTTTGTAAGAAATATGTATGTATTGTATATTTATAAAAAATTGAAAAAGAAAAGTATACATGTGAAACGCAAAATACAAGAAAATCAAGAAAATGAGAAAAATGTTGATAACATAGAAACTAAAAAAACAAAAATGTATAAAAAAAATGAAGAGATCATAAAAATTATACTCTTTCTGTACAAAAAATTTGTTGTTGGATATACATATGTATACACTATACATATGTATATTGTACGTGTAGTGTAGTGGATTTTGATAAAAATGAGCCTGATTTTAGGTGGATGGGGTGGATTGAAGGATTTATTTAAGAAAATTTCGAAGAAGAAAAAAATGTTGGAAAAAAAAAGCTTTTTTTTGGAATTAAATATTTATAAAAATATCGTGTGTAATGTGTATACTATATATACATATACGTATAAGTACATATAACTATGTATATGTATACATATATATTTTGATAAAAGTGTGATAGGTATACTTATGATGAAAAATATACTTTGCGAGGTACTTTTCTCACCATACATACTAAGTGGAAAATAGGCAGAAAACGAAAAATAATTGAAGAGAAATTATAGGTGGATTTTTTGAAATGAAAATGAAAAAACAAAAACAGGCCAAAAAAGGTTCCCATATTGTTGCTGATTGTGATAAAAAAATGTTTGTGTCCATTTTGAAAAAAAAAAAAAATAAAAATAAAATTTTCCTTTGTTTGTTTATGTGTTTTCATTTTAAATTTTCACAAATTCATCAAGAAAAATAATGTAGGTTTTCGTAATTTTTCTTTCTTACACCCAGAAAAAAATGTGGTTGTAAAATTAACTACTTACGTTATTGTTGAAAAAATTGTTAAAATTACCAAAAATCTTCTTAAATTAATGGAAAAAAAGGTTATTTCAATAACTTGAAAATTTATTGCAAAATTGTGAAAATATTAATTTAAAAATTTGAATATTGTCAATTTTTATTTTTTGAATTAAGAATTTTCTATGTTGAATTAACAACGAAATGTATAATTAATAGTGGAAACATTTTGTTTCTAAATGATACATTGTTAAAATAAAAAGCTGAAGTTCTTATATTAACAACTGTTATTCACATTATTAAAATAACATTTTTCCTTTTGAAATTAAAAGTCTACACTTTTACTTTAAAAACGTTCGTTATGCACATTACTATTGTACATAGCAACAAAAAATCAAATAATTCGTCTATAACGGTAAAGACATATTTTTTTACAGTCTAATTTTTGTTTCAACAATGAACGTTGTTAAAATAATAAATACACTGTTGATTTGACAATATTAACTGTTAAAATAACATTTTTTAGTGTTATTCTAATAAGGTTTATTATTACCAAATCGAAATTCTTAGCGGATATTTCATTTTGTATTGTGATTTTATACGAACAGGTCGTACAGTTTATATAAAATTTTAGTAATTAAAGTGTCTTTTTTTATTTAATTTAGTTTTTTTTTTATAAAAGACGTATGTATATTTAAAATTAAAGGTAAGTTGAATTTCTTTATTTTTATTAAAAATTAAAATTAATTAATAAAAATATATTTAGAAATGAAGAGTGACAACATCACAAAATTTGTGATTTAATTTGACTATCAAATAATAACGACGCATCACAGTCAGTGGAGCAAAATTTGTGAGTACTAGAGAAAAACACATCAGTACCGTACTAAATGTTTTTGAAATTTTAAAGAAGATCTGATAAACTTGATGAAAACATGGTCCAGATAAAATGATTCAAATGGATATGAATTGGTAACAATTTACATTTCAACTTTTAAAGATCATTTTACTTAATACTGTTTTTATAATTTTAGATTGATATAGACTTTTCCTTTCTGTTCCCAGGAAAACAAAATTTATTACTAGAGAAATTTAATGAATTTGCGAGAAAATTGTAAATATATATAAAAATAGTATAACAGATAAGCACAACAAACAAAATTCTTAACAACTGGATTCTTCAACTTTTTCTCAAAGTAACTATATTACAGTACAATATTACTCAGGATGTTTCGCTGGCTTGATAAAAGATTTCATTATTTTATCAAGCAGCGAAGCACCTCGTATACATGTATTTTGAATATAATTGGAAATAATAATTTTATTTTTTAGATTCTAAAGATTACATCATCTTAAAACCAATCATTCTGTGCTTCAACCACCGAGAATTTCAAAAAACTTCAATCCAACAATTTTTGATGCACAAGAAGACTTTCATTTTCATCATTCTGTTATGCAATGGGAAGTTTTAGAATATTTGTATGATTTTAAATCATTTAAAATAGGCATATCATTACATTATGTAATTATGTAAAATAGGATCCTGATGAATTTGATGGTCATCCAATACATTTCTATAAGTTATGTACTGGGGAAAAAGTTATTCGCTTAAAAAAAATATTAAATTAAATACGTTTAAAATCAAAATAAAATAAACTGTTTTTTATTTTAAAAGAAATTCCATTTTAAATTTAAAAGGTTGCAGGGTTAATTTAAAAAGTTGAATTTTTTAAATTGAGGTAGGAAATTTTAATTCTAAATTGAATTTTCTTGATTTAAGAAGTATTTTATTTTTAAAATAAAAAAGTACACTATTGTTTTGAATACAAAACTTTTGAATTCAACAATAACGTATTTTCATTTCAAAGATATAAGGTTGTCTTAACAAAAGAGTACAATGTTAATTCAAAAAGTGCGATATTTCGATTTGAAGAAAAAAATGTTATTTTAACAATGTGTGACAAAAGCGAAACTTGTTAAACCAACTACTTCGCGCTTTCAATTTAACATTTTTAATAACAAATAAAAGGGTAACATTTTTAAATTAACATTGCAAAAAGTCTTAACAAAACAATAACTTTGAAACTGTTATAGTAAAAGTAAAAGTTCTTGAGCACGAAATAATAACTTTTATTCTTATTATTACCAATGAAAGTTCTTAAATTTACGGTGATATTTCTCTGGGTGTAGTCCTTAACGAAAGTAAAAATTACATCCTTATTATGTAGTTTATGTTCACGTACACAATTACACATAAAAGCTAACCATTAAACATTCATTTTATTTATAAAAAGAAATAATTTGTGTATCTGTATACATATTTATGTGATTTTTTTAAATTTATGATTTTGCCTAATTGGGTGGTAATGATGGCGTTAGATCACTTTTTTCAAAGTAAATTTGATATATTTTTTAATTACGAGTCTACAAAAAAAAATGTTTCTACAGGAAGTTATTCAAATTAAAATTTTTACTTTTGGAATTCACTTTAAACGAATTATATTGAACGACAGCAGCATATTGAAATTGTATTCAACTATTATAAGAAGTATAACGAACTTGCACTTCTGTACCCCAAAATTTTCGAAAAAAAACCGAACATTATCATCGCAGTATTTATTTTGTTTTTTATTAATAGAATTTTGATCGTCTCAATTTACATTCCAATAAAATCCTTATAAAATGAACTCTTGTTGCGTATGCAAGCGACTATACAATGTTAATTGCATTGTATTACATGTTCCCAGAACACAAAACGATAAATTTAGTCAATATTTATTTCATTTTTTTTTATTTCTTTTCATCCATCTATCTATATACTGATCATATCATTTAGAAACACATACTTATATGTATTTATTATCATAATTATTTCGGTTCTTAATAAAATCTACACACATGTTGTAAATAAATTTTAATTACCATAAAATGACACCACCCGGTTAAGTAAAAACAGGCAAAAAACTTTCCGACCCTGAATATATAATATACAAGATCATCTCATCATAATATAATCTGTACACATAAATTTCTTGAGAAAGTCATATATGTATATAAAGTGGAATATGTATTATAGTGTTATATGTATACGCAGCCAGCACCAGTAGTGTAAACGGTAGCATACATATAGTAGCTTGAGAAAAAATTTTTGGTCTAAATCATATAAGACTCCTTCATATATTGTACGTACTTAAAATTGCGATTACGATCATCCTACAGATACATTCCGATATATACTTTTTTTCTACATAGAATTTTTGTTTAAGGGACAATTATTTTTTACTTATTACAAAAACAAAGAAGAAAAAAAAGGGTTGTTGGGAAGTATCTTCTAAATTTTATTATAGAACTGAAACGGAAACCAAAATTTAACCAAACATTTTAATAATCAATTGAAAAAGAAGACTTACTGTTAATGAATTTATTTAAAAAGCAGAAAAATTATTAAAAAAAATATAAATATAAGAAAATCATTAGCAGAGAAGCAAGAAAACCGAAGTTGTTTTGTATACTATAGCAACACTAATACCAAGAAAAAAGGGAAAAAAAATTCTGATGGATTCAGATACATATAGAGAATGCGCTTAATTTTGATTTATGGGATCCCTTTCTTTGTCGCCAATGTTGTGTTGTATCTTTGGGATAAAGTTGACACGATCGTTGATCTTCTTTTAGAGTGCAAAGTAAATATCTTCTTCATATTATGTTGATACATACAATGTATAAAATATATCAGAAATATATTCATATACATACATATATTATACATATAAGTATATCTTCGCAAAATTTCAATTCATGAAAATGCAATCATGCTTATACAAAAGTATGTATAATATACATATTATGTATATGTATGTAAGTATCTATGAGTATGTTTAGAAATATATTTCATATATGAAAACATGTACATAAAATATTATTTTATTTATTATTTTCAAATTCAAAGTCACATATAATATAACCGATCCGGATCTCCTATGTACCAATAATTTTACCATATTGCATTTATTATAACTTATGGACTATATAGTATATGATGTTATCCAAAATAAAGATTTTAAGAAATAAGAATTAAAAAATAAATTTAAAAAAGCACAAAATATATAAAATAAAACAATGTCTAAATGAATTAGTTCATGATCAACAATATCTAAGGCATTGATCTTACCGCGATTGCGTGCAAGATGGATCAGGGCCAATTTATAATATATAAAAAGAGGATATACGACAAATAAATGACAGGAAATTCAAATTTTTTGAAGATTTTTCTCTTTCTTCACTTTGACATGAAATCAATTTCCGGTCATGAGTTTAAAAGTTTAAACTAAACAACAAATTGTGTATGTATACATATATGTATGTTATGTATATGTATATATATGATTGTGGGATGATTTCTTCTTGAATTTTGGTTTATATTATTTTGGAGAAAAAAAAAGAGGAAAATATATAAAAATATGAGTGTTAAGATTTCGTTTTTTTTGATTGAACTAGAGAGTCATAGAACATTCTAAAAAAAATTATTTTTTTTTTTCAAATAATTTAAAATAATTTATATTTTCGAAAATTCTATACGATTCTCGACATTTACTGAAACATTTTTTGAATTAAAAATTCAAACTTTTATCATAAGATTTGAAATTTTTTTTACTTTAAATTTTTTGTTCGTATTTTCCATTTGTCACGTATATTTTTTTATCTTCTATAGCCAAAAATTTAAATTAAAAAAATTGAAGAATATTGTTAAATCCTTTCCGGTAAACAAATTATAGATAAATTAATAAATGTTAAGTGGTTATATGATATTACTTTGTTTACATATTACTCCGCACAGATACTTGTTAAATTCATATTGGTCATTTGTGTAAATTGACAGTATATATATAAATATTACGTGTTTTTATATATTTTTCTTAAAGAACATTTTTTTCGGCTGATATTTTTTTTAATAACTTTTTTTTTGTGTATTATCATATCATCCACATGCTGAGCACTTTAAATCGAATTCAATTGAATGTAATGATAGGACGTCATTATATTGACCACCGGATGTATGTGTTTTATCTTGATGATCGCGTTTTATTTCTAATGAATAATCTGTGTTTCGGCCCCGTTAATCTGGATTGAGTGTCTATATTATGTATATCTAATTATATGTATATATATGTATCTATATAGCACAAGTATATATAAAGTAAAATGTGTATAAAAAAACATCCTACTAATATTGTAAATATTTAGTTTTTAATACATAGAAAAAGTTTTAAAAAAAAATACAGAAAAAAATATACCGATTATGTGTGATAAGTGGTGTGACTTGTTTATAATATGCAGATGATATTTTTGCATACATATATATTATATGATATAATGTATGATAGTATCTACTCGTGATGATGATGATGATGATATTTGAAATTGTATTTAGATTACTTCTTACTAAATAATATATTTTTACTATATTCTAATACACATGTATGTCGGTTTTCTATAATATTGGTCATAATATTTTTGCTTGTGATGTCATTCATCAATTTGAATGATATGTGATGGATCTAAGCTTTTAAAGAAAAATAAATAAATAATAAAAGAAGACATCGTAATATATTTTTAAATTCATACAAATACTTGAATGTGATTTAATCAGTAATCATCAGAACAAATCAACGATGATAAGGAAATGTTTTGTAAAATATTATATTTAATTGGATCAAGTGAAAAATTTATTAAAAAACGTAATACACATCAAATTAAACATTATAAATGAAGATATATGTATATATATTTTTTTAAATGTTACAAAATATACACATATACGCAATTCAAATTCATATAATCTTGAAAAATACTTTAATTGAATTGAGCTCATTTTTTAATTTGTAAACAATTTATATTCCAAAAATTAATGAATTATATTTTGAAATATTGCACTCATTTAAATTGTAGGTATAAAAATTTCTAAACAAATACATACCTATAATATTTTTTTTCACAATTTTCAAAAGTCAATAAACTTTTAACTAATCCTTCCAAAAGTTTTTCCTATAAAAATCTGACTGAATGTATATATAAAAACAAAAAGAAAAATACTTCTTTCTATAGAAGAGCTGACTACAGTGTCCTTTCAATTTAAAAATTTCTTATTTTTTAATTTTTACAATAAAAAATGTATAGATATATCTTTAATTTGTGTCTATTCAAAATAAGAAACTATTATTTCATACATTTATCAAATTTAAAGTTATAATTTGAAAGTATATAGATATACATATACTATACCTATATAATATAATACATTTAATTTTAATTTGGTTTCTGGTAGGTATATACAAAATAAAATTATATCTTAAAATATCTTTTTTTTTTTTAAATTTAATTTTATTACAACTTGGCAAGACCCTCTTGCTCTTAGATAGTAAATTTCATAAAAAATAAAATGAAATAACAAATAAAAATAAAATAATTAGATACCTATGTTTTATTTTTATTTTCATCAACAATTTCTATTGGTAAAAAAGAGAGGTAAAAGTATATAACTTAAACTTTATCCATCATTTGGCATAATGCCAACCTGTTCCACGACATAAAAACATAAAAACTTACATTGCTTTGTGTTGAGTCGAGAATTTGATGACGCGCCAAAAGTTACAATCCCTTTATGTTTTCTGTTTTGTATATTTACAAAATCATATCATCATCATCACCAAACAATCAGACACAGACTGCATGGAATCTTTTGCACAGGAGTGCATTATAAATGTTTGACCTCTGTCCCAGCATCAAAAAAAAAAAAAAAAAAAAATCTCAAACTTCAGTTTTAAGGACAAAATTCTCTTTATTTATGCTTTTTAATTTTTACGTTTTCTTTTTCTTTAAAAATCTTTCATTTTATGCGAAAATTTTCAGAAGTATGTAAGTATATGTGAATTTCTTTATATACATATACTTTATTTCTTCTTTAATGTGTTCATATATATAAATTGAATATACCTAAATATAGGAAAAAAAAAACAGAAAATATTCAAAAGAAATTAAGGAACAGGCGCACTTTTCAATAAATACGATAAAGATTTTGTATATATATATCTAAAAGTATAAACAAAAAAAATTCAACCAACCCCGAATACGATGTACGAAAAATAATAAAAATTGAATAATTTCTTTTTAATATATAATGTGTTTTCAATATATGTATCTATAATCTATATATGCGTACATACATAAATATTCTAATAGATGAAATGTTTCATAAGAAATATGTATGGTATAAATTTTTTTTTTCTAATACATAAAGACACAAATTGTACCTATAGATACTTGTTTGTTTCATGTGTGAAATACATATCGTTTCCAAAAATTGTTATTTTTTTTTCCTTTCCTTTTTTTTCAAGAGTATATTATGTAGGTACTTACCAATATATCATTTTCTCATTATTATTAAAAATACATGTGTATAGTTGTCGTTCGTTTTTATATCATTTTTGTGCGGTTCATTAATGTGACCTGCCAATAACAGAAATTCACACCTTCCTTAGATGCGCACTGACACGAAATGGACCAATATTGGAGCAATGAATTACCCTCACAAGTCGAAGTCATTCAGATATATAACAGTAGAAAATTCATCATATGTATCCTTATACTTATATTCATACCATCACCCAATCATCAGGATTAAATGCTTTTTTTTATCCAAAAGAAAAAACTGGGAAAAAAAGATTATTTTTTTCTTAAAAGAAATAGGTACCTCCACTCTACCCTGTTCAACGATTTTTTTCCTTTATACATATATGTAGGTAGTAGGTACATACATATACATACCTACATCAGTAAAAAAAAGAAATAAATGGACCAGAATGGACATTTGAAGCTGGGGGGTTGATATGTATGTAGGTACAACATGGTCCAAACCAAAGCTGCAAAGTGTACCTGGTTATATACCTATACACAAATCGAATTTTTTTTTAAAAAGTAAATTGTATATGTGTCAACTTATATACTCACAAATTGATGATAAAAAGGAATTCAGAAAAAAAAAAAAAATAAAGAATAGAGGAAAATCTTCTCAATGTTTTTTTTAAGTTTTTCAACAAATTTTCAAATTTACTTCCTTCCGCAAAACAATAAAAAAAGCAATGGATATTTTTAGTAACATCTCTGTCTTACCTTCATGACCTACCTATTTTATAGAGGGCCATAATTTTCCACAAAAAAAGAAGATACCTATATAAAAGTAATACCTATGTACCTAAATAAAAAAATATCTTATGAAGCGGAATAGACCAAAAAAATTCGTTTTTTCTTTATATAGATTCCTGAATCTGAATATAAAGCACAGATACAAAAAAGTAAAAAAAAATTCACCTTCATCATCATCATCATCATCGTAGCAAATATAAGTATAGCAATACAGCATCCAAAAGAAAAATATCTGTATCTATAATATGTATTATGTCGATAAAAATATAAAAAGAATGAGATGTAGTTATTCATAGATTCATAATATTCATGTTAGAATGAAATAGATAAAATAATATAAAAAATCGATTGGAATGGGAGACACACAAAAAAAAAAATATGAAGAAAAATGAATGAAAATAAAACAATAAAAAGTAAAAGAAAAATCGAAAAAAAAACAACAAAACGAAAAAAAAATGAAAAAAAAAAGAATATGTTGAAGAGGTGTGATTTTTTATTATAGTCTATCTCATTTTCCCTTATAAGGTACAGACACGACGGTAAAGTTTATACATATAATCTCTTCTTACACATTCTTTCTAATACTTCGATTTTATTCTTTTCTTCGTCTTTATCGCATTTTTCTTTCGTTCGATTTAATGGGTATTTTTTTATGTGTGCTTTTTTTATAATCGAAAGCAAAATGAAAAAAATCGAAATGAACTTACTTTACTACACACATTCATATCTATCAGTTCGATTACCATGAATACTCTCTTGAAAAGTGACAGAACAGAAACAAATCTCTTTTCTATACATATTTTCTTCATGTTTTTTGGTTAAAACTTAAAACTTGAAACACTGTGTGAAGAGTTTTGTTTGAAGTTTTATGTTTTATTCAAGTTTGAGTTTGAAATAAGATTTTTGAAAGATAAAAAATAGAGAAGAAAAATAATTCTTGTTCGTTGATGAATGGACGAATGACGAATATTGGATTTCAATAACACTGTAAAGTTTGATTTAGAACATTATTTTGTTGTATGTTGTATCGCAATTGTTGAACATGTAAAGATATTGGTTCTGAATCTGAAAATTCTCATGACTTCTAAATACCTAATTGATTTTTTAGGAATTCAAGAAAAATGTTTATATTTTAGCATTTTTTTACTGAAAGTTGTAATGCATTTTTCTCCAACATCTTTTAAAGAACTCGAACTAAACGTTAAAGTGAAATAATTTGCAATTGTTGTCTGCAATTTACTACTACGACAGCGGCCACCAACAACGAACTTCACAGTACGAAAGTTCACCAATAAATTGATTATTGGTATGAGATGAGTATGAAAATACATATTTTATTTTTTTTACCTTTTTTTATTGTGCTCCAAAAGTTCAAATTATTATGATGACGTCTTTTTACTGTTTTTTGTCCTTACAATTAGACTTAGGGCGGAGCAGTTGCAGAAGAATTTTTTCTTGTAAAGTATTCTTTTACAATATTGTGTAGCTGCTGAACAATACATACCTAGTGTTCCCTCTCTTCGGCTGAGTGTAAAAAATGTTGCTGTTTTTTTTTAGATTCTGATAACGATTAATATCTATAAGTATGAGAATACGATGTAAAAATGTAAATTTAATTGAAGGGATGAAGGGCTTGAGGGTAAAAATGTCAACCGTAGTATATAAGTTTTATTATGTGTATACACTATAGAGTATAGTACCTTTATAATATAATAGATAGTACGATATAAAAAATAAACTTTGATGACGACAAGTACACAGCAAACGATAAGAATGACGAAAACGACGAAGATAGCGACATTAAAGGGCAACATTTTCCGACAGTGCCATACACTAGCGTCACAACAATAGTATTATAACTTGTGCTCCATCTACATAAGTATCCCCCATTATGTATACATACAATACGGCACACAAGCATGTATTTTAGGTACTACAAATATTGAGTTTGCCTTTTTCCAATCACCATCATCTATACATCGATGGATTTTCTATATTTACGTTACAATTCACTTATTGGATAAAATTTTTTTTGTTTAGCTTGAAGACTCTCAAACTCTGTGAACCTTTTTTATTTTATATTTTATATTGTATTACTGCTGCTGACTGATATAATGTACTGTTGTATTGCTGTAATATAAGGGCTTGGAGCTAACTTGGGTAAAATTTATATCATGCACTCCCCCCAAATGAGCGATTGTCGATTATGGTAGTGCACACACCTCTTATGTATTGATTTCGATATGGACCTATACGGTACGTGCATTTTTCGCTTAAACGTGTTAACGACGATATTCTCTTTTTCTCGTCTTGTTCGCTTTCAACATTCAGGCTAGTTCCTTTTTTTAATGCTTCGTCTGCTGATTTTTCTTTTTCTTATTTTGCTTTATTTTGATTCTTCTTATTTTTTCAATGAAAATGCAAACCTTGGCTTTTATGTATTTCCAGTTATTCTTCTTTGATACTTTCAATACAAGATGATGATGATGATGGTACCTATATATAGGTATAAAAAAAAAAAAAAAAAAATCGAATAAAGTCGTTCGAAAAAATAAAACTACAACAAATTATTGGCAACGCCTCTACTGCATCGATATTGGACCATTTTTACTGGATACAATTATTATTGTTCATATAGATTGGTATAGAAGTGAAAAAAAGCTCTTTTTGTGTCAATATATTGCTTTTATTTATTTATTCTACTTTTTTTCCCTTTGAGAACTGTTTATGGTGATGTATCTTCTCCTTATAACACCAACACCATATAGGTACTGCTATTTGCTATAAGTATAGGTAGGTACCTATTTATAAGATTCTTATCACTTCACTTTACTAAAGCAACTGTAATTACAATTTCTTGTACATAATGTCCTTGCTAATTTGCAATTCTTTCTCGTTAACTGTCAATTTGTTCATGCTATTAAATATTTCCATTTTGTGTATAAAATGAAAATTATATTTTCCATGTCAATTTGTTAAAAACAAAAAAAAAAGTTTGTTTAAAGTTTTTGAAACATAAAATTAATATTTACATGATAATTATACCTACAAAATTTTTCCTCTTTTCTTTTTATTTTTTTAAATTAAAATATCACGCAAATTTTAAATTGTTTTATCTAATTATTGTTTTTTTTTATTTTTAATTTCTAGGTAAATTGAAATCTAGATTGTAGCCTCATAATAGTAAATTAAACTTTCAAAACTGAGTAAGTACACTTATTGGCATTATTAAAAAAGTTTTTAAAAATGTAAAAAACTGAAAAAAAAGTGAATCTCTCATTTAAAAACTTTTTTTTTTATAGATAGATATAGGTACAAGTTTTCGTAAAGTAAAAAGATCATTTGCTTTGAAATCGAACCTGCTGCAAGTTTTTTTTTAAAAAAAATTTCATGAAAAATTTAAAAATTGTTGGAAAAATATGCTTTGGCATGTCGGTGGGTGTTTGTGGTTTTGTTTTTTTAATGATCCGTAATTAAAAACCAAAATAAAATGAAAAAAATTAAAGCACTATTGAGTCCGTTGAAATTCATACGTTTATACGCGATGCCCTTGAACAAAAATCAAAAAGAAAAAATATGTACATAAATACTTCTCTTGAATTGGCAATAACAAAATTATGGCATACAACTCATACAACACAACATTTTTGTGTTCGATTCGAATGTATTGAAGAGTTCGTTAAGCGTATTCTCTTTATTCTCTTTGAAAAAAAAGGTTGTATTAAAAACCAAAAAAAGGTTCCATTTGATTTCTGTATGAAGTTATCGTGTTGTTTTGTGTTTGAAAATCGTTCTTTTCGGATGCTAATAAGAAATTTATTTAAATTCGATTATGCGCATTTTTATTGTCAATTTTATTTTAATATTAACTTCATTATTGGAAATCGTTAATGAATAATTAACTTTTTCCAAATACAATAAAGAATTATAAATTCATATTTATTAAAAGTTCAGCAGAGTTCAGACATTCTAAACAATAAAAATATACCTATGTACATAGGTATGTACATAAATTAGGTACCTATATCTGAATGATGAAAGAAAAATTTCCACCTAGCTTTGTACCAAATAGTACCAGAAATTTTTATGTATAGTCCTCCACAACTGCGGCTAGATCACGTCTCAATTGCACTATTACCGAAAGATTTTGTAATGACTGATGAATGGTATATCTATAATAGTAATTTTTGCGCGTAAAGCTAAAAAAGCAGCTTAAAAGTTTATTTTACATGTTAAAGTATCATGTTCTTTCTTATTTTGTGGACTTTGTGGTAAAAGTTATTTTTAAGGATTATAATCTCATAAGGATTTCGGATGGGAATGGTATATCTACATTCTACAGTAAAGGTGATTGAGAAAAATTATTCAATTAAATGAGTTAAAATCTTAAAAATACATTCACGTCTAAATAATTATCTACTTTTTGTGAAATTTTTATAATTTTTTTCTTCACAAATATGTAAATTGAATTAAAATCTTTCAATGTGGTCAATAACACTCCCTAAAGCACATTCTGACAATTTTATTGTCAGTAATTGATTTTACGCCCCTATACATGGATACTTTGACCTTTCTTCAAAATTGTCATTAACAAAGCACACACTGAATGAATTATTATATGCAATAAGTATCATCTTTACAGACATAATATAGGTATACATATGTATTATGTACCTATCTTCATGAAAGTACATAATATATTATTTGTGTATTTTATGTGTATTTGATGTATCAACAAGTTAATCATATGATTAAATCACTTTGTAACGTAATCAAAACACAGATACAACATAGAATATGTTACATACTTTTATTGTTGTAGGTAGGTTAGATACAATTTGAATAAAATCACTCTGATGGAGTTATAGGGTACATAAGAGGTGAATTTAGGTTAAATGCTACTTTGTCGAATCAAAATATTATACAATATATGTATGTAGTATGTACAATAACATTCCACATTATACACCATGTATATGAAAAAGTATCAGAGTATGTGAATTAAATTGGGTACAGCTTAAAGTTTAATAAACAACTCACTTTACCTTATTTTATACAATGTTCGTGCGAGTACATTTAAAAAAAATAATCTAATTCTATAATACTTATATCCTTTCTGAGCCTATCTAGTATTAATACTATACATCCCGTTGATGATGAGTGCAGAAAAAAACGCACATGCGTTTTATGTATATACATATAAACATATTTATATATATGTACTATATTGTTATATAATTACTCCTATATGCTGTTAGTGTACCTCCATCATATAGTATCCATTCCATTTTATATTCGCCACCCATGTGAAGTGTTAAAATGCCAGACTGCACAAAGAGCAACAAGACTGCGGTCAATTTAGCCCTTGCATAAAATCCTCTATATTTATTTTTATTGAATAGGGCAAAAAAAAAAAAAAAAAAAAACAGAAAAACAGAAAAAAAATAGGAAGAACTGTGATAACGTGTCAGTATAGCATAGAAGTAGATACAACGAAATGGCAAAATAATACACCTTCGTCAATGGTGCAGAGACCAAATTTAAGTAGTGTGTTGAACTGTTTTGCTTGCCATGTTATACTGGCCGACTGTAATACCTACCTAATTCCTAAGTGAAAATTCATTCTTGTAAACCAAAGGAATTTTCCCTTTTCCTTTTTTTTCATAGATGCCTGCAATTTCTGTATTGCGATTGTAGCCCAGTCATCCTTAAATATATATTCTATAATCAAGTCAGTATATAGATATATAACGGCAGCCGTAGTAGAAAGGGCATTTTAACAGAATTTTCTATTTCAGCAAGGCCAAATTCCTGTGCATAATACACACATACATAATATTACTTATACCCTGTATTACAAATTGCTACACGTTCGCAAATTTTTTCAGCGTTACTGTTTCTGCTGTTCTATTTTTTTTAATTTTTTTTTTGTTCTTATTTTTCCCATGAATTGAAAACAACAGAAATAAAAATAACATAACCGACATCAACCATACAAACTGTGGTGCCATCGGGAATGTTTGGATTCAATTAAGTGGAAAATCACTTGCAATTGTAAAAAGTTTAACAGGTCGTCCGGATTTGATACGCGACACTTTTTTTTCTTCTCTATTTTAAATTTTGGGTATCAATATCTGTGAAAGCAATAAAGGTTATTTAAAAAAAGAAATTAAAATAAAAAAGTGAATTTACATATATTGGGCAGATGATGTGTGTATGTGTACATGTCGAAAGGTAGATGAATGCTGTTTGTTGTTGATGATGACTGTGAAATGCAAAAAAAGTGCAAAACCAAAATAAAAAACCTATGGTTGGTGGTTGGTAGACAATGTGATGATGTAATGTGTGAATGCGTGTGAAGGTCAAAACACAGCTTATAACTCATCCCACATATATTATAGAAACGGTATGACAATCAGAGAAATTTTTTGATGGCGTGAGAATTTTTTGGTCATAAGGATATACGTATGTATTAGGTATATGTATGAAAACGCAAAGCTTGCATTTGAATGGAACGATAAATAAATTTCAGGAGGAGCACATAGTATCTATGTATGAAAATGAATGATTTGGTGCAAAGGATGAAATTATCTGTACGTGACAGGTGGTTGTCGAATCATCATTTAATTTAATGGAATGATGTGTTTATGTTGATGAAGGATACATACATAATGATATTTTGCAATTACATGACCATATGACATGTAACAAATTTACAAGGTCACTGACATGCGAATGTTTTGTTTTCGTTTATTAATTTTTTTTCTTTTTATTTGTGAAGGAAGTTTTTTTTTTCTATTTGACGAGAAGAAATTTTCTAAAAAATGCCATCATTTATTATTTGAAAAAAAAAAAACAATCAATTCAAACATGAAAAAAATTTATTGTTTCAGTTGATTGAAATTTTATGCATTTCATTGAAATGTCATTTTAAAATTGAATAGTCTTCACAAAAAAAAAACAGTCACCGGAAATTGGGTTGAAAGCAAATTTAGATTTCTTCATAATTATTGTGTCTTTAAAAAAATCCCTTTCTTCTTTTATTTCAAATTTATTAAATTAAAACAAAAAACAAAACAAACAAAAAAAAACTCAAAATCTTTAAACAAAAGCATTTTGACAGTTAAATGCAAATTAACATACATCAGACACAGACGTCATCTGCAGCGTGTGAGACCATTCAATAGAGATTTTTCTTTAGACTCCTACGCGTCTGATTGAATTTCAATTTTAACGATCATTGTAATCGCTTTTTAAAACAGTTTTTGTTTTGTTTTTTATTTTGAAAATACCTAAATCAGCCTTTTGCTTTTATTATTCTTATTTTACTTTCAAAGCTAATATATTATTTCTCATTCATATATCAAGTTTAAAAACAAACCAAAAATAATAAAACAAAAACAACAAAAATCTGCAATAACTTTGTTGTTGTTGTTTGTGCCAGTTGAAAAGCATTATTTTAGGGCGCTTCAAGGTTTTATAATAGATTGATTGTATTTATATGAAGAAAAAAAATTTGCATAAGCGTGGAGGCGCGACTATGAATGATACGAATGAATGAATGAATAAAAATTGTAGAAAAATATAGGCATATTTTTTTTCTTTTTTATAGTGAATGATTGTCACAGGATAATATTAAATATGATGATTTAAGGATCAAGAGAACACGTTTAAAAAAAATGAAAATATATTATTAATGATTAACACACCGAAGAGATGAATAAAAAAAATGGTTAATTTAATTGAAGAATATAGAAGAGAGATCGGTGTTTTTTAATCAACCTTTACAGCAACGTTATTTATCTTTACAATACACTTTTATTATGAAATTTGATTTCATGTTTTTCAGCTTCAATTCATTCATGAATTTTTTTTCTCTTCTTCTTCTTCTCATATTATTGTCTCCACTCTATAAACTTTTGCATTCAATTGCAATTGTTCAGAAGACATGGAAATTTTAAAGTAAAATTTGAAGAAAAAAAGGTGAACCAATAACAAAAAATAAAATTAAATACATATGTACTTACAAAAAAAAAAAAAAAAAAAAAAAAAAAAAAAAAAAAAAAAAAAAAAAAAAAAAAAACATTTAACAGTGATAAAACGTACAAATCCATAAAATTGAGAAACGAGGAAAAAAAATTTTTTTTATATGTATCTGAAATTTTAAACTTCAAAATACTACCAAAAGGAATTTATTTTTTTATTTTTTAGGGAGTAGGAGTAACACATAATTTTGAATGTTGTTTGTATGTTGATGATTATAATATAATGATTATATTGTGATGATGGTGATAGTGATGACGATGATAATGATGACAATGATAATGGTGATATCTCTGGCCAGAATTCAAAAATTTTCAATGGATCATAAATTTTATAATAGCCCGCACCTTGTAATAATTTTTTTTTTAAAATTCAACTCGAAGTTTTTGTTTTTGACAATGAAATAAGTTCAATTCCCGTACATGGTGATGACATGCAATACATGTGGGAGTTCATATGCAAAAAACTAAATAAAAAAAAAACATATACAAATGAATTAAATAATTTCTACATTCAGAAAAAGAGTATTTTTTAACTTTTTTTTTAATTGAAAATTTAAAGAAAAATATAAAGAAGCACTTGATTGCTAAAATTCAATTGTTATCCTAATGAGACAGAACGGATTCATATTTATTTGCTTTAAATACGTTTCTGCAACCGTAGAAAAAGCGATAGAATTATAATTTTTTAAACTTTTAATGCAATCAATTGAGAGGATTTATGAAAGTTATAAATTTTAGCGTTTTTTTATTTAAAAGTATAAGCTTAATTTAGCAAAAATCGAATATTTTTCTTCATTTTTTTTCACTAGAGTTTTATTTCTCGAAATTAATTGTTTTTTATTTAGTTTAACAATTACCGATATCATTTTATTATTTCCATATCTCCAGTTGCTTGCAAACATGAAGCATATTTTTTTCACCTTTTAAATTATCCTTTTAGAAAAAACTTTTTCTAACATTCCAACCCTCACTTTACCTTTTTTTAAAGAGTTGTATAACAGACAACTGTATCGTTACCTAATCAAAATACATCATTCCACTTTCTTCAACTGTAACCCATTCTAATATCACATACGTAACTTTAAGTGAAATTTAATTTTTTGTTTCTTCAGGATTCTCATACTCAAATAAGTTCAGGTAAAAAAGTAACGACTATAATTTACATAAAATAGAACAATTTGAAAATATTAAAAAAAAAGTATTCTTGAAAAATTGATCAAAATTTATTGTTATACTCATGCATCTCTCACACTTCTTAATGATATGTTGGGTGAAAGTAATCTCTTTAAAAAAACACCCAAATTTTTCAATTCCTTATACTAAAATTTCATATTATCTTCCTGTATTTGACTATAAGTCATTTTCTTTTTGGCAGAAAAAAAAACAATAAAATTGTTTTTTAAAAATCTAACAAGATTCCCATGTGCACGTTAACTTCTTATTCTTTTCCGTGCTTTTTTTTTTTCCTGTCGGCTAGAAAAAATTTCTTCCTATCTGTGTGGTGTAAACACTCATTGTCTTCCTTTTTTTTTTCATTTTCTTTATAATCAACCACCACCACTATCACTACCATTCAAGGAATTTTAGGTACTATAAATTTTTTTTGTTTTAAATATTAAGACAAAACACGGGTAAAAAAATAACGCGAAAACATTACAAGGAATGTTCTCTCTCCCAATTCCCCTCCCCCAAAAAAAAAGTTTTTATTTTTTCTTATTATCAAGGTGTATTTTAATTCTGCAAACCAAAAAAGAAAAAAAAACACACCTTTATTGTTATACCGTATAACTTTTTTATTTATTCAAGAAGAAAGAAAAAAATAAAACAAAAGGATAAGTCGCGATAGGGAAGAAAAACATTTAGGAAAAAATTCGTTCTATGTAATTTTTTTTTTCACAAAAGTAAAAATTACCTTGAGTTGAACAGGAAATAAATTTTCCGATATTATACGTTTCCTTCATATATTTTTTTTTCATTCTAGTAAGTTATAATTATTGTATAAAAAATAACAAAAACAAATAAGATATCGGTACTTTCGAAATTTTCTACAAACAAAGGAGAAGAGATGAAGAAATTTGTACAAGTTAATTTTATTCGAAATTCTTTTTGTAACGTATTGAAATTATCTTGAATTTAAGGTAGAATTCAGAAATGTTAGACTTTCACACACAATTTAAGTTCTGAGAAAATAGTTTGGAGCTTTCTTTTAAATTTTGAGAAATGGCTTCTGTCATTTTATTTTGCATCTTTGGAAAATGACTGAGATCATGCAGAATATTATTCCTTTTTATAGAAATATTTAATTATTTTTTCTGTACCCTGTTTTTTGTATCTTAATAGTATTTTTCCTTCATACATATATGTAGAAAGAAATTTAACATTTATTGTCATCATAACCGGAAGGCAAAGTATAGAGAGTAAAGAAGAAATATGTATTTAGAAAAAAATAATGATAATAATGAAAAACAATTCATTTCAACTTTTGAAAACAAAAAATACAAACATACATACAAATATATGTTTGGTGAAAAAAAAATAGAAAAAAGTAAAGAGTTGAATTTTCATCCTGTGGTTGCAATTTTCATATGTATATCTATTTATATAAAGCTGTTTTTAATGCATGTATGGATAATCAAACTTTAAGTATATATGTATACATATTCTATGATATTTCTTGTACAGATACAGAATAAACATATATCAGTTCCTTTCTAGTAGTACTTCGATATATACTTATATATACATGTATGTAAATATATAAATTTTCTGTTGTTGTCATGAACGTGTCGACTTGTCAGATTTAATTGCTATTGAATTTTAAAACAAAGCGTCATCAACAGAACAGAACAGAAATCATTACCGCGTCATCATCATCATCATCATCATCATCATCATCATCATTATTATTATCATTATTATTATCATCATCATCATCATTCACAGCATCCTTTTTCTTTTTCTTCTTTTTTTTGTATTATATTACCATCACTATCATCAATTGTACCATACTTCTTTCAAGACATATATTCTCTATATAAACATACATATGTCCTTTTGCCACGACATCCTTGTCATTGTATATTATATACATTTATTCTCATTTTCTTTTTGTGATCATCATCATCATCATATCTCTTTTCTATTTATGACATTTCTACTTCATTCCTTTTATCAAATATTGCTTATATGTATATGAGAAAAGAAAAAAAAACAACAATTTTTTTAAGGATATTTAACTCACTGTTTGTGCTCTTATCATACATATGTATGTTCATATATATAAATTTTTTTCCATATATAATTTCAAGAATATAATAAGAAGAAAAATTTTCCATTTATCCAGAAATTCAAAAACGCCATCTTATATTTTCAAATTGACAAAATATTGGATTTAAGTTTTTCTTTATTTTAACCAAAATATACAAAATGTTAAGATATGTGAGTAAAGTAAGTATATATGTACATATGATGATTGTTTATATTATTATGTATTTGAAAAATAATTATTTCAGTTTATTCATTCAAAATTTAACCATTAAGCACATGTGAAAATCTATATACATACATACATACATGTGTAGCAAAATATTATGTATCTTTTTCTGTTTGTATGTACCAAAAATATTATCTATTCTCTATAAATATTTAAACTTTTCATATATACATACATATTTGAATTTATGAAAACTTAAAAACCAAGCGATATTGTATTGTTGTTTAGTGGTAGCCGTTCAATTTTATCTTATCCTGATGCTTAAGCATAAATTCGGCTTTGCTTTCATATACATATATATATGTATATATATACACTATGAAAGCAATAAAAATATATAAAACGATGAGAAAAAAAATTATCAAAATATGAAAAACTAAGAAATAGATTGAGGTTTTATGTCTACAGAACAAATTTTCTCAATGATTTTTAAGTATAAACAAATAAAACAATAATATGAAAAAAAAAAATAAAAAAGAAATCATACTTTTTAGATAAATAAGGATTATATTCATTGTGTATTGAGAACAAGGACAACAAGAATTTTAGAGAAACAATATTATTCTGTTCTGTTGTTTTTATGTGTGTATATGTTATTTATTATCTATTTTTTTTCTCTTCATGATTTGTTTTTTTTATTTTTCATGTCTTCCTTATTTATATTTTATATGAAGCTTATGATAACGCAAGTGCAGATTATTCAAAAAAAGAAATAAAGACAATACATAAAAATTATAGAAAAATAGAGGAAAAAAAACACATACTCGTATTTTACAAACGAATTTTAAAAAATAAGAAAAAAATGAAAAAAAAAAATTATATAAAAAGGAAGTGAAAATAATGTATCAAAGCATTCCATTCAACTTTAAAACATTAATTTTAGATATGTACTATGTTTTAAAGGATATACTACTACTATCTAGGATCATTGAATTGGATTTATTATTCATATAATTTTTTTTCCTTCTTCAAATTATACCGCTGTATATAATAATTTTGAAGGTGGATATAAAATATTTTTCTTTTGTTTTCTCATGTACTTTATAGTACATATATGGAAAAAAAATCTAATACATATATATGTAAAAAAAAATACATAAAAATCAAAATGAGAACAGAAATCCTTCACATATGTGCATATATACCTTTACAAGAATAATATAATAATATAAAAAAAACAAATATCCTTATTCTGTGGTTGTATCAAGAATAGAACCAAATAAAAACAAAAAAAAAGAATATAAATAAAACAATAAAACAAATAATTTTTATTTTTGAACACAAAAAATTTTTTTTGTATTAAAAAATAAAATAATACTTATACATATGTATTATGTATATGAAAAAAATCACTCTAACACGTACTATAGGCCTCTTCTGATTAACAATTCTTATTATTATATGATGATATATTATTTGTGAAAATTATTATTATTATTATTTTGTTGTTTTATGTATTATTTTCTATAGAACCATACAAAGAAAAAAAAAATCAACAACAACAAATTCTAGAAAGTATTAAAATGTAAAAAAAAAAAGTAAAAAAGAAAAAAAAAATCGAGAAGAAGAGACACTTTTTAATCATGAGATATACTTTACATCATGTCTATCTTTAATTATAATTTTTTCTCTATAGTTTATTTGTTCGTTTGTTTGTATCTATAAAAAAAAAAAACATTTTTTTTACATTCAGTTTTCAACATGTTTTTTTTTTTAAATTTTATTATCATTAATAATTTTATATTGTTGTTGTTGTATTTTGCCTTCTTTCATTTTTTTTTATTCTTTAAAAAGTCACAGTTGTAATATGTTTTCATGATTTCTTGTAAAAATAATGCAATTATTATTATGATATGCAGACTTTTGAGATTTATTTTCTTCTTATATACTTTTTCTTTCTTGTATCTATATATTTTTTTTAAATATTTTGTTTATTGTAATTCAACAACAAGGAAAAAATAAAATCTATGCATGTGTATAAGTATGTGATATGTAGATTTTCTTCTTTAATTAGTGAGATATATGTATATACTTCAAGATTTTATACCTTTAGGTCATGTGTTGTAATATAACAAGCATATCATACGATAATAATAAGAAACCAGTAAAAAAAATATATAAAGAAAAGTATGTGCTGGAAAAAAATAAAATCTGAAGTATATAGAAAAAGAATAAATTGCGAAAAAAAAAATTGTATAAAGTAAATGAACGTTTAAAATGTAATGAAACACTTTTTGTTTTTTTCAGGGATTTAAAATAAGTCAATTTTAATTGGTTAAAACAAACAGGCTTCAAAAAATATTTCTTAGTTACTTTTTTACAAGATAAATCTTCGAAATTATTATGTTTAAAAAAATCATCTAATTGGGCAAAATAAAAAATTAGGTAAATTGTACTTGAATTTCATGACTAGAATTCGAATGGTTTTACTAAAAAAAAAAAATAGTTAAAAAAAAAATTTAAAAGGTGAATCATAAATTTTTTTTTAATATTGTCCTTTTGACATTCGTCAGTTTCATCAGTTCTCCTGCAAAATGTGTAAAAAACTCAAATTGTTTAGAAAAGTAAAATCTCAAAAATTTATTGGATGTTGTAATTTTTTTTTAAAAATTAACAAAATACTCTTGGCGCCTTCATAACAAGGAACTGTTAATCGCTATCGAATTATCTTCTATAGAAAAACAAAAACTTCAGCTTACTTATACTTGAAAATGCCGTGTGAAATTTCTGACTAAAAAAACACAGTATGTATCTATTTATTAATTCCCTACGACCATATACATACATAAATTCGAATATTATTTAATGCATTTTTTTTTTATTCATAAGATAAAATACTCCTACGTCTCAATTGAACAACTAATAGTTATCTAAACTGTAACGTGATTATATTCGATGTACAAATTTCAATAATGAATAAATTAAATATGATTATTAAATGCTCACTCACGAACTTTGTTATTTAATTTATCAAATTATGTATTACAATTTGTTGTTGTTGTTTTATTAATTCAACTTGTTTTTTTTTTAAATATTGAGAACTCAAACAAAAGTGAAGACAGCGCATTGTTTGGAATAAAAGTTTTTTTTTCCGGTTCCAAAGATTATAAATGATATAGATTCTTTTTTTTTTATTTGTTTTTCTGTTCAATTCCTTGACATTTCAAAAAATAAAATCGAATAAAAGACCGGTTATTATCAATAAAAAAAAAGAACAAATTCAATTGAATTGAATTTGAATGCGTAGGTTATTTTGGGGTATTAACTATAATTTATTTTCAATTTAAAAAAAAAAAAAAAGTTAGATAGAACAATGAATTTTTAATTTGAATGATTTTAATAATCGAATCAATTTAATAATATTTATTTTTGGCCAGAGTGTAGAAGACAAAAAAAACAATTTACAAATTCACTAAATTTGATTTGTACAAGTATGTATATTACGTACGACTCTTGCGTTTGCACCCGTGAAGGAAAAAAAAACAATCTTTTATATTAAATTATATTCCGTAGGTAATAAAATTTTATTGTTTTGTGCATTCGTTTTGTTTTAAAATGAAACATATTATGATATTTTCTCAGGCATTCTCATAAGATATATCTATTATTAGGTAAAAATATGTTATTTTATTTTAAGTCTCATTAAATAGATCACAAACATCAGTGCATGTCGATCACAGAGAAAATCTTTTTTTTTTTTAATTTTTCAAATGCATTTAGTTCTAGATTATTATTATTATTATTTAGTTGTATGTATTTGATTTTTTTTATAGATGTATCTCCATGTATTACTTGATCATGTGCATATACACGGTGTAAAAGTGTATTTGTTGTAGTCCTATATTGTGGAAATCAATAGATTGATGTTATTGTTTGGTTATGCATGATTTTATTTTAGATTTTTCTTTAATTCATAATGTGTTCTTTGTATAACATTTATTTATTTTGAATATATATTTATGTTACGTATATAATATCTTGATCTTAGAAAATTCGAATTTTAGGATTAATGATAGACAATTGAACTATTTTTATCGTTTCACAGGGTGAGAAACAAAATACATAATTTACATACAATTTGTATGCATGAGATAGGAAGGTATAATATATATATTTTTTAAAGATTTTGAAATTTTAAATTTATTGTATTATAGTATATTCAAGTATTTGAGATATACGAATTAAATTTACAAATATGAATAAACAAAGGGGTTTACACTCTTCTATTTCGAAATTCAATCAAAAAACTAAAGAAATTTTTTAAGATTATATTGAAATTTATTTAAAGCAAAAATATTCGAAGTATTAGGAAAAGCATCCTAATACATTTCCTAATACAAAATTATCAAAAATAAAAGTTCAAATCACCTTAAGCTTACAATAATTACAATACTTTTTTAATTCAACAATGTCAAAAGACATTTCACTTTGAATCCAAAAATACAAATACAGACCAGACGATGAAAAAAAAATACAAAAATTAAATTGAATATTTAATTTGATTTTTCTAATTTTTCCAATACAATATTTTTTTTTTTTTTTTTTTGAAGAGTACATGAATGATGAAAAAATTACCGATTTCCGTTTCCCATTTAACGAATATGACAAGTTTATATCTATAATCTTCTCTGAAATTCATAAATGCAATATGAAATCTGATTAATCTTTATTACCCTATGTCCGTAGCGTTCAGTTCAATATGGCACTGAATCACAGCATCACGGCATCACTACACAATTGAAAGTAATCATATGAATGATCTCTCAAACAACATCCTTCTTAGTTTTTTTTGTTGTGTTTGTTATTGTTGTTGTTGTATTACATTATTTTACGTTATAGATTTTATTCCTTTCATCAATCATTCATTCAATCATCACAAATCACTGAAATGAATTAAAAGATACATCTTCTCTTCATTCCCGGTATCTTGTTTTTATTAATTTTTTGTGATCTAAATGCGATTGTCATGTAATTCATATTCTAATACAAAATATGTATGTATGTATACATAAGATGATATGTGACATTACATACAACATTACTTCTTACAAGTTTATGAGTTTTTTTTTATTCACCTAATTTTATTTTTTTGTCTCCCTATGCAATATATAACGTCTTTAATTCTTTTGTGTGTTTTATGAGATTTTTTTTTTGTGTATTACATATTTCATTCTTCAACCCCCGTGTGTACTAATTTCTTTAACCTCCAATAAATTCATAATTTTTAATATAATAACGAAATAATAAAGGAAATCAAAAGAAAAAAGAACATATTAAATTATTATTGTTCATAATATACACACATGTATTTATACACATGACATTTTGTTTCTATAGAAAAAAAAATCTATTAGGAAAAAAAACAACAATACAAACAGTGTATTGATCATAAAAATTGAATTTAATAAATAAGCATTTCCTTTCATTTAATATAACAGAAAAAAATTTTCCGTAGCTATATTTTCGTGCTACGTATTATAGTTGAAAATATATTTTAAAATGCAAAATAATAACAACACACCCACTCAATATTCAATGTGTGTAGACTCTATATTCGTGTGTATTTTATTGAAAAAAAATATAAGATTCAATAATGGATCTATTTAAATATTAAAATGGCATCTTTTGTTCGATAAATGAATGCAGAAGTTTTGAAAAAAAATATATACATATACATATGTATGTATGTATATAATAAATTCAAGATAGACTTACTTATTGTTTGTATGTTTTTAATCAGTTATTTTTCTTCTTTCTAAAGATATATTTTCTGTTCAATTTTTACCGTTTCTTTTCTATAAAATTTATGTTTGTCGTATTTATATTAAATCGGTAAATATTAAGTATTAATATTCACTTTTTCTATTGAAAATGATTTGCTTTAGGGTAAGTGACCAACTTCATATATGTATGTATATCCTTTATATTGAGTTCCTTTTCTGAATGTACCTACGTAATATTTTTTTTTCCTCCATCTCATGAATGACTGAAAAGAAATTATGTGAGAGAGTTTACATACATACATACATACAAATATCATGTCCGTTTTATTTATTTATTATTTTTTATTATTATTATTATTATTATTTTTTTTTTTGTTTTTTGAAAATAAAATAAATTGTACACAATAAAATTTATTCTAAAGAGAAAATTTTATAATGAAAAGTCAACAAAAGTTCATATATTAATAAATATATTATACGAAAAATACAATTTGTCTAGGATATAAGGATTTATTTATTTTAAATAAGAAGAAGGAAAAAAAACAGAAGAAGAAAAAGATGAAAAGTCAATTGTTGTTAGGTCGTGTGTATGTTTATTAACTTTTTTAAATATTTATAAAGGATGAAGAATAGAAAAAGAGTCTTTTTAAATATAATATGGAAAAAAATTGTGACTTTTAAGATACATATTTATTTGAAAGTTTTAGAATGTTTAGATAAATTACTTACGAGTTTAAAAAACTAAAAGTTAAACGTTATTCGAATAAAATTATATTTTAAATTTTATGACTAAATTGTAATTACATATTTTTTATCGAATTATGAAAAATGTTTGAAAATATGTATGTAAAGAAAAATTTTTAAAAAAAATGTATGACAGATGATCCTTATTCGTAATTAGAACTAATTAGTTTAGGATTACGAGCAAATATCAAATTTCATATAGCATATTTTAAAGATAATAATTTTCTAACGTTTTTCTTTTTTTTTCTTCTTTCATATTTCACACATTCCATTTTTCCATTATAAATGCTGACTAAGTTTTTCTGTGTATTCAAAAATTCAATTCAAACAAAAAAAAAAAGGATCATTTTAAAAAAAAAAAAAAAGAAGAAGATATTTTCATACAATTTTAATTTTTATATAGGTAGGTACTTTTTATTTTTTTTAATGTTTTATGTATTTTTTACTTCTAATTTCATGTAGCGAAAGGATATGTGGTTAATTCTTCTTTATTTTCAAGCAAACACATATTACAAATAACAAATAATAAATATAAATTTTCTTCTATAATGAATATTTGATTTAAAACAACAACAAAAAAAATTAAATAATTCTTCTCATCCTTAAAAAATTTGTTTTATATTTTCCACAAAAAGCAAATAACATCATCTATATTATAATACACCTTAGCTCAATAATATTAAAATTTTAACATATATAGATATTTTTATGAAATATTTGTTAAAAAAAATAATAAAAAGGTTAAAATGAGACAAGGATAATGTATAAGGTAAAATTTATAAAAATAAACTTTATATTTTTTTGTATGTATGATTTTTCATAATAATAATGTGGTTCGAAGAATATTTTATTTTATAATGATTGTGTGTGTACATGCGTATTATTATTTATTTTATTACAACGGTATATACCTAGCTATATATACGAATGATGTGTTGTTTAAATTTTAAAACCCATTTTTTAGTTAATATGTTGTATAATTTTTGGTCCTTAAAAACATAATTTTTTTCTTTTTTTTTGGGATTCAAATATTTAAAATACTAAAAATAATATGAATTTTAAAGAGGGATGGTAAATGGGTGTTTTGATGATGTGTGTATCAGTATAACTTCAATCTTCAATTGTAAAAAGAGTTTTACAATACTAAAAATCGTTTTTTTTTCTTTATACATTTCTACATATATGTATATGTACATATATGGCACATACCTACATAAAAAGGAGTTTTATAAATTCAAACTCATCAAATATTAACTTGTTTTTGTTTTTATTTCAAATTTTTCAGCAGTTCCGACTTATTATTTTGTATACAAATATGTATACATATATCAAAATTTTTCATTATTTAAACATTCTGAAAAGGTGTACATATACATATTTGTACCTCTATATATAAAACACACATATAAAAATAATGAAAAATACACATCATTCACATATAATTTTTAATGGTTTTGTCTTTATGTTAAAAAAATTTATTTTTTGGGATGATTTTTAATGCTTTACATGTCCCCGCAAAATTTATTTTATTGAATAAATTTTCATATTATACAAATTTGTGGACTTTTTTTTCTTCTAAATAGAATATATGTATAAAAAAAATATAATATACATATAAATTTTCGGTGTGTTATACCCTTTCGATAACCCTTTTTTTTTCTTTGGATTTTTGACCATCATTGTAATCATCATCACCGTTATTGTATGATGAATCTTTTGGTAATAGTACCGCAGCAACAATCCTTTATAAGTGAAATTGGCTTTGTTGTTTAGCTGTTGCTTAGAATAAAAAGTACTTTGTTTTTTAAATTTTAAATTATCCTTCATTGGTACCGTATGAACGTATGTGTGGATGTGTGTAAAAAGAAAATGTTTTTTTTTTTTTTTTTTTGATAAATGAATATCCATAAGGGATATTATGATTGTTCAAAGGCATTAGAAGGTTCGAATTTTCTCTTTAACCCTTTCATACCTTTATCTTGTTATTCTTCAATCACTAAAAATATGATGTGATGTAATTTTTTTACTTGTTTTTATAATTTCAAAGGATATAATAAGTATATGAGTGTAAGAAGAAGATATTCTCGTATACAAATGTGATTTTATGAGGGTGGTATAGAAATTTAGAAATTTTTCTATTATAAAAGGTCCACACAAATTCTAGGTTAAAAAATACAAAATAACACACATGTGTACATATATACATGTTACATATTTAAATATAATATAAAACGGATTCGTATACATACATACATATATTTTAAAATTCATGCTATTTGATTCGCCACTTTCACACAAATTCTTTTTACATGCATCTATAATTTTCAAAAGAGACTAATAGTGAAACTATATCTACAGTTGTTTTTTTTTTAACATGAATATTTGAATATAAATTAAATACGAAACAAATACCTTTGAAAAAACTATAAAATTAGCATGGGGGGTTTCTATTAAAACGAAAAAAAATACAACGAAATAAAAGAAAGGAAAAATACTAATAAAAAGAAAGTGTATAGAGAACGAATGAAAAACTGCTTAAAATCGTTTACTACAATATCCATTGGGGCTTCTCTAATTAAAGGAATGAGATGGAAATAACGTATATGTATTTATTCTGATTAAAGACTTGACCATTATTTGTTAAGTAAGCAAAAGCTTTTTAAATATCTAAAATGTATACGACGATAGCATAAGTAAAAATAAAAATCAACCCTTTTTTCTTTCTGGAAAATTTATAAAAAAGAGAAACCTTTTGCTTATTTAGCTCTCCAGATATACACTGCATAAGCTAACTGACATAAAAAAAAAGTGGTCTCTGTAAAAGAGGGTGGTGGTCGGTAACAAAAAAGTAAAAGAGTGTTAAATTTGAAGATAGAAATTTTTGGTGGCATAAAATATACTATATAATAAAGAAAATGTTAAAATATATATACCACACAGCACAGCTTGATTATATGGTACTTTTCTTCTTCTTTTTTTAAATTTTTTTTTTAAATATACCATATGATTGCACTACATTCATACTGACCGAAGACCTCTTACACTTTCTTTCCCTTTATTTTTAAATGCAGTCCTCTTACATTTGGTGGTGATTTTATAAAAACAAAAAAACAAAAAAACGACAAGAAAAACTTCAACAACATCAAAAATTAAAAAAAAAAAAATGTTTTTCTTTCTTTTTTCGTAAATGTTGTATTCCTTTTTAAAATTTTTTTAACTTTTGGTTTTAACGATAAATTTTTCTTTTTTCTTTCGTATTTTATTTTTTTATAAGCTGCAAAGAAGAGTCGATGAATATGGTAAATACATATACATATATGTACCACATATATGAAGGTGGTACCACATGCTTGCATCATAATATATCCTTTTTGGATGAATATCATCATGGTATAGAAGAAGAAAAAGAAGTGTTTATGTCTCACAATTCAACTTTTTTATTTGCCGATGATATGTTTCTTTCCTGGTTGATGTGATGGTGTGTTGAATTTTTTAAGGGATGAAAATTAATATATGTATATGGTATAAGCTTTTCAAGATATAGATATCGAATATACATATAATATATATGTAGTGGGATGATGAGGTAGTCATCATCATCATTATTATTATCAGAATATAGGGGTAGTTAATGGTTAGCAAAAGAATTATATGGAAAATATGAGCACACTTTTATCGCTATAACCCCTTTTTTCTGATAACTAATTAGCGATTCAGATGTACGTTTTTGAATATACATATGAGCACATACGTACTATATGGATAATAATATGTATAGATAGATGTTTGAGAAAAAGAAGACTAACCATTAGAACAGAACCAGAGGACGGTGTTTACCATCATCGTCGTTATCATCTTCATCATCATCGTTAGATTTTATTTTATTTATTTATTTTTTTTTGTATATACTACATATTATATTCAAATGATATACCACACACATATACAAGATGACGATATTTCATTAATTATTTATTTATAAGTCATTCGTGTGTGTTTGGACATTTTTAAGATGATAGGAAATATACTGATGCTTGTTACATAAAATAAATGTGATAGATGCAAATGAATGGGATACATAAGGTGGAAAAAAATTTGTATATAAAGTATATATAATGTGAATAATGTTTGAAAAACATAAAAGAAAAAAAAATTAAAATTAAAATAATAATGTATGTTTTGTGATAGATAAATGACTGGGTGGATGAGTAGAAACAATGTGTGATATTAAAGTTGGCGCTTGACTGAGCTAATTGTTTTAGAAGAGAAAAAAGAAAAAAAAAAATGAAATACAAATACAAAATAATATGAAAGAAAAAATAGATTTTATGGATTTTTTTACAGGAAAAAAAAGGTTTTTTTTATAAAACAATAAAGCAAACTTTATTTGTTTAAAGCAAAATTACATAAAAACGATGCTTTCGATAATTTTTTTTTCTTTTTTTTTTGAATTTTCATAAAATATCTCAAATAATGATAAATAAATATCACATCAAACTTATCAAAGTATTTTCATTTTAACCAAATCATTAATAATTAATGTAAGCATTAAACCGAAGTAAATTAATTTAATTAATTATATCGAATGTTCTTAATGCTCAATAAACGTCCATTAAATATGAATGTATCCTCAGAATTTCTCTTTTATATTTTATAAATTTTACAAAATTCTAACGACATTCTTTCCAATATTTTTCAATATATCTATCTCTTTCTATCTTTTTAAATAGCTCTTTATAATATTGAACTTTCTTGTAATTACTGTTCAAGGAATCCTTCAATCCTTTTTTTTTTCTAACTTTAATATTAATTGAGTAACAAACTTATGTATTTATTGTAGAAAGGATCAGAATGTATAAAAAGTTGTATATAAATAACATTACAATCATTGTATATGTCCTCTTGTCAAAATAATTGATCAAATCGAGAGTACAAGATGTCGTATCAATTTATTCTGTCAAATTTGAAAAGTCGTACAAAATAACCTAATATACGTACGTATGAAAAAACAGAAGAGGGTTTAAAGGATGTGAAAAATTTTCTTTTCTTCTTTTTCTTCCGTATACAGAAAATTTTCTTAGATTATGCTGATATGTAATATATTTGGAAAATATTATAATGTATCCTTTAATGCAATGAAAAAACAATGTAAGAAAATTCCTTTTTTTTTTTCTTGGAGGGGGGAGGTTGTTTATATGAATTCTAACAATATCCTCTTAAATTGTATATAAGAAACACATTAAGAATAAGAATAGAATTTTGTTTGAGTAATGGGGAAATAATGAAATCTGAATATCATCGGATAAAATTTTACAAATTTAAGGATTTTTGTTTCACATACGCTTTTTACGATTTTGACGTGTTCATATAAGGCCTAATGAAACATAATATTATGTTCTATTACTCATTCAATTTAATCGAAATGATAAGAAGAAACATACCAAATGGCGCGTTAAATTCACACAAATTGACATTTAAAATAAAATACATGAATAATGACAGTTATGTAATTTGTCATACACAAACATTACAAGTAAATATTGATTGTGATAAAGATTTTATGGTAACTAAAACAAAAATGAAAGGGTAAAGAAAGTAAAAGAAAATGTGATTCAGTCGATGGTGGTATATATTGAAAAGATATGATTCGTCATTAATTTTAAGAAATTTAAGTAATATGTATATATACATATGTATGTATATGAAGTCATATAGCAACACTAATCAATTAAATAAACTGTCAGAAAAATTTTTATTAATAAATTAAAGATACAAATGTGATTATCACAAGACAAGTTTGTGTTGATAAAGAGACAGCAAATATTCAAAATTAAATTATAGAAAGCCTTTTTTTTGTTTTTGTTTGATTTTTGTACCCTAGCAACATTTGAATCTTTAAAAAGACTTAGAAAATATTTTGGCATTAACAATTTTTAATCTAACTGTGGAATTACATTTGTAGTCTTTAACCCGAAAGTATCCAAAAATATCCTGAGAATATCTTCAATTAGAAAAAAGCATAAAATTTATTTTTCAACTTTAACTAAAATTGTAGCACCTTTAATCATTCCAATTTTTGTTGTTGTTGTTGTCCAAATTTAATCAAAAATCGAAATTAAGTAATTATATTTTTTTAAAGTCCCCTTTGTTGTTTTTTTTCTTTTTCTTCATTATATTTAACAATTCAAACATGCCTGACTGACATTTATCTGACATGACATTCGAATCAATCTAAAAATTAAATATTACCCGATGTTAATACACAATGTTAGACAATTTATAAATAGATAACGTTACTAAAAGGATACGAAAATATTATAGTATATATGTACATATTTTTATTACTGTATATACAAAATCGAAAAGTCTTCATTTCTAAAAGGTAGATTCTTTGTTTATTTTATTTATAATTTTTGTATTTGTTGTCCTCTTTCCACAAAAAAGTTTTCACAAAAGTAGAAAATTTTACATTTATGATATTTCCAATATCAAAAGTAGGTACATCTACAAATAAATCTTTATTTTTTATTTTTTTTGTTTAATTATAAATAAAAGTAAATCCTTTTGAAAAAAAAAATTCAAATAAGCCAATTTATCGTTTACTCTGACTACTCATTATACAGTCTATCAACTAATTTTGACAGACCTTCTATTCTAAATTCGATTAATTTTATACACTCAACCCCTTTCTATGTGCCAGAAATATAAATGAAAAAAATTATTTTGATGAGAATTCATTCAAAAATATTGATGAGTTTATAGAGAGATCTCCAATGTAGGAGTTAAACTTTAATATAAATTTAAAAGGTAAAAATAAAAATAAAAAATAAATAAGATTCTTGGTGGAGTGCAATGGCTCGAAATAGATAAGATTTCATAAAAAGGATATTTTGATAGTACAACAAATGGGATGAGATAATTTTGTAATCTTTGATTAAACATTGACGACGACAACATCAACGACAAAACGAAGGCGATCAAGTTTAGAATTAAGTTTTCACAACCCTTAAAATTATTTAATAAATAAATTGTAGATATGTACATATATATGTATGTATATTTAGATATAAAATTCAAATTTTCAATACATATAAATTTTATTTTAACATCCGCACCATAGAGATAAAATTTACTGATGGATAAAATCAAAATATAAATTGTAATGTATACATCAATAGATAAAATTGAAAATATATGTACAATCTATAAATATTGGTAAAATCTTAAATGGAATATTACTTAGAAATGTTTATTTATCTTTTTATTTCTTTTTTTTTTTGTTTCTTTATCGTTCTTATACTTCTAAAATATCCTTTTTGGCTTATCTTAGTTAATAATTAATTTTAAAATCAATGGGAACTGACAAACGCCCAAAATAAGAAAATTTCGATAGATACATATGATTTGAAGGTGGTATATACTATCTATCTAGAAATTTTTTCATTCAAATTGGTTTCATTTCTTATGAAATAACTTCTTATATTTAAAAACTTTAGAAAAAAAAAAGTAATTTCTGATTCTGAATAAATTCTGATTGACTATAAATTACATTGTAGAAAATTAATTAAAATTGAAGATTAAAAATTGAAATGATTTTAGATTTTTTGATTAGAATTTATCTTATCAATTTTTCCTCCTATATACTAGCAAAGAAAATCTGATATTTTCTGTTCAACTTTGAAAATGTCCTTTCAGGAAATTATGTTATTAAATTACTTCACTTCTTCACTCCAATTTGCATATGAATTACTTAAAAAAAAAAACACAAGAGAAACAAAAATACCAAAAATCAATTTAATTTCATTTAATTTAATTTTTCATTTTTAAATTTTCTAGCTCATTGAACTTGAACCGGAAAAGAATTTTTCCAAAATGAAATGATAAGGGAAAATTAATTTCTCTTGTTATTTAAAATCAATTTTCTTTTATGAAGAAAATAAAGATGAAGAAAAAAAATTACCCGTACTGCATAAAAATTAAAATTCAAAAATTTATCAAAGTTGTTTTTGTTTCTCTCTTTTGTTTCAACTTTCTTTTTCTTGTTTTTTGTGTGTTTTTTTTTTTTATTACATCGCACCATTTATAAACTTTTTAATATTCAATTGATAAAGCATACCACTAGTCCTTTTTGTATACGATAAAAAAATAAAACAAAAGATGAAACATAAATTTTTATTAATGTACAAAACAAAAAAATAAATTTTCTTTGAAAGAAAAAACATTGAAAAGTCAAAATATCAAAAAAAAAAAAAAATATATATATATATATATATACTTATATATATTTTCCAATTCAAAGTATTAGAAAGAAAAATATTGGAAAAAGAAAAACAGAAAATTTACAATCATATCGTCCCTTGAAAAAAAAAAAGATGTAAAATCTATGAAAATATCTCATTTCTGTATCAACCCCTTAGGGTTTTGACGCGTTACATTGTTAACAAAAAACCAAAGCAACAAAAAATAAAAAAAATAAAAAAGAATAATAAAAATAAGAACAAATGGTAAAATAAGCCACCTTATATTTAATATCTTACAAAATTTTTGTGTGTACAAGGCGTCGAAGAATTATTGAATCGAAAATAATAACCACCATCGTTAACCATTAAAAAAAAAAAATAAGCAAAGCAAAGAATAAATAATTCTCATAAAATTCAGTATAACTTTGCAATCAATTTTTATATTATCATCTTTTTTTCATAAAATAAGAAGAAGACGAAGAAGGATTGTATATTATTTTGTTGTCATCAATGTTATTATTAGTATTATTTAAAATTTCAATTTCTCCTTTTTTTTTTTTAAATATTTCGCAGGGATCATTTATTGATTCCTAAAGGCACTTAACCATGTTTCCTGTTCCCATTTTCTTTCAAAAAAAAAAAAGAATATTATTTTCACCACAATACCAAATGGCAATATTATAAAATACACTTGAAAATTGTATTTTCTAAAATGAAATGAAAATGAATTAAATAAGTAAAAACAAAAAAACAAAAAAAAAAAGAAAGTTGAAAATTATATAAAACGCGGGTGTATATCAAAAAACGATATCCACAAAATATGTATTTCCTCTGAGATGATGATTTTAAAAGGCAAGGAATTTGAAGAATATAAAAGAAGAGTAGAAGTGTGCGGTGAGGGTATCATGACGTGTATTCGTATATTGGGTATCTGTGTCAGGATTCTATGAATCTATAAGTTAATACATTGTGTATATACAATAATATCTAAAAAGAAGAATCATCAATATGAATTGGTCGTTGTTAAGAGTTTTTTTTTTTTTTTTGATGATGATGCTATGATGATATTGCTGCTGCTAATTTTGAATTTTGTGTACAATATTTATTAATGGGTTGAGAATGATTTTTTTTTTTGAATATCTTGTATTTGAAAAGGGAAAAATATAATGATAAAGCCAATGAATCTATCCGACCGTTCAACGATGTATTCCCTCATCCTTTTATATAATTTTTGGTATTTTTTGTTTTTTTATTATTTTAGTTTCGATTCAACAGTAAATATATAGATAGATACATGTTCGAGTATCTTGATGATGATGATAATGATGTTGGTTTGGTTTTAAAAACTCTTTTGCTTTACTATGTCTTCACTTTGTTGGTTATTTCAGTATTTTTTTTTTTTTTTTTTTTTTTTTTTTTTTGTGTAGAATTCTATTTGACTATTTGGTCTTCTGTGATAGTAACCGAAGCCATTGAAATTTTATTCTAGAGAAACAGAAGTACCAAGAGAAAAAAAAACAAAGAAGAAATTTAAAAAACGAAAAAAATTAGTATATTAGAAAAGAAATTCAATTTACCAATGAAAATGGGCTATAAGAGATATAGAAAAGGATTTAAGAACCACCAAAAAATGATAATGGTAATGGAAAATGTAAGTAATGTTCTGTGATTGCTTTATATTGCTTAAAATATAATAATACAGCAACAAAAAAAACGAGAACGATTGATGTTGATGATGAATCAACAAGGCAACAATTTTGGTATCTGAATATATGAAAATATTTCATTTCTCCTGTTTTTTATTTCTTTTTGGTTTTTTTTTTTTGTAAGTCGATACTAAAAATTGAAATATTTTCAAAAAATAAGGGTGAACATATAAACTGGTCATACCTTTATATTAAATACCTTATATTTTATTTTCGAAAATTAATGCTTTTCTGTTAATATTTGTCTGTCTGTCTGATGTCTAAAATTATATTTGGAAAGAAATGAGAAAAAATGAGATGGAAGAAAAATTACAACAACAAAAAAAAGAAAGAAAAAAATGTAGAAAATGATTGCAGTAAGAGGGTTAAGTCGCCCGCATTTTGTTAATTAACTAAAAAATATATCCTTTTTTTTGTTTTTTTTTTTTTTTCAATGATGATGATGATTTTTTGTTCAATTTAAAGGTTTGATTTTCGAAGGATATTAAATATATAAAGATTTTTTAACAGAAATTTTTTTGTAATTGGTTTACTTTAAAATACAATTAAGTTTAAAAAAGGACGAGAAAAATCGACTATAATATGTATATATATAAAAATTTCATATATTTAAAAGTAATTTCATTAATTTCAAACTAATTAAGCAATTACACAACTTTTCCTGAAAAATCATAGATCAAGCTTTATTCAACCATTTTTTTGTGTTCACGAGAATATCCTTATAGATTGTAACTAAATATTTATCCCTTTTTTGTATTGTAGTTACAAATAAATCTAAAAATTTATTCAATGATTATATTGTATTAGACATACATAATACTTTCTAAAAAATATATGTGATTTTATATTATAAAATATTACACTATAAAATATATCTTTTCTAATACATTTTAGGAAAAGAAGTATAAAGACCAATTAAACATTCCACAATATATTGTATGTATGTATATCCTTTGATAGTCCCATGTAGTTTTGGTATAGGTAAATGTTTAGCTATTTGAACCCTCTTTTTACTAATTTAATGTTATTATTATACATATTTTACATTCAAACACCATTTGTTTTATAGTAGTTTTAAAATTTATTTTGAACCTGGTACAACTTTTATAGTGTATTATCCTTTTTATTTCGTACTCCTTTACTACTTTTTTTTTTTAATTGTGATACAGCCACTTTGTCCACACCATTTTGGAATTAGCAAAAAAAAAAAGAAAAGTTTTTTTTGCTATATAAATTTTAATAAAAGATTTTGGAATATTTACACTTCAAAAGTTTTTCTGATATTCGATTTTTGGCTATTTTTTGTCACCCTTTCAAAAAAGGATTTATTGAACTAGAATATATTATTCTTTTTTTGTGACTTTTATTTTTTTTGTTTTTGTAGAAATTGCGAATGCAGGACAATTTAAAGTTTAAAAGTAATTTAATTGGAAAATGTGAGTATGGGAAATTTTTTTATTAAAAAACAGGATATACGTTAGAAAATTGTACCAACTAGTTAGATAATTAATTACTCGTATGAAGCATGCAAGAATTTTGAAAAAATGTCAGTTGTAATCAAGAAACAAAAAATATTTCTAATCTTTGTTGTGAAATTGTATGAAAAGATATATTGTGTGAGATATATTTTTTAACTTAATTATTTTCTATACATCTGAACATCTAATCTGAAGAAAAAACAGCAAACTCAACTAAAATCTAAAAGTCAAAAAAAAATTATTGAATGTATTGAAAATTTTGCTTCTTTTTGGTACCAAAAAAAATTTCTATAACGGAAATATCCTGCTGAATTTAAACTAAAACTGTACCACGTCGATTCAGTACACATTACATCTGAAAACAGTCTTAAAGGATAAATCAAAGATTAAGAGGATTATGGTTTTTCCTCTTTGTTTTTTTATATGTTTTTTTTTTGCTTTTTTTTCGATCAAGTACATGCACAGAAACGAATAATTTTCATTCTCATTGTCCTTGGAATTATATAGAGAAGTATAAACTTGTTTGTTGTTTTCTATATTTTTTTTAAATATTAACCTTATTTTTCATGTTGAACTCCAAAAACCATTTGAAGATTTAAATTCGTATATCATGTAGGAAAAAAAAGTATATATTTCATTTAGTTTATTTTTCCTTCTTTCACTTATTTTTTCTGAATTTTTTTTTTTCTTGGTTTTTTTAATTCCTAAAAATTCTTGAAAACGAATGTTTTAGTTCCCACACGTTACTTCTAACGATAATGATGATGATGATGATTCTTGTATCGATTTATGTGTAAAAGTTTTTTTTTGTTGGTTTTGTAATTCAATTTTTGCCGGACGAAAAACAATATAATGAAGATTGTACTGAAGAAAGTTTTAAATAAGTTCTTCTTTAATCGTCTTTTTTTTGTATTTCTTCTTTCTTCAAGTTATTTTTTCACTAAGTTCATTTTTGTGAGTACAAAATTCAAAATACATATAATTTACATTTAATTTAATTTCTACAACAAAGTAAAATAAAATAAAATCTTCAATAAATTATGGTGTGTTATTGATTATAAAATTATACACATTGTGTATGTACGTATATCAAAATGATTACTTATTGCATTCAATAATAATGTCTCGTCATAATTTGAATTCTGAAGAAAATGTCATGTGTATTTGATATTACATATACATACATACATAGGTACGAGTATAACACATGATGTGTATTCAAAAATTATTATTATTTTCGCATATGTTCTCATCCCGACTAAACAAACATATTATCAAAATTACAAGACATTTGAGTACATAGATGTAAATATATTTTGTATCTAAACGTAATGTATGTACATACATGGTTTGATATTCCTTGGACGGATGTACATGCAACATATACTCGTATGTATGTAGATACATTTTAATTTTATATAAATGTGTAATATAACAAAATTTATAAAACCGGCGACAAACATTATGCGATAATTCACAACTATTCATCAATGAACCCATATGTTTAATATTTTTATATGCCTTTAAAATGTACATTTATTTACATATGAGTAAAATACATATGTAGGTACATATATGCAATAAAACATCCTTCTATTTACCACCAATAATGTATAAAATTGATCATAATAATGTTAGGATAACAACAAAATCACTTTATAATATTTTTGTGATTATTATAAATTCAATGCCATCTGGTGTCAAATTCTAATAACCAATTTTTAAAGGAAATCCGTTTTTCATTAGATTTTACATTATAAAATGTTATCGAAAGAGAAATGTCCTATATAAGTTTGATATGTTGTGTTGTTGTTATTGAAATTATATCATCATTATAAAATATGATATGATAAATGAATTTAGAGATAAATTGAACACTAAAAGGAAACAACATATGAAGAATATTGAAATTGTTCTTTTTGAAAGGATGTATGTTAAAAGTGTATCAATGATGCTGTATGATTGTTCGAATGTTTTATCGATTTTATCGTTTCTATCGTTTCTTAGATAGATAGATAGATACGTTAATGGTATATTATTGCATTTCGACCAGTAGAGATCTTTTGTGAAGCCCGTGCTTCTTATAGATTTATGCTATTTATAAATCCTAATATTCTATTAGAAAGTGCACACCAGATTTCCTCTAGTTTGAGAATATGCTGATGCATGCACACAGAATGTGTTTTGAGGTTTCTTTGGCCTTCTTGCAGAAACTGCACTTGTCATCCTCCTGTAAGCCTATCCTACTAAGGTGGTAATTAAGAGAACAGTGTCTGGTTAAGATCTCTGTGATGGTTCTTAGCTCCCTTCTACTGAGGTTGAGTAATTTTCTGGAAATGCTAGCTGAAGGGAAAATGAATTCCTTTGCTTATAGATTTCCAGGAGTTTCCTTCCATCGGGAGATGCATTTTTCCATTTTCCATTTCGCAGAAAGGTTCTGGTTCAAGGAAGTTGGAGTTGGCATAGTTCCTTTTAATGATAAATAATTTATTTAAAATTCAATAGACAAAATTTTTCTAAAAAACATTTTTTATTTATTTATTTTTTTCCTTTCTATAGAGAGCAACTTTAGCTGAAAAAGAAGTGAACACATTAAAAGAACAATTATCGGGAGCAAATTTACCATTAGCAATTACAACAGCTTCAGCATCATTATCATCCCCCACAGCAGGATCAGCTGTTGTAGCAGTATCATCATCACCATCACCAACAGAAACAATTAATTTAACAACAAATACAACAACAACAACAACAACTGGAACATTATTACCAAATAAAATTGGAACAATTTCACTTAGCAATAATAATAACACATCAAATAATAGTAAAACAAATAATAGTAGTAGTATTGCCATATCACAACAGCATCTTCAAAACGGATTACCATCATCACCATCACCACCATTATCAGATTGTGGTAGTACGGCTGGTAGTTCAATAAGTACTGGTGGTTGTTTAAATTTAAATAATTTAAGTAATAATAATAAATTATTATTGAATAATATTAAAATGGAAGATGCTAGCAGTATGATAACAACAATGACAGCCGATATGAAAATTGGTGAACATACATCAAATAATGATCAAAAATTATTAAATAATAATAATAATAGCAACAACAACAATAATAACAATAATAATAATAATAATAATAATAATAGTAGTAGCAACAATAATAATAATAGTTCGAACAATTTAAGTAATAACAGTAATCGATCAGTTACACCAAATGATAAAGATATCGATTCAACAAGTTTTTGTAATAACAATAATAATACAACTAGTAACAATAATAGTAGTACGAGATCCTTAGTTGAAGAATTAGCTGCCAAAGATAAAGAGGTAAGTAAAAACAATTAAAGATTTTTTTTCTAAATTTCATTTAAAAAATAGTATCCTTGCTTTAAATAAAACACAGCTCAAATAGACTATGGAGAAAACAAATTAGTTTCCTTCTACTTACATATCCCTCAAATTCATAAATGAAGGACATGTAAAAAAAAATGTTTAAAAAAATCGAAGTAGATTTCATATTTTAATTTTGCCTCTTGCCTCGAAAAATACTTTATCCTGTTTTTCTCTTATCATATTTTTTGCCCCACCTAAGTAATTACACATTCTGAACACAATATTACATAATTTCTTGTACACTTTTTGCATTTTTTTTTCTAGCTGAAAAATCAATTTCCGCCTATCATAAGGATTACAATCGTATTATTTATTCAAATCAGATGAAATCAGTCAATCGACCATGATTTAATCCACCCACAGACCGCATTATACAACAACAACAACAATAACAATTTAAATTGTTTTCAAAAATCAATCGAACCATAATACTCAAGTACAACAACAGTATAGCTAAAATCATTGTTAGGGATTTTCTTAGTTTTTGTACTCTTCCTTTTAGAGACAAAAATAGTTTTAGTAAATTTAAAACAAGTGTCCTAGTACTTTAATCCAATAAAAAAAATCTTTTTTAAATAAAACTTTAATGATAAAATTTTTTTTTGAATTTCTTGGGGATTTTAAAAGAAAAACAAGATAATTTTTAGGAAAACAAATTTGTAAAAAACAAAAAAAAGTCATCAATTTAATGGAATGAAAATAGGAATTTCCCACAATAAAAATGTTATCCTATTTTTCTTCTTTCTCTTCTACAACAATAACAATTTCTATAATTTATTGAAAAATGTTTGTTGTTTTTTTTAAGTACACAAGAAGATAATAACTGAAATCTTATACTTTCTATATCAGGCACTTTAGTATATAAAATAGGTCTGTTCTTATAACACTTCCTTTTTTCCATAACTCCCACACTTACATAACCTAAATATTTTCTTTAAGTTTCCTTTCTGAAATTTTTCTTTTTTTTCCCTTTTTTTATTTTCTATATAGATACAATGGCAATCACTCATATATATATTATATTTACCACCAAACCATTCAATTTCTTATTGTCTGTTGATTCTTAAGATGTTATTTTTTCACTTTATTTAATTTTTTGTTGCTTTTCTATATCCTGAAAATGATATAAAAAGAAAAATGATGTTGTTTTTTTTTATCACTGAATAAAAGATATTTAGGGAAATTTAAATGTATACAAAATAACCCATCCATCCATTCATTTTTACTTTTATTTGGTTTCTAAAAAAAAAAACAGAAATCAAAAAAGAAAAAGATTGGCAATATCAGACATTGATATGTTTTTTTTTTTATTATTATTATTATTTGAAAATGAAGAAGAAAATGATGTTGAGTTGTTCAAGTTCACCAAGCCGATGTCATATTTATGCTCAAGAAATATATTATCCCCCCAATTTTTGTGTTTGTGTTTTTTTTTAGCCTTGCAAGGACATTGATGGGAAAAGATATATTTTTTTTGAATGTAAGAAATATGTGGCAAGAAATGGAATAAAAAAGGGAAAGAGAGAAAAATTTAAGAAGTAAATTTAAGGGTTGTTTTCATTGGGATTTTCATTCTTTCTTGACTCCTTTTTTTATTATTATTCAAAATTCCTTGTTTTTTTATGGTTTGTTATAGATTTTGTTATTTTTTTTAGAGAAAAAAAATCAAGTAAGTACCTCTTTCGGTTCAGTTGTTGAATTGGAATCACATCCTTGAAGAATATGATTTTCAATATTTTTGAATATGATGTTGTTGTTTTTTTTTGTTTCTTGAATTTTGAATTCAGGATTATGTGCTATTGATATGAATGAATGATTCCACAAGGAGATCCTGTTGATGTTTATGATGGGATTTCGAATCTTTTTCCAAAAAAAAAAAAAAAAAAAAAAAAAAAAAAAAAAAATACGAATACGCTTTGTGTAATAATTCCCAAAGTGTCAATTTTTATTGAATATTCTTCTTCATTTTGCCTTACAGGATTGCCATTTTCATGTTAAGAAAATATTTTGTCTTTTTTTTTTCATCCTTGTTCAGTTTGTAGATTTAGAGAGACTGTTTGTTTATCTGTTTATTTACATTGATTTTTTGTTTGTTTGAATTTTAAATCCTATAAAGGTTACGCTTACTTTTTTTCTCATTTTTTTTCTTTTTTTTCTACAGTGAACTAAAGTCAAAATCTTATAGAAATTGAATTGTTATTTTAGGGTTGTATTATTGACTTGTTAACAGGATATGAAAGGATTATTCAAAATATACTATAATATGTGTATCTATGTGTTTTCTGCATTTGAAAAAAAAAAAATAAAAAAGTATTTTCTTTTCGTAAAACTTTTACTTATTTACTTTTACAAAATTTCAATACAATAAACAATTTTTAAAATTTTGTGGTATCCTTTTTACTCTTTTTTTTTTCTTTTTTGAATCAATTAAAATGAATGATTCATCAGAAAAATAATTAAAACATTGCATTTTATTATCAAATTATAAAATCTTTACTTACATTTTTCGTTATTTAATATTAATTGTAATTTTTTTTTCTCTCTTTCGTACCATGATCTACTCTTTTCGATACAATTTTTGTATAAAATTTATTTCATTATACAAGCAAAGGATAATACAAAATTTTTGATCTTTAATAGTAAAGTTTTTTGTACAAAAAAAAAACAAACTTTCAATGCCATAAAAAAAAAAAAAAACACAAACACACACACACACACACACACACAAAACTTGCATGCAATTTATTGTAATTTTGCATTTTCTGCATCAAGTTTCCTACTTATTTTTATTTTTATTTATTATTTTTTTTGGGGGTTTTGTTATTTTGAATATGGGGGGCGGTTTTTTTGGATTTATTCTTTCTTTCTTTTTGTAGTGTACATTTTATTTAGTTTGTATCGTTTGAAATATGAAAAGGTTGAGTTTTTAACTTATAAACGTCTGTCTATAGATCTTCGTAAGATATTCGTGGTTTTAATTAAGAATTCCATTCATTTGCAGACAGCCAAAATGATTCTTTGTTTTTTTTTTGTTTTTGGTTATTTTATGGGTTTCTTCGTCTTATTTTAATGTTTCGATTTTGTTGTTGTTGTTGCCAGTTTGTTTTACTCTTCATTTTTTGGAAAATAGCATTGTAGTTTATTGCATTTTCATTTTGATTTTATTTCTTTAATTTGTATTTATTTGGTTTTTATAGTTAATTTTCTTGTATCATTTACTTTACCATGATTAATGTGAAAATTTGTAGAAAAAAACGAGTGTTGCTATTCAAAATGTATTTTTATATATTGTATTTATTTTGTGGTAAATTAATGGAAGAAGAAAAAAAACAACATATTATTGTATTCGTTCATAAACCTTTTTTTCGCGTGTTTCTATTCAAGCACAACAAAAAAAAAAAAGGGAAAATATAATGGCAGAAATTTATTTAATTTTATTTTTAAGAATAATTTTGTTGAAAATTGTATTGCTTCTTTCTTTTATTTATTTATTTTTTTTTTTTTGTAAATGTGTAAAATTTCGGAAAACAAGATATTAATTACATAACAAATAAGTTAAATAAGAAATTTCATTTCTAAAATCTTTTAAATATTTTCTTTTTTCTATTTTTCAAATACCAGTCTTCTGGTGATTTTGACTCCCCACTTGATTTTCCATAATCTTTTTCTCAAACAAAAAAAAAAAAATAATAAAAAAAGAATGAACAACTTCTAAGTATTAAAATACAAGATTTTTGAAATTCTCAATAAGAATTTTCATTAAAATTGACATTTACATAAAATATAAGGCAATGCATCCAGAAAACAAAAATTGTCAAAAAAATAGAAAATTTGAAAGAAATATCTCTCATCATTATTCGATGTGTGTTTTTTTTTGTTGACAGTAGCATCAAATGCATTGCATATATATACATCGAATGTATTACATATTATAACCTTCTGATTTGTAAAATGCCAGCTATGCCATTGATCTTGAAAAGTGCATCATCTAGATGGTTGACTTCTGCCCTTCATTACACTTAATCCAGTGAACATACGCGCCCATTTATTATAAAATCTAACGCAATTGAACATATGTGTTTAATATCTTTTCTCCACATAGTGCAATATTATGTATGTATGTATGTATGTGCGTATACGTACGGACATATTATAAACCAGCGACACTGGGTATCCATAAAATTAGTTTTTTTTTATCTTTTTAATTTATTTATTTTTCTTTTTCCTCTTTTCGTTTTTCTTTTGATTTGTTTTATTATTTTATTTTTTTGAAATCTTCAGTTTTTGTCATCATACTGCAGTTTTTATATATTTTCTACGTTTTTTTAATGCAATTTTTACTTATATGAATCTTGGGATGCTGCAAACATCTATGTCGATCTGAAAAAAAAAAAGAAATTTGTGATCAGTATCATTAGACATCAGCTCATCATCACTAGTAAATCCTAAAAATATTGTGTCTCATTGGCAAATCTGATCATTAGTTGTTGAATTCTAAGAAAAAAAATTAAGAAATACAAAAAGTGATGGAAATAAAAATACAAAATAAGAAAAAGAAAATTGAAAATTATGTTATAGCAATGACATTTTTTTAGTTGCAATTTAAAATTGTGCAGTTGTTGCAAATATCACATGAGAGATCCTTGTTTTTTTTCCATTTACTAATTCGTTTTTATTGAACATATATGACTTAATTTTATTATGTTTTTTATTTTATTTATATATGATTACTATGTGATCCTGCAAATCTTTCAGTAAAATATATAAGATACTCATCAACCAAGCAAAAAAAAACAAAAATGTTCTTTAGTGTGATGTGCTGTATTCTTATGTATGTACATATGTACCATGTTCATTTGACCTTTTAGCATTCGGCAAATACCAAAAGCGATTGATGATCACAAGATGTGATCATATTTTCATCTTATATACGCATACTAGTATATAATATGTTGGAAGATCACGCATCGTTTCATTTGTTTATTTAATTTAAAAACGTGTACACATTGTTTTATTTTATTTTCTTAATGTTTTTGTTTATTTTATGTTTTAAACAAAAATATTACATTAACTAGAGAAAATTAAGTGGTACTTGAATACATAAAAATGATATGATGTATTTTGGTAGTGGGAAAAATTTAGCGAAAAATTGATTTTCATCTTTGGATATTATGTCTTTGAAGACAGAAAAAAAACGAAAATATGATCATGATCATGAAGATGCCAACGACACTGGATGATGATGATAATGATTATGACGTCCTCTTATCCTTTTTTAGTAGATTTATTTTATTTTGATGTTCAATTTTATCTAAAAGTTAAGATGACAAAAAAATTGTTTGTGTATCTTCAAAATCTCATAATGTATCGCATATATGAAAAATTGAAATGATACAAAAATGTGTATAACATGATTCTTATGATCATTAAAAATGACAATTTTCCTGCGTGTATAAAAAAAAGTAATATAAATTCATTACATATGCATTGATCTTAAAAATGTATATCCAGCTTTGTCTGTATTTTTTATGCATTTTCAACGTTCATATGTACAATACATATACATATTGACATAAATCGTTCCGATACATTAGTGACGAGACAAATAATTCTTATAATATCTTCACAGAGCTACTTAATTTATTTTTTGTAATATAGAAATTGTGAACACATAAAAAAGACACAAATTTTATGAAAACATATACATACATCCAATTGAGCTTAAATATAGATAGATAGAAGATATAGTATAGTATTATGTGATGTTGTGTGGTATATAATCCACCTTTTGATCGTTTTTTTTTTTCACGAATTATATGTGATTTAATGAATTTAGACACTGACTAATAATATTTGAAGTGAAAATTAAAAAAAAAGAAAACTCAAATACCGACAGGGAATCATCATCAGACTTTTAAATTATAGGCAAAATAAATTAAATCATAGGAAATGACACTGATGTGTACATGATCATAAGAATATATGTATGTATAAAGAAAATTCATTATAAAGACAAAGAATATGTATAATAAACGATGGAAAAAATTCAAAATTTTTACCAATGGTAGGGTGATTCAATTAAACAATTCAAATTTTTGAAGCATACAAGTGGAACTTAGTTGAGGATTTCATATTCGAGGAATCAAAGATAATCTTGTTGTTTGATTAATATTACAAGTTTTCCACAAATATTCTATTTTTTGGACTTAAATTTTAAAAAATCAGATCATTTTCTGAAGTATGTTATTTTTTAAACTAATGATGATCACCCTTTATCTCATAATTAATTTATAGATGGATAATACTTTGAGACAAGAGAATTGACAAAATCTCATGGTGATTAAATAAAAAAAATAAAAACGAAAAATGATCATTGAAAAACAAGAAAAATTGGGAAAATATCTACATGTTGAAAAAAAAAGTATCTAAAAATAACGAAATAATCAGAAATATGATGCTTTTTTTCTTCTGTTTTATTTAACGAAACAACAACAATAAAAAATCGAATTCTTCATGTTTTACGTGTGTATTGTATATGTTTTTTCCTCAATGTTTTTTTTTATCTCTTTTATTAATTTATTTTCTTAATCTGTAATCGTATTTTATTAGCTATATCGTGTCCTGATTCAAAAAGTGATTCATTGATATTGTGACAAAATTATTGCATGATATACAATACTAAAAAAAGCCCATATGCTTTTATAACACACATTATTTAAGTGTTTCTTCTTTTTTCTTTTTTTGTTTATTAAATTGCTACTCGTGTTTTGATTTTATTTTTTCTTTCCTATTGTAAAAAATAGAAATTAGTTTTTTCTTTTTTATTTTTCGGAAAAAAAAAGAAAACATCTTACCCATATAAATTATTTTGACAGGTTTTCAAAATAATAACGGAAATCAGTTTTATAAGCTTTTCGAATATTAAAAAAAAAATTTTATTTATTTTATAAAAATGTGTATCATTTGTTTTATAGTTTATTGTTGAGTCATTTTCACTTAAAATTCTTTTGTTCTAATGATAGATAAAAAAAAGAGCATAAAAAAGCATACAAAAAAAAAAAAAACCGAAAAAGAAAAACATTGAAATAAATAAATAAAAAATTTATCAAAATCATTCTAAAAAACTATAAAATAAATTTTTACTTTTATTTTTAAATATCTTTTCGAGAAAAAAAAAAAACAAGAAATTGTGTGTTGATAATTTTAGATAGATATAGATACATTTAGATTAGATACTAACTGACGACTAACTATATAAATGATCATTAGTGATTTACGTAATTATATAATTTTATCTTGAATTATTTATTTATTTTATTTTTTAAAAATGATTTGTAAAATATTTGAAAAACTATTGCAAAAAACTGGTTATTTATTGAAATTTTTCTTGTAATAATTTCAGTATATTCGAGTATCTGTTTTATTTGTTTTTTGTTGTTGTTATTATTTTTTTGAATGTTTTATTTTTATTTCTTTAAGATTAATTTTACTAGTTTTTATTCCACGAATTTTCTATAAAATTTAAGAAAATATAAATAAACGTTTTATTTTTGATCTTGGCATTGAGATACAATTTCAAATTTTCGTTCCGGAGTTATATGTCGCAAGTCGTATATTCCACATATAACATAATCATGTGATTAAAAAATAAAAATAAATAAAAAATTATTGAGAGCGTGTTCCAGAAGGTTTTTCTATACTTACTCCCTAAAATTTGTCTTTTAAATTCTTCTTTTAGAATATATACCTGGAGCCGTCACTAATTTTAATTTTCAACATTCTCTATTGGTTTTCCTTGATCAACTAATTGACTGTATATGTACAAAGAAATTCTTTCTTCTTAAAAAAAATAAATATATTTTCCATAGATTTTTTTTCCTTCACGTGACACTCCTTCAATCCTTTTAATTAAGCGGTAGGTATTTTAATTATGATTTATTGTAAAAAGGAAATATAAAAATTTTGAAACATGTGAATGTTGTTTTTTTTTTTTTTTTGAGATATAAGTCATCTATAATTTCCACATATCTTAATAATCATAACTTTAAAAAATATCTCCGTGTTTTTTGTTGTTGTTTTGTTTCATTCGTTCTCATTTCACATTGAAAACATTCTAATGAATATGTACTGCCAATATACATCATAATTAGTGTAATAGATGAATGATGTACACATTTGGTAATATTTCAAATAATAAATATGATACCTTTATCTACGAGTACTTTTAAAAAAACAAACAAAAAGGACAAAAACAAGGAAAATTTTGTTTAAAGAATTTTTTTGGCTATTCATAAAAAACACAAAACTACAATTTAAAAAAAAAATTAGGGAACAAAATATAGATAATGGACGCATATATCCTTTTTTGGTACATTTTTTTGTGATGATTACATGTCTATTATTTTTGTCCAAAAGTTAAAATAAAAGAAAGACCATAAAAAAGGATACTCAACATACCTATCGTATTTAATGTGATATTTTAGATGAAAATATGAGAGAAAAAATATAATACAAAAAAAAACTTGATATTTTCTCCACAGGATATTTATTTGCATGCAAAACAAAGATATGTATAGAAAAAAAATATATAAAACAAAAAAAAACATAAAATTCTAAATGTCCACTTTTTTTTTTAGTTTTGTCCTGTTATATATAATTTTTTGTTTTTAGTAATTTCAAATGGTATGCCAATTAGAAATTTTGACATGTATTTTCCTCAGACTCCTTCAAATATATGTTTTTGTGTATGTATGTATATTATTCGATTATTATCATTTCATCGTCATCACCAGATATCCATTTTTCATACAAGAATTTTATCTATAGTATCTTTATATGTATGATATGTATGTATGATATGTACTTGAATATTTTATAGATAACTGCATGGCGAATATCATTCATTTATTTTCTTTCGTCCTTTTTTTGATGCGATTTTCATTCATTCATTGTCTGTTTTCTTTTTAAGTATTTTTTTTTTTTAGAAAATATATCTGAATTCGTATATCGTAATCATAATCAACATATCATATGCATTTTATCTTCTTTTGATTCATCTTGAATATGATTTGGATATATCTCTGAAAAATAAGAGCAGATTTTTTTTTTTTTTTTCGTTTTTTTTGTATAACTTTTGAGAAATAAAAAAAAGAAGAAAAATTTATATCTAAGCATAGAAAAACAACAACATAGACATTTTAGATAGAATTTTAAAATACAATAAAAAACAAAAAAAGAACAAGAAAAATAAAGGATAAATTAAAAGAGATATATGCAATGTACATGATGATGATGATGATGATGATGTGTATTAAAAAGAATATTTGCTTGATGTTTTAAAATATGCGATATATATTATGTACATATATGTGTGTATTTTACATATTTTTCTCAATATGTAGGTACTGAAAAAAATTCAATTCTTTTTATCTTATATGTGATGAATTTTTCGATATTATTTTATATATGTATTAGTGTGTGTTTCGTATTTGAAATATAACTAAAGAATCTAGGCAGGCAAAAACGAAAAATGATAATAAATAAAAAAAGAAATGTACGAGAAAAAAAAATACTAAAAGAAATGCATCAAGCCGGTAATTTTTCTCTTTTCTTTCTAGGAAAACCGTAAGAAAAAACAACAACAAATACAATATCGAAAGCATCAAGCATATTACGTATATGAAAAAAAGAAAAAAAATAACAGAAATCCATTTTTCGTTTGAACTTTTTATTGCTTCTTAGTGAAATATTAGACAGTGCAAACACTCAGATATAATACAACCAATAAGGATATTTCATCCTGAATTCTTTTTTTTTTTTATTGTTTCAAGAGAGTAGAAAAAAGTTTTTTTTTGTATTTTGTTTCTTCTTTCTATTATTTTTATCTTCTCTTGGTTTTTTTTTTTCATAAGAAGGAGAAGGAATGATAATCCTTCAGTAGCAGTACAATTTAATATAGGATGCTTCTGAGGTATAAAAAGCATATATGAACTACACTACGATTCTGTGAACAAAACTTATCCAAAAAAAAAAAAAAAATTAAAAATAAAATAAAAAGGAAAACACAATAAGAATAAAAAAATTTTTTAATTTAAAGTTTTCAAAGTTTGGAATTTTGCAATATTTCTTCAGAAATATTATTCTGTATGTATGTATATGTTATGATGCTTATACTAGTATTTTTGTTGTTGTTGTTGCTGTTGTTTAGTGTTGTTTAATACCCAATTGCAATTGTTAAAAGCTTTAGGAAATGTAAGGGGATTTTTTTTTCTCAATACATTTTTTGTTTTTTTTGAAATACTGGAAATACAAATGAAATAATATAGTTGAGGTTGAAGAATATAAGTAAAAGGAGTTGTACTTTAGTTCATAGTTTTCAAATAATATATACACTATACATATATTTTTTTTACTTTTGAAATATAACAATAACCACCTAGTTTTGTTTTAAAAAAAATTTTTTTTAAAGAAATTTCCACTAATAGGGTCAGGATGTCTTTACTTTGAACTTAAAATTAATGGATAATTGTAACTTTTTCCTTTTATATTTTCAAAATTTGATAAAAAAAAAAATATTTAAAAAACGAAATAAATAAAACTTAGAAAGTTTTTTTATGAAATATGATTTTTAAAAAAAAAATACAAAATAGAATTTCATATAAAACTTTCATGTACATTATTACGTAACTTTTTTGCATTAGATTCTAATTTTTATACTTTAATGTTCCCCTGGAATAAGTAATTTGGCCTGTATTGTTTTTTTGTTTGTTGGTAGTTGTTTCAAGTATAAAGCTTATTTTTTTAAATTAAGGTAAAATGAAATAAAACTGTGAGAGACTTGAGAATTAAAATATACTTACTTTAAAATTTTGATTTTATCAAAGTCCTCTAATAGTGGTGTAAAAAAAATTAATTTTTCTCCAGAAATGGTTTGCCTTTCATCGAAAAATGTTTTTAAACATTTTTTATCTTTTCTTTAAACCAAAGGGAAAAGCATTTCGTTTTTTTTTTATTTTATTATGCGCAATCTTTAGCATTAATTTGTAATAAAATTTTCTTACAAAAGCGTAAAATATATTCGTATTATGTTGAAAACATCAAAATCAAAGTGAAGTGGAAAAAAAATCATACAATTTGTGTCAAAAATTAAAAACATATTCATAAATTTATGACATTAATGTTATACAATTTTTTTTCTTCTCAAATATAATAACCACCTACGATTTAAAATTGAAAAAAAAAGTTGGACATATTAAAAACGTGCTATTAAAATCTTCACGATTATTCTATCTATTTAAATTTTATAGTTTAATTTTTGTTTTATTCTTCTTCTTTTTTTCTCTTTGTATCCACTAAGATATTTTCAACATTATTTTAAAATAAAAATTATTTGTTTTTTTTGTAAATATAGTTTTAATTTTTATATAAATTGTTCCTAGTACATAAAATTATATTGTATTCTGCTGTTTAATTTAAAAAAGAAAAAGTTACAACAAATTAATTAAAATGACGTAACAAAATAGCTTTTTTTGTGAAATTTAAGAAGAAAGTTGAAAAATGTTTGACACCTGTACCACACAGAAACAAAGAAGAAGAAAAAAAACACTTTTACACGCGTTTAATAATTTTAAAAAATAAAAAAAGATACTTTTTGTAATTTATTGTATCTTGTATCATTATGAGAAATTTTCGATAGATTCATGTTTTTGTATATCTTTCCCGTCTTTTTGTGGTATTCCTCTGTGTACAATCGTGTGTGATGATCATCGATATTTGTATTTTTATTCTATTAACTGGCACCTTGGCACCTTAAGAAAAAGCTAAATTTGACATAAACAAATTGAAATAACCACTGGACAGTAGTTTAGGCAAATGACTGATAATGATCGTGATAAATTGACTGGAATGATAATCATTTTTTTTTCTCTTGTACATGTGTTCTTTGAGTTATTCAGTTTATAGAAATTTGATAATAAAAAAAATGAAAGGAAAGAAAGATACATTTTTCAAGATATTTAGGATTATTGTCATTTATATTAAAAATGTAATAAATTTCAATATTAACATTTGAGAAGAAATGTGAAATGTTTGTTTAGATTGAAGATCGATTTACATGACATACATATGATGTATGACAAAATATTTATTTTGACAATTTTAAATAATGTTCGATTGAAAAAATTGTAAAATAAAACAAAAAGAAGAAAAAAAAAAGATTTAATTGATTGAATTTTTAATGGTATTTTGTTTGATTAATCGAACTCATTTAATTAGTATAGAATTTTTATTTGAGAGAAGAAAAAAAACAATGGTATGGATTTAGATTTTGAAAGATTTGATGAAAAAAAATTTAATGGAATTTCTCGATTGGATTTAAATAAATAAAAAAAAAAACAATGAAAGAGGTTATAAATTTGACAAGGTCTTATTTGAAATATTTACCAATTTTTAAAAGAAATTTATATGGGAAAAATAAAAACTAAATAATGGTTATTGAACCTAAATCACGTTGACCTTAAAATTCATGAAGAATATAAAATAAATTTATTTTTTTTTTATCAAATCAACACTTGCAATCTAAGAAATATTTCTGTCAAATTTTAAAACCATTTTCTTAATTCTCCTCCCTTACACAGTACTGCATGTACTGCAGTGTATGCGATCAATGATCTCATTTTTTTTGTAATAAAATCAATTAAAAATATTTTCTCATATTACATCGCCTGTTTAAACCACAACTTTAATAACGCAACACAATTTTTTTTAATGATTCTAAATCAAATTAAAATTCTTTAATTTTATTACATCAATAAATTAAATATGTATAATGTATAAAATTTTCCTACCATTTTCTTTCTTCGGAATTGATGTAAACAGTTCAAAGACTCTAATGAATAATATATAAAAAATGTATCTAGAAAGGAAAAAAAAAACAAAAACAAAACAAGAACAAATAATATAAATCATTGTGATTTTCAATTTAAACTGATGACAAAATATTTAAATTCCAAAAATAGTAGCGATTATAATCTGTGATTTCATACTTTTGCCCTGTATATTATATTCATTTACCGTATGATAATTTTCATCATTTTTATTTCTGTTATTATTATTATTATTATTATTTTTTTTTTTGAAACTGTAAAATCCATCGTTTTAAAACTGATCTTAAGATGAATGATATATGCATATGCATGCAATTACACACACATACACATGATTCGCTATATTGCAATTTTTTGATACAAAAGTGACAATAAATAACTTTGACAGTTGTTCAGCGCATCAAAAAGTTTCAATTATTATTTTAATTTTAAAAAATATTTTATTTATATACATTTTTTTGTCTTTATTTATTTATTTTTTTTTCGAAATTATCTTTTGTCAAAGACCTCTCTTTTGTTGAACGAAAATATATGTATAAGAACAGATACACAAACACACACACACACACACAAAACATAACAGAAATGTTTTCTTCATCATTATAATTATAGGTAAAATCTGTATCTTTATTCTTTTGTATCTTATTTGATGTTTTTAAATTTATATTATTGTAAGACTTTAATACTTAATTTCAATAAATCTACTAGAATAGACATGTACATATACATATGTATGTATATATACATACAAAAATAACAACAACAAAACAAATACGAAAATATAGCTATACAATTTTGTATCTTTTTCTTATTATTTTTCATTTTATAGATAAAAGTTATAGAAGTACTTATAGATTTTGTGTCGCGTCGATGTCGTAGACATTCTGAGATTTTCTAAAAATATAATCTATAAAATCCCTTGATGCGTATTGAGTACAGTGAAATATTGTCATAGCGAAATACAAAAAAAAAAATATATATACATATATATAGAAGAACAAGAAAACAAAATATCAGAATGTTGTTTATGTAGATATTTTACAATCAAAAAATATTTTTTTTTCTCTATTTTTTTTTTTTTTTATAAAAAGCTTGTTATAGGAAAAAAAATAGGTACCTACCTACATTTTTTATAACGAAAATAATAAACAAGACATTTTTTTTTTTATGTAAAATATATAAAACAAAATATAACAATTTAATAAAATGTATTCAAGAAAGAAATAAAGAAAATGTCTATTGAAGTTTTTTTTGTTCAATAAAAACAACGGGTGGTCGGAAGAAAAAAACCATAATATTCTAATGTGAAAAAATAACGAAGGAAAAATCAAAATATCGAAGACAAGTGTGAAGAAAAAAAAATTATAAAATTATGTTTGACGTTTATATTATTTTTTCAATGATTTTTTTTTTTTTAAATCTATTTTTCATATTTCATTTTCGTCCTATCCTATCCAGAACTTTTTTAATAAAATAATCTAATGGATTAACGTGAAAAATTAATGCATTAAAAATTTAAAATACCAATTCTTTTCCTCTTTTATGACGTCTGTGTGTTGAAAAAAAAATTTCTTTTTTCAAGACAAGTGTTTATTATTATTTAAAAGTATCTATTCTTCGTTTTTACAGGATAAATCCACTAATTCTAGTGTTTTAAATATTCTCTTTTAATTTTTGAGCTTTTTTTTTCTTGGTACATGATTATAAGTATTTTTTTCTCGTCTTATCAAACGATTTCCTATAATTTTTTTTTTTTTTGTCAAAGAATTATTATTTTTTTTTTTTTATTTTATCGAAGCCTAAAAAATGAGCGTTTACAATGATAAAAATGTCACTGACTTTTCCAGTTAATTACCTAAATATATATGATATGAGCAAAATACACACACAATCACACAATATTTAGAACATTTTAAAAGATAAATAAATTTATAAGCAACTTTGATAAAAAAAATACATATACTCGTATATTTTTGTTAAATTTCAAAAACAAATATTTGTAAAATAGAACAAGATTTATATGTTTTATTAATAATTCTGTCTCTCCATCATAAATTTATCACAATTTTTTATTATTATTATTATTATTATATATATATATATTTTTTTTTCAATGAAAAAAATCAAACATAGAAACAAAATCAAAAACCGGATGCTGGATTTTTTAATAAACACAGAAACAAAAAAAAAAAATTTATTTCATAAGAATTTCTTTTGAATTATTATTATTATTATTTTTTTTGTATTTTTTTTTTTGTAATTTTTTCTGTACAATTATTATTGGTTAATTTGAAGCAACATTATTCAAGTTCTTCTGAATAAATTGTTTTTCATATGTATATTTATTTATTTATTTTTTATCAAAATCAGTTCACAGAGGACATAAATCTCTTTGTTGAAAAATTATAAATTTATCACTAACGAATAATTTTTTTTTTTTTTATAAAGAAAAATTAAATATTAAGATTTTTTTTTCGTAGATTTCACATACGTTCTATAAAGTTCAAAGCTGATTCATAGAATTCTTCTATAATTTCATTAAATGTTCACATATGATAAAAATATTACAAACTTCCTTGTGGTTTATTTTAATTTTGTTATCAAATTGAAATTTATTCAGTTTCCTATTGTTTTTATTTGTTGTTGTTTCTCAACTATATTTTTTTTCTTTCTTTTCCGTTCTTTATTATTTGCGTATTAATCGTTTTATCGATATGCAACTCTTTATAACTAATTTTTTTTTTCTTTTTTAAATTTTTATTCATGACAAATAATTCGATTTGAACGCTTTGGTTTTTGATATTCTGATAGCTATAAGTATTTTTTTTTGTTTTTCACATTTTATTTTCCGGTTGAAACTCAAAGAATATGTACATACATATTAATTTATTAATCAAGAATATTTAAAAAAAAAATTTATTTAATTGCATGCGTGTATGCAAATTTCAAAAAAATAAAAAGAAAAAGTATTTCACTTTTATCTTTCTAAATAATCAGGAAAAATAAAGCTTAATGTTCTAAAAAATTTCCAAATCATAAAATGATGACTAAACTTTATAATTTTTTTTTTAATTTAGAATTTTTATTAAATGCTAATTATTTTGTTTAAGCTAATTTTTATTTTTATTTTATTTACTTTTTTCTTCTAGAGTTTCTAAATTTAAAAGATTTTTTCAACACACGTAAAAAAGACAAAACTAATTTATGAATTTTTAAAAATTCAATCAACAATTTTGTTTTTCTTGTTTTTTATTTCTTGATTTTGTCTTTTTTTAATTTAAATTGCAAAAACAAAAATAAAAAAGATTATTATGATGATGTTAAAAAAGAAGAAGAAGAAGAAGAAAAATGTCATCTGTGTTTATGTACCTTTCATCAGACATCATTTTCAATTTATAGCCTAAAACCATTTAAACGACAGATGAAGAAGAAAATAAATTAATAAACAACCCTGAAGCAATTAAAATGCCGTATTTGACGAAAATTTAATTCGTTTCCATTTTTTTTTGTTTTTGATTTTTTTTTTGTTCTTTATTATTTTTTTTCTTCTTTCATTTAAATATTTTCATTATATTGTTTTTTTGTTTTCAATTCTATATCCTATATAGACACATTTTGAAATTTAGACAAAAAACAAACAAATAAAAAAAATCAAAAGTAATAAGATCCCTACTTTTTTTCAAAATTTTTTTTAAAATAATTTCTTTTCATTGTTTTTTAACGCCCTTTTCAATACGAATGTACTTTTTTTTTTCTTCAGAAGTTTTTCAATTTTTCTTCCTTTTGGACTTTATAAAATTTTTTTTTCGTCTTACATAAGTTTTTCTTTATTATTATTTTCACTTTTAAGTGCTTTTTTAATTTCCTATCTTTTGTTTTACAATGTAATTGAACGCATTTATTATTTTTCACTCCCTAGCCCTGATTATTTTGAAAGTTAGTAAAGTTTCCCATCCTTTATAAAAATTTTTCTTATTAATTTTAATAATTTCTTTTTGTATTTAGGAACCTTCTTGTTTTCATTGTAAAATCGTCATTCTTTAAGAGTTAACAAAAGGGAAAAATCATAAAAATTGACGACTTATTGAAATTAAAATGAGGAAAAATTTTATAACATTTTAACAATATTTTCCATTATTTATTTCGTTTTTTGTCGAACATAAAAATTACCAATGATTAGTTTTTCATCGCTAATAATAATTTTCGTTTGTACACATGCATATGTATATATACATTTGCACATATAATAAAGAAAATATAAAAACTTGCATGCATGTATGTATACTAAACATCCTTCATTTATTGGTTTTTCATATTCAAATGAAGGGGTGTTTTATCGAAGAATACATTATGCAACACGATAACGAGTTTTTACGTTTTTTTTTGTTTTGTTTTTTGCAATTTCCTTTTTTCTTTTTCTTTAAAATTACAAAATAAGTTTTATATGCAGTTTGAGAAATATGCAGAACATATTAGAAGGTGATTATGGAATATATTATGTTCATATATGTAAATGCATATGTATTAGCGTAATGCATCCACCCATGGTGACACGTTTATGCATACATCAAATACAGATCCTTTATTTTTTAAATATAAAAAAAAAAAACATATAGAAAAAGAAAACAGTGTCTCGACTGCATTTTCTATAATGTCTCATTCATCTACATCACAAAATGTCTATAAATTACCGCACCGTAAATATATGCGGATATGTGTGTTTTATATAATATACCAACAAAAATACATATCCTGTGAATGTCACAAGCAATTCATTTTAGGTACCACTATATATGTATGTACATATGTACTCGTAATAATAACAACAGAAAGATGATAAGATATATTTAGGAGTTTAGTTAGTAGAAAAAAAAGAGTAATAGGTAGTGATGATGGTGGTAGTGGGTTGTAAACCACTAGATAATATATAAAAGTTAACTGATTGATTGACTGGGGTTTTTCGGAAAATGGCTTAGTAGTTGTTTAACCATAATCCTAAAATGTCTTCACACAGTGCAGTGGTAACAATCAATGACACTAATTTCAAGAAACACAAAATTTTTATTTGCAAAAACAAACTTTTGTAGAAACTTTTGTAATAAGTACATACATAAGTATATAGAAAAGCAATTTTTTACAATTTTAATCGCGTATTTCATATCGCAAAAAAACTACATACAGAAAAAAATTTTGAAAAAATTTTGAAAAAATTAGAAAAAAAAGAAAGAACATAGAAAATCCTAGTGATAAAGCTATCCATCGGCAACAATAACGAAAATAGCATCGAAATTGCTATTTGGAAATAATATAAGGCAAAAGAAAGAAAAACCACTTTGGTTAATAACAAAAAAAGATAAGGAAAAAAAAGAGTAGATTTTCCTATCCTTTAATTTTCATGTATGAGGTGTTTCACATCATTTTTTATCTAAATACATATCCTGCAGAAATATCTTTTTTTTTCTGTGTTCAAGTACACAGGGTGTATACATATGTATGAGATGTTGATAATGATGATTATGCGATGTTAAATGCTTTAAAGCAATCCAAAAATAAACCTGATACACGTACTACAAAAAATCTTCTTTTCTAAAAAAAAAAAAAAAATTGTCTATATTCTTTTTCCGTTATCTAGTACTCTCTCATAATATTCATTGCTCTGGTAGATTTGTTAATGGATGAAAATTGCTTTCCTATATCAGACACTTCATATCATTTGGGTGGAGCACATTTAACTTTTTTTTTTACATCAATTATAAAAATGATAATGGTATCGTTTTAATGAAAATATTCGTTATAATATAAAAATGAATTCATAAAGAAAAAAAAAAAAAAAAAAGAACGATTTTTTTTCTTTACATCTGAGATATTGCAATAATTTGTAATATTCTGTAGTATTTTTTTTATTTTAAGTGAGTGTTTTAAGTGAATTTTAAAAATTGGTTTCCACTTTAAAAGATACATATGTACGCCGGATATAAATGATTTTAATGCATCCATCGTGTAGGTATTATTATTTAAGGACCCTTTTTTTGGAAAAAAAAAATATGATAAGAATGAATATTTGAAAAAACGATTTAAAAAAAAAGATTAATCACTTTTTTAAATGGAAATTTTTTCTCATAATTCATTTTCTTTGAATAAAATCAACCAAAAAAAAAGGGTGAAAATTCTAACATACATACATATTATATGTACTTTTTTTTTATGAAGCAATATTGCAAATTTTGTCAGTATCCTTGAATTAAGCAAGATTTTTAGAAAGACATTCCGATTAAATCTTTTCGTGTGAATAAACTCAAATTTCTTCTTGAACATCTAAATTTTCCTTAATTTTTTTCATAATTTTTTTTTTTAAATTTAAAATGCGTGTAATAAATTTTCAGAAAATCCTTACAAGAAAATATATTTGAAAAAAAAAATTTTTTCGTTTTTAAATTTTCAATTTGAATTTTTGCTTTTGCATAATTAATGTAGTACATTTTTATATAATTGTAATACATGTATACTTCAACTAATAAGTATTTTTCCCAAATTACAATTTATTACATACAACACACATACGTATGTAAAAAATGTAAAATTGTATTAAAAAGTACATATAATATGCATTTGTGTTAATATTGCACTTAAATTCTTTCTTTCTTTCTAGTATACATTTTATTAAAATAAATAATATAATCTTATCGTACTCTTAATTTAAGCATAAAAATTGTTTAAAGAATTATTACATATATGTAATGTATGCATTTTTAAATATTAAAATATTATACATATGTACATTGTACATACATATGTGTATAAAAAAAAATTACGTGAGAAATAAAAATTATTTCGCTTAAAAATACATAAGAATTTCAATTTACATGAAATAAAAAAAAAAAAAAAATACATATTTTATCTATTTTTAATATTTTTTTTCTCTGTTTTTGTTACTTCTAATTTTGTACATACTATTTTTATTCATTCTTATTTTTTTTTTTTTTTTTAAATCCTTTTATGTTAGTATAATTCGCAAGTGATTATGAATATGAAAATAAAATTGAAATAGAAAAATAAAATAGAAAAGAAGAAAAGTGGAAAAATTTCATCCTTTTAAGTAAATACAAGAGTGTGTGAAAATGAAAATGTATGATGAGTATTTAACAGAAAATAAAAAAATAGAAATAAAAAACATTGAAAAAATATAATATAAGTGTGAAAGAATAATCTATGACACTTAAACATATATGTACATACATACACATTAATGTTTTGCATAATATATGTATGTATATACATTAGGAAATGTACATATAGTGATGAATTACAGTCAGTACATATACAGTACATATGCGATTTCTCTCCTATATAAAAATGTAAAATTTTCCAAGGAAACTTTGATTCATATGTGAAGTCAGTGAAAAGCGTATATGTTTTATGTTCCTTTCTATATTTTTTTTTGTAAATGTTGTGTATATTCTTGTTTTTATTACTTTTCTTTTCTTTCTTTTCAATTTTTTTTTGTCCTTTATAATTCACATCCTGAGTGATTTTAACATTGGGTGTGAAGTGCTTTTTTGATGATTGCTTATTACAATTTCTTTTTTTCCTTCAAAAAGAGATATTTTAACAAAGTATCCATTATATATAATATATGTATATGCCATACATAAATATATATCTTACATATATCACATATTATGTACATATTCTCTATTTCATGTATACACAAATACGTACCTACTTAAAACAATTTAAAAAAAAATAAAAGTAAAAATTTATGATGAGTATAGTGAAAAAGTAAATAAGCATACATTATGTAATTGACAAGTATGTGAAGTCCAAAAGATGAAATTTCATAGTGAAAAAAAAAAAATCACACATACATAAAACAAAAAATTTATTAAGAAAACAGAAACATTGGTTTATTTTTATTTTTATTTTTTTTTTTAAATGAAATTATAATGATATTCCTGTTTTTAATTAAAGCGATTAACATAATATTTTAAATTTATTTATTCTCACTATATGCTATATGTATGGTAGAATATTTGTGTATACATTTTACATTATTGGTTATCTCTTTTAAAGAATATTGTTGTTGTTGTTGTTGTACAAGTATTCTAATGTAATCACATGATGTATGTATGTACTTAAAAAAATTTCATGTCACTGGTAATTTAGAAATGAAGAGTTTTGCTTTTATTTTTAAATTTTTTTTTTCACAGAGATGAAAGATAAGGAAAGGATTTTTAAATTTCAGATTATTATTTCGAAAGTGTAGGTGGTGGGTGTTTTATTATAAATTTCAATTTTAGAAAGTACATACGTTGGTGGTTGTTGTAATTTTTATTTATTTTTCGGTTTCGGAAACTCAGTTTTTCTTCTCCAGATTAAATTAAAACAAATTTCACAATTTATAGGATTTTTTAATTAAGGCTTTTTTTTTAAGGTATGGTCAATTCTGGAATATATATACAAAGAAAAAGAATTTCCTTTACTTTACGTGGCCACCATCATGTTCAATTAAATAATCTCCAAAAACAAAAAATACATTAAATTCAAATTCTAATTAATAAAATTTTAAATTTTAATTAGAAAAAAAAAATATTATTTCGACATAAATTTTTTAGAATTGACCTCTAATTAAATGATTTTCTAAATGATATTTTCGACAAATAATAATAATTATAATCAAACACATTATTGTAAAAATGATCGTTCTCAATAATAATCAATTGTCGGAATATTAGTAAAAAAAAAAATAAAAAAGTATTCATTTTTGTTATATTTCTTTTTATTTAGATTAGACTATAAATTCGTCTATAGGAACATGTTCAATAAAATTTTTTTTCCATGATAATCATTTGAATTTTTGTTTTTTCAAATTGATTTTTTTTTCTATACTAAATTATAAACATCTTGAAATAAAGTAATTAAAAATGATCTAAAATTATTATTATTTTGTCGTTGTTGTTGTTATTGTTGTTGTTGCTGGTATAATATCAATGAATTTTCTTTTTAATCAAAAATTTAATATAAAATAATTAGAAATAGCAATAAAATTGATCTCTCAGTTGACATTTGTGGTTAAATACTTTTGCCTTTTAGATTTCAATATATTGAAATTGTTTTAGATACTTTTTTTTTTTAGAATTAAAAAAAAAAGTTAATCTATGAATATTTTAATGTCAATGAATTCCATATAAACCAATACTTTTTAACATGAAACACATATGTACGAACGAGTACATAAATAGTGTATATGTACATTGTACATACATATGTATGATGTTAAATGGTAATGATTGATTTTTTGACTATGAAAAAAAAATTCGGTTGATTTTCATGTTTTCTAATTTTTTTTTTCTGACCTGATAATTTTTTCTGATAATTATAAGTTCTAATACAATATTGATGATGATTACGAAACAATATTTTTTTTTTTGGCTTTTTTTTTTTGAATCTGTTTGCTTCATCTAATTATAAATAATTTGGAAATAATACAATAAAATAATAAAAAAAATTTAATAATAATTTTTTGTTCACTGATAGATTGCAAGAGAAAGAAGAGTTTATAGTTATCTATAATTTGTGATGGTATAAATATTATTATGTATTTGTTATTAGTTTAAATGTTTTGTGAATGATCAATTAAATGTCTATAATATTTGGAATAATATAATTATACAATTATTAATTTTACTTTTTTTTTGGAAATATTTTTTTTTCATTTTTTTTTTGTTTTAGTATTTTTTGATCAGTTATTGTGTAGTCAAGTGCTGTGTGATGTGATATTGTAAATATTTTTTTATGTTTTTTATCAAATAATTCTATTTAATTGTTTAATAAAAGGTTTTTTGTTTGTATGAAAATTGCAAGTAATTCGTTTAATTAATTAATTATTTTTTTTCTCTAATAAATAAATTCTTAAGTTAAAAAAAAAAAGGTACTAAATTACATTCTAAGGTATTTTATACGGAATATAATTTCAGGTAAGCTATAGTAACACTTTGATTATGTATTGTCCTTTATAGTTTGAGCTTAACCTAAAAGGAATTAAAATTTGTTAATCATTTACGAAATATGATAATTTCTTTTGAAAGAAATTGAGAAATATCAAAACTATACACTAACATACTTTCACTATAATTTTTCAAACGTTTTAAGCTTTATAAGAAATCATTTGATAACCTTTTTTGACTTTTTCAAATGATTTCCTCATTAAATTTCACGTGTAACAAAATTAATCTAATATTTTTCCTTGAAATTTCATTGCACTTTGTTCTTCAACTCACACTAATTTCTAAGCAATTTTCTACATGATGAATTTTTTGATTTGATCAATGTAATTAATTGATGATTTCCAAATTTCTTCATAATACATATATACTAACCCCTTAATAATAGTATATTTAATATCTTAGCAACGAGTTAGTTTAACACCTTCTGTAAATCCACTCAATATCAATTCATTCGGAAACATTGAAGCTTTTCACAGAATTTATTAACAACTGTTTAGGTTCGTTTATTTATTTGATACTTTAATTAATTTATCGTCACATTAAATTGTGCTTCTTTTTTTAAAAAAAAAAAAAAAAACGTTTCAGTCTGATTGCTTTCTTCCTATCAATAAGATAATGTTATATTCTATGCCATTTATACACAAGCACATTGAAAAATGAAAAAAAAATTAACATAAAAAAAAATAATTCGATTTTAATCATAGAATCATCATCATCTTCATCACCTTCCACTTTCAAGCCCCATTTTGAATAAATATATAGGTCAAAAGTTCACATCAGATTATAATAAGTTGATCCCAATTTTTAAGTTAAAATTCGATGTTAAAAACGATGTCATCAGAAAAAAAAATTGACTCATCGAATTATAGGTTCATCATCATATCATCATCATCAGCATGATTAAAATGATTTAATTTTTTCTCTTGGAGACATCATAAATGTATATTCATCATCATTAAAATTCATAATCGAATAATTTAATAATTTTTATTCTAATTTTAATTCGCGTTTGTGTAAAATCTGATGAAGAGATGATGAATAAATATATCAATCGATTTCTTCCTTTTAATTTAAATCAATTAAAATGATATTAACTTTTTTTTCATATATGTCTATAGACATCACCAAAAAAAAAAAGTTTTTGTATTCGATTAAAAATTTATGTTATAGAATTTAACATTTTTTTTTTGTCTTTTCAAAAAATATATGAGTAATGAGTATTTTTCGGAATTAAATTTAAAGCAAAAAACAAAACATATAATTAACAAAGTGTGTATGTATTAGTTTTTCAATCAATCAATACATATTTTTTTATTTTTTTTTTTCCAAAAAAAAAAATTGTATATTATCGTTCATTTAATTGTTATGTTGCCATTCACTTAATTCAGTTGACGAGGCATAAATTTTATCTAAAGTACAGAACAAAAAATAAAATATTCGTTGATTGAAAAAAAAAAAAATTTCAATTACAATAAATCAACAAATAATAACCAATAATTTCATTATTTTCATACTTTTAACTCTTTTTTTTTACTCTTGTCCAACGAAAATTGTGTTTTAAAATTTAATTTGATTTGTTTTTTTAGTTTTTTTTTTTCGTCAATACGTGGTTTTAAAAGCCAATAAATTCAAACATGTTTATCAACTTACCTTTTACGGATGTTTAAATACTCAAATTTGGTAATTGAAAAGAAAAACATAATTTTTTTTTTTCAGAACTATGACAGATTTTATTTTTTGTTAAAACGTATAACGACACACTAAAATTATTTCTTTTTAGAATTAACAAATTTTCAAGTTGTTATTTTGACAGCAATGCAATTAATTTGCATTCTTACAAAAATGAAGTGATTATAAGTATAATGATTACACACAATATGTGACTTATTACATACATAGTTACTTACATAATTGTACAGGGTACGTCTGAGCCTCTACGGAGCTATTGTATTCAAATTGTACAAGTATATGAAGCAGTTACATTATAGTTCAAGGTCAAGATTTTCTCCTTTTTCTTCTGGCCCAATTCGAGCAAGCGTCCACTTAAGTTGATTTGGGTTCTCAGAGTATAACAAGATTTATTTTAGACTACATGTACATATACACTTTCATCTATACTTTCACATGAAATGCCAACCACAAATTGATTATGTAGAAAGAACTTTGTTTGAAATTCAGAAGATATTATTATACCAATTTTTTGTTTCACCCTCTGTATTGAATATTTACTCGTTTAAAATAATTTTTGCAACCTTAAACAATTTTGTAATTAATTTGAATATTAAAACTGCCTTGTAATTGACAATTTTACTTTTTCTTCTCGTTTTTTTTTTATTTGTCTACTGTCTACGATTAAATTTTCACAATTTGTTGTTGTTTTTTTTTGCATTAAAATAAAAATAAATATAATTTTGTCGTTGGCTTGGCGTTGTCATCATTTTAATCTTCATTAACTATCTTAACTTTACAATAAAAACAACAAAAAATGATTGGACTTAAAAATATGACGTTATTCATTCTTAAACTTGACTTATTCCAAGTTACCAACTACTGTTTTTCTCATTCACGTGAAATTGGATTTTTTTTTCCATTTTTTTTTTCTATCTATAAAATAATAAAAAATATAAATGTTAGTTACCGGATGGTTGACTCTTCCACCAATGACAGATAATTTTTAGTTGACCTTTTTCTATACAAAAAAAAAAAGTTTACATTGTTATTTTATTTTGCTTTTTTTTTTTTTTTCAACTTTCCACATATTATTAATATATTCTGTACCTACATGTTTGATTGGAATTGTTTTGCATATAATTCAGATATCGGAATTAGTCAATTGGAACTGAAAAAAAAAATTGTAATGTTGAATTTGAAAAAAAAAAAAAAATAAATAAATTTTTATTTAAAATGAAAAAGAAAAACTAATCAAACCGTCATTAAATAGAAAAATAAAATAAAACAAAAATATATCGTTTGATATAAAATACAAAAAAAAAAAAAACAAAACAAAAAGCAAGTGGTATTGTGAACATGAAAAAAAAATAAATAAATAAATAAAAATAACAATTATTGTTTTCCGATGTGGGAATATATGTTGGTACCGTCCTATCTACTGTACACTGTATTTTTTTTTTCTTCTCAATAGTGAGAAATGATGTTTAGATAAAAAATGAAATTTATTTTATTATTATTATTTTTTTTTATTTCGAAAGAAAAAAAAAATCAATATAAAAATATAAAAGTCATCAATGTTTATTATGAAATTTTCATTATTATTGTTGTTATTTGTTTTTCTTTGTAATTGAATAATTTTATAGATTTTTAATACATTGATCAAAGATTAAAGTCAATATGTAATTGAAATTTTTTTTTTTTTTTAATTAAAAGGTTTTGTGAAATATGTATTTGTTTTTAATTACACTTTCATGTAAAAGTAATATTGTCTTCAATGATGATTTTCTCCTTAAAAAAAAAAAAAAAATCTATTAGTTGTTTAATTACTTTGTATGATTTTTCAATTATTATTACATAATTTCCGTTATTTTTTGTATCACATTTTTTCAAATGTTTGAAAAAAAAATAATTTTGGAAGGGTGTAAAGAATCATAATGTGACAAAATCAATATATGTAGTAAGTTTTTTTTCTTAAATAAAAAGACTTTCTAAGGCCTACTTCTTAACACAAACACACATCTATTAAAACACAAAAAATTCAATTAAAATAAAATTTCAATATTAATTTAATCATAAAATGTGCAGAAAAAAATAAATAATTTATCAAGTTTATTAAACTCAACTCAATCCAACAAGAAAAAAGAAAAAGTACTTAATGTACTTACGCATGCTCTAAATTAAAAAGAAAACATTTCACAAAAATACATTTTTTCAGTTAGTAATTTAAAAATGTCGTAAAGTAATATTTAAATGCGGTTTAAATACTTCTAATAGAGTAATCATTTTAAATTATGGAATTGTTCCGGATGAAATAAAAAAAACAAAAAATAAGCTTAACAACAACACATAAATACTTTTAAGTAGTTTTTAAGTAACAAAAAATTAAATAAGGAAATAGACACAAATATTACGAAGAAAGAAAAAAAACCAAACAGAACAGAAACGATACCCTTTTAAATTACCACATTTTGAAATATTGAATATTGAAACTATAAAGAAAAAAATATATCACCATGTATTGATCTTTACCGATGATGATGATGATGATGATGTTGTGGCTGGTGCTGCTGGTATTTGAATTTTTTTTTTTCATAAAATGAAAATTTATTTGATTATACTTTAGTTTTTGAAATTTGTGCACAGATGAATTCGAAAAAAAAAAACAAAATGAAAAAAAACAAAACGAAAAAAATATTGAAACCACTTTCAGAGATACTTAAGCGCATATTGTTAAATTGATTTATGCTTTCGTTCTTTGGGTTCTCTTTGGTAGAATATTGGCTATAAGATATTGTCATGTAATATATGAGATATAATATATGAGATTTTCTGTTGAGGGTTGTTTTTTTTTTTTTTTTTCATATTTAAATTTCAAACAATTTTTTTTAAATATAAAAGAAAAAATCTTGAAACAGTTGCAGTTGTTTTATAACACTGATGATGATGAAATCGATAAAAAAGAAGTGTTGCATGTGTTTTACTTGTCTTTTTTTCTTCTTCTTTTTCTTTTTGTATCTATTATAATATTTTATCTTTTCAATGAAAAATTCCCATCATTAAATTTAAAAAAAAAAATCATAATAGTAACAAGAACTTGATAATGTTGTTATTATGGTTAAAATGGGAGGCCTACATTTTATTTATTTCATTTTATTTTTTTTTTTATATATATTAAAACTAATGACAATTGAATGCTATTGGGTACGATCATTCAATTGATGAGTAAAAATCAGCAAAATGTTTCTGTACTTAAAATTAAATAATAATAAACAACAACAACAACAACATCAATTGTAATTGTTGTGAATAATAAAATCAAAAGAAAGAAGAAAAAAAATAACAACACAGAAAATAAACTCATATACATATGTACATACATATATAGTATATATTATTTTATAATGTAATTCAATATTTAGATTATGAAAAAAAAAATAATAATAATAATAAAAAATAAAAAATACATATGACATTTTTATTTAATACTGATGTAGTTTTTTTTTTATGTTTGTTTGTGAGTTCAACTTTTTATAATACAATTGTTATTTGCTTATTTCCTATACAATAATATATTTATTGAACACAACAAATACAAAAGTCGAACTATATTATATATACTCCTAATAATTTTATAGTGATGTTGCAATAGTAAATATACATATGTATGTATGATGTTATGTTTGACGATGATTGTTATAATAATCATAATAATAATAATAAATGTTGATGATGGCAAACAATAACAAGTGATCGAAATAAGGAAGCAATCAATTTACGACACGATTATTCATTATTTTTCATCTTTTTTTTTTTTTTCTATTTCATTTTATTTCATTATTATATGATTATTATTTCTTTTGATTATATATGTATATTTTTTTTTTCGTGTGAATTGTCATCAAACATAACGATGTCGTTAAAGAATAGTTTTTTGATTTAGTAAAAATGAAAAAAAAATTATATTTTGTTCATTAGTTGATTATATAGTACGTTCAGTTTGTTGAAATTCCATAAGTAAATGAGGAAATATTTTTAATGGGATTCAATAAACAAAGGAGCGTATTTTTTTTTATTCATTTATAAAAAAAAATGTTAATTACAAATTTACAATTTCGAAATTATGTATATCAAGTTTCACTTTCTAATTGTACGTTGTTTTTTTTTCTTCTTTCAAATAATCCCTATCATGATCGATTTTCGTTTAAAAATTTAATATGAAATTTTCACGACATAGATTCATTTAATTAAAAAAAAAATTTGTCTCCCCTAATTAAAAATTCCATTTTCATAGTCCTTAAATAAGTTATTCTATTTAATAGTTTATTAAACTCTTCAATTATTTTTTTTTTTCGTTTCTAAAATATTAAATAAAGAGAAGAAAAAAAAAATATCCAAGTCCAATTAATTAGTTTCGCTATAAAAATCAGTCAACTAAAAACTCGTCTAAAACCAATTACCATAATCTTCAATCAATTTACCAATTCGTCTTGATATTCTCATTTTACCACTGAATAAAAGAATATAAATTGGAATAAGAAGAAAATGAAAAATGAAAAAAAAAAAAAAAACGCAAGTCATCAACAACTTAATTTGTTGCAAGGATATCTGTTTTTTAGCACTCCCCCATAACAAGAAAAAAATTTTTCTCCTCCTATCAATATATGTATACTATCTCACTGACTGTGACTTGAATATTATATTGTATTGACTTCATTTTCGTTTCAGTGATTATTATCAGATATACAGAAGAAAAAAAAATTCCATTCGACCATTCAAAAGTATCAAAATCAGTATACTACTTCTTGTGGCCATGATATCCTTATATTCAAGCACCAAACAGGATAACTAAATTTTAAAAAGAAGAAAATTATAACAGATTTTCCAATTTCGATTTTTTTATGGTTTTTTTTAAATTATTTTTTTCGTTGAATAAAATTTCATTGCTATTTTTATAGCCCAAGATTTTTTTTTCTTTCCTTAAAAAGGAATATTTTTTTCTTCATCGTCCATACACAAAACCCTCCTTTCTTGTTCTTATTCACCAAGAATACATACATAAGTAGTAAAAAAAAATGTAGGCTAATATCATCTGTAGAATCATTGAATTAATTTAAAAAAGATCATTCAATTAAGAACATGGTCCCAATTGATGTCCTGATTCAAGAAGGAATTTTTTTTTTTAAGGAGAAAGCAATCTATCGGACAATTATTTCTTTTTTTCAAAGTAATTTTGCGTGAGGAGAAACAAAATTTGTTCTTTAAGATTTTTTTTTCTTCATAAAAATAGAATTTAGTAAGGGGAGTTGGCACTTGAGGTTGAAAGGGCAAATTCTGTTTTTAAGGCGTTTGATACAAATTGAAATGGAAATAAAGAGGAAAAAAACAAGAAAAAGTTTAATGAGAAATCAAATTTTATGATATTTTTTTATTTGTTTTATTTTATTTCATTATTTTTTTTTTGTTCTGAAAATGTTCTATCGTTTCGAAAATTTTAATTTTATGTGAAAAAATCTAAAATTTATTTAAATAATAAAAAATAATTAAAAATCAATGTAAACAAGAACACGAATTTCAAAATATTCGACTGAAGTTATATTCTTATATTCTTTTGTATTATTTTATTAAAAAAAAAAAAACCATAAATCCTGTCTGGCATTAAATATAAGACATTCAATAATTCCTTTTGTATTTTTTTTCTCATTTATTAATTCGTCTTAATGTACCTACCAACGTTTTTATTTCAATCAAAATTTTAAAATTAATTCGGAAAAATCCTTTTTTTATGAAAAAAAGAAAGGACTTAAAATGGAAAAACCCAAAAATATAACTCATTCTGCTCTTAAGAATTAATAAAGTGAACTTAACACTTTCTTGTATCTTTTGAAATTACAAACACATAACTTAATGAATTTACTTTTTTTATTCGTCGTCTTTTATTCCTTATTTATTTTCTTGTATTTTTCTTTTTGTTTGTTCTCAGTCTCCTATTTATTTGTCATTTTTCATTAATGAACATATTTATTTTTTTTTTCTATTTTATTATTTTTAGTAAATTTTGTGCAAGTTTTACACATTTTATTTTACATTGCTGAATCAATACACAAGATACTTATCTGTATGCATATCTACACTACAATAAATATATATCTGTACACCTATAAATAATTCCAATCAAATTATCCAATCATTCGCTACATTAAATTCTTGTTCTCTTGTTGGTTGTTTTTTTTTTTTTTTTTTTTTTTTTTTTTTTTTTTTTTTTTTTTTGAAGAAAAGAAGGAAAACCTTGAAAAATCTCATACCATTTTTGAGTTTTATCATCATTCTTTATGTGTACATATGAAATTACAAAATATACACAAAGTTCACCCTTTTTTTTTTTGTTTAATGTTATTTCTATCGTATTATCTGGGTGAAAATTTATGTATTTTAATTCTTATTTAGATATAGATGTTGTATGTTGTTGTTTTTTTTTCAAATTCAAAGATATAAAGGTAGTACAAGCCAAGAAAAAACGATAATTTTAAAATTCTTTGTGTTAATACGCTGTAAAAACGGAATTTTTGTTGTAGTAAACAGTAACACAAAAATATCTTTAGTATTTATTCCGTTTAATATCATTTTACAAGAATTGTCAATTTTCCAAAAATATATCTACATATACAGAGATATCTATATACATATATATCCAAATAAACTACACACATACATATTATATAAATTAAGATAAATGTACGAAAATTATATATTGAATGAATTAATGCTACTGCTCTACATATACATACATATACATACATATGTATCTTCTATATTTGTATCTATAAATTCTATCGAAGATTTAAAATTCATTCAAAACATTGGAAATATATACGTATAAAGAATTTTCTAGGTATATGTCAAAAAAGTATCTGAAGGATAGGATTCATGTTTATATAATAAAATAGTTATAAAGAGTATATGTATATGCTAAAAAGGAATTAGTGATAGGAAAATTGGATTCATTAGTACAAAAACGAATATCTGAAAAGGACTAATTAGCTTTAAAAAATCTTCTTGAAATGATGAGATCACAAGACGATTGAAGGGAATAAGAAAGAAAAAATTAAATACGAGTACATTGTACAGATTATGAAGAAAAAAAGGGTAAATTTCAAAAATATCTTTATTTTGCTTTTGGTATTTTTTTTAGTTATTTTTAGAATTTAAACAAAAAAAAACGTCAGGATTTAAAAATAAGAAATTTAAAAAATGATTACACAGTATTAATTTGTAATTTTCGAAAATTTATTTCTATTTACACCTGTTTTGTGAATGTCTAGACAAATAATGAAGGTCTTTGTTTCAATCATGTGGGTGTCATTAAATTTTATTTATTTATTTTATATGATTTTTTAAAATAAAGCTATGAAAAGGAGATTCATGACTGCGGTTGACAAAGCAAAACACCATCCAATTCAAAGTACATTTCAAGATTTTTTTCTTACTTCCTTAGTTCCGTTATAAATCATCAATATAATCATTAAATACATATTTAGATAACTAAGTAGTCATCATAAAAAATTGTTTTTCATACTTGAATTGCTGCATTTTTGTTCCATTATTTATGTTTTTTGTCTTATTAATCCACTCTCTTACACACCCACACACACATTCATTCATCAAATTAAACTTCCTTTGAATTATACTCGTATGTGCACATTCACTGTTGTATCATAAAATTGAATATCCTTCTAATAAAAATAAAAGAAAATTTTTCCGCGAAAAGGATTTTAACTTCAAAAGTTATTTTTTAAAAGTAGAATCCAAAAAAATTTTACCATTAAGTCTAAGACCAGACATGAATTTTCAATTTTCTTGTATATAGCTTTTTTTTTCATACATATAATCTCTAACAGTTAACTGCATTTCCTGAATCCTGTTTCATTATTCTTCCTTTTTTTCTCTGCTGTTTGTATTATGAAAAAAGCTCTCATTAAGTTATATAAGGGTATAAGATTCATATAAAGTATACTATAGAAAATTTATCAGATTCCATTCAGTATATAGTTCTCATCATTTCAATATCCTTTTCTGTTTGAAATAAAAAATAATTCAAGATTTTGATTATTTTGTATTTTTTCTTTTTTGTTTTGTTTATCCAAATAGTATGTGTGTGGTTCGTTTTAAACGTCTAAGAGATAAATTCATATAATAATTTAATGTTAAAAGGAAAGGTATTTACGTGTATTATATATGATATAAAAATACTCTTTACAAATGAATGAATTCACGAAAAAGATAAAAAATAAAAACAAAAATAATATCATAACATATAGGACGAAAAGTTTTCGATGGCTAACAATTCTGTAATAACCTCATATCATCATCATCGTCATCATCATCAGGAAGTTCTGATGTAGAATTTTTCATAACGGTCGGATAATTTGAATCAGAATAGTCAGAATAAACGTTATACGTATATATGTATACACAATAATACACATGAATACTTTTCATTTATAAATACCAAAAAATAAAACAAATCATGAGAAGTATCTGTAGATAAATATATATGGATAGTAGATATTTTTCGAAAAAAAAAATTACTATTTTAAGAATGAGAAGTGGAAAAATAAAATAACAAAGCAACAATCCTTTAACCAAAAAAACAAAACGAAAAAGATAAAATAAAAAGTTCAAAAATAGAAATAAGTAAGTAAAAGTATGAGACAATAAAGATTATGAATATGATGGTATTCATACTATCTACCTATAATACTAGAAAATTTCATATCGCTCTAAATCATAAATTCACATTCGATTCAGATATCACTTTTATGTCCGAAAAGGATAAAAACCAAAAAAAAAAAAAAAATTATAGAAATGAAGTAGTAGGAATTATTACATATTTTGCGTTTATTTTCTAACAGAGAAAAAATAGAATGATAGCTAAAAATTTTTTTATTTACTAGAAAAACAAAAAAAAAAAAATTTACAAAAGGATACTAGAAGTTATTTTGATGATGACAATCGAAGCGTAGATATGCGGTAGGTACTTACAAGCATCAATTCAATGAGACGATGTTGACGTCCAAAAGGATAAAATAGATCTTCGAAATTTTTATTTTATTCGCGATTTTATTAAAAATAACAAAATTTACAAAAACAAAAAAAAAACGTTTGTTGAGAAGTGGCTATTAAATATATAACGTGTAGGACTTCATACTTTTTTCAGTCTAGACTATAAAAATACAAAAGGATCTATTTAGAATTTGGTTTGAGATATTTTTGGTAGGTGGTAGATTTATTATTGACTTGTTTTTTTTTTTCATGTTATTTTGTCTTTCTTCTAAATTATATGAATTGTATTTATTTTGACCAAACATATAATTTTTGTTTGTTTGTTTGATTTATTTGTTTTATATTCATATGACAATGAAAGGATTCTCTATATGCGTGATCCAAAATCATTCAAGTATAAGTTAAAACGATTGAATAAATTAATGAAAATTTATTTCTTCGAAAAATTTATTGAATTTCATTTTGAATACGGTGAAACATGGGTTTAATTGTATTAGTTAAAGCTTGTCCTTTTTATTACAAAAAATTTTCAAATTTCCCTTCAAAAAAAAAAGTCTTCTTCATCTCCCCATATTCGCTTGTCTTTTTTGAGAATCATTGTATCTGCCACACACTTTTTGTCTCAATAAAAAATTAACAGAATCGAATATCTCCAGAAAATATTTTTCTATAGTGAAATAATAATGAGCATTCGAAATCATAAAAGAATACGAAACATATGTATATGTATAAACATACACATAATATACATACATACATATGTCATATGTGTATCTAAGCAACGTAACCAATAAAATTTGTATACGTTATATTCGTATACATATTCTTTCAAAATTATTCTTGAAAAAAAATTCATTCGAAGGGATAATTTTCTGTACAATAACAACAATTACAATTATATTAAAAAGACAAAAATCTAAATATACAAATACAAAAATTCAAGTCAAAATTCGTCTGTACGCACATTTATAACGGTTGTTCCTAAAATTTTTAGCCAGAAAAAAAATAATCAAACAAGATTTTGTTATTTTTTTATGCGAGAATAAACTGAAAAACTCCAATATGATCTGAATATTCTGATTTTAACCGCCATGTGTGACATACTACTATTATGTTATAAATATGTCCAATATTTTCATTTTTAAACTCATTATAAAAGGACAAAACTAAAAGCTAAAAACTTTCGAAACATCCTCATGCAAATGTAACTTGAACTAGCTCATCATCGTACATATGAAACATATTTACTCCACTCAACTCTAACTTCACTTAAATAAAAACGCGCTTCTAAGAGATTTTACTTTTTCTCTAAAAAAGTCGAATCGAATTTCAAACTGAAATTTAACCGAAAGCATAAAACTGCCAATAACTGTGGTTTGAGGCAATATTTTGGCTTTTCTAACTGTATAAATGCCAGTCAAATATACAAGAATAAATTTTATTTGAATTTGAATTTTATAATAGAAAATATCTCTTGAAGATGAAAAAGAAGAAGAAGAAGAAGAGATAATAATAATGATGATTACGGAATAGAAAGAGAAACAAAAACAAAAAATACAAATCTTTAGTAAAAATAAAAAAATTTGAAAATATTCCAATTTGAAAACAGATAAAAAGTTACTTGCAATCAAAAACTCTCAGCTCAATGAAAAGGAATTAAAAAGAAAAAGGGTTGAAAAGGGGTGTGTTTTTTTTTCTCTTTTATTATATTTTTATTCTGATGGATACATTTTGAGTATGGATATGTTTTTTGTTGTTGTTGTTTTGTTTTGTTTCAAAGAATATTGAGTACATGTATCTATAGAATTGTAAAAAGGATGAATGTAAACTCAGATAAAAAGAAGAAGAAGAAGGTAGCTATTTGTAGAAGTTGTCATAAATACGTCATGTAAAGAAAATCAAAAAAAAACACAAATGTTATTTATAATTTCAATTGAAAATTTACAACATATAAAATATTACAAAAAAAAAAAAAAAATACAAATATGTGTGTATAGCAAATGAAAAATGTATACACATCATAGAATTTTGAAAAAGCTTGACGTATACAAAAAAAAAGTATTGAAATTTGGAAAAAAAAAATCAGAGATGAAGTCGGAAAAGAAATCATATATGTGTATGGACGATTTAAAGATACAGAGGGGGGAGGGGGTGGTAAGTAAATGATATACAAGACATACTATAAATTTTAAAATAAAAAAAAATGGATTTAGAATATGAGCTTGATATGTGTACAATCTACATATTAATTGTGATTCCTTTGGGCTTGAACATCACATACATACATAGATGTGTATAGAATCATATGTGTGAGTGGAGGATAAGTTTGAGGGGACATTTAAAAGATTAGATATTTTTCATTCCCTTGTTGTTTTTTTTTTTCGTTTTTATATATAGATCCTGTTATATGATTTTTTGTTATATCGATTGATAGAATAAATACTGAATTCATTTTTATATAAAATTATAGAATTACTGTTATATAATTTGCGTATGTGTTGTTTTTTTTTTCTCTGAATGATAGAGTACGACTGTACAAGAAACAAAAGTATAAAGGAATTAAAACGATTTAACAAAAAAACAAAAAATGTGGTTGTTTTTTTTCTTTCGGTTCAATTTTAATGTACGCATCCTTTCAAGAATGAGCTTCAGCTCTTGTTTAGTTCTTCGTATATTATACGAGTTTAGTAATAATCACCCTTTACTTTTTATTTTTGTGATATGTATTGTTGTCATTATATAATTTTCTTTATACGCATAGTATCTACATATATGTATGTACTAAAAAATAATACTTAAAAGGGAGACAATATAAAATTTTAAAAGGATAATATGTGGAGAGATATTGAAAAAGCAGAATTCAGATACATATAAGAAGAAAAAAAAGCAAAAAGGTTTGGAAAATTTTAAAACAACTTAACTTTTCATTTTCTTACTCTCTTCTATAATATATACAAAATTTCGATGAATGTTTAATCATTAGCACACAACAAAAAAAAAAAAAAGATACACATACACGGTAAAAAAGGGGTAGATAGGAGTATAATTTTGTATTCAAATGGGGATCTTCTTTATATGGCAATAAACCAAAAATCATCATATCGTAATAAAGAATTACGAAGACAGTAACACAGATGATGAGGAAAAGAGTCTGGTAATTACAATTGGTAACGCACACACGCATATCTTTTATTAAACAACTCTTTTTTCATTATTTTAAAATGGTCTCTTCGCCAATATTATAAAATAAAATCAAAAATCAATAATGTTCGGATTAATAATATGCGGCCTCCTTTAATTTCTCCCGCATTTATCTTTTAAAAATGAACAGGATTTTTGTCGTTGCCTAGAGGGTAGTTTTTTTGTTGTTTTTTTTTGCTTTGTAAAAATTGAACAGAAGTATACTTTTGATATATTAAAAGTACATTTGTATGTTACTTTTTTTTTATATTTATTGAATATTTAACAATTTTTGACAATGATAATACTTATAACAAAAAAAAAAAAAAAGAAGAAAGGTTTAATTTGAAAATGAAAATGAAAATTTAAAAAAAAAATGTTATTAGGTAAAAAATTAAAATCAGGATGCTGTAAAAAAACATGGTGTCTAAGGATCAATATTTTTTACATTTATTAATTACTTCATTCAAGTTTTTTTTTTCTTCCTTTTTTTTCATTTTAATAAAAATAAAAATTAATTTGAATGTGAGAGGGAATTAGAGAAAAATATCTTATGAAATTTGTTTGACTCAAAATTGAGAAAAACATGAACGTGTTAGTGTATACATACATACATACATGAAGTGTGTCTAAGCTCAACATACATATGATTTATTTATTTTTTTAAAAAAAATCTCGATACATATTTAAATTTTCTGAACGAATTTTAAAGAAAATCACAATCCAAAAGATAAATCAATGAGACAAACATATTCGAAAAACAACAAAAACAACAGAAAAAATAATATACGCATTGAAAGATTGGAAGAAAAATAAAAGTATTGTAAAATATTTAAAGAAAAGCTAATGATAATACGCAAACACACATACTTATTTCTTATATAAAAAAAGGGTTGAAATTTAAATAAAAATGTTTTATGCGAATTAAAATTTACAATCACACAAACACGCACACACATGAACATAAATTGTAAATTAATTCTATCAATAGGGGTTGTTATGCGTATATACATATGTATGAATGGATTGTGAAGGAAGTATAAAATGATGAGAAAGTGGGTGGGTTATATGTATATGGTGAATTATTGATTGAAATTATAAATATTCAAGACACAAAAAATAAAAAAATAAATAAAAACAACAAAGTGTGATGGTCTAGAAGAAATATACATAGTATGTGTATGCGTAAAATCATCAGTTGTTGTACCACATTGTCTTCATTTCGAATCTTTTTAGTTAAAATACATACATATATAACGAATCACTCATTAGATACATATCTGTTGTTAGGAATTAAAAATGGGATCAAAAATTTTTGTTAAAGAAGAATGAGAATGTGATTAACTTGAGTACAATTAAAGGAAGAAAGGATTTATAATATGTACAATATATGCTGCACGATGAATTGATGGAATAAAAACTAATATGGGAGACGACAAAAACACTTTACAATTTTTGGGGTAAATTCAAATAATAAAAAAAAATGTGCATGTGTGTATGTGTGTATACTTTGGAGATGATGATAAATTTGATTGGAATGCGAAATTATATTTGATTGTGAATATTCAATCAATATTAATCATTATAGGGTGTTCTTGAAATTTTTAATTATAGAAAAATGATTAAAGTAGTTTTTGTTTTTATATTTCTGACGTAAGAATTCAATTTGTTAATTAAAGTAGCATTGTTATGCTAAGTTTTTTTTTTTCTTAAATTATTTACAACAGAAATAAACAAATAAACTTTTTAGCATGTTAAAACATTATCTTTAGAAATTACACCTGTCTTTCATATCGGAGAAAACATATATTTACATATTTGTTTTCTTACGGGAATCAAAACACCATAAAATAATGAATAATAGTGAATGTGAAGAATGTGTTTTTGTTTTATTTTTTTCTGAATACAATAATTTAAAATAAAATGCTCTCAAGAGAATGTAAATTTTGTATGCTATATATGTATACTGTTATTCATTCGAATATGAAATATTTTCTTTTCATATATGAATTCTTTAAATTATCAAACAATATCTTAATCTCAAGGGTACAATTCAAAATTGAAACAGATACTTTTTTTTCTGTTACAATTTTTACAATGTTTTCATCATACATATTTCCTTATTTTTCTGATATATTTTTTTTTTTTTTCATTTTTACATTTTTTAACAAACAGAAGAAAAAAGGAATCTATATAAAATAAAATAAAAGGAATTTAACAGCTTACTAACTGCAACAAATGATTTTTTAAACAAAAAGAAAAATGACAAAATAGAAAAATATGTAAATGAAAAAAAAGCTTAATATTCCATTGGAAACACTTGATAGTAATATTCAGATACAATATACATACCTACATATACATAAGTATAGAATATTCATTTTTGTACATGTGCATGGCGCACTTCAATATGTTATAGATACATCAAGGTACTTAATGTGTTCATTCATTTTTATGTATACCTATTTATTCATTTTTTCTTCTTTTCTTTTTATTATTATGTATTATTTTTTTTTACATTACTGATGATTACCTATAGAAAAACAGTAAATCCTTATTTTTTTGTATTGAGACTTAAGGGACTAAATTATGTTTTAGAAAATGATGAGGAAAAAGTCATTTTTTAATAACAACAACAACAACAAAAAATACATACATGCTTCTTTTTTTTCTCAGATACATCTTTATACAAAATTTTTATGTTGTATTTTTTTATTTTGTATATTTTATATTTTATTTCTATTTTTTTCCTGATTTGTTTTTGTCTTATCATATATGAATTTCTTTTTTGGAAAAAAAAAAAGTATGATGCAAATATCACTGTCAATAGGATGATTTAAATGGTTTATTATTTCTACCTGGTCTACCATTCTTTATAAAAGAAAATCATCATCATCATCATCATCACCATTTCCACCATGGAATTATTATTACCATAATGTCATGATATTGTATCACCCATTCACTATATATGCACACGTACGAGTATCTATATGTACATATGTATATGGTATATTTATCATTTTAGTTTTGTTTCTAGAAGTTGTTCGTTGTATATATAATAGCTTATCTGTATTTATATAAAAATAAAATGATAAAAGAGAAAAAAATATTTCTAAATTCCTTTTTTTTTCTTCCTTAAAGTTGCATTCATACATGAGAAGGAATATAATACTATATAGTATCCTTTTGTGTTCCAATAATTATAAGAGAAAGCAAAAATTTGTTTGAAAAACATTTCTGACTATAAACGAAAGATTTTACATTTATATGAAACTATATACATATATAATATGATACTTGTTTATATTCATAAATTAAAAAATAAAACATAAGTAGCTACATACGCCTAGATATGTATTATACACCTACAAAATTCTATATTTAGATTATTATTATTATTATTATTTTTTTTTTGTATTAACATTGCAAGTGTGTGTCACACATATGCAAAAATGCATTATACAATATATACACTTACATGGGATTTTTGTGTTTCAAGGAAGTTTTGTATCAACTAATATATCTAGATTCACATTTTGAACAAAATCCTTAAAAAATATAAAAGATACACCATAAAACATATAATTGGATGGTATAAGATGAATATTTATATTTTTCAGTAAATTGAAGTACACGTACATATATGATATTGTATAAATAATGTGGGTGGGTGGGTAGAATTATAAACGATGAGTTTGTTATCCAATGTACTCGATTTTTCTCCTATATACTTTTTGTTTACACAGAAATTTTATCTTTTTTTTTGTTCTTCTTTTTTTTTTCCTTTTAACTGTATCCAAAGGAAAAAGTCCTTTTTCATTTTGTTTTCTCCTGAATTTATTTTGCTGTTAATAAACGACGAGAAGAATAAGGTGCTATATACCGCGGCGTTCACGTGTGATTTTAATTTTGGGCAGACGACGACAACATCTCGTATATTATGATGTAGAAAGACACCAACAACAACAAAAATATTTTTTTTTTTCTTGTATTTTTTTCATATATCCCTTATTTTATAAATGTTTAAGATTTTTTCTATTCATATTGTAAAAAAAACCATGTACATATATACAAACAAACAAACATATCATTTTTTTTCTATCATTTTAATACGAACAAACTTTTTTGTACATATGTACATACTATAATGTGCATATTTTTTATAATACATATATAAAAATTTTGTTGTTTTTTAATCCTTTGTTTTATTATTTTATCATATTTTTTTTCTGTGTTTCCAATTTTATATATTTTTTTCCTATTTTTATATTTATTTTCTTTTAACTTTCGAAACAAAAATTTATAAGAGACAGTTTTTATGTTTTTTTTTCTTTTGAAACGGTTGCTAATTAACAAAATATGCTCATTGGAATGAAAAACAAAAGGACTCACAACAAAAAACAAAATTGTATGTATATTTTATTTCTCATATTTTGTTCTTTTGTTTTTTTTTCTCTCTTTTGCATCGTACTAGCACTTTCATGTATAACATGATTTTTTTTTTATTTTCGAAAAGGAAGAAAACATTATTTAGCAGAAAATTTTTTATCCGGTTTTTAAATAGATAAATTTTTCCTTTATTTTTTAATTTTTTTTATCATACCTCAAATATAAATTTTTTGGGCTTATCTAAATTTTTTTTTTTTTCATTTTAAAAATCCAATTTTATTTGAAAATTTTCTCAAGGATTTTTTATTTTATAAAATTTTTCTATTGAAATTTAATTTTCCAAAACACATTTTTGTTTTGAAAATTTATAATATTAGCTTCTTATTTATTCAAGAGTCCTTTTTAAAAAATAAAATTTTTGAACTATTTGTAGAAAATTGATAATTAATCGTCGAATAGAAAAATTTTCTTTTATTTTAAAATTGATTTTTTCCCTCTTAACTACTATTAACAAGAAAAACTTCAATTTTTAATACCACTTTGTTAATCTCTTTTTCATTCTTATTTTTCTTCTTCTGATTTTGTGTATTTCATTAATTTTAATTTTAAATTCAAATAAATCCAAACAACTTTTATCTAATTAATAAAACGTTTTGTAAACAAAATTGATGAATCCTTCTAGAATTTTGTCTATAATACATGTCAAAGAGTTTTTGTTTTTTTCATGTGAAAACAATCGATGTCGTTTATCATCATTGTTATGCTATATAAATCTCATAATTTTCAGTATCTTTTGTCACATCCATCCCATATCAAACCATAACTATTATAATCGAACACATCACAACAATCACATTACCAGGTGTATAAATGAAACAAAAATTTGAATATTTTCATTTTAATTTAACAAAATCTATCAGTCATTTTACAATTGTGTAAGAAATTTCATGAATTTATGAAAGCTAAAATCAATAAATTTGGTATTTATCTTAAATCCGCAATCTTGAACATTTTAAATGATATAATTACGCAAAGAATAGATTCTAGATACTTATATAGACACCACCTTGTTCCTATAAACCATTTTAACCCATTTCACTTGTTTTACGTATATATTAAAATCTATTAGAGAAAGTTTATGAAATCAGAACATATACCACCTCAAAAATTTTCTATCTATCTATCTTTTGTTCGATTCGATTCATTAAATTACCGCCCATCTTTAAAGCGATAAATCAAAACCACCATCAAAACCAAACAACACATTGTTGCTATACATATATTTATTTATATTTGCAAATATAATTCTGTATTGTTATGTTGTATATAATTTTTCATTGTTATTGTATAATATACAATCAATTTTGATGGTTTTTTTTTTTTTTTTGGTGAATGGTAAATAGTATCAAGTAAAATCCTTATCCGATCAAAATAAATTATATTCATGTATCTATGCTATGAAAGAGCAAAGGGTGTGTGTGTGTGTGTGTATTTTGTATTTTAATCCTCACACTAAATTTCTAAAATTTTCATAATAATTTGTATATGTACTATTATATAAATCTTTTTATCATTTCAATCTTTCAAAATTTCTCAAAATTTTCAATTCTCAATCTTAATTTACAACATCATCTTCTTCTTCTTCTTATTCTATTTGTAAAATGTTATTCTTCAATTTGTTTAACAACAACAGTTCATCAATAAACTACATTCAAATACTGTATATTGCAAATATCTTAAATTTTGTATAAATGTTTACATCTGTATCTGTAAATTTTTCTTTTAGAATCTTCTTAAATCTCACACTCTTAATTATACTGATTCTATTAGCTATATGTAGATACTATTTTCCAAAAATTGATGATATGGCTTGTTTATGTGAATAAATTTATCTAATACAAGAAATTAAAAAGAAAAAAAAAACGTATACATATATTTAGATACTAGATTGTTGATTTCTTAAAAATTATAAACAACACACAGTGAGAAGAAGTACTTATGTAATCGAGTACATGATATGTATACGAGTATGTTTCCTATAATATGCGGAAGAGTTAAAAATTTTTATACTAAAACAAAAAATACAAAAAAAAAATAAAATTATATTGTTCTATGAAAAAGTATGAGATATATGTATGTATGTAAGAAAATATACATGGTGTGGGAATATAAACAATAACAATAACAGCAACAACAACAGCAGCAAAAAATATATATAAAATATGTAAGACAAAAGAACACCATCATTATTCTTTTATAAAACCACCCCAATTTAATAATTTTCAGAAAAACATTTAAATTTTCATCTTATTATTTATCTGTTGTAATATCCTTATATTTATATGTACACATATTATGATACGCATATGCATATGAGTACTCTACAAACACTTTTATTTATTAAAGAACCTGTATTTAGATATACATATGTACATACGTTATATGTATATCTATACACACGTATCTTAATTGCCTCATTGAAAATTTTCTGTGGTATCATGCGATTCAATATAAAATTTATATGATATAAAAGAGAAGTTATATTAAAAAGTGTGGTGTATGTATGTATGTAAATGTATATTAAAAATATTATATGCGTATTGAAACAATTTTCGACATCCTTTCTATAATTTTGATAAACATTTTAACAATAATAAAAGTTTAAGAAAAGTGGAAATATTAAAATTAAAATATTCACAATTCCACGAAAAAAAAAAAAACAAAACCCTCAACCAAATATTCTCCAACCACCCAATATTTCACATTTTTGTTGCTTTTTTTTCAATATGCGAGTATATATAAGAATTACAATATCAACACCATCATTATCATATATACATACCGTTTCAGCTACACCTTATTCTTTACTCATCCTTTTTTTTTTTTTTTTTTTTTTTTTTTTGATAATGATAAAGCTTTCTTGCATAATAACCGAAAAATATGATAATTGGAAAATGTTTATTTTATTTCTTTCGTGAAGGAATTTCATATTTTAAATATTTACATAAATATAAAAAATTACATATGTGTGTACATATATGTACTATACACATTTACTGCCGATACAAGATACAAGTATAGTATGTAGAATGTAGATACACAAACGCACAAATTAAATAAGGAAACAACAACAATAACAAAAAAATACATGATATTTAATTATATATAAAATTATAATATGATTTCATCATGTGTTGTTTTTTCATTAGATTTTAAGGTATATCGTATAAAATAATTGATAATAGCTATCTTCAAAACATTCGATTTTTGGTAAATATGTATATTTTTTTTAAGCTTGAAATACAAAAACATACACAACATACGAGTATACATACAAGTAGAGAGAATGCATGTTTATCATAGATGAAAATATATTTTATTATTATAATTTAATGAAAATAATAACCCTTTATTGATAGATAAAATATATATATATGTACAACATACTACTTAAAGTATCTATAAGTAAAAATATATCTTACATATGTATATGTATACGTAATAAAAAATAATCCTTTTTTTTTAGATGAATACATATATGTTTAACATACACGCGTGTTTTATATTTTATTTGAAACTTAGACAATTAGTTAAAGTCGTTTCAATTTTATGATAAATTCATTCATATACATATTTTTGTAAAAAAAAACAAAACTTGATGATAGTACAAGATATCTGTAATAATAAGACTAAAATAATAATAATAACAGTAAAACAAGAAAGGGAAAAATAAAGAGAAAAAAAAACAATTTATATATGGAAACCATAAAAATATGAAAAATCCTTTTATAGGCTTTCAATATTTCATTTTGATTGGAAATTATTATCATATGTCATTTTGAATTTTTTGTATATATTATGTATGTATGTATGTACTCATATATGCTTAAAAAAATGTGCGTAATAATATGCATAAAATATTACAAGATTTTTTTCTTTTATGATATTTTTACATAAAAGGATTTTTGAGTAATGTAATGCCTTTAATGTAATAGATTTTTCCTTATATTTTTCGTTGTTCCTTAAAAGGGGTTATTTATGAAAAGAAAAAAATCAAAAATAAAATGTACTTTTATTATTTCAACAGGGTGACTCGTATGAAAAATCTAATTGAACAATAGATTGATTGATTGCAAAAGCGTAGCAGTAAGACCATTTTTTTTTTTTTTGCTAATTTCTTTTGCATTTTATCATTATTGTGTGCAGATTGCTTATAGATCACATGTTGGCGAAAAATTTCGAAAATTGCTCTCGTCGAACGCTTTTGTTTTTCGCCTTTATTGTGTTCTCGGCTTAAAGTGATTAAATTTTTTGTTATACATCCTGTTAACATAAGAGATTTATGTATGTGTTACATGATAAAAATAAAATAAAAACAAATAAATTAAAATTTTCGAACAAATTTATAAATAATAATTACATTATTCTTTTACGTACAACAAATTACGCAAAAAATTGTAATTTTCATAAAAAAAATCATTTAAAACACATGACATGTTATTTACGTAAATTTCTAGATATCTAGAAAAGCAAAAAAGAAAAACAAAAAAACTCAATAACGAATCGTTTCCATTTTTTTTCCAGTACGTTTTACAAATATGAAATTTTTTTTTATTTTGTGTGTTTTGGTTTATCTTATCAAATTTTCATTAAAATGAACAAATGAACATTTTTGAATAAATCATTTTTTTTTTTAAATTTAAATTTAAAACAAACTGTTACTCAAGCTCATTAAATATTGTAGATTATGATGATATGCCATAGATATCGAGATATACAAATAAATCTGTAATAAAATAAGATTTTGAAAAAGAAAAAAAAATAAATAATCAAAATAACAAAATAAAATTTAAAAAAAAAAACAGAAAAGAAAAGGTAATAAGATGATAAATACATCTAGTAATAAATTTAGCCTCAATACAAAATATGGCAGAAAAATTAAATTAAATTTTTAAAAAAAATACATAAATAAAAAATAGATAATTTTTTTTAACCTATAACACAAAATAATAAAAGTAGCTTTTTCGAAAAAAAAAAAATTTTCTGCGCAATAATAAAAGATAAAATCATAAAACAATAAATTTATTTTTTTTCCATATATTTAAAATTTAAAATAAGAAAAATAATATATTGTGTTTTGTATCTTTTTAATTGTATGTATGTATGTATTACCTGTACATTTTTCTTATTCTATTTTTTATTTGTTTTTTTATTTCCTTCATTTTCAAAATCATTCTTCATTGTCATCTGATATTTATTTCATATTTGATTATGATGATGAGGTGTTAAAGATATTTAATAAATATAATTATTATAAATTTTAATACTTGTATGTGTATTTACATATCTATGTATGTATGTACATACGTGTAAAAGTATTTTGTTTATTAATAAATTTATACTGTTTATTTAATTGCTGATTTACCTAAATTTTCATATTGTATATGTACATACATATATATAATTTTTTTTTTCACTCATGATTAAATAAAATATTTAAGAAGAAATAATAAAATACTATGGAGCCCCAGAAATGATTGCAAAATATCTTTATTTGTTTATATTTTTGTCTTTTTGAAATAATAATAAAAATTATTAATCACGACATGAATAATTATAAATATAAAAAATTACTGTATACATATACAAATACAAAGTATGTATTCTTGAGAATTGAAAGAAATACTATGTTTAGGAAAAACAAATAGAAACTTAATTATGAATAAATTCTAATTGAAATTAATTTATTCAAAAAAAAAAACATCTTATTTTTCTAGATTGATTTAAAAATAATATCAATGTTATTCAAGTTACAATGCAAAATTATTAGTGTAGTGTTTTGTCGATTTTTCAACATACTTTTAAAAAAAAAAATTTTTTTCCTATAATTTCCATCGCATTAAAAACACAAAATATATCGTGTTTGATGTTTTTTTTTGTTTATTTTGTTTTTAATCCTAATTTTCTTGTTTTTTACGGATAATAAAAAATTCTTTTTTACCCTTCCACATAATTCTTCATTAAATTTGCACCCAATTACTGTCAATAAAATCAATCAATTCGTGTTCATTCGTTTTCATTAAAATATTATTTTTTTTTTTTTGTTTTTTTTTGTTTTTGGTTTATTATCTGAATTGAGTCATAAAACTGCGGCAAAGTGATTTTTATTAGTAACAAAAATGATACCAGTTATTTAGAAAAACAAAATTTGGATTTTTTTCATTATTATTATTTCATTGTTTTTTATTGTGCTTGCATGTTATTTCGATACCAAAATTATCGTATTAACTGATAAATTTGAAGAAAAAAAAAGTAGAATTAAACAAAAGAACCCTTTTCTTCAACTTGAGTAAAACTTTTTATCGTGTCGAAGGACTAAGAAAAAAAAAAAACATTTAATGAAAGTATTCATTTTTTTTCTTCGTTTTTTTTACTGTTCATTAGCTATTTTTTATGAATTTTTTTTTTTCGATTTCTTGTAAATTATTTTTCTTCGATTTTTGATTATTTCCTTATATTTTTGGTTTTTCTTTTTTTTTTCTTCGTGTGAAAATTAACGTGTAACTGCAACAACATGGCACGGAAATTATAAATTATATTTTCAGATACATACTTTTTTTTTCTGTTTTGGTGTACAAAATTTAAAAAAAAATCGAATTTTTAGTTTTCTTTCTCATTTTGTTCATTTTTATTTACATTTTTGAAAGTTTAATTATTTTTATTATTTCTCTATGTGTACTTTTTTTTCTTCCTTTATTTTTGGTGGCTAAAAAGTTACCTATACCCATTTAAATTAACACAATACAAAAATATTCTGAAATAAAAAAAATACCAAACAAAGAGAGATTTTAAATTACCGAACCAAAAAAATAAATGAAGAATAACCAGGATGACAAAAAAACCCTTATCATAATCTTCTTGTGTCTCCTTTTCTTTCTTTTTTTTTAATACTCTACTAAAATAATACAAAATATTGAAAATTTAGGGTTTTTTGTTATGGATAGATAAAATTTATCTTAAAATTATGGATGAATGAATAGATGAATACGAAATAAATAAATATAGAAAAGAAATTATTATTACACAGAGTATCTACATATGTACATATATAAAAATCATAATAATGATGATGATGGTGATGTTGATGATGGAATTGACAGAATGAATGAAGAGAAAATTTTCGTTAATACATTAAAAAGTTATTTTTTTTTTTTGTCTGTTCGATTGTGTACACCATATCATAACAGACAGAGAAAAACCAAAACCCCATCACTTTTCATTATATTTTGTATATAAATTTAAAATTTTATTTAAATTTTATAGTTATACTAAAAGAAAATATGATATGAACGAGATCAAAAAGTTTTCCTTCCCTTTTCTAATTTTGTTTTTTTTTTTTTTGATTTTCAATAACTGTAAATGAAAATGTTTTTTTGATTTTCTAAAAAAAAAAGTGAAAAATAAAATAAAGAGAAAGTTTTTATAATTATAGTTATATCTATGTAAATATGTACATTTATGTATATGTATGTATTTGTAACTATTTTTGAAAGTCAAAAAAGTCTGAATCTGATGATAAATAAATAAGTGAATATCTATAAATAAAATAATATATATCTATGTATGTATTTGAAAATATAAATGAAAATTATTTATGTACCTACATATTTTTCTATACATATACGAGTACAAAAAAGGAATATGCAGGGTAAACTAGTTATGTTTTTTTCCAAATTGCTTTTTTATTTGAAATTTAAAATTTGAAAAGAGCTTGAAAAATTTTTTTAATTCAAATAAAGGACTTCAATGCCAGAAAAAAGTATTCTCACATTTCTGAAATTTAAAAAGCTTAATTTTTTTTCAATTTGAAACTTTGTTTTACAAATAAATAATTTTCAATAAGCTTCAAAGTTGATATTTTTACAACAAAATTGGTCTGAGTCTCCAAATAAAATAAAAAATCAAATATACTTGTGGAATTCAAAAGATATTTCAAAGTAGATATTATGTCGATTTTCTCATATCACAAAAAAAAATTCTTCGTTTAATATTTCATTTATTGTTTGAATATTTTTTTTCTAGATCATACACAAAATTGCAACATACATATATATAATTTGTAATTTAATAATAAAACATTGACTTAACATTGTTGTTTATCAGTGGCGCCAGAAAAATAATATGATACATATACGTATATTCTTCTTCTCCTCCTACATACTTACAGTAAAAATTTTTATTATCAACAAGAAATTATTAAACCATATAAGAAATTTAAAAAAAAAATAATCAAAGATAAAAATAAAATCAAAAGGAATTCTTTTCAAATCGAAAACAACAATAAAAAAAATGTATCTTAAGGTGTCATGTCATCATTATTGTACATATCGTTAGTTGATCATCAACATTTTGAACAAATAATAATAATAATAATAATTGAATTAATATAAATATAATTTATTATCACAATTAGATTATAACTCCACCTACTCATATAAATGTTTTCAACAGAGTATATGTACATTATTTCACGTGATATAAAATATGTATTGTAGGTACAACCTATGTTTAATTAATTCGAATTATACATATACATATTTAAAATTTATATAAATATCATATTACACATTCTTTCTCTTCACATACGAGTATGTATATAATATATTTATCTCAACACATTTTTATAGGTGCTTTATTATTAAATATCTTTTATTTATTTATTTCTTTTTCTTTTTTTTTTTTTTTCATTTGTACATCTGATATATACCCGTGCATCTGATAAGAAAACTTATTTGTGATGAATTTATGAATAGATTTTAAATTCAACAAATATATTTATTAATTTTTTTTTTTCATTCTCACTGATATCTTATTTTTATGTATGTTTGTATGTATGAACTTGTCCGTTAAAATTATTTAGAAGAAGAAAAAAAAAGGCAATGTGAAGTCATATTATGAAAAGAACAAAATAATTATGTACATTGAATTAAAATGAAAAAAAAAAAACACTAATAATAATAAAAATTGATAAAATAATAAAATCTATGTATGTTGATTATTGTATGTAGACAGGAATTTTGTAACATTATACATATAATTACTCTACACAGATACTTTATTGTTGCATATGTACAACAACAAGAACAACAGAAAAAAAAAACAAGTTAAAATTATTATGGCTGCGACAAATTATAGATAATATAATTGCTTATTTTTTATTTTATTCTATTTTTTTTTTTATCTCAGTAAAATATTTAAAATTGTAGGTATGGCTAAAAAACAAGAAAAAAATAATTGTGTTTTATTAATTTCTTTTTCAACTTGGATTTTTTTATCGTTATCTGATATTTGATGATTTTTCAAGATTTTTATTATTAAGATTATGAAATTAATAATAGACATGTTAAATTTAATTGTATTCGTAAAACAAAGACATAATAATTATATTTTTTTATTGTATTTTAAAATAGATATGAAAAAATAAAAATTTAGAACAAGATCGTTAAAATTGTCATTGACTTGAGCATGTGATAACGATTAAAAATATTTTGAAATACCTATTTTTTTTTTTAAAAAAAATTCAATTTCGAAAGTATAAAATTAGTTTTGAGCTTCAAAATCCTAACAGTAGTCGAAATAGATTCTTCTAAAAATTGCGCTAGAGCCCAGTTAAATCGATGGCCTCCTATAATCCAAAGATTTCGCTAATTAGAATAAAAAAGAATATCCCCAAAAATTTTTCTTTCTAATAACTTTAAACCACAATTTAAAATTAACACAAAATAAATTCGAAAACAAACAAAAATTTTCAAAAACTGAAATTTGATACTCATTCATACACAATACGTTTTTCTTTTTTTTTTTGTGTTATTGATTGTATTTCTTATTTATAGTCCAATTATTACTCAATAAAATAAGCCTAGTAATCATTTGACAAATATTGATTGATTGATTACAAAAGGTTCAAAGGGATTGAGCCATTATGTACAACAGAATCAAAAATATATAACACAAGAAAAAAGAAAGAAAGAAAAAAAGAAAAAAAACAAATATGAAATAATAAAACAAGATATTAACAAAATTTTATCCTAATCTCTTTAAATGTACCAACATTATAAATAATACCCTTTGACGTAGCATGATAAAGCAAAATTTTCGCACCCTTTTCAATTTTATGAAATAAACAATAAAAATAAAATACAGGACTAAATATCTAGAATGTCCTTAATACTTATACTTATACATTACATACATAAAAATTTTTATGAGAAAAAAGGGAAAATTCGATATTATGTACTTAATGTAAAAGAATTCCTGAATTTCAAATTTTGTTTTTACGTTTTAAATAATTTTTTGAAATTATTTTAATTTTCAAAAAAAAAAAATTGAGTATGTAATAAAATTAATTATTTTTTTTTTATTATTTTATTTTCAGATTAAAACATTAATTGGGGAAGTGACAAGATTGCAAGTACTCCAAGAAACACATATTGTACAAATACAAAGACTTGAAGAACGTTTAGAGGCTAAACGTCAGCATATACTAAGGCTAGAAGCACGCCTTGAAAAACAATCAGACCTTGAAGATGAAGATAAAAAAGAAAACAGGTAAATAATTTTAATGTTCTAATTTTTTTTTTTTTTATTATCACACAGTTAGAAATATTTTTTTTATGATAGATACACATAACTTTAAAATCAATAATAATACCTAAATATCAGTTTTTTGATTAACATTTTATGAATCATATAAATCTTTTGTTTTTCTGTGAAAAAAAAAAAACTAAATGTTAAAAATAACTTTTGTGTGAAATTTCACAAATAATTGCGAAGTATTTACACTTCAGTACATAAAAAACGAAAATGAAGGAAAAATGTATTTAGTTCAAGTTCATATTCATATTTGAAATCTAATTTCCAAAATAATTTTGTCGTCATTCTCGTCACACTTCTATAGTAATAACTAAAGCGTCAATACTTATTAATCACACTCATTCAGCGGTAATTCAGGAAAAGCTTAGGCTTTCAATTTTTACAAATTTCTTAAAGCATCCAAATTTTATTTACCTTAGTGTTTTTCTTTTTCGGAAAAAAGCCAACAAAAAAAATCCATTTTTGGGCTTCAATAAAATAAATTATTAATCAGATATTGCGCTTTAGAAACAAACAAATTCTTAAGTTTCTTTTGATGTTTTCCCGACAAAGTGATAATAATGAGCAATCGATGAAGTAATTTTTAAAAAAAGAACAACAACAATAAAATACAAAAATTTCCAATTATTTTCGCTTTAAATCAATTACACAATTTGTTTTATTTGTTTTTTGCATTGAGAAAAAAAAAGGTAATAAATTTTTTATGTAATTTTCAAAAGTAAAAAAACCAGAGAAAAATATTTAAAAAATGTAATTGTAATGGTATTTACTTTTTTCTGTTTTTTTTTCTTTCAGTAATTTGAGATCACTGGATATGTCAAGTCCAGCTGTTGCAGCAGCAGCGGCCGCTGCAGCAGTTGCAACTGATGCCAAACAATTTCAAGAACTTCTACTTGAACGGACCAAAGCATTAGCGGCAGCACAAAATGAGGCGCTTAAATCAAATTCCAGCTCAGATGGTAAAAATTATAAAATATGTATATCTTTATCTTTTTTTCCTTTCTTTTTTGTTTTTTACCTTTTTCTTTATTTTATTTATTTATTTTATTATTAGTTGTATTTGTTGCACTTTTCAATTCACACTTACATAAGACTTCTTTTTTTTTCTTCTTGTTTCATTGTTTATTTATTTTATTTTTTGTTTTATAGCATTTGCTATCTTTGAAAACAAAAAAAAAAAAAAACAAAAATAAAAAAAGATACATTCGATTTTTATTGAACACTTTAATTATTTAATTCCATTGCGAAATTGTTGAATTCTTACACCTTTCAATCAATGCGATACGTTATATGCGTTAAACGTTTGTTTATCTTCTGATGTGTTATAGTGTGGGAATAAAATCCGCGAAAGGCACAGATGACGTGATATTACATATTATTATTCAGTATTCATACATACATATATGTTTATATACATATGTTCACCATATAACATATATTGTATTGGTTTGCAATCGTAAAATATAAATTTCTGCTTTGATTCATTTAATTTCTTTTTGAAAAAAATGCCGCATATGTGTTTTTATTTATTAATTTTTTTTTTTTTTATTAAATTCTGTTATTTTATAACAGTGTTTGTCAGTGGGGGTAATTGGCGCCAATAACAGAGCTTCGGCTAACTTTTATGATTTTATTGATTTCGATACCGACTTTATTGATTCATTTTATGAATTTAATATGCAATACAATTTAGATTTATTTTGATATGAAAAAAAAAAAAAAATAAACGAAAAGAGAAATCAGAATGAGTTTTAAGCAAACACAGACAATTGTGCATAAATTTTTTTTTACATTTACCTATAATATATTTTTCTATCATTTTTATTACATGATAATTTATTTCAAATGATATTTTTCAAAGTGTGAATGCTAACCTCGCTTTATTATTATATTATTATTATTATTTAATTTTTAAAAAATTTTAAACAATTGGATAAAAAAAATTGTTTTCTAACAAAATTAAATTTTATTTTCATAGTTGTTTTACGAGAAAAAAAAAAATACTAAAAATTATTTCCATTTTCAATGTTGCTATTGTTGCTGACTGATACAAAATTCTTTAAAAATTTAAAAAAAAAAATTTGTTATTGTTTTTCTTTAATAATAAAATAATGAACATTGCTTTTACATAAATATTATCATTCTATTTTTTTCTGTAAAACAACAAACAAACAAAAAAACAAAACATATCCCATATTTTCCTCAACAGGATCACCACTATCTCCGCTACTAGAACCATCAAAATCACCATCTTTAATAACATCACCAACAGTCACGACAATAGCAACAGATAAAGTTAATACAAATCAAATATCTGAAAAGTCTAATACAACTGTTTTAAATAATGATCAAATTGAATCACCAACAGTGACATCAAACACTAAAAATAATAATCATAATGATAATTCATCAATAGATCATAAAAGAGATACTTCATCTCCTCCTCCTACTAATTCAACAACAAGTTCTTGTTCTTCTTCTTCATCTCAAAATATTGCATCATCATCATCAATCAACGTTGATAATGATATAAATCCTGAGATGACAACAAAACAACATAGAAATACAATAAATTCAATATCAGATCTAAACAACACCACCACCACCACCAATCATGTCTTTAACTCTTCTGATGCTCTATTTAAAAAACCCCCAAGGGATAATTTGAATTCACCATCTAATAAGTCAATGGTACAACATTTTCAAAATATTGAACAATTTGGCGCTACATTCCTTGATGATGACATTTTGAATGATTGGTGCCGTAGCAGTGTTGTTGGCGGCGGTGGTGGTAATATTGGTAATTTTGAATTTCATCCACCATCAGCCCCATCGACTCCCCAACCGTTGTCATCAATGATGACATGTGTAGCAAATGCTTTTCCATCATCTACAAGACCTTCAACAGCACCATCGACTACATCCCTATTGAGTCAGTTAGTTAATTCAACATTTCCAAATTCTCTTCTCACAGACACATCAGTTAATTCAGCCGTTAATTCACATCATGATATTGATAAGGCAAGCAGTCATCATGAGACATCATCAACAGCAAGTACACCAAATTTACAAGATGCTCGATCAACTGGTGATGAACATTTGAATGGTAGCAATAGTTGTATGGGGAGTGGTAATAATATTGCAAGTGGTACAAGTGGTACATCAAACAATATGACATCGATGTCCTTATCAATGGCCAAAGGTGAAGATAATAATAATACTCTTGGTCCATTACCACATGTATCAGCAGGATTCCTTCCGGCATTACCATTTCAATTTCAAGAACATGGAAGATTTCGTTTTGCTGAAGATCTTCAAATGCCACCTGGAACAATGGCTGGACGTTTAGGTGATTCATTAATACCAAAAGGTGATCCAATGGAAGCAAAACTTCAAGAGATGTTACGTTATAATATGGATAAATATGCAAATCAAAATTTAGATACATTACACATATCAAGACGTGTACGTGAACTATTATCCGTTCATAATATTGGACAACGTTTATTTGCCAAATATATTTTGGGTTTATCACAAGGTACTGTCTCAGAACTTTTATCAAAACCAAAACCATGGGATAAATTAACAGAAAAAGGACGTGACAGTTATCGGAAAATGCATGCATGGGCATGTGATGATAACGCTGTTCTATTATTAAAATCATTGATACCAAAAAAAGGTAAGTGGTCGAATTTTTCCAGGTTATCATAATTATTATTTTTTTTTTTTCAAATGTCTCACAAAATGTATCATGAACAGATTTATTTGTGATGTGTTTATTGCGAAATCAAAGCCTATGAGAAAAAAGTTTATCCTTTTTACTTTTACCGTAATTCAATTCTCATAAAGGTAAAAAATAAAACTTCGTCTTTTATTATGCGCTTGTAGAAAAATTTTAATCGCAGCTATGTCAACTTCGGATTTAAACTTGTTAATCACAGATGAACATTGTAATCTGTAAAGTTTTAGACTTTTAATGAAGTGAATAAAAAATATATGTATGTAATTATGTATGTGTGTGTGTCTAAATGTATATGAAATAAAATTTTAAACTAGAAATGATAATAGAAAAAATTAAACTTTTCTTCTTTCCCTCCCTCTTTTTTTTTAAATAAAAATTTCATTTAGATTTGATAGAAAAATTCTTGTTCATTTTTGTTCAGCATAATTTTTCATAAATAATTACATCTTCAATAGTTAGAGGTATATATGTATGTGTATACAAGTATCTCGTGTACTTTAAGCATATTACCGCAGTACATAAATCTTTCATCAAGTATTTAATTAACGTAAAATACCGATTTATTAAGTATCGCTACTTTAAAATGATAGAAGTATTTGCAGTATATAGAAGAATAAAAGCGAAACGTAAAACAATATAAATAAAAAAAAAAAACGTAAATGCAGATTTTATATTTATATGTATGTGTGTGTATGTACGTAGTAAATAAAATTTTTTAGTCGATAAAATATATATATTTTATGCAAATTATTATTCTGTTGCCATAAATTTTAATCATTTCTATTTATGGTCTTAGCAACACTACTGTGTGTTATTTTGTAAAGGTTGCCAATAATTAAAAAAAAGGATTTTTTTCTTTTTCAATTTGCAATTAATTTTTTTTTTGTTTTCTTTTGAAATTGAGATGAACTTTGAAAGAATGAAACACTAAACAGCATGAACATAAAATTTTAAGGATATTGTGTTGTTTGTAAAAGCAACACATAATTTTTATAAGCAAATATCCTTTTAATTTTCTTGTACAATTTTGCAGTCGATAACTGATCTGCCGTACAAAGGACAATCGCGTCAATTACATTTTCACTCATTTTGAGTTAAATATATTTATGATATAATATATAGTTATATATATGAACTGAAGGAAAAATTCTCTATTAAAAAATATGTCTATATATTATATATTATATATATAATTTAATTTTTTCACTAGTTCATATGTATAACTATATATTATATCATAAATATATCTAAGTCAAAATGAGTGAAAATGTAATTGACGCGATTAGCCTTTGTACGGCAGTGATAGTCGATTTATATAAAAGAAATGCTAACTTACAGAAAAAGGAATAAAAATTGTTTTATTTCTTATTGTCCTTTAAATTTCTAAAATTATTAAATAGTGCTCATTTAATTCGAACAAATTATTGGCCTTGGCCAATTGTTCATTGTATAGCTTTTATTTGGTAGAACACAAAAACTAACGCTCTATCAGTTTTCTTCTTGGAGTTTTAAAAGAGAATAAACTTGGAAAAAAAGGAAAACCAAGAAAACAAAATACAGCAATAAGAAAATATATTGATAGTGAATGCCATTCGTAGACTATTAACACCACCCCCACCATATTCAGGTACAAATCAATGTTTAACAAATATTTCCTCCATATTTTCAATTCTACTTTTTCCTTAAATTTTTTTTTCCATTTCAAACAAGAATTCAATAAGTCTAAAATGTTTATGGCATGTTAAAAGCAATTGGTGATTTTTGGTGGTTTGTCCGATAGCCATTCCATTGAGAATTCATACTATTATCCTTGTAAAATGAGGGTTTGGATGATGATGGAATTTGTACGCTAATAAGAACTGCAAAGTCTTTTTAAAACTTTTTTTTTTATATAGGAGTAATATTTTGTGGTTGGTGGAGGATACCTTCAATGCGGTCAAAATGTTTTTTAATTCGCGGTTAATCCAAAAGGCTTTATTTTATTGATTTTTTTTTTTTTTTTTTTATATGTTCACGTTGTACATTAAATTCTTGAACAATTGTAAAAAAGAAACAAAAGGAAACGATAGTTGTGGGAAGGAAAGAGGGTTGAAAAATTTGTTTTCAAAGAATTACATTACGATTGAATTGAATCTAAAGAAAAATTAAAATTTATTCGATGTTTACCTGCAAATATTATGTAGTCATCGACGAATATGTGGTAAAAGTTGAGGGTGAAAATAAATTTATATGTTTTTCGTTATTGTTGTTATTGTTATTTTTTTTTTATTGCATAAAATTCCACTTACACACGATATTCTTAAAGTATAGTACAATATGTATATGTTCATAGTTTTATTGATATTGTAGTTTTGTTTAGTAGAAATTTTATACACATGTCATATGATAATTTGAAAAAGTTTTTTTTGTCATATAATTTTTCTTATACAATTTCTTCGAATTGCAATAGAAAGCGACAATATAAGCGCACATACTTATGTATATACATTTGTATATTCATATATGGTTTTATTGATTTATATTTTCTCTTTTTTTTTTGTTTTGTATTCAACATTTTATTATTTGTGTATTGCATATACATATACGTATGTATGTATGTTTATGGAAAATAGTTTTTAAATGATAAATTATAGAATTTATTATAAAACTCTTTTACAGGTAAAGTTTTTTCAATAAAAAACATTTTCATTTCTACTAAATTTAGATATATGATAATATATTGAAAGTTGTTAATATGAAAATGAGTATACATTTTCGTAATGAATTGTTATTGTGAAATAATTTTATTAAATGAAAAGAAAAATAAATTGTATAATGAGTTTTAAGTTAATTTTAAATTATAGGAATATGACATGATTGCAATATAAACTGGTTTTAATTTATATTCATACATGTGTATATATAGGGTGCTCTAATTTATAGAATATTCCAAAACTTTGTTGTTTTCTTTCGTTCACTTTAATTTCTTTGAGAATTGAGTCTAATTTTCTTCTGAGACATATTCTTGTTTCTTTAATAAATTCTATAAAATTTTATTACATTCTTAATTTTTATGTGTTTTTCTCAACATTATCAAAATATTATTATTCTTCAAATAATAATAACAGAATGAAGAAAAAAAAAACAACTTTTTAAAAAGCACAATAAAATCTGAATCACGCTAATTTTCATAATTTTTTTCATAATATATTCTTCAATACAATCACAAATATAAGGAAATAATTTTTTTTTTTACTTAGAACAAAATTTTATTTTTTAATAAACCACAAAAAAAAAAAAGAAAAAAAAACATTATTTTAATTAGTTTTTTGTTGAGAAGAAACAATAAAAATATTTCATTTCTAAATTTTATATTCTTAATAAATAAAAATTAATATAAAAAAAATAAATGAGAAAAAAAAATTAAATAAATAAATAATCGAGCATGCATATTAAATGTATGTGAATTCATTAAAAATAAAAATATTTTTTTTTATTAACACGACAATCAAAATAATAAATAAAAATAATAATAATGAAAAAGAATAATGATTTTCTTTCTCTCTCTTTTTTTTCGTCTCTCTCTCTCTCTTTTTCTCTCTGTAGATTCATTAAATATAAATTATCCTCTTAAAATCGCATAATTTTCTATAAAAAAATTTTTTTTTACATATACGAGTATACACAAAAATAAATACATACTCATTCCATACTTTTTATACATGAAAATTAAAAACCTATTTATAGGTTATATTTATTCCGTTATAAAATAATATTTTTATTCATTTTCTCACGTAGTGTGAAGAAAAGTCCAAACTTGAATATATTTTTAATAGGCAAACCGGTTATAAATGCTAAAAAAAAATTAAAATGAAAAACACAAAAGAAAAAAAAAAGACCATTTCATATTTTATGAAATGAAAATATCCTTATACCAATAATTGACAATATTTATGGTGTTTACACATGAAATAGAAATCAAAGTCTCAAAAAATTAAGAGAAAAAAATAGAAAAACAAATCTAAGATCTATAAAATGGTATTATGTTTAAATCGCGTGTTTACAAGTTGAAAAATTGAGCATTAAAAAAAATACAAAAAATACAGAGAAAAAAGAAGGACTTTTGTTTTTCAGTAAATTTCCTTATCCAAAGCACGAATTTACTCTTTTTAAAAAACTCTATATGTATAATAAGAGTGAAAGGTGAAGGTTTAAAAATGTAATGAAAAAAATATATTGGTAATTTATAGCATTTATAAGTTTTTGACCATTTTTTTTTTTTTGCAGTTTTTCTAATTTTCCATAATTAAACAAATTAGCTAAATAGAAATTATTTCTTGAATGTTAAATGTTGAAAAAAAAATAAATGAAAAGAAAAGACAAGTTCTTTAGAAAAATATTTGAAAAAAAAATGTACCAATGAAAAGTTTTAAAACTCTGATTTAGTTTTATTAGAACTCATTAGTACTCAAACAAAAAAGAAAATCTATTTTTTTGCAAACTTTTTATTAAATATCTAAAAATAGAAGAAAAAAAACGATATGCAGAGTTTATTAATTTTCTTTTTCTTTTATGAAAATCAGACAAAATTTTTCCAATTAAATAGTTTAGTTTTTAACTAAAAGACGATTATTTTTGTTGAATTTTTCATGTTCGTGTATATACTAGACTAAATTTTATTTGGCAAAGGAAAAAAAGGAAGAAGAAAAATTCTGTCTGAAACTGATAAGAAAATGTAAAATAACAATTTTCAAATGCTTGTAAATCACCAATTTTATGCAATTTTTGGTTAAAATTAATCATGAGAAAACCATCAAATTAATGTAAACCTGCAGTATTTCCAAAAAAATACAAAAATAGAAGAGAAAAAAAAAGGGGAGAATGTAAGGGAATACAAAAGTAATACACACGTTTTTTTTACAATACAACTTCAGGAAATTTTACTTTTTTCTTGTTTTATTTTATTTTAATTTTTCTGTTGTTTTCATTGGTACCATAATATTTTCGAAAACCTGTGCAAATAATTGCAGTTCAGGTATTGTTGTATTTAAATCTTATCATCATGATTTTATCATTTATTTATTCTTATTTGGAAAGACGAAACAGAATACATAGAGAACATGAATAAATATGTTTTTTTCTTTTGGTTTTCCATGGAACTTTATTTTAAATCATAAATTTTACAACAACAATAACAAAAACAAAGTTAAAATGATTTTGATAATCTACAATTATTGGTAATAAATCGATTAAATCAATTTGAAAAAAGTTTTAAAAAAAAAGGTAACAAACAAACACGACAAGTTATGAATTGCAAATATACAATCAGACAAATGTACAACACAAAACAGAAAAAAGATAAGCATGCAATTTTTTTTTATTTTATTTTTATTTTTTTAAATAAATAATGTGCATTAGTTAAGGTTGGTTAATGGTTGTTAGTTTAGCATGAAGTTTCCTTTTTATACAAAAAAAAAACAACAACAAAAAAAAAAAGTGATCGAGGTAAAGCAGTAATCAATTTTATTTTCATTGCATTTTTACCTCAATAAATTAAGTCAGTTATTTATTTTTTTGTTTTATTGTTGATAGATTTTATTAGATTAAACAACATTAATTACATTTATTATTGGGAATAATGTTTGTGCACTGTATTTTCGTGACATGAAAAATTATCAGAGAAAAAAAAACAAAACACTAACAAACAGCCATTCTGGAAAATACATTTTTTTTTTTAAATTAATTCGTTTTTAAGTTGAATTTAAACCTACAACAACAAAAAAAAGCATTCGTACTGTAAATTACACTGTTAAAATTTTTTTAAAAATTATCTTAACAAAAGTTTAAGCTCTTTTGGACTTTTCAGCCCCGTGTACGTTTCTAAATTTTATTTGATTTTTTTTTTTTGGGGCTTGAAGCAATCACTCTATGATTCAAGTATTAATAGAAAAAAAAACAATTATTTTTTTAAGTGATCCTTTCTAAAAATAAGACAAAAAAATTAAAGATTAAATTTTTTTAAACACACACGAATACAAAAAAGAAAACAATGAATTAAATTTAAATGGGGATATTAGAAAATAATTTTCATATGCGGTATAGCTTTCATATTATATGAATCTTTCTTCCTCCACTTATTTTTGAATATTGTAAACCGATATCCTATAGGATCATAAAGATATTATGTAAAACGAAAAATTGTAAATACAACACATTGACGACTACAAATAATGGTAATTTCATAGATTATGATCAACAAAAATGGAATAAATATAAATAATAAAAACTAATAATGAAAATATCAGTGTGTGTGTGAATATAATTGATGTATAATTTATTCACCCCGTTTTATAATCGATTCCTTTTAAAAAAAAATTCATTTTTAACTTAAAAAATAAGATATGAATATAAATACGAGTACATAGTTTGTCAGATACATATAGGAAAAAATTCGTTTATTGTATTGTGTATGAGATTAACATATATGTAATTTCCGTTCTTTTATAATTCACTAAATATATTCGATAAAAATACAAAGATTATGATAAGAAGATCAGCTTTCAAAAAGGAATTAAGTGATAATTGCTTTATATCGATTTCTTTTTTGAAAAAAAAAGATATAATTTCTTCCCTTCAAACCTTTTCAATTTTTAAAGTTAGGAGTGGAAAAAAATGAAAGTCATATTATGCCCTCTATATTCTGCTAGATTAAAAAACTATAATAAAAAAAAATTATTTTGAAGTTTTCATAAATTTTATCACAAAATACAAAACTATTTTTTCTCTCATGGTCTTTCTTTTTTCCCAGAATCCATAAGAACAAACTATTATCCTCTCAAAATCCTGTCAACTTCATAGAACAACAAGTGCTTCAATTCAATTTACCCTTTGATCCTTTTTAAAAATATAAAAACGAAAAAATTTTGATTTTTTTTTCTTTCTTAAAAATAATTTCATCAATATCCTACAAATTTTTCATGGTTTGTTTTCAATAAAAAATTCAAATTATCCAAAGTTAATGATTTTTTCTATTATTTTGCCACTTAAAAAAATAAAATTCCAACGTCAAACGATCATCATCTATTCATCCATCCATCCATCCATCCATTTCCATAAATCTTAAAATCAAATCATAAACTTATTACAAAATTCATCTCAGCAATGTTAATATAAGTGGAAAAATCGAAAATCGTTTGATGTCTATCTAAAAAAAAAAAAAAAACAGAAAAAATCTGCACAACACGAAAACAAAAAACAACAACATGAAAATCATATTTAAAACTCATTTCTTCAATTAATGAATATTTAACGAATTTTTACACAGAAAAAACAAAATACAAGCGATTTGGTAGGACAAAACTAGGCTACATCATGAAAAACATTACGTTTTTTTTTTACTTTTATATTTGGTTAGCGCAATTGCAAAAAAAAAAAAAAAAATATGATGAAATTTAAATAATAATCATCATCATCATAAAGAAAAAAGCTTTAAATTCAATGATTCAATGATTCAATACTCCAATATTCATCCCCCATTACCTTTTTTATTTTAATTTTTCTTTTTTGATTTTTAAATTGGTAAAATTTATACACGATTCAAAAAGCATTTTTGCTTTTTTTTTTCACCCTTTTTATTCATATTTATGTTATTTTCCATATGGTATATTGTATTGATTTTTGACATTTTACTTATTTTATTTTTTTCCCATTCATTCAATCCTTTAATCTATTTTGAATTTCAAATGAAAAGAAAATTGTGTATTCAAAAAATAAAAAAATTAAAAATAAACGAATACCTGATTGTATTTATTATGATTTAATGCTACTTATCACATTTTTTTTTTCTTAATGCAAAATCAAAATTCAATTTGAAATGATTTTTATTCATTTCCTTTTCGTGTAATGTTGCCGACAAATAAAAAATAAAATAAATTTTTGCACAAAGTCAAGTGCAATTAGAAATGCAATAAATGCAAAAAAAAAAAATTATACTTCTGTAATAATCGTGTAATAAATTGAATAATATTGAATGAATTATTTTATTTGAAGTATCTTATAAGAAAATTATTTTAATTAAAATTCATTATTGCTCGATTTAAGGAATTTTTGTATTTTTTGTTTCCTCTTTCTTTTTAAAGCTTAAGACAAAAAAAAAAAAAAAGAAAATTCATACTCAAATTAATTATACATTTCATATTTATTTTTTCTTCTCTACTTTGATATTTTTCCGAAAATTTTAATTGAAATGACATTTTTTCATAATTAATTCAATTTTTCGAAGTTGAAATTTTTGTCTTTCGTTTTAAAATTTTTCTGCATAATTAAAATATCTGCAAATTATCTATACTTTATTAATAATAATAAATTTTGTAATACGAAAATGTTTTACATATACATACACACATAGTTAAGGTTAAATAGGATATAATAATTTTTGTATTTAAAAAAAAATAAAAAAGGAAGTAATATGAAAATACCCTTTTTGTTGTACCCAAAAGACTGCGGTTACTGCATAGTAACCGGCAAAGGTGACAAATCGAATTTAATAAATTCATTTTTAGCAAACATTGTTTTCTCTTTAATCTAGTTTTACTGCTTCTTATTCTTCTTCTTGTTTTTAACTATATGTTTTATCGTTACTGATTATATTATAGAATATTTTCACTCTCATACTAAAGGAGAAAAAAAAATAAAGAAGAAAAATATTTTTCTGGGATATTCTATGTACCTATATCTACCACACAACATAACAAGGACAAAGTTATAATAGTTCAAGCAGGACATCATATACAAAAGTACATTGGTCTGATATGATGGTGCGGTTAACGACGGACGGAAGCCGATCGTTGCATTATCAAGCAATTAACCTATGAACGGAAGAAAAATTTTCTCCTAACCCCCCTTCCCCATTCATTCATTGTGTAAGTAATGTGATGTATAAAATGATGTTGCGGGTGTTGGTAAATCGGTGGGAGCGTATAGTTAGCAAGAGCTCTTCTATATAGACATCAACAGTAGTAGCAACTGTAACATGAGTGTATTAACCGCTACTTTTTCGTACAGAGTCCTTTTCTTTTACCACTCTGTCACCATCATTATCATTATTCTTTTACTTATGTTGCTATTGTTGATTTTGCTGTTATGTTCGGTAACATAATGTCAAAGGAAACCAAAATGCAATAGTATATTCATAATATAGTACCCGACTTTTTCTTCATATTCATCATCTGAATTTTATTTTTATTTCTTTTCGAATCCTCCTTATATAATGTTAGCTTAACCCGTGCAAATTTTTTAAAGTATCCAAATGGTTAAGGGTTAAAAATAAAATCTCTACCTCAAACCTTAAAACTCATTTCATAAAAGTTTCAAGTGTTGAGGCTGGTCACCCAAGCATTCATTCATAAACCTTTCCTTCCGATAAGAGGTCGACATCGAGATTTGAGATTGAGAATATATTATATGAGAGATGAGAAACCTTCTTTATCCACTTGTCCCTTTTTTTATTGTTGTTGTATCTGTATACATGTATATGTAGGGTTGAAAGGTCCTTATAATATTGGCACATGTACAATGTACTTCCGCACATAGAAAAAAAAACGATATTATATTCTGTTGTATATTATTCAGTATAGATCTCATACTATCAATGAACTATAAGAGATTGTCCTTTTTTTTTTGTTGTTTTTGTTTTGTTCGAAGAAACAGAAGTAGAATTTGAAAAAAAAGAAGAAAAAAAAGGGTTGGATACGGTACATATTTATTTTTATATGCTTTCATATATTATTATTATTATTCTTTTTGTTTGTATGTGAAAAATAAAAGGATAAATGCTTGATATAGAATTTCAAAACAAAACAAAAAAAAAGATAAAAATATGAAATAATATGTGTAAAAAAAAGTGGACAAAATTTTAAGCTTTCTATATGCTGCGCATTTCTTCTGTTCATGTTTTTTTTTCTCTCTTATTATTATTTTTGTTTTAATCCTTCTCTCAATGTATTATTTTATGATAATAATAATAATAATAATGATGATGGAAACAACAAGAAGAGCAACAATATAAATATAAAGTGACCATTTTTCTATAACCGACTGTTGACATCGACATATTATAGTATAGTGGAAAATATACAGAAAAAGAATTTTATTTTGTCCATTTTCTTTTTTTTTACTATTGGAGAGGGGATATGTCACTTTATTATTATTTTTTTTTTTAGTATATTATAGAAAATTTTCATTTGTATCTGAACTATATACTATACCTTTTTCTATTGTATTTGCTGTAGATTATATACATTTTTAAATTCTTGTTTTGTACCGACAACCAATATTTTAGTTCAAGAATCATCAGATGATTCCATATGTACTATGTATTTATTTATCTGTATTTGTATGTATGTACTAATACGTATATACAAAGAATGCTGCAGTGTAGATTACAAAATAATTCAAAAAAAAAAAAAATATATGTAGGAAAATTTCATATTCATTTAATGAACGTGTGTGGTACTTTATGCTGAAAAGGTATACGTTAATGAATTTGCTCCTTATTAAACATTCTATAAGGACCTTTTTTCATATTTTTTTTTTCATTTTAGCTATACTTTTGATACTGTATTTATGTATATTCATTCACCAGTCTACCGCATTGTGCAATTATTTACAGGCACTTTTATATTGGGATAATGTGTTAATAAAATTTTGTATATTACAGACTCTATGTAATTGATTAAATTTTTCAATTTTTTTTTATCTTATATTATAAATTTTGTTTTTAGTACCATGGTACTATTGTTCTGTCACTGTGACAATACGAAATTTTTTAATTATACTTAATTAAGATTTAATGATTTTCGTTTCTTCTTTTGTCTTTCTTTTCATTTTTTTCTTCAATGAAATTTTAATCGATTAAAATATTCACTTAATTAATATGTCATTTTTTTTCAAGAAAATTTTAAAATAAATAACTTTTTTTCTTCTTCTTAGAAATATTTTCAATAACACAAATGTTTTTATTAAACAAGAACAACAACAATAGAACCCCTTAATAGAATTTATCGAATTTGTAGAATTTTTCCTCAGAAAAAAAAAAACGTTTTTTTTTTCGATTAAACAATTATTATCTCATCAACACCTCCCACTTCTATTATCGTGATAATTCTTAATTTTTCTTTTTACTTTAATGAAAAATTTTAAAAGAAAAAAAATCAAAGAATAAAGAAAGCTTTTTTTTTTAAAAGAATGTTTGAAAAACCATCGTCATCATTTTTTTTATTTCTTATTACTTTTTTTTTTGTCTTCGACAAATTACTTTTTAATATCGTTACAAAATATCTTCCTATTTTTTCATTGTTTTTTTTTTCTTGTTTTATTTTTTTCCTAAAGAATTTAAATAAAGCTGAGGTTTTTCTTGTACCCACTTTCACTTTTTTGTTTTTCTATTGTTAAAAAATTATAAATTTTCTTTTCTTGTTTTTTTTTTTTGTCTTCTCTTGTTTCTAAGTTGTAAACCCAAATAGCGTATTATGGAACAGACTGTTGCGTACACCCTCTATATCCTTAAAAAAACCTATTTTTTATTCTTGTAAACCCTAAATAAAAAATGTTCATTTATTTTTTGTTCTTCTTCAATCAATACATCTTTATTGGATAACAATAACTTGTGATGTTTAAAAGAAAAACTTTTTCCTTTGTTAGAAGAAAAAAAAGGACGATGTGGTGGAGAATTGAAAATATTAAAAAAAAAAAAGAATAAAATAAAATGTGTTGTTTTTGTTTGTGTTTTTTTTCGGTTTATAGCAACAGTTTTTCTTTTCAATAATTTTTTTCTTTAACTAAAAGGGCGAGAGAAATAAAGAAAATAATGAAGAAGATGCCAGAGAAAAATTACAAGATTAATCGGTTTTTGAAAATTATTTTTTATACGTAATAATCGCAAAATAACATGATATTATGTTACTCACTATACACGTTAAAAAAATTTAATAATCTCTTTTGTTGATATTGATGGATTTTTTTTCCATGAAAATATGATTTTTGATTTTTCTTTAAAAAAGATTATTGAGTTATCTTTGTTGTGTTTTGGTAAATTTTAAAATTTAACTGGAATTAATTAATCAGAACATTTTTTACAAGAAAAATAATTTAAAAAAAAATTGGTTGACTCATCGATAAAAGATTTAAAATTTTTGTTCTTTTTTTTTAATTGAGGAAAACAAAAACCTTAGATATTGTCTAAAAATAAAATAAAATGGAAAATTATGTAACGCTGTCTAATTTATTTTTTTGTTTTTGTTTTTGAAAAAGCTCACATAAATTAAAGATTTTCGAATGTTGAAAAAATAATTAATTTAAAAAAATAAAAATTTTTCTTTCAAGAAAAAAAAAAATTTCTAATATATTTGTAACATAAAATGTAATTTATTGAATAGAAAATTGTTATACATCTCCGATAAATTTTCATTTTATTTCTTCTTAACATTTATAAATTTTTGTTGTTTTTATTTTTTGTACGTCTATTCGTGAAATAACATTGTTTTTCTCATAATACACAAAATAACACTTTCTTTATAGATTTTTTCAAAAAAAAAAACGAAAAAACGAATTCTTGTACAAAAATTGATTGTTTTTAATTAGAAACATCATATATCTCTGTCACAAAAAATAATATAACATTTATAAATATAGTATCATTAAAATTTTCTCACTAAATCTTTTAATAATAGGCCTATCACCGTTCCATATATAAATTTTTAAAATTAAATTAAAATAAAATAATACAAAAAACGAAAACGCCACATAAATAAACAACTTCATAATTATTTGAATATTGAAGAGTTTGTTCTTTTTTTTGTTGTACGATTATCTTTTTAGTGTATTTCTAAAAATATCAATAAAAAAAGAAAAACTGAAAACGGCACAACGATTAAAAATATACATATACGTATATAGAATAGAAAGTTCAAACGATATATGTATGTATGTATGTACATATGTATGTAGATATTGTAGATGTATTTTATCACAAAAAAAGAAAATATCATAATTAAAGATATAAAATAGTGTAAGCATTCACTGAATATAAAATTTTATATTATTCTCATTATAAAATTAAAATTAAAATTAAATTAAAACAAAATAATATATGAAACAGACATAATCAATTTAAAATGAAAATTCTAAATCTGTCGAAATTCTTTCGCCAATATCATAAACAAAAACAAAATACTTAATACGAAATAATGATTGTAATAAAATAAAATAAAAAACAAGAAAAATATCTTAAAAATAATTTTTAAGTAAAATTCGAAAATAAAAGAAAACAAATATTACTTTTTGGTAAAACGGACAAAATTTATTAAGTAATTTAATTTAAAAACAAAACAAATTGAATTGTCTGGAAATAAATAAATGTCTTTTTTTTTTCCAATGGAACACAAATCTTCACAATCCCTAACAAATAAATGTTTCGAAAATTCAAAATAAATCACATGTAATTAAAAACTAATTAATTTTTTCAATCAGTTACTTATTAATCATAAAATTCTTTTTTTTTTTAAACAAAAATTTTATTGAATTTCAATTAATTTTCATTTCCTAAAAATTTTTAATCAACAATTTTCGAATTAATCATACATACCACGTGCCTTAATCTCATAAAAATTTTTTTTTATCAGTTTTCACTTAAACATCAAATAAAACACTTAAAACCTCATAAAAAAAAAGTATAAAATCATGTCAAACAATAAGCAATCACTTGTTGTTAATTTTCAAGAGAGAAAAGAAAAAAATTGTGAATTCAACCTCGAAACCAATTAATTACTCATCAAATGATTGCACAATTATTGTATAAATAAAAGCAACTAGTGATAACCTTTACATACATACATTATATGTATGCAAACACACTCCTCATTGAATAAACGAACTGAAAAATCAAACAGAACCAATTCCTGTAAACATGGTTTTTTTTTTATTAATTTTTTCCACATCATCATCATCATCATCGTATAGTTACAGTTTTTTATTAATCCTTTTTTTTTAAATCAATTTTACAAACATTTTTTTTTTTGTTATCCTTAAATATGTATTCAATGCTGTTTTTTCCAATTTTTTAATGATTTTTTTCCAATCCTCCTACTATTTTTTTTTTTTCTGTTGAAATTAATTTCCATTTTATGTCCTTTGAATGCAATATCTATTTTTATCTTTTCATGTGGAAATCAAACTTTCAATAATGCAAAAAAAAAAATGAAATGTAAAAAATTCATCAAATATTCACAGCACACATACATACAAAAACAATTTTTTTCACAATTTATTTTTAAATTATTCCCATTCACTAATCACATATGAAAAAGAAAGTAGAAAAAAAACGATAAACAAACAAATTGTAAAAAAAAATCAGAAAAAACTGTTGCTAACCTATCCACAAAAGAAAAAAAACCTTAACATATCACAACATTGATATCCTGTTAAAAACGTAAAAATTCATTCATTGAATTCATATCTATTAGAGTCGATATGCAATCATGTGATGATGTGCATCACAAGCAAAAAATTATTATAGTCAACAAATCGCAAAAAAAAAAAAAAAATCATTCATGCCATAGGATATGATCCATTCTGAGCTATGAGATGGCTATTAAATAGTACATTTTTAGTTATACATAATATCCTGGTATATCCTTTTATACAGCATGCACAAAAAATGAGAATATATCAGGTTATCGAAAATACTAAAAACATCTCATCATCATTTTCACAACAACATCGATATTTTTTTCCATATATCATTATTATCGTCACTATCCAGGAGCAGGACAAAAAAAAATAAACAAACCACTAAAAAGCAATTTGTTAGAATAACGAAAGTTTAATAATTTGTTCTTCTTGTTTTTTTTTTACAAACTTTATGTTTGGCAAACACAATTCTCTTAATCGATTTATGAAAACCACACGAACCAATAAATTGGAAAAAAAATGACTGAAATAAAAAAATAGAAGATTTATAAAAAATGAACCACACATATATTAAAAAGGATGAGAAATGACTAAATATATCAAAGAATGATTACTAAAAATTGTACTTTTGTTATGTTCGAATAAACTGATTTCCTTAAACTCAAACAGGAGCACTTTTATTCCTTTGATTTGTTGTTTTTTTATTCTTTCTTTTTTTTCCTCTTCGGTTTTTTTTATTATCTTTGATGTTTGAAGTATCTATCGAAGAATAATTTGTTTTGTCCGGATAGAAGGTATCGGATATCCGTATTTCATTATTCACCTATATACATACACATACATACACATATAGCAACATATAGGTGCCATAGAACCCTTAGGCTTTTCCTATCATCACCATTATCACAACAAGAATAACATCCACAACAAATCTCTCTAACATCATGAAAATGTGTTTTGTTTTCTGAATGTATCAATGAATAGATTAAAATGGAGAAATATATGGTGGTATGTGGGTGTGAATGTAATGGAAAGAGATGACTTTGACATCCTGTGTGTGAATATTATTCAACTTAGTATTGAACACAGTAAATTTCAACGTTTACCCTCCTGTATAAGAGGAGTCCTTTGGTCATCAGACGATTGCCACTGGTCACTTGTTATATTTCTCATCGACATGTATACATAGTTGTCGTAATCATTATATTATCATCATCATTGACAAGGACAACGGTGCCGATTCCGATGATGATGATGACCATCATTGATGTATGTATGTTATTAGGCGCCTTGTTTAAAACGAACTGATAAGACGAATACAATGTGTACAAAGAGATTGAATACTTGCTATTAAAGGTGGGTGGGTTGGTTGGCTGGTAGGTTTAAAGTACTTCAAATTCACATGTGAAGGGTGACACAGTATCATCATCATACGTGTTACTTTTGTATACATTGTATGTGTAGCCCTTGGTGATGATGACAATGTCCATAGAGGATTAAAAAGAATTTTCTTTTGGTGGAAAGGAAAATCATATGAAAAAAAAAAGATTTGGAGTTGAGTTTTATAGATTTATAAAGATTTATGTATAAAAGAAGAGCGGAAGTCTCTGATATGTTTATTTGAAAAAAATAATAATAATAATAAAGAAAAAAAGATGAAATTAAAAAAGAAATCAAAGAATAAAAAAAAGCTTGTATGTATATAGAAATACAAGGATTTCAATAACTCAAACACAATTTTTTTTTTGTATCGCCCTGAGAGATGGACAGTTTTGAAAAGAATGTTTTCACAGAGAAACAGCATATACATATGTATGTATGTATCTACATATGTACTATAGAACAGAAGTACGTACAATGACGGAAGAAAGAATTAATCATATGATAAACGTGAGATTGGATATATTGGCTGGCAGTCATTAATCCATTGGACACCTGAAGTATTTTCCTTTTCAGTATTTTCGAATTTAATTGGTTTTTATTACTTCTGGGAATTTTTGTATGATGAGTGAATGCGACTCAAAAAAAATAATGTATCTTTGTACTTTTTTTTTTACAAAAAAACAAAAAAAATGATTTTTTTCTCATGTTATGTATTTTCTTTTCATTTTTTTTTTCAATTTAGTTCTTTACGAAACAAAACAAAAGATTTATTTTTTTAAAAAATACAAAAAAATATATACTCACACACATTATATAACATGTGCACAATATCTCATTACATTTTATTGATCAAAAACTTTTATCATTTGGCTAACATCACGTGTGCTTTTCTTTTTAACCCTCAGTTGAAAATTTTTTTTTTCTGAATTAAAAAAAAATTTTGTTTTTTTTTTTTGCTTTTTAATGTTGTTTCTTGACTCATCATTTTGTTGATTATTCGACTTTATAATTTACACTATAACCACAACAATTATAAAAACAACAAAAAATAATATTAATACAAGAAACAACAAGGAAAAAAAATATGTATACGGATTAAAAATATCATCATAATCATCTTATAAAATGAAAATTATGTTTTTGTATGCGGGTATAGCGCATCCTTTTGTTATTCAATTATGATATATTTACTAATTAGGTGATATCATAATATAATATCTTTTTTTAAGAAGAAGAAGAAAAAGAAAAAAAATAATAACATAAAATATGATAAAAAGCAAAAAAGTATTTTATTGTTCTTTTTAAAAGGAAAAAAAATTAAATAAAATATAATGCAGGCTGTGTCTTCTTGACTTTATTGAAATTTGTTGTCAAAAAGAGCGTGTTTAAAATGAATTGTGTGTATTGTCTTGTTTTTTACACATGAGGGGGAATTCGGTACTTAAAACAAAAAAACAAAAAACAAGACAGAAGAATTTTTAACTTTCATCAGTAAAACATTTTTATTTTTTTGTGTTAATTTCACATCAAGTTGATTTGACAAGAATGAAAAAGAATTTTAAAATATGCGTGGATTGTGAAATCGTCAAAACCAAATATTATATCGAAAATTCACCTTAAGGTTCATTACACTCTGCTTTAGTCCTTCAATGCTTTCTATGAATTTTTTAATTGTTCAATTTTTTTTTTTTTTTAATCCTTGAAGTATATCAATTATATTAAAGAAGGAAACAAAAAATTATTCAACTATTAACAAGTTCGAAGAAAAATTTCTTGTATAAAATATGAAAAATTTGAATATTTCTGTGTTGTCAACAATAATTAAGTCGATAATACTATTAAAATACTAATACTGACTGACAAGCTTTCATGTACATTTCTTACAAATCTACAAATATGTACATATGTATAAAAAAAACAGTTTATCGAATTTCGTACGAAAAAAAAAGAGAAAATAATTACAAAAAACAATGGTCAGTCACAAATTTATGGGAAAATTTTAATTTTATTTTTTGTCAAAAAATAAACATTGAAAAATGTATTGTATGGTTTTTCTTGTGTTTTTTTTTTTACTATAAAGCAGAAAATAAATATTTTTTTGCATTGTAAATTAATTATAAAGCATTTTCTTATTAAACGTGTATTAAATATGCTTTTTTTTTTTATTACCTATTTTAAAATAGACGCGACAATAATGCATCAGGAAAAGAAATCAAAAAACGAAAAAAATAAAAAAAGATACATTCAAAAAGAGAAAAGATTAAAATATTGTGTATATAGTGAACCTGAAGGTGAAGTAATTAGGCCTTTGACTTTTTCGTGATTTCACATATCATATGATATTTTTTAATTTAAAGAAAAAGAAGAAGAAGAAAAAAATAAAACATAACACATTCAAAAAATTTTATCGTATATAATATCGTTTTTAACGCAATATTTTGTAATGATGTGATTTTTTTATTTTTCTATCAAAATAATATCTTTTTTCTGTTATTTTGTTTTTTTGTTTTTTCACATACGTGATATTATTTTGTATGTCGACACAAGGATGATAATAAAATTTATTACAAAATTGTAAATAATCATATGTGTCGACTTGGTTTGTGTTTTTTTGTTTTTTTTTTTTTTTCGTTTGTGCTTCATAATTATAAATTTAATGAAAATTTTTTAATGAGAAAAACTGTAAATGAATTTATGAGTTGAATTGTCATATTATTTTTTGAAAATTTTCTTCATTTATGTATTTTTGGGGTAGGTAGTAAGTAGTAGGTTGGAAATTTGATTTTCACTTAAAAAATAGTCTCAAATTATATTTATTAAATGAAATAATCATAAATTGTTTGTTTGTTGTTTTATTTTTTGTCTGAGTGGTATATGATTCAGTTTTTTGTTTTTTTTTTGCAAAAGAGTTCAAGTATCTAGAAAAATTATATTATTATTAAGATTTAATAACAATGCGTATTAATGTTCTAAAAATATTAAAAGTAATGAGACAATTTTTATACATACACTATGTAATTTAAGAGAAAATAAAAAAAATTTACTTTAAAAATAAAAGAAAATCTTGAAATCGTACAATATTGTAAAATTGCAAAGAAAAAAAAAGGAAATTTCACATAAACGTAACGCTTGAGGAAGATTGACATATTACTTTTCTAAATTACAAAACAAAACAAAAACAAAAAAAATCTAATTTCATTTTATTTTTACCTTGATGTATGTAAAACATTTTCAATATTATTGAATGACATTGCCACTTTTTCTTATACACGCATAAAAATCAATTCAGTAAAAATATGGTAAAAAATTTTGCAGGTAATGTAAATCAAATATTATAACATAATATGTACATATGATATTTTAAAAATTGACATAATATAAAAACTTGAAATTATTTCATATACGTAATGTATCAAATTCTAATTTTATATGAATGCATTAAAATGAGCTTAAGACATAACAAATACGTACATACTATAATATACATACATACTCGTATATTATGCAAAAACTTTATAATATATTGAATATGCGTTTTAAAGATACAATAAAACAATAAAATATAAACTAGTAAATTATACATCAAGAAGTACTACACCAAGTAAAATGTATAAATAACAGACAATCATAGTAATCATTTGGCATTTCATTAAATTTTACTATTTTCTTATTATAAATTGCAATTTTATTGGTAAAATTTGTATGCAGCATATTATATGTATGTACATACGAGTACATAGATATACCTACATACATATGATATGTGGATCTGTTTTTTTGCATTCAACTGTCAAAGAAATATTGTTATAGTTTCATTTCATTTGTAACACTAAACTTACTGAAAATAGAATATAAACCACAAAAATTTTCGCATTTGTATACATTTTGATGAATATTTTCTTAATTACATTTTTACCATATTATAGTCACGATTTTCTACACACATAATCATACATACATATAGTACATAGATTCATTTTTCTTGTCTGATGATTTTATTTCAATTAATTGTCTTACAATAAATTTGATATTGAAAATAATAATCAATTGATTATAATTCAAAAAATAATAATTTATAATAATCACGCAATTCATGCACTTTCTGGTTTAAATTACAAATTCTTAAGGTTATTTTTTTTTTCAGTGTAAAATAAAATAAATTGATTTCTTCACAGAGAGACAGAAAAAAAAATAGTACAAAAATTATTGTTGTAAATTTTATGATATCCAATCAAATTCTCGTTTTCTTGTCTACATTCATGATTATTTCTTTACATTATTCACAATATCTTTATTTTCTGAACGAAAAAAAGGCCGCCAACAAAAAAAAAATTAAAAGCAAATAAATTCGATCGAATCTTGTATCTTGTGTATTGGACATCATTGGACTGCCTAAACTAAAACATACATATATATGTATGTACATATATGTATTTCTAATTAAAAATTTATTTTGAAATTCTTTAATGATAATTATGATGCCATCAAGGTATTCCATTTCAGCCAATATTATATTATTTTCTAAACGATACATATTAGAATTTTAGACTTTTATAATTTTATTATAATAAACGGTGAATGTAATCTTTGCCAATTAGTTGTTTTTTGCGCATTGATTCCTCATTATGAATATACTCGTACAAGAAATAATAAAGACAGAATGTTATTTCAAAATAAATTGACATAGCTGCGATGCAATCAAATTAGCTTAAAGGCATAACTAAAAACTAATGAAAAAAATAATCAAAAAAAAAAAAAAAAAAAAGAAGAAAAAAATCTAATAAGTACATAATTTTAATAAAATCAGATACATTTTATTTTCGCAATCACGATGTCAGTTGTTTGTTAGTTTAGAAAAAGACAAAAACAATCAAATTTTAGATCATAAAATTTATAATATTGTTATTACTGCATTCCCCGTTATATGTTTGGGGATGCATTGTGTTTAATTTTATACAGATATTCGCTAATTTTTAGGTAAAGATTCTGGTATGCCACAATATGGTCGATCTGATGAATCAGTTGCTGAGGATCGTATTGCACATATTTTATCGGAAGCATCAAGCTTAATGAAAACTCCACCAGGTCATGGACCACCACCATCATCATCATCGTCTTCACAACATCTTTTATCACACCATCAGTCACCATTACAACAGCCACAGCAACAACATCCGTCACCGCATCATCATCATCTTCATCATCAACATCATCATCATCAACAACAACAACAACAACAACCACCACAACAACAACAGCAACAACAGCAACAACAAAGTCATCAACAATCATCATCAGCTGGAAGTCACACAGAAGATACACATAGCAATGAAGATTCAAAATCACCACATCATAATCAATGTCCTTCACCATTCTATAAGGACTCAATGCAACGACGAATGAAAAATAATGATAACGATGATCTTTCACAAGACAAAGTTGCAAGAATTTATCAAGAAGAACTTGCTAAATTAATGTCACGTTCACCAAGAGAAGCTGGTTTCCCCAGGTAGCTATCAATTATTATTTTTTCGCCCTTAGAAATAATTTTCTAATTTTTTTTAAATATTTCAATTAAATAATAAAATTATTTCTGAGGGCACCATTAAAATTTTTTTAATAATTTCAAATAAAAGAACAGTTGCTAGAACTAATTTAGTTTTCTTTTTCCACATTTTTTTAGTGGTGGCATGCCACCATCGGCAATGAGTCAAATGCAGGATGATAATATTCGAATGGCTTTAGAAGCTTATCATCGTGAACTTGCAAAATTACAACAAACTGGTGGAGCCATCCCAAATTTTCCAAATCTTCCTAGTTTGTTAGCATTACAACAGCACGCTTTGAATGGAGCTCAAGATTTATCAGTGCCAAAAGAGAAAAGTGTGAAAATTAATGGACAACAAAATTCATCATCATCGTCATCATCAATTGATCAACACGATCAAAATACCAAAGAATCAAATGCTAGTGAAGATGCTCTAAGACATTCGAGTGCATTTAGTTTAGTTCGACCAAAACAAGATACACCTGTTGGAGGTCCACCAACATCAAGCAGCACTCCAGTAAATCCAACATCAGCTGCTCCAAGTCCATTGAGTAATTCTATTCTCCCGCCAGCAATGACTCCAACCGATGATTTTTCAGTAGCAGCAAGTCCATTACAGAGAATGGCTTCAATAACAAATTCATTGATTACTCAAGCACCAGTATCGTCACATCATGCCACTCCACAACGACCGATGAAAGCAATTCTTCCACCAATTACGCAACAGCAATTCGATATGTTCAATAATCTCAATACAGAAGATATTGTTCGTCGAGTGAAAGAAGCCCTTTCACAATATTCTATTAGTCAAAGATTATTTGGTGAATCAGTTTTGGGTCTTTCACAAGGATCTGTTTCAGATTTGCTGGCTAGGCCGAAGCCATGGCATATGCTAACGCAGAAAGGTCGTGAGCCATTCATAAGAATGAAAATGTTTTTAGAAGACGACAATGCAGTTCATCGTCTCGTCGCCAGTCAGTATAAAATTGCTCCAGAAAAATTAATGAGAACCGGAAACTATAGCGGAAGTCCACAAATACCAACAAGTATTGGAAGCAAAATGATCCCAATGCAGAAAATGATGAGTGATTTGAAAATGGATCCACCACATATATTGCAAATGCAATCACCTGCAATGAGTCATATTCCGACATCGCAACATCAAGGAATGCTTTTAACGCCGCCAGGCATGCCACCTCATCATGCCATTAGTTTGCCAAATCCCGTAGAAAAGAAGCCAATGATGATGCCTGTTCATTCTCCTCAGCAGAGCAATGCCATGCGTAATATGCATCAACATATGTCACCTACTGTATATGAAATGGCAGCATTGACACATGATCTCGACACACAAGTAATTACGACGAAAATTAAGGAAGCACTTCTTGCCAATAATATCGGTCAGAAAATTTTCGGGGAAGCTGTTCTTGGATTATCTCAAGGATCTGTGTCTGAATTACTTTCAAAGCCAAAACCCTGGCATATGTTGAGTATCAAAGGGCGAGAACCTTTTATTAGAATGCAGTTATGGCTGTCAGATGCCAATAATGTAGAAAGATTACAAGCAATTAAAAATGAAAGACGAGAAGCGAGCAAAAGACGTAGATCGACTGGTCCTGGAAATCAAGACAATAGTTCAGATACAAGTAGTAATGATACAGCTGACTTTTATACAAATAGTCCAGGTCCTGGATCTGTTGGATCAGCCGGCGCTCCACCTAGTAAAAAGCAACGTGTTTTGTTCTCTGAAGAACAAAAAGAAGCACTTAGATTAGCATTTGCCCTTGATCCATATCCAAATGTAGCTACAATTGAATTTTTGGCAAATGAATTAGGTTTAGCAACACGAACCATTACCAATTGGTTTCACAATCATAGAATGCGTTTGAAACAGCAGGTGCCACATGGATCAAGTGAACCTGTTCCAACACGTGAAAGTCAATCAGGAACACCATTCGACCCTGTACAATTCAGGATTTTATTAAATCAAAGACTAATGGAACTGCAAAAAGAACGCATGGGATTGACTGGTGTGCCAATTCCATACCCACCGTATTTCGCAGCTAATCCAAATCTGGCAGCGTTAATTGGTCGAGGCCTTTTACCAGGCGGTGAACCAGACTTAGCAGCATTAAACAATGCATTCAAAGAACAAATGAGTGGTCTGGATTTATCGATGAGTTCTCTTAAAAGAGAACGAGATGAGGATTTTGAAGATGGCGAAGGTGAAGCAGACAGTCATGCATCAGATACTGCTTCTATCGATGGATCTGATGTAAAGCTAGATTTTAAAGATACTCCAACATCGTCCTTTCCTGCTACAGCACTACAATCGAGAACATCTCGACGTAAACCAGCTGCCCCACAATGGGTGAATCCAGATTGGCAGGATGATATAAAGGCTGCAGCAGCAGCAGCTGCTGCTGCTTCAATTGGTGGAGTACCTTTAGCCGGTGTCAATCTTACAGGTGTCAGTGCAAGCGATCAAGAGGTAATCATAAATGGTGTTTGTGTTATGCAACAGCAAGCTGCTGATTACAGTAGAAAATCTGGTGGTGAAGAAACCGTCCGTGTCGAACCGACAGCGGTTCAAGACCGTCTTCGTAATGATGCTCATGTTGATGATGATGTTGCATCAGACAACGATGATGATGATGATGATGATGTACGCGGTGAAACCGAGTCAAATTTTTCAAATAAACCGTCCGATTGCGGTGAAGTAGTAAATGAGAATGACACCGAAAATGAACCACAAGAATCTGAACCAACAATTGTTAAAATAAAACAAGAAGATTGCAGTGAAGAAATTAGTAGCAGACGAAATTCAACAAAAAGTTGTAGTGGTGGTGGTTTAGAAAATAGTGAACAAACAAAAGAACAAGACGATGATAATGAAGGTGAATGGAATTATTAAATAAAAATAAAAAAATTATTTTAAATTAGAAAAATAGTGTTGATGCATTTAAAAAGTAGAAACGAGTATAACAAAAATAGTTGAAAAATTAAAAAGGATATTGGTCGTTTAGTAAAGGAGAAAGAAAAAACTTTAAAAAACGAAATAAAAAGTTAGAAAATTATAGAAAAGGGACAAAAAAGTGTGATGTGTTCAAAGTTGAAAAACTTAAGAAAAAGAGAAAATAAAAAGGTTTGAACTTTTTTTTTTGTACAGTAATGAAAAAATCAAACATTTTAAGACAACAAAAAATTTAAAAATTAATTAAATTTTAAATTTACAAAAAACAAAAAACGAAGAAAAAATTAAGTAAAAGTTTAATTTAATTTAATTTTGTCTTGTTCTTGTGCAATCAATAAAAACAAAAATTACATAAATAATTCAAATAGGATTTTTAGCAATTATAATTATTTAAAGATAATTAAAAAAAAAAACACATTTAATTTTAAGGAGAAAATTCAAATAAAAAAAATAATAAAATAAAATAAAATTAATTAGAATTAAGGATTAGATATGTATGTTTATTGTAAATTTTAAGAATATTAAAAACATGTAAATTAGAATAATTTGAACAAAAAAAAAAAACAATAATAATAATTAAATAATTTAAAAAAGAAAGAAAAACATTTTAAAAAAACATTTTTTTTTCGAAGGATATCAATTTTATTGTGATTAAGATTTTTATTTAGTTAAAAACTGATTATCTTCGTCGTCACCTGTTTTTTTATTTTTATTTTCTAAGTTGGAATTCATGTAAATTGAAAGAAAAACAATATTTTGTTTTTTATATTTTTTAATTTTTTAAATTGTAACTATTGTTTACTTTGAAATTTTGTTTACTTATACATAAAAATTATATATAAATTTTTTTTTAAATTTCTAAGTAGAAAAAATTCTAAAATTTAAAAACAAAAAAGTCAGCCACAATATTATTTTTTTTAAGTTGAAAACATTGAAAGTAGATTATAACAACAAAAAAAATTAAAAATTAAAAAAAATAAATAAAAAACTTGTATGTGTAAATTACATAAACATTTTTAATTACTCGTATGCAAAAACAAAAAAATTAACACAAAAGAACAAAAACAAAATTATAATTAATAATTTTTAAGATCAAATTAAGCACATAATTTATGATTAATGTGAAATTTTATTGCATTTTTTAGATTATTACGATGTAAAAAAAATTATTTTATTTTTTTTTTTAAAATCAGTCATTAACCTTGGAAATATAAATAATTAAATTAATTTTATCGTAAAGAAAATATTTTATGTCACAGATCACATGTCTTTTAAGTCAAAAGATTTCATCTTCAACAAGAAAATAAAAATTTGTTGATTTATATTCACGCACACTTAAAAATCTTCTGGAATCCTTTCTAAGTAATTATTTAATAATTATTTCACAAATTCTCGTAAATACTTTGTTTTCTTGATTATTTCTTATGCAAAAATACTTCAACCCCGCAATTAAAGCTGAATAATTTTAAGAATCTAAAAAAAAATTTTTATTATTAATTTTATTAATGAAAAAAAAAAAACAACGAACTATTTTTGTTTATCTGTTTTTGATCTCAAAATATTTTAAACCAAAAAAACAAAAATATATAAAAAAAGGATAACATAAAACTAATAAAAATCGATTATAGATTTTTAAGAAGTATCAAACGAAAAGGATGTTTCTTCTTTTCATAAAAAATTTAAAAAAAAATACCAATTCTAGTTCATAATGTGTCAACGGCTTTATTTCAATTATTTTTCCAAATTGATAATTTTTTTTTTGTGATCCTTGAATCAATCAGTAAGAAAAAAAATATTTAGGCTAGAAAATTCAAGCCGTTGCTTATTTAAATGAAAAATATTACAACATTATTTTTTGTTCTTTTTTTAATGCCATTTTAATGTGCATTTTTTCATCGAATTAAAAACTACAATAATTAAAAATAATAATAAATAATAATTAAAATATGTAGTTAATTTTATAATTTATTGGTGTTTATTTTCAAATTGAATACATTTTTATTTTTAATATTTCTCTTTTGTACTTTATTTTTTCATTTAATTTTAATTTTTGTTTTAGTTAAATTTATACCATTATTTAAAGAAAAATTTTTAATTAAGAAAAAATATCCTTTTTTTAAAAAAAAAATCGAAAGAGAAAAATAAAAAACAATACAAATATAATTAAAATAAAGCATATCAAGTAACATCTAGTTTTTTAGGTAAAAATAATTAAAACATAATTGAATTGTGTTTTTCATTTTAAATTTAATTTTATTTTAAACAAACAAAAAAAACATATTTAAAAAAACAAAACAAACAAAAAAAAAAAGAAAATAAACGTTTAACGGCTGATTTGAAAATATTGTTTTTGTAAATACATATAGGTACATTAATTTTAATTTTAATATAAAATTTTCATTTAATGATAATTTTTTTTTTGTATTTTTTTCTTCAAGGAAAAACAAAATACATACATTATATCATTTTTTCAAGTATACTATATTTTTTATTTTTTAATTTGCATGTTAAACTATTTTTATTTTTAAAAATAATTGAAATAAAATTTTAAAAAATATCCGATTTTTTATTTTTCAAATAAATTTAAGGGGAAAAATATTGTAAAAAGAAATTGAAAAAAAAAATGTGCATATTTAAAAATAAAGTAATAATAAAAAATAATTGAATAAAAAATTTTATAAATATTAATTATAAATAATAATCGGTTATTCATTTTATTTTTCACAAAAAAAAATTCATTTTATTAAATAAAATTCTTATTAAATTTAAATAAGTTTTTTTTTCGTAAACAAAAAAAAAAAAAGAAAAATATATAATTTAGTTTAAAAAATATTAATTATATAAATAAACACAAAAGTAAATAAAAAAATAATAAGAATAAATAATTAATTTACTTTAGATTGCAATTAATAAGAATAAAATTCATAAATAAATACAATAAAAATTTTATTTCTAAAAAAGTATTTTATTAAATTATTTTGTTTTATTGTTTTTATTTTATTTTTTTGTTTAAAATTTATTTTTCTTGTTTATTTTCTGTTTGTTTTTTTTTTTTAGTTGTTTTATTTGTTTTTTTCTCTTCTACTTTGGAAAATGGATATAAGACCTACCCACATAAATAACATCCTTCACATTGGTTAAACTCCTATTTTGTTTTTCTTGTATTTCTTGTGTTGTATTCGAAATTGGTGTTTTTGAAATTCCCATTTGAACTTTTTAAATTTCTCATATTTTATTTTGGTTTTTTTTATTTTTAAGCTTTTCTTCTAATTAGAAAAAAAAACAAATTTTTATCATATTTTTTAATTGAAAAATAATACAACAAAAATAAAAACATCGTTTTTAAAAATACGTAATTATATAAATACCAAGGATATGTTTATCCTTTTAATTATAAAAATTTATACAATACATAATAATAATATTTATTTAATATCTAAACATAGTTGCCTAGATAAAATAATTTATATACGTATTTAGAAAATATGAGAGAAAATTAAAAATATAAAAATTGAAAATATTAAAAAAAAAAATTATTGAGAATAAAAAAGGAACCGATATCCTTGCATTAAATAAATTTTAAATAATATTCATGTTGGAAAAAAAATAATAAACATTGAATATTGACAAAAAAAAAACAAAAAACAAAATAAGATCAGAAGGAGAAGAATTTTATTTGATAATGTTTAAAAAATAAAAATAAGGAAAATTATTCAATATTATGCTATGCACCAAGTAATCAAGTAATTAACAAATAATTAGGAGGATAAAATACACACACACACACAAAAATAAAATAAGAAATCAAAAAGTCTTAAAATAAAATAAAAATAATTTGAAAGTAAATAAAAAAACAAAATTATAATAAAAAAAAATAAAATTAAGTAATTATTCTCGTCCATTTTAATAAACCAAAAAAAAAATAATAATAATAATAGTATAAATAAAGGATATACATAGTAATCATCTTCTAGATCCTCAATTCAAAATAAAAGTGAAAATAAAAATTGCAAATAGTAACAACAAGTAAATAAATGGTTTTAAAAAACAAAAACATATAAAATATATTTCAAGAATGGTGCTATTTATAAAATTATTTAAAAAATAACAGCTTCATAATAAATGTATCAGAATTATAGATAAGCTTAGATACAAACATTAAAATACATAATATAAAAAAAAATTAAACATAGAATTAATTTTAAAAAAATACATAATTATATATATGTATATGGATTAATCTTTACATTAGCACCACTACCACCACCGTCGTGTATATATAGAGATAACAATTTTTAATTTTTTTTTACATTTCCTTTTCTTATTTTATTTCACTTTTTAAAACAAAAAATTAAGTGAACATTGAGGAAAAATGTTCGAAGAAAATAAATTTACAAGAATAAACAAATACTTAATTAATTATGTATATGTGTACTTTGAAATTAAAAACAAAAAAACAACAAAAACATTTTTTGTAAAATACAACAAAATAAAAACATTTACCAAAAAAAAAATAAAAATTAATAAAAAAAAATCAATAAAATTACTTTTAATGTGTTTAGGTGTATGTACTTTTCGAAAATTATAAAAAAAAAATTAAGTAAAATCAAAGAAAATACGATAAAAAAAATTAAATATAATCAAAAAGACAAAGTGAAAAATTAAAAAATAATAATGAAGTCTCTTTTTACTTTTTTTTTTTTTTAAATATAAGATAAAAAAAATTTTTTCAACCCCATATTTTTACTTTAACTTTACTTACACATTTACAAGTGCAATATAATTCTTTTTTTTTATTATTTTAAAATTTTTTATCATTATTATTTTGTCATATTTTACCAATTAATCCAAGAACTTCCAAAACATAATTTCTAATCAACCCAGAAGATAAAAAAATTAAAAAAAAAAATTAATTACTTGATAATTTAAAAAAAAAAATTTTAATAATAATTTAAAAAATATATAAATGAATTTTTAATAATCATAATTTATGTTCTGGATCTCTTTGATTATCCTTTATTCCACCCATGAAAAACCAGAATTCAGTTTATATTCAAGTTTCATCAGGAGCAAAAATTTAAAAAAAAAAACAAAATAATTAATTTCATCATTTCTCAATTAATTGGAATTTTAAAAAAAATATATATCTAGAATATAATTATGATTATAGATTTTCATTTTTATTTTTGTAAATACATAAATAAAAAAATTAACTTAAACAAAAACAAACAAAAAAAAAAAAAAAAATTGAAACCATATCAAAACTATATAAGAAATAATAAGTAGTATAATTAAAATAATTAATAATAAAAATTTAAAAAACAAAAAAATAGAAAACCGTATAAATTTTATAAAGTTTTAGTTGAATTTACAAATAAATAAAAAAAAAATTTAAAAATAGAAAAGAAAATAATAATAATTTAATTATTTTTATTGTAAACGTTATTTAAACTGGTAAATTAAAATATTTATAATGAGAATAATAATTAAAAATAAACCATAGAACATAATATTTAGCTATATATGTATTTATGTAGTTTGTAAAATATGATATACATACCATACTCGTACATACACATACAGTGATAAGATATTCAATATTATTGATCTTTTATCAATGACTTGACTTTTTAAACTAAATTGTTTTTTCTGTTTGTTTTTTTTTTACATTGGGTTTTTTTTTATTCTATGAATTCTATTTGAAAAAAGAAAAATAATTAAAAAATGCAAATTAATTATATTATTATTATGTATTATTTAATTAATTAAGTAATTAAAATTATTACAATATTAAGTCTTAAAAATAAAAATATACATGCATACATATATATTAAATAAGATTGTAAGAAATAAGACATAGTAATTAAATTTAATTATATAAAAAAAAATTAATTAAGTAAAAACAAATAAATAAATAAATATAAATGTTGAATAAGCAAAATAACAAAATAAAATAAAGAAAAAAAGCAACAAAACAACAACAAAAAGAAAATAAATATGTAAACATTGTCTTCTTAAAAATGGTAAAAATTAAAAAATTTAATATTGGAATTATGTAATTTAAAAAAAAAAAAAGTATATTTCTTAATATAAAATAATAAATAAGAATATTAATACATAAAAACGAAATCATTATCTGTATTTAAAGAAAAACAAAAAGAATAATTACAAAAATAATATAAATAAAAAAAATATCTGAGTTTTTTTTTCTAAATTTAGCCATTAGCCCATAAAAAGTAATGTTCATTCACTTGTTAATTGCTTTCCAAACTCAATTATCCAGAATTAAGGTTGTCTACTTTCCACTACATATTTTCCCAAACATCTTGTTTGTCACTGTAAAACAATTTAACATAAATTAATTACTATGAGAAATTTTCCAAACTTTTTAAAAATAAAATATTTTCAAATGCTCACCACCATCCATCTCTTTATAATTTTATATTGCTGATGGAATTTCAGTTAGGTCACAAACGTTTAAATTCAAAAATTAATTTCAAATATTGTACTTTGTCAGTACTACCGCCATCTATTGTTGCATAGATCAAATACCAATTATTACAAACTAATTTCGTTACTTTGTTAGTTGCTATCTTTTGTAGTTTAGTTAAAAGAAGAATACGTTAAGCTTATACTACAACCGTTCTATTCGGTGTACATATATTCATGCACAAACCATTTATTCGAATTTGTTTTTCTTCAATTTGTTTTCAAATCACACACAGATGTCACTGCTGTAAAGTATGTACTGAACTTAAATAAAAGAACCATTATACACAAATGCAATTTAAACAAGGATATCAAGGTCATTCACATTTAATTCTCTATACATATACATATTATCATCCTCACGCACTCTTTATTATAGATATACATATTTTTTTTTCAAGAAAATAAAAATTTTCTTTCTCGAATATAAGAATACATAGATGTATTTTCATTACCGTGGGAAAATCATAAAATGCATTCAAATTGTAGTGATTTTTATCATATTTTTGTAATTTTCCGCGAACGGTGAATTTCATTTTTCTACTTTTTCCAGAAAAACACAACTTCATCTACCAGGCGTTAAGAAATTCTAGACGTTATACAAATGCACTCTTGAGAATTTTCACATAATAAACGACAGAAAATAGAAAATAAAAATAAATACATACTGAAAAACAAAAAACAACAAAAACAAAAACCAACAGAAAACGACAGAAAAAAAGTAAAAAAAAAAAAAAACAATTTTATCCAAAGCACAACCTTTACGGAATTCTCTAGTTTTATTACACACAATAGATAAAATACAAAAACAAAAATCACACATAAATGGAATATTATATACCTACGACAGAGTGCATGCACAAGTGTATATGTATCTATCGATAAACATACAACTATCTAGTTATGTATGATTATGTCATTTATGTGATAACATGAAGACTAAACTGTCCGTAACTGTATTCGTACATCATCATCATCTGACATCGAGTTCCAAACGGCTGGCCAGCAACAGCAATACAATACAACACAAGAAAAATACCCACCAAGCATAATCATTTTGTTATATAATAATGTTTTTTTTTTTTTTACCAACTAGTAAGTAGATATCCAATACTAGAGAATAAAACCTGGTGCAACAACACTCCAACAACAACTGCATACAGCATAGCATAATGTAAAACAAATATAGATTCTGTTCTGATGCTCTTTGTACCTATATGCTGGCCGATGTGCTATGTTTGTTTGTGCAATTTCTATCTACGATGACGATTCGAATCGAATCAAGCTCCTATTTTTAGATATATGATAGGTAGCCTCCAGTAATGTCTGCATTTTCTTCATCAAAATTACAGAAGCAACGAGCAACGGCACCAACAAACGAAACAACACTTCACAGCCAGTCAATACCACCACACGTCCACACATAAAATAATGTGCATGCAATAATTTTCAATTTTACCATGCAATATTTAAAGTCAACAAGAAATGCATTCAAAAAATAATAATAATAAATAGAAAATTACAACAACAAAAAACAAAATAAATTACCTTATTCACGATCATCAATCATCATGCAACACGATGAATATTTTTCGTGTTTTTGCCATTGCTTTTGCTTGAAATTAAAATTTTAGCTAAAAAAATTTGAAATAGGTACGAAAAAAACCTTATTATTTTTTAATTAAAAAAAAAAAATTTACTGTAAAAGCAAAAATTATTTACTATGCTCTATGCAGCACTTTGTTAGCCGTAAGAGAAAAAAAAATGAATGTCATTAAAAACAGTGCGGAATTTTAATAAATGCATGCATTCATTTTTTAAAATGAATGAATACAGAAAAAAACAAAGTTCTTGTAAAAAGTCGTCAATTGAGTGGTCTTTTTTAATTTTATATACACTATGTAAAAAAAGTATTGGCACCTAAGCATTTCCAGTAAATAAACTCGATTTTAAAGAGTACTATGCAAGATATCAAAATTATGATTTATGGTATGTAATGCTCTCTTTATCACCTTTAATTTAATATACAATATTATAGTAAATTAATAATTACAACAACAAAAATAAATAATATTATTCAAATAACTAGTAAACTAACGCAACAAAAGTATTGGCACCTATTATTATAATTTCGGTTATTACGTATGTACCGTTATTAAAATTGAAAAAGCTGCATTTTTTTTTTTATTATCAGTTTATTATTAAGTCCTGTTATCATTTGATATAATTATTTATAGAAAATTTTTTAAAATGGCGCCTAAAAACAAAGAAATTAGTGTTGTTATTCGGAATTTGGTTACTTCTTTAAAAAATCTTGGAAAATCTTTTAAAAACATAAGTGATATTGTTAGAAAACGAAATCAAGTGTTAGGAATATAATAAAACATTTTCAAAAATCCAAAATAATCAAATTTTGCTAACGTTCTAGACGACCTTAGTATTAAATGTTAGGGAAAAGAGGTGAATTCTTAATCGGATCCGTATTAATCTGTAAACTAGCGCTCCATTTTTGAAAATTAAAGTTAAAAAAATGTTTGATAAGAAAGTATTTGATCTATAATAGTTTGAGTCAAAGGGAGTTTTGTTTAAAGCATGACGAACAAAATACTGTGAAGAAATTTCAAGTCAATTGAATCACGGGGTCCACAGACATTTTAAAAAAAATACGCAAAATTATTAAAAGAATAATTTGCGTTTCGTAAATCACTCGAATAAAGCATTTCATACAAATTTATTTATTTTCAGAAATAGTAAATAAAAAAAATAAATAAAATTCAACTAAGCAAAACTTTAAACAAAATCAAACTATACCACGTATCACACAAAATGAGTTTTTTTATTTTTTTTTGTTCCCCGGTATAAGCATTTCCAGTTATCCAGATCACTAAAAACATGTGAGGGTGTGAATACCACAAATTGAAAAATTTTCCTAAATTTTTTCCATTGTGTATGTACAATGTACATCTTATTTTACTGTACGTATAGAATTGCATGATTGCATCTATATCGTAAAAATCGTTTTACTGTTAAAAATCCTGTTTTCCTCAATTTTTATCATTGTCATTATTCCCATGATTCACCTGGCTCCACTCCACACTTCATATAGGTATCCAGTTAAAAATCAACCAAAAAAATAACACAGAGTACCTACATTTACAATAAATGTTATTCACTTCCTACTTTGCCCTTTCAGAACTTCTTCTATCCTTTTATTTTTATCCATTAACTAACTTCATCAAATTCATTTATCCACATTCTTACTGCTTGTATCCTTCTTCTTCTTTTTTTTGTTCTAATTTTCATATTTTTGTAATTTTGTGGTTCCTCCAAAAATTCCTGTACGCCTGATACAATTTGATAATAATTTGCATATAATATTAATAATATGAACAACGTACTCTTTCACTCTAATTGCAAAAGATACGACTGCTTATCATAAAAGAATAAAAGAATAAAAAAAACACGCATAGAATACCTTTTAACATAATTATATAAAATAATTTATGACTGGAAAGGGATTTCATTTTTTTTTTTTTTTTGTTATAAAAAAAAACTAAATAAATAAAATGTTTTAGTATTTGTTATTGGAAAATTATATCCTTTTCTGGCGCACGCTCACGCACAGTTCACAAATAAATTTGTTGTCTAACTGAAAATTATCAAAAATAAAGACAGGAATACATACAATTTGAGTTTGTTTTTGAACAAAAATGGGGAAAAAAATGATGTTGTTGACTTTTTCTTGCGCATTTATGTAAAATATGTATTCTGAATGCAATAAGGAAAGTGTGAGTAAACCAAATCCAGATGATATTTAACGGGTGTCTAATGTATGTAGATAATTGTGTGTTACTAAAGAATGTTGAATAAAAAGGTAAAAGATATCTTTCACATAACGTACAGCATTTCAGTTATTTGCTAGATACCAGGTTAACAGGAAATTACAGTAGGAATTCGAAAAAGGATAAAATAATATCACGTTGGCATTCGAAAAATTTCAATTGAGAAAAAGTACACATACAAATAAAATCAATTTATTTTTATTAATAAGTATGACGTAATCCGTATGATGCTTGAAGAAATTAATTCAAAAAGGATTTTTTTTATAATTAGGATTTATTTGGAGTTCTAAGGAAAGAATATCATGACGTATTCTTCGAATTTTTTATTTTGGTTTTCAATTTACCTAATTTCAATTAGGTATTTTTTTTTACAAATTAATTTTTCTTTTTTGTTTGCTTTAATTGAAATTAATTTAATTAAATTTTTTAATTATAAATACAAAAAAAAAATAATAATAATAATGATTTAATTTTATTTTTTAATAGACATAACATTCTGCTTCAGGATTCATTATTGAACCGATAGGACAATTAAATTCATCAGAAAATTCTTTCATATTATTTAAAATTCGTATTGCATTAATTTTTGAAAAAATTCTTTCTGAACAATAATTTTGCATAAAATTAATAAAAAACACTTTTTTATGATTTAAACCAATTTCATTGAAGGCATCCTTTAAATTCCAATCATGTCCTTCATTTTCAATATAATTTTCATATTCTTTAAGTGATAATTTTAACATAGCTGACATTGTTATAACGGATTTTGATTTATAAAATTTCCATAGTGCATTTTTTTCAATATCTTCATTATCTTGACTTTTTGTACAATTTTGTAATTGTTTATTAACAATACCGTAAAATAATTTCTTTTTATTTCTCATATCTGTAATTGCTGACATAAGTATATGTGGAAATTGATGTGTGAAAGATTTATAAAATGGTTGATTTTTACCAATTGCAATTTCTTGTAAATATTCACTAACTTCATCTGACCATTCTTCTTCATTATCGAATTTTCGTAAATTTTTAACATTCTCCTGATAATTATTGGAATTAATTATTAAAGTTTCGTAATATTTTGAAAGTTTATCAATACTTAAATCTTTTTTCACATGCTTCACAAATGAATTTTGTTCTTCTTTGAAATTTTCAAGATGTGTCTCAGATGGAATATTTAATATGGTGGCTAATTCTTCTGAATTTTCTATAGCTAATTTTAATAATGAATTATATTTTTCATATTCTTCATTTTCTATATATTCCGTTGAAAATTTTGAATAGATAACATGTCTCATATAATTTACAGTCTCTTGGTATGACCATAAATTTATATTTAATTTAATTGATAACCAAATCAAGTAATTGTAAGCTACACGTTTATTTTCAGATAACAATTTAATGTATTTTCTTGTACGTTCTTGATCCAAAATTAAAATTTGTGTTTCTGGTGTAATATCCTCAGCAAAAAACCTTACTTCAAATTCTTTTTTCCAATTAATTAAAGGGAATTCTTTTTCAAGATCCTTAAATTTAATTTCAACAAACCAATCTTCATTCGATGAAGCATCTCGAATTTCATTTAAAATTTGTTTTGAAAATTCAACAATTTCATTTGTTAGAATTTTTGCATCGTTACCGTTTACGCCTTTTTTTAATATGGCATTTTGTATTTCTTCTTTTTCACTGTCTTCTATTATTTCATACAAAATATTATTAATATCATACCCATAAACAATTGTCACACCTTTTAAACTTTCATTTTTATAATAGGGTTTACTGAAAATAACTGTCCAATAATCTGATGAATATTCCATGTACTTGCCAATGGCTTGAATAATTGGAAAATTTTCAGGATTCCAATTTGTTTCGGTTGCTGGCCATTGTTCTACTGAATTTAAAATTTTTAATTCTTTTTCTTCTTCATCTTTCATACATGATTTATGAAAATCTTTTAGTTTTTTCTCAATTGCAACATCATCATTTAATCCATTTTCTAGAACCCACATAATCATATTATCGTCTTCAATTTCAGTATGTTGTGATTTTTTATCTGTATTATAATTTCCACAAGCATAATCTAGAAAATTTTTACATGGTTCAATTTCTGGTTTCATCCAACTTTCAAATGTTTTTATATAATTTTCAACACGTTGGTATTCAGGATCAACAGATTTTGAAGAAACCACAATTAATTTATTTATAATTTGAATGAAAAAAAATAAATTTAAAAGCCATCCGAATGTTTTAAACATTTTGAAAAATTTAACAAACTGAAAAGAAATAATTTTTAACAATGAAATCCCGTTAAAGTTCACGTAAAAACTAAAATTTTAATTAAAATTAAAAGACTATTTATATGAATTTACGTTCTTATCGTTTGTTGTTGATTTAAAAAACAAAAATATAAAAATTAAATTACATATGTATATATAATTTGGTAAAAAAAAAATCATTTATAAAAAGGTAATTAATTATTTACCAAAATAATCACGTACAGAGTAGCTGAAAAGGCATTTCCTATACAAATTGAGTATTGAGTAAAAACTACAAAGCGAAAATAAATTTTCTTTTTGAATAAAATTTTGTGCCCAATGCCTTTTTTTCATTTCAAAACACATTTACTAGAACTTTTCGTTACCCTGCATCAATTTTAAGTGAATTATTATAATATTTTACATTGAACTATTGAACCACCTCTTGATACAGTTACATAATAAGCATTATCAAAATTTTTAAAAATAGATTTGGTATTAAAATTTTCATATGATATTGAAACTATATGTACATACATATATTGATCACTATGAGTACTTCTGACGTTCTGACTTCTAAACATGCATATAGATAAATACATAATATGTAGGTAAGGTAAGTGATAATTACATAATATAAACATGTCAACATGAATTACATAGGGGAAAATACCCAGTAATGGGCCCTCCGCCAGTAATGGGCCTTTTGCTTTAATTTATTCTATAACTAAGTTATTTTAATAAAAATACATGTGAATATTTGCTATATATTTAGAAAAAATGGTTATCCTTGCAATGTGTGGGTGGATTATCATTAAAATTTCTTATTTTAAATATAAATCTAATAAATGTAAAGTGCTACCAAAAATTGCATTTTTCTTAACGTTTTCGTTAAGGAGATGAATTATTATTTTCTTTATATTTTAATAAAAATAAACCGATAAACAGCTAATTTTTTTTAAATTACATTTTAAACTAGTTAAAATTTAATTTCTAGTACTTTTATAACACTTTTATTTATAAAATATATAATTTTTGGCACGGCCCATTACTGGCTCTAATATTGTATATGAAATTCAGTAACGAGCATAGGGCCCATTACTGGCTACAATTCAAAAAAACCAAAGTACCAGTAATGGGCCCTTAAAGAAAAAAGCAATAATTCAATTTGTTGTGTATTTAAATACTCTCCTACCTATATTTTAATATAAATGTAGCATTTTTAAATAAAAATAATTTAAATTTTTGGTTTATTTTGCAACCTATTTAAATATTTCAATTCTCTAAAATTACACGTACCTACCAAACAAAATATTTTAAAATATTTAAAAAATGGCAAAAAAAAATGGAGAAAAAAAGAAGAAAATAAAGAAAATGAAAACTTTTTAGATAAATAGTTATATCAGTTACATAATAGTAAATACAAGTAAATAACATATATTTTTTTTACATTTAATAATTCATAATAGTATATACTTATGTATAAAAGCAATTAAAAATATTTTTTATATTAAAATTTAAGAAAAAATCCTTCTAATTCAGTTCAAAATAAAGGGCCCATTACTGGCTCCTCTCAGGGGCTCATTACTGGCGACAGGGGGGCCCATTACTGGTCCTCACGAATTTTGAGTTATTTTATTAATTTTAATAATTTTATTGAAATAAAAACATATTTTTTGCGTTAAATTGCAAATCTAGACCCTTCAGAAAGTTTATTTTGCTCTTGGTTGGAATTATTAATCAAATACCTTAACCGTGGTATACGGAAAAAGTCAAAAATTTTCCATAAGGGGGCCCATTACTGGGTATTCTCCCCTATGTTGTGTTGTAATTTTGTTGAATTTATTTTGAAGGTATCTTAAAAATTTCTTCTAGAAGTTTTAAATGATTGAATCTTATATCACTATAGGAATTTTCTACTGGACTTACTTTTTCAAATCAAAAATGTAAATGGCACTTTTTTTCCTAACCAACACGCAAAGTTTTCGAGCTATTGTGCCGATGATTATGTGTGTATGAATGTTCTTTTTGAAATTCTAATTAGGTACGTTTATATGAGGGCTAAAAGGCCACAATGCAAAGGTAAACTAAATTAAGGTCTCGAAATCTAAACTTAACTATATAGGTATGTAATTATTTTTTCTGCTGTAAAATTAATCATTTTTTAAATTTATTTTTGAGCAACAACAAAGTGTAGTTCGTAAGTACCAACTTTCACTTTTTTTTTTTCAATTACCTATTACCTAAACTATTTTTAAAATTTTTCACTTTATAAAAATCGTAAATGGCCCAGAAACTTTTGAGCGAGATTCTTACCATATTTTTTAAACTTTCTCAGGTTGAAATGAAACATTTTGAAAGTAATACAAATCTATTAACGGTAAAGTTAAATTAAATTAACTCAGTCCGATATAATTTACAATGTTTATCTATGCAAAACATTAACACACTTGCAATAGAGCACAATTTACAATCTTCTGATAAGAAACAAATAACGTTATTCATTCATAGTTTTAAATTTCTCGTTTATTCACAAAAAATCTTTGTTATCAGCAAACAACAAAAAATATAATGAAGGTACGATATACCAACAATTATGCTTTTATAATATACATATACGATATACCTATGTACATACATACATATGTATAGATAATATGCAGTTGTGTTGTATTTATGCTCAACGTTTTTTTTTCTTCTTTTATCCATTCTTCTGTGTACTTAAAATTTCTTGAAAAACTATTCAATGGATTTACCATCATTAACACCTGTACGCCTGGTAGAGTTGATAAATTTGAGGCGTATCTAGGGCGTGGTGGATCCAACCTGTCATCAGATTTATACTAGATAATTTTGGCCAATTTCTGAAGGATTTGGTGAAAGTTTTTCCATTGTTTAGGATTGTGGGTTTTCCAAATAATAAAAATACATATTCAAACAAAAATTTATTATAAACAAGACCTTCTTCTTTTCATATTCAATATTGTATTTTAAATTCTATCCCATTATTAAGCATATATCGTGTACTATGTCGAAAACAATAGCGTTTGGATATTAACTGCACGCACCAAATCACTTCTTCTAAAGGTATAAAAGTTGTTTTTGATTATAGCCTATAAACGGATTATTTCGAAATATTAACTCTCACAGTTTTGAATATTTGCAGCCTATGGCCTATGTTTGGTACCAAACTATACTCAAATAATTTCAGAATACAACAAAACACAAGCAATTGAATGTTTTTTATGCTATGTAGATAAAATATTGTGGGTTGTTGTAGGCCAGCTAGCTCCAACAGTACACAAAATAACAGATTTTAAATAATGTAAATTCATTGGCATTACAGTAAACGGCAGGCGGCAGCCGACCATCCATTAAAAGCTAGATTTTAAAATGATTGTACAATTGTACATGAATTTGTAATTTAAAAAGTTTGTTGTTTGTGTAATGTGTGTGTATATTCTATGAAGGTGGGAATTTAATGGGTGTTGATGTTGATTATGTTATCATTAAGGGGACAGAGACGATTTTTGTTTTGATAATGAAATATGTAATATGTCATTAAATAGATTTCTTTTAAGGAGTAGGTATTTAACTTAAATGGTAATTATTATTTTTATTATAATTATCATGTATGCACCAGCATGACCGGTGATATTGTTATAAATTATGACGAATTAATAAAAATATGAATTAAAATGCAATAGTACGTAGTACAACCTGAAAAATGTATTTTATAACTTAAAATTGAACGTGCGCTGTGTTGCAAAAAATACTGAACAAATAAGTTGTTTTCCTGAGGGTTGCCAAAACACAATGCATTTTATTTTTTATAATTCTAATAAAATCTGAAACATATGAAATAGTAAGTTACTTAATTTTAAAATTTTGAAAACTAAATGTTTAAAAGATTGAAAATCTTTTTAATAGAAAAAGTATTTTTTCAAAAACGTCATTATCAATCTCTCATTTTTGAAAAAAAAAAACATTTAAAAAATTACATTTTTATTGAAAAATTCTTTGAAAAGAAAAAATTATGATCTATAGAAATTTTTCGGAGTGGAAAAAAGTTAATTCTTTAAAATTCATTTAAGAAATTAAACAGTCAAATTTTAATCACTGCCTCTAAAGGCAAGGCAACACTAAATTGTTCATGGAAGTGGGTGGCATTACGACAATAATCCCATTTAAGGCCTTCTGTTTCTGTCTGATTATACTCTACAACAACTTTCCATCCTTTTTGATGTTGGATTTATTAAAACATCGATTAAACACACCCTACATTAAAATCTTTCAGCATTTTTGTTGCATCAGGGTGAAGGAGGATTGCTAAGATTTCAATAACTATGTTATTTTTTGTTGTTTTCAAAATGACTTTGTGTTGTTTTGATTCACACTCAATCGTTATGAGATTTGTCAGAGTGTCCGTCGTTGTCTTCAAAGTGTATGTTTTCAACTAGGATAGCAGAAATAACTGTAAGGCAAAGAATTCACTACAAAAAGGATTTCTATTTTAAAAATGTAAAAGAAACAACAAACTGTGCCTGGTGCTAGCTATGCTAGTGCTAGCATGCATGTATGTATGTAATGTACACTCTGTGATGCAATATACATATCTATATGTCAGTTTTATTTCATTCTGTGTGTATGTGAATAAATTTATAATATCTGAAATATTTATTACCTGATACCTCAATACAATAGTTGGAATTTACCCAGCTGTTTTATCCTTATTTTGTTTGTATTTTAAAAAGAACTCATTTTCTATTTTGTTGAATTATTTACTCTAAATAAGGACGTTTTTTGAATAAATGCTTTTAACGATGGAATCATTTTTTGTTACAGAAAATAAGTAAGATATTTGAGTATCCTGTTAGATTTTCAACCATTTTTTTTCCATTGGAAATCTATAATTTTAAAATACTCGTAGATTGTAAATTATATTGTGGAAAAACAAAAAACAAAAAAAACTCATCTCCTCGTCAATGCTGCTTAACGTTTATTAACTTTGCAACACAGAACACTACGACATCCAACGGTTCGAGTGGTTCTTTGAAAACAAATGGGTTTTCGTTTCGCGTAAATAGAAAAACATCGCGTCATTGAGTCACTAAATCGCCAGGCTTTCAGAAATTTATGCAAGCAAACGAAATCAAATATCATTGGTAAAATTCACTTTTTTAAATTGTGAGCATTGTGCATCATCGTATTGAGCGGTGGTACACATACGTGATACTGATAGCACATTAGTATAGATTTCAAAAAGATAATATAAAAGTTCCCTCTTTTTTCTATACTGTGCTGTGTAGTATTTTTGTTGTTTTCATTTCATACATCACTAACCTACCTCAACTGGAAAATTTAGAGATAGGTATGTAAAATTAATAATATGTATCTCGTAGTCGTACGGTGGTTAAGAGATGTACGTCATCTTCCTTTAAAATTTTTTTTAAATGATACTTGGAATGGAATATAATGTTCATCGTTGTCTTTTTGTTGTCTCCTGCTGGTGGATGATGAAGGAACCGTTGAGAAGATTTTATTTAATTTCTGGGAGAATATGATGTTGCGTTGCGACAAAACAAAATGGTTGAGCAGCAGCATCTTGTGTATTCACTGTACTTGGGATATTTGTATGAGTCCTCCCACTCATTCAAATGTACATATCTTTTATTTATTCATATTTACATAGCAGCAGTAACAAAGAGTATGAAATTTAAAGGCTTCGAATGATAGATAATAATATGGTCCTTTCACATGCATGTTATATTACATACGGACCAAAACATCCCTGATCACATGTGCGATTCGTTGTCGGATCTTATTTAACTAGCATGTGTGCAGGCTATTTTCGATTCCACTTTCGTTTTCTTGTTCCTACCTTTGGCTAGCCTCTGAACAGGCGCGCATAATTGAAAGTAGTTCAATGTAACGTTTGTGCTCTTGATAAGAGTACAGTGTACAAGTTTATATGGAACATTGATAAACACTTCAATATTTCTATCCACACTAAAAAGATTGTTGTGTTGAACAGTTAAACTTTGGTGCATACAACAATTTTATATTCAGTCAGTTCTTAACACAAAAAAAACTTTCTTCAGATAACGGCAATAGTATACATAATAGCGAACGATGAAATTTGTTGGCGTCATGAAATCATATCACCGTTTTAAATGACATGGCAATGTCCTTGGTCGGAAAACGGTCGTAAAAGCCAGGCTAGCATAAATTAGATAGCAAAAAAAAGTAATTTTAACGAATGAATACAAGCATTCAGGTTGCATTTTCTTATCGTATTTGGTGAATGCATTATATGTGCATTGTTGTATTGTAGAGTAGATTATCAGGTAATGTAAATCGTTTGCTATGCAACTGTTTCGTGTTTTCATTTCGTATTGCATCGTATGAAAGAAGTGAAGCAGAAATACTAATATAGAAAGGGAACTTATACAGTTGTTCATGCTATCATGTTACTCACCTCACCTCATGCAAGTTTAACTTCTTTTCCTACCTACCTATGTATATCTACATAATATGTATATTATATAGGTTCGTAATTCGTATGTGTGTATATCACAATCAACATGTACGTCATATGAAATGCAGATAATATGTATATACATATGTATGTAAATAGAAAAGATACAAAAGTATCATATTGCATAGTAAAAAAATTCTTCTAATACCTACTAAAGAAAAAATGTCATTAAAAGTTAATTTGAAATTATAGGTATGTTGGATATTGAATTTAAAAACAAAAAGTGGAAGGCTTGTAACTATTTCTGTAGGCGTTTTAGTTAATTAAATTTTGTTTTTACGACACAATTTGAAAATTATGTGTTTTTTTTCATTTAAATTTAAGATTTAGGAATTTATTGATAGAACAAAAGTGCTCCGATATGTTTTTAAATTTCACATGAAGATTTTGAAAAACTCCATGTTTGTATCTTTTACAATGAAGCATATTTTTTTTTATTTAAAGAAAAAATTACATTCCGCAAAAAGAAACGAAGAATTATCAAGAAAAAAAATCTATAGTTTCAAAATTTATTTCTCTAAATAGGTAGCCAATTTAATATAAAAATATCGACGCGACAATACTAACAAAACAACAGTAACAACCGCCATAAAAAAAAAAAACAAATATGTATGTTAAAAATAAAACCCGAAGAACAACAAAACAAAATAAATTTTATTCCTATGCTTTGTTCTTTTCTTTCATTCTACATTATAGTTTTGTTCGAAATTTTTCGATATTTCATCTTTCTCGTTTTCTCACACATAATGCTGCTACTTGAACGATGATAAGCATTTCATATAATTAAAAAAATGATTTTCTTATTCGTTCACTACAATTGCTAACGCCTAATGCCTGTATTAAATTATAAAATATTTCGAACGTCATATAATATTTTGTTTCTGATAATTTTGTGCTCCCATCATGCCCGGGTGGAATTTACGCGCGAAACTTTGTCGGTGTCGTATCGCTTCGACATTATCCAAAGAATATGGCAACAGCTGAGAGAAGTTATGAAATTCATGAAATTTTGGTAGAGCGTGATAACGACAAGGTTATTTAGTTTTTTGTAGTGATGTGATGGATATTGGATACTTTGCTTTTTTGTTGTTAGAAAGGGAGAAACTGTTAACACTTAACAAAGAAATATATGCGATACACAGTGAGTATAATATCTGAATACATACTTATGTCGTTATGTCTACCTTATCTACCTATTATTTTTATGTAAGAATGTATATTTTTAACTCGGACGGATAATTATTACAATAATTATGTCATGAATATGGATAAGCATGTGGGGTTAATCGAGTAGTTAATATAATATACATAATAATATAAAAGTAGGTACATATTGGAAAATATTTTTTTAGTTTTTTCATTTAGAAAAATATGTACATATGTATGTATCTTTTTTTATTTTAAACTTGTAAAAAAGAAATTAACATCAGAATTAAAAATCAGGCATTTGTGTTGCTACAATCTTTTTATAGAAAGTTCTGGTGTAAAGAAAAGTAATTCTTAAAATTTATCTTTGATTTCAAAATGAATTTTTGAAAAAATTTCTGAAATGTTCAAATTTCTTTCATTCTCATTAAAACAAAACATCTAAAAAACAAAGAATTTTTAAAATACATATTTCTTAACAAAAAATAAGATTGAAAATTCAAATTTTTTGAGCTCATTATTTTTCGTAGCCCATAAAACAAGCCAAGCCCAGTATGGCTAGTATGTGTGTACACACATAGTCATTAATTTGCTATCTGTAATCTGTATCTCTTACCCATAACCCAACTAATAAAAAGTTTTATTACTGCCATAAATTTTCAAATTAATTCTATATACCTCGTCAAAAGTATCAGGTCCTCAGAATAATGAACAACAAAATCTTACCAACAACAATGGCTGAACAAAAAACGAATTGTTCCTTCACGGTATTCATAAAATGCTTTAATAAAAATATGTACATTTTTTTTTTCCTCATTGTTTCTCGAAATTGGAAAAAAAAACACAAGTGAACTGCGTTGGTAAAAAATGCAACACAATTTTTTTTTTTGTAATCATGTTAATTTCAAAGCTGATACTGCAATGATAAATAATTTGTACACCAAACACAACACAAAACATATTTCAATGAATTCCAAGGGAACTAATAAAATCATTGTATGATACCTTAATTCCATATAGTATAGCATTCCAAATATGTGTATAGTAAACAAATTCACAGTTTACTTACAGAAGAAAAACAACAACATAATAAACAGGTGCACAAGCTCCTGCAAGAAGCATTAAAACCAGTAAGGTCCTCCACCTGCCATATTTATATAATGATTATTGTACAACAAATGCTCTACTTTTGCCAGGCGTTCATAATTTTAAGCATGTAAAAATAAGGAATTTCTTATTTGAAAGCGGAAACAACATTTTATTTTCCAACCAACACACACACATTGTGTGAAATACACCAGTTCCAATAATAAGAGAAAAAAAAAGTATATCAGTATCCCTTACCATCCGCATGTACTTCAACTAGTTTAAGTGCCAGCCATCGCACCAGTTGTTATAGTTCCTTATAAATTTCTTTTTTTATACAACCAGATTCTCACCTTTTCAGCTTATTTGTTCATACACACACTCTTGATTTGAATCTGAAAAAAAAAAAGTAAAGAAAATAAAAAAAAAACAAACTCCATTATTACCTTATTTTTCTGCAGCCTATAATACCATACTTTTATTTTTATATCATTTTATCAAAAAAACCTATAAACCTACCTGACTACAACAACAAAAAACTCCTCAAATTTTACTACCTGTGTATTAAAATACGTATACATAGTACCTAAGTATTATGTATTTTGATTCTGAAATTGAGACTTAAGTGCAGCGTATTTATTGAAGTAGAGAAAAAAACATTTTTATTACCTTTTTTTTTAATTTTTAAAATTTTACCTTTTATTTAATTTTTTTTTCTGACTTTTTTATTTTAGTTTATTTTTAAAACATGATTTTTTTTAATGAAAAATGATTTATTCGGAGTTTTTATTTTATCAAGAGGAAAAAAAACATGAATAAAACAAAATTTGAAAGAAAAAAAAGAAACAATGTAATTGTAGCTGCTGTGTTTTCTTTCTTTTTTTTAAATTTTAAATTAACCCTTTACCCGCGACTGAAGCGTGATAGAAATCGCGTTCATATTACATTTTTTTTATAATTTAGTGCACCAAATTATTTTCGGCATTGTAAGTATGTATGTATGTACATATATATAAACTGGATCAAATTATCATTTGAATAACGAATAAAAATGGTGCGCGATTTTAGACAGAGAAATTTAAAAATTCACATGCAGTTGGAAGTTTTTTCAAAAAAATTCATATGTATACAATTATACATAATTATATAATTTGAGCATATCATAGAAAATGTTTAATTTTTTTGTCCTTGTCAATTTATCAATATTTTTTTTCTCGATAAAACAATATTGCAATATTTTGTCTTTGTTTTTCAGTTTATTAAATTTTTGATTTAAAAAAACGAAAAAAAAATTACACAAATCAAATTTTTAATTTCAAAAACAAAAGAACAAAAATTAACTTCGAAATGTCCTTAATAATACAATACGTATTGAAAATAGCTTTTAGTTAAAAAAATAATGTTTTATAGCATTTTTCTTCACAACAGAAATTGGTTTTTGTTGTCCTTTTTTAAAAGTAATACATATAAAAAATTTTTTAAAAATTCAAAAGAAAAAAAATCTTTCAAGTAATTTTTTTTTCTACAAAATATTTTTAAATACATTTTCCATTTTTTTAAAAATTATTTATTCGAAGGGGAAGTTCACCTACATTTTTCTTATTTATTTTCTGTATAGTTTTTCCATCATGTGGGATATACTGTTGTATTATTTTACTTTTAGAACATTGATTTGCAGAAATTTTTGAATGCTTTCATCAATTTTTCTTTTTATATTTTTTATTCCTTTTTTTCTTCGGAAATACCTACATATGTTTTTTTTTAACTTTTTTTTTTTTGAATTTTCTATTCACTTTTAAAGTTTTTTATTTGTGCAATGGCTGATGTGCAATGCAATGAAAAGGAGGCAGAAAAAAATTGAATTTTTCTTCCATTATTTATTTTTTTTATTTTTTGCTATTTTTTTCGGTCATTGCTGTCTACTAACATGATGCAATGTTGAACAGAAAATTATATAGGAATCGTGCCAAAAATATTTTTTCAAAAGTAAACTTTTGCTAAAAAAAATAAATAAATAAATAAATACAAAACGAAAGAAAAAAAGAAAGAAAATTTGTACACACATATTTATATTTTTGTGAACATGTATGTACAAATGCGACAAAAAAAAAAAAAACTATATATCTAGTGGTATATGCATTTTTTATGGAATATCTATTTCTTTTTTTATTCACTATGAAATTTTAAAAGATATGGGGTTTTTGTTAGAGAGATAATGCAAATAGCACCCAATATGCCAATCAAATAGAATATTGGAAAAAATTCAGAAATCGAAAAAAAAATTCATTTTTTTCCGTTTTTTCTTATATTTGTTTTGAATTCATACATTTTGCACAAAAAATGAAAAACATAAAAACGAGAAAGGACCTTATGAAAATATTTTTTTCTATTTTATTATCGTATTGAAGATACAATCTTTACAACACAACCATCACTTTTACAAAATACATATATACGAGTACATATTTTTGTTACATGGCATAAAAGCATAAGAAATATGTGTGGTATTTTTGCTTTTTTAAAAGAAGGACTCTTTATGTTGAAGATACATAAATAAAAATTGCTTTTGTCTGAAAAAAAAAAGATATGTTTTTACATTTTTTTCTCTACTTGTTAAATTTCAAATGGTAAAAAATAAATTATTTTATAATGATATCATGTTTTTTTTTTTTTTCTTGAATGGAATTTTTGTATGATGTAACAATTTTGGCACAATATCTCTACTTTTTAAATTTGTTACAGAAAATATTTGCATGTAATAAAAGTAAGTTATTTAGTTTTTGCAAACCAAAAAAATAAATAAAATAAGGATTAGTGCTTAATTAGAATTTGTATTCGTATTTACCATGTTTATAATTAAATAGCGAACCTCGTTAAAAAGTACAAAAACAAAATCAAGGGGTTAAGGTTATTCTGAAAATTATCATTCAAGTATTTTGAATAAACACTTCAATAGTCTGTGTTTTTATTAAGAATGATTTTCATATGAGAAAACTCAAATATTTATTAAAAAATCATATTGCTAATAATATCTTTTATTTGGATAAAATGCTAATAAATATCTTATGAAACCACCAAAGCTTGAATAAGTTCTATATACATATTTTTTTTATCCAAAATAGAAATATTTAATTATTTCAAAATTGCATTCTAAACTAACACTACTAACGCAGAGTCTGTATTTGTATTGTTCTAAATTAATAAGATTTTTTTTTGTATGAAATTGAAATAATTTGCTTTTCTTAGTTAATTTTTAAGCATGCGACGTGACATTTATCAATTCTCTGAAAAATACATTAAACAATAATTGAATAATAAGAAAAAACAGTCTTGCACTTGAAGGCGGTATTCACTATAGTATTTTTATTTTTGGAAGTCAGTATTGTGTTTATGGAGGCAGTACCTGATGAGTTTTTTGCCTTGGTAATATTTAATTTAAAAGATTTCCCTCGATTTGAAATTGAGATCTGATCACCCCACACACGAGACAGATTTATTTAAACGCAATGTAAAAGAATATAGAAAAGTATGCCTATCTTGCCTGTACTGACATCCAAAAATAAAAATAATAAAAATAGTATAAGTAGCTTGACATGAGAAAGTTCATTTTTTGATTGAAAAAAAAATATTTATATGTATATATGTATATTAAAATTTCAAAGAAAAAGAATTAAAATTGAATAATAGTTAAAAATAAATTACTCAATTCACTTCATTATGGTGAATAGAAAATTAAGTGAATACGGCTCTATAGGAATATTTTATGAGAAAAATAAAAAGCAAACCTTTTTTCAATATTTTTAAAAATTAATAAATGGTAAATTGCATTTTTGATGGTTTCTTTTCTTTTGTGATTTGTTAAGCTTACCAAATTTTATTTTAAAATAAAATTCAATAATGACAAATTTAATAATAATTTCATAACGCAAATATTTACATATGTACATTATGTACGAGTATGTGCAAAAAGGTCAGACAATAAGTATGTGGATTGTGGAGGAATGATTGGGACGTTTTAAGGAAAAAAAAAGTCATAAAATGTTGTGCTCTGTACTAAATAAAAATTGTTGATGTTTTTTGTACTGTGCATTTTTACGTTCCTCTTGTCCTTTCAATTATTTTGTAATTTTTTTTTTCACTGAATGAATGGAAAAAAATCTCACTTTCTTCTTATAGAAATTTTCTAAGTTCGAGTTTACAAAATCAATTATTGATGCACAAAATTAAATTCTTTTAAGAAAATTCTAAGAAAAATTCAAAATTCAAAAAAATAAAAAAAAATAAATAATGTACATATATATATATTTTTATACATTGAAGTATGTATAGGGAATACCTTTTTTTTCAGATTTTATGTTATGTTATGTTTGTTTTTTAGCAACTCAAATTTTTATGTATGTATGTGTAATCTATCAAATGAATTTTAAAAGCTTCAACAAAAAAAAAAATTTAGATTGGAAAATGTCATTCACATTTTAAATTTTTAAAAAGTCCTTTTTTTTCTTGTAAAAAAAGGTATGTTAAAAATTTAATATTAGAAAAAATAAATAATTGCTTTAAATTAGACATGGTTGAATATTTTCTCGTAATAAAAGTTTTTTCATAGATTTTCTAATTCGACATGGTAGGTATCATTTTAAAAAAATATACTTCTGATAAATAATGTATGTATAAAAAAGAAAAATAACCTAATTAAAAAAGGAAACAACAACAAAAAAATAATAAGGGACCTTAAAACTATATGTTATTGCACTTCAATCATCATTTATTTTTTTGACTGATGTTAAAAAATAGGTCATATCAATCTGATACAATATTCATGACGAAGATAGATAATATTTCAAAATGTATGACATGATAAAAAATAAATATACAGAATTTTAAAAGTAAACTATGTATATGAAACAAAAAAAAAGTGTATAAAGTAAAATAAAATAGAACTTGTATCCTTTTAGTTTCAATGACTTTTTAAAAAACAAAAAAAAAAAATTCAAAACAAAAAAAGGCATGAGAACACAAATTTATTATTAAAGTTGAAAAACTTTTTTAGATTTGAAAGAGGTTACTTCTATAGAAACAAATAAAGATCAATTTTACCAGTTCAATTTTAAATCAAATTATTTTTTGTTGTAGAATATGAAATTCCCTTTAACTTTGCATTAAAAAGTTATTTGTTTTTCTTCCCAATGAAGGTCGAAATTGAAATCAATATATAGGATTATATAAATTTAGAAAAAGGATTCTTGAAAGTTGTGAAAATAATTGATGATATAATTTCATTTTATTTACTAAAATAAAAAGTATATTTTCTCTTTAATTGAAAATAAATCATTTCTTTTTTTTAATTTCATTTTTAAATTTTATGAACATTTTATTTGTAGATAAATTTATTTTGAGTAAAAACTTTGAAAATTTCGCATATTGAAATGAAAGAAAATTTTCGTTATTTGAGAAAGAATTTAATTGTAAATTTTTTTTTTTTTTTGTTCTGGCACTTGTTATTATTATTATTTTTTTTTTTATTTATTTATTCATAATTACAGCTTCAGATCAATATCTTTTTCAGCTAAATTGAATTAAATAGTATGTACATATGTATGATTATAAAAAGAAAAAAAATCAATATAATATATACATTAATTAAAGACTTAAGGTTTAAATAATAATAAAGATAATAATAATAAATTGAAAAGAAAGAAAAAAAATAAAAAAAGTAATAAAAATAAATAATAATAACAATAATAAAGATAGAATTAAGCAGAAATAGGATCAATAAAAATAGAAATAATAATCATAATTAAAAATTATACGAGAATTTCAAAAATTTCAAAGATTTCAGCTGCTATAAGGCTATATAGACAAGGGATGACGATTGTTAACAAAGTCAAGAACAACGGTAAAAATTGTGTAGAAAGCTTCTAAATTTGCTGAATGAGTGCTCCTCACGAATATGATTAGGCAGATTATTCCATAATCTAACAACATGAACAAAGAACGAATTTTCTCCATATTTGGATTTGAAATGCGGCAGCAAGAGTTTACGACTGCGATTGGAGAGCGGAAAAAGTATATGATCATATAGGTATCCTGGCTCCTTCGAATAAAGAAGTTTGTGGAAGAATAACAACAATCTAATTTTACTGTAGTTTTCATAGTCAACTCCAAGGATTTTATTTTTGTATGAAGATACATGATCAGACCTGTGTAGCCCATAAATAAAACGCACACAATCATTAAACGCAACCTTAAGTTTGTAGTTACAAGCTGAATCAACATACGGGAATATAATTCGACCATACATTAGGTGCAAGAGAATTTGAAATAGCTTTTTCCGTACATCAAAAGGCAGACAAGAGACAGAGTAACGGAAATTTCGGACAAAGGACAAATGCCATCAGGGCCAACGGCATTTGAGTTTATTGATAAAATGACATTGCAGACATCAATAATATCAACACCATAAAAGCTAAAGTTACTTTCATCATTACCTGTACTTACATTTATTACATGCGTAGTACTAGCAACTACGTTAGCATTGAGAGTACTGCTACAGAAATATTCATTCAACTTACTTGCGTCTAAGGGGCATCCTGATCCTTTTTTACTGTGCACTCCTAAATCACGTAAATTTGCCCATAACTTTTTTGCAGGTAGAGATGTGTTAAGCTTATTAGTGAAAAATCTACGCTTGGCAGCTTTAATCAGGCAGTTTATATAATTTCTTAAACGTACATACTCCTTTCGTACCTGTTCGGATTTAGTGCGTTGGAATTTACAATATAAAAATTCTCTTTCAGCCGTTAGATGACTAATTTCAACTGAGTACCACGGACATCCTGTGTTTCTTGAACTGATAGATCTAAATTAAAAAAATTAAAAAAAATTGGAGAATGTTTTGGAAAATAAAATGTGGGAAGGTTGCAAATGCATTCTTTTTGATAATAAGAGTTTTGAAAATTTAAAGAAAAATGTTTCCACAAAAAGTTTTCCGGTCTCAATTTTTTTAAAATTTTCGAATTTCGATACCAACTTTAAAACCAGGGTTCGTTCCTGGTTTTAAAAACATTTAAATTGTAAAGATTTTCGAACTGTTCCTCAAAAGATATTTTACCACAATTTATTATTTTATTTATATATTAAACTTCCAGAATATATGTATGTATCTACAATTTTTTCTGAACAAACAAAAATCTTCAAAAAAAAAGAAGAAAATTTCGTGAGAATACTCTTGAAATGAAAATCTTATTCAGTTCAATATCTTCTTTAAGTGAGTTATAAATCCCATACAACAATACTTCTCATATACATACATATATTATGTATGTACATTATATCTCTATAATCTTTTGTTCAAAATGAAATATATCATGTTATAAATTCAATAAAAATTTATTTTTGTAATATGAAAATGGTTTTGTCAATTGTATACTAAAGTGGGTGCAGATATCGAAAGGCATCAATTTTCGACCCTTATAATATAGACGATACAACGAAAAAAAAAAAGTTTGAAAGGAAAAAAAAAAGAATTTTGAAAAATTGAATAGAAAGAAAAATTATGATATGCTAAAATGAAACCACTGAACAAAAAATATATAATAATAATAATCTTGTATGTATATATGTAGAATGTGCAAAAGCATGAATATAATATGACAGGGGTATATACATAGGTACATATCTGCAATAAAAATCAAACGATGTCAAGTGTTTTGTAGCAGCAGCATTTGCTTTTTGTTCAATATGTCCTTATAATGGTTCTTAAATATTATATTCTGTTTTATAACACAGAAAATATTTTTTTATTTTATTTTTTTTATGTTTTATTTAACGGAAGTTGAATGGAAAAAATATAATATAATCATAATATGTCTCTATGTAAAAAATATTGCTGATTCAACTTTCTTAATGGTAACCCTTTTTCTTTCTTTTTTACTTTTTCTTAATGTTTTTGTTGTAGGTATATTTTTCACACTTTTACACTGGGCTTGGGCATTTTTATTTTGTTTTTTTCTCTCCAATTTTTTTTGCTGTTGTTTGTTACAATATAAGAGCTTATATAATATCTAGATATAGAGCCATATAAAATATTTATGTACCTACTACATATATGTGTATCTAAATTATAAAAGATACATGCTAGAAAATTGTAAAGCAGTATCTTTTTCTTTTTTTAAAAAGTTTTAAATAAAAATTAAATACAGTTGCTAGTTCTTCATCTATTATTATTTTTTATTATTTAGAATAACAATAATGCTGTAAAACACGTATAACACTACTTGGACAATATGTTTTTTCAACGATGTACTTGTATCTACATATTGACCTTGTTCTCGTCGGACAAATTACATATGTACATACATATAGTATATATGTATATATGTAGTATAGTGGGAGAAGTATGTATATTTTTTATCGTTGTTTAAATAAAAATGTATACTAAAGAAAGTTGAGTAGAAAAAAAATTTTTTTTTCAGTAAGGTTCTTACTATACTTAAAAATCTTGAAACAGAAATCAATTTAAAAAAGATTTTTAAAATTATATTAAAAAAAAAATCATATTACAAATTTGAAATTCATACTTCAGGTACATTATTTTATATCATAGATAATACACTCCAAAAACATGTACGAAACATGAAGCAAAATAGTCTGATAGAAATTTAAAAATTCATCAATCTTGAGTGACCGAGTGATTGGGTGAAAGACAAACAAAAACAAAAATCAAGTCAAAAAACACTAAATTTTCTCTTTTCCTTTTACTCAAGATCTCCAAGAAAAGAAAATTTGTGCTTAGAGATTTATTTTAATTATTTTTATATTTTTTTTTTTCAAATTCTAAATGCACAATATAGTAGATTTGGCTTTTTCTATTTTTCCTTCATATTTGTTCGAAATGTCAAATCAATGGCTACTGTACTGTGCTATCTTCTGCAAAGGAAAACAGAAAATCAGATCTGTTTTGTGGATGACAGTGATATTTCCACAATTGATCAAGGAAGACCCAAGGCTACCAAGAAAAAAAAAAGAGAGAAATATTGTGAAACATATTGATAATTGATATTATGAAAAAGGTTAAAGTTTTCCGCATTCACTCATTCTGATATTTTTTGTTTTCATTGACACATGAAATAAAACTTGCTGAAGGGATTTTAATTGCCTACACCATTTTTTCGTGTATGTGAAAAGTATATACATACATACATATACGATTACGTTTTGAAAATTGAAGGCCAAACTTAAAAATCAAAATGTATCATTTCGATTGATTTTCAGTGATAGTCTCAATAAAAATTTCTCTCATGTACTCTTCATACACTTATCAGTTTTATGAAATTGTAGATACTTCAAAACAGTATATAATTTTATTTTGAGTTTTCTTTTTTCGCTTTTTTCACAAGTAATGTTGTAAAACAGATATTCTTTTCTTTTTATTTTTTAGGGAAGTGCACTTATAATTTAAATCACTCAAAATTTCTCTATCAGTGCTGACAAATCTTTATAAAAACGAAGAAAAAAATGAAAAATTGTAAATTTGTTAGGATCTTTTCAAAATGAGAGTCATTACACAAATGATTTTATTTGTAAAAATCACCTTTTCATTTTTTTTTTTTATTAATGTTGAATATGAAAACAAAATTCATTTTTCTTACGTATGAAGAGAATATTTTTGAAGCCAGATGATATTTATATTTTATATAAAATATGTAGGTATATCTTAAAAATCATCACTTTTTCCTTAAATAAAATTAATAGAGAATTTTTTAAAGGTTAAGTTTAATTTTATCCCATAGCAGGCCACAAATCACAACAATAATTAATAACTTTGATGATATGTAAATATTTCAGTAGATTTTAGATTTTGTTATATACATTTTAATTGAATTATAAACGACATCATTGAAATTTTGAAAATCAGAAACTTTAAAAATCTTAAGAAAATTCATATTCATACACAATTTAGAAATACAAAAGATTATCATGTGAAATCACATAATGTAATTAAAAACTTTATTGTTTACTTTGCTTATAAAAATAACTAACTTTAACAACAACAAGAAATTAAACTAAAACTATATCGTTTTCTTCTGTGACACTACAATCCCAGGTGAATTTTGGCCTTCTCTGCCCTCCGCTAAACTAAAACAATACCTTTAATATATTTCATATATGCACAAAATTATAAATTATTTATTCTTAAGATTGTTGCATGTTTTGGAAATGTTGTACATGTTAGTGAAGCTAACATAATAAACAATAAATTCATTAGAATTTTAATTATAGAAATAATTTAACTATGATTTTATTATGTTGTGTGTTTTTAAAATGACATATTTAAATTTAAATAATCAAGGAAATAGATATCCTCTTGAGAACATAATATGTACCTACATGTAATGACGATAACAAAAAAAGATAAACAAAAAATGAGAAGTAACTGAACAAAAAAAAAAAAAAAAAAAAAAAAGATTAAAAGAAAAAGATACGTGACCCTTTTTTAAATACTTATATCTTTGATTCAAATCTTTTCCGTTCTAAAAAATATTTAAAAACCAATTAACATAAATATTTGTCGTAAAATAAAAAAACTTTATAAAATTCAAGGACTATAAAAAATGTCTTACAGATATACCATATATTTTATTTAAAATTATAAATCAAAACCAGAAATTGGTCAAATATCGGTACAATCATAATGTTATTGAACAATTGTCCTTCATCCATTTTAATCAAAGCGCAATCTTGGCATTTGTAGAAGAAATCAAATCAAGTCAAGCAAATTTAATGTTCTGTAAATGATGATCAAGGACATTTATCTAAAATGATTTTTTGGACTATATATTATACTTTCATATTATATGTACATTGTACATACATACAAAACGGAATTTATAGTGATTGTTGATAATAAAGTTCCAACAGTCTATATAGTGAGAAAAACAACTAAGTTATTATATCCTTTTAGTTTCGATAAATAAAAAAATAACAAAAGACATATTTTATATACAAAAGAAACAAAATACAAAGTATTCAAGGAAAAACAAAACAAAACAAAAAACAACAAAATAGTAAAAAGACAACAGAAAAAGTTCTTCATCATTAAACACCCACAATTTGTTAAAACTTTACGGTTGATTCGCAATGATTAAATGCTAAAAAGGATAGAATTTGTATAGTAACTTAATTCTTATAAAATTTATACACACATACATATACATACATACATACATGTCACTTTTCATATACATACCTATATCACTCATTTTATCTTTGTGTTTATAGAATGACTTGCGTTTTCTCTAAAAAATTTCAACAAACCGCCCGGTTGAAATATCTTTTTTTTTTAAATGAGGTTATGTCATTCAGTATCTATATACCCTTTCTTTTTTCTTGTTATTTTCTCGAAAATTTCTTTTCTTTCCTTTTGTTTTAATGTATGTATGTGTACATATAAAAGTCATTTTGGCTACACCGATATGATGTGATGTGATGGGGTATAATGTACTTCATTGAACTAAGGGATATCATATTACAGTTTTTGTTTTTTATAGTCATTATCGGTATTGTTTTATAAAAGAAAATTAGAGAACAAAAAACAAAAAAAATAAAAATAAAATAAAACTGACAATAATGATAACGACTTTCTGACTCCCTTAATAATCGAAAAAAAAAATAGATCGCTTTTTTTTGGATTTTTTTTAATTTGTGAAAAAAAAAAGAGTAAAGGAACAAAGAAAATTTTTATAAAACCCCGCAGAGTTTTAACGCTTGCGTACAAAAAATATCCGATAACAAAAATCGTTCCATTTTATTTTTATTTTTTTTTTAAAAAAAACTTTTTATTCTAAAAAAAGCCGGCAACATGCCAAAGAAAATCAGATGATGATTAACAATTTTTAATGGGAGAGGCAATGTGTGTATGTACAAAAATACATATGTACATAAATATGTATGTTTAAAAAATAAAAGGAAAGTCAAGAGAATTTTCGTAGTGGGTTAAAATTGGGGAAATTTTCGATAATTTTATAGAAAGTTGTGCATGCTCTCTATCTCTTCGTTTAAAGGATATATACAGACAAATTTTACTTTACTGTTGGTTTTTTTTTTTTTTAAATTCTTTCTCCCAGTGCCAGAGTAATTGTAGATATTCATATGTACCAAAGTAGTCAATATAATTTAATTTCTATGAAAAACACCTAACCCTAAAATTTATATTTAGCTATTTTATCTGCAGTTCTCCTACGAAAAATTTCAAATATACATATATATACCTACATATCGATTTTTGTTTAAAAAAGTTATTATGTATATCGGAAGCTTTTCCAAAAAAAAAGTATGGAATATGTATGTATAGATACAAAAAAGGATCTGTATACAGAGATACTGCACACACATTACCTATCCATCTTATATGAGTGTATTGTATTTTATTATTATATTTGTCTCTTTTAATTTCTTCGAAAAAAAAAAGTTTAAAATTTTTTCTTAATTTGTCGTTGCAAAAATTTTATTTTTTTTATTGTTCAAATTTTTATTTGTTTTTTTGTTTTTTTGCATACAAGTTGTATAATGAAATTATAAAATAGAATCTAAAGATTAAGTCCATGAGTCAAAAGTACAAAGAAATATGAGAAAAAAATGTTTAATTGTTTCGTTACTAACATAATATTCAAGTTTTTGTTAGTGTTGCCATATACATATATAAATTTCAGTACAATTAAGGATATTCCATTGTTTTATATATTATTCAATGTAAAAAATAAAAATATAATTTTCTTTCTCGTTTTCTACATAATTATTTTTTCCTCATTAAAAAGGAAATATTTGTTGAAAAGTAAAAAATTAGAATTTGAAAAAAAATAGTGTGCACAAAGATTATAATTTACATGTAGCAATTAAAAAAATGAAATTTAATATGTTGAAATTGGTTGAACCTTTATTTGTCTTTTAGTTACCTTCAATAAGGTTAACGACATAGTAATTTTTGTTTTTTGTATATTTTTCTTTCTTTTTATTTTTTTCATAATTCAAGTAAGATAAATTACGTTAGCTCAATTGAAAGTGATATTAAATTTTTTTGAAAAGTCTCATGTCAATTAAAATAATAGTAAGACCGTTGATTTTTAAAGTGGTATGTATAAGTCCACGAGTTGAAGTAAATTTTAGATGAAAATTGATACATATGTGCTTTGAATTTGAAGTATTCACAGTATTAAAGATAACATTACTATATATCCTCTATAGAGTTTGTCTGTAAAAATGTTGAGATTTTAATTACAGAGGAGATGTAATAAAAAGTATCTTAAATATTTTACAACAGAACTCAATGGATTAGGTCCATTAGGTTCTAAAAGGATAATTAATTATAAATTTTCCATAGTCGTATCATAATTTGAATCCTTGTTTTGTATTTTTTTTTTTTACTTAATTTTTACTATTTCATTAATTATATTTTTTGATATTTATTTTTTTGAAAGAATTTTTAATTTCTTTTTAACAATAAATTTTTTATAATCAGATAAAATCTCATTATTTTCCGAGAAAAACTTAGAAAATGACAAAAAAATATGAAAAAGAAAACAAATATGTTACGTATTAACAAAACAAATACGAAACAAAAAATTCAAACTTTAAGCTGTTGTTCTTAATAATTCTGTTGTTTTTTTTTCCTATATATAATTTTTTTTTTTTGTTATTTAGAAAAACAAAAAGAATAATACTTATAAAAATAATGTGAAAAAGAGAAGACAAAAAAAAAAAAGGATCTGGAACGATCGATAAAAATCTTCTTTTGTGTATATTTTCATAATATATAAATTTTTACTTTGAAGTGGGCATAAAACATAATATGTATACGTATCTAGATATATAATTTGGCAATTTGCCATATTTTTTGTTGTTGTTTTATATTTATTTTTATATATTTTTTTTCCCATAATAATATTATCTCTTATGAATCTTTAAAAAGCTAGCTCTCTCTATATGTTTTGTGTTATCTTGTCTGAATTTTTATTTCAAATTCTATTATGAAATTCAAATAACATTATTTGTGTGTATTTTTTTTTTTGCTAAATTTTGTATGTACATACATATTTCATTTAATTCCATATGTACTCTACCTTACATTATTTTTATTTTGACGCCACAATTTGTTGCATAACTTTTGTGTCCTTTTTTCTTGGATTTCATTTTTTCTGGATAAAAATCCAGAAATTTATTTTTTCATAATAAGCAGAACGAAATAAAAAAAGAAAGAAAAGTATTAATAAAATTTCTTAATTTACTTATTTCAAAAAATAGTTTTTTTTTAATAAGTAGAATAATATAATTTTTGTGGAAAGAGCTAATTTTGATGTGTAAACACAGTGAAAATATGAAACAAACTTTTATCAATATGTCCTTTTCATATTTATTTTGAGTTTTGCTTTTCTTTTATTTTATTTGTTTTTTTTGTATAATTTGTCGCAGCTATAAATTAAATTTTTGTACCATTTAAGATTTTTATCATATTTGTTTTTCTTCTTACTTCAAAATTTGTGTTCTTTTCTATTTAATTATTTTTTTAATTTACGATACCAGATGGAATATAACAGTAACCCAATTTAAAAGTGCCAATACAGCAAATAAAAAATTAAACAATGCTTGAAAAAAAAATTTATAATAAACCAAAACCCCAATAACCACACATTTTTCAATCATGAAATGTATAGTGTAAGTAAAAAAATTCAATTAGATGTGCAAATGGAATTTAAAACCATTGTAAATTATTAATTTTTTAAATTCAATATTTTTTTGGTATGGGAAAAAACAAGCAAATGTATAAATAAAAAGATTTAAATTGTTAAAAAACCGTTTTCCAATTGAAAATTTTTTTTTGGGATTTTTTTTATCTGCTGAAAATTTAAAATTAAATTAAATAATTTATTTGCATACACTTAGGCGAAACCAAAAAAAAAAACAAGATAGTTGCTTCGAAAAACTCAGTACAAAAAACGTACAATAAATTTATTCTGAATTAATTTACAATTTTTGCACTTTGTTGAAAAAATAACTTCACAAAAATTAAATTCATTTGTTTTATTTTTATTTTTTTAAATATTTTTTATTGCAGATATAATAATTCATTTGTGTGAATCAATATCCTGAATATCCCTTCCACCATGTGAATAAAATAAATATAATTGTGTGATAATTATTATGATTTATTAGATTCCATCCAAATTGAATTAAAGTAAATTTCCTAGAATATAATTTTTTCAATAATAATGCAATTTTTTATGATAATAATCCTGTGTATGTACCTAGTGTCCTCGTTTTAACTAGAAAAAAAAATACATATTATCCTTATGCATCTACACATCGTGTCGTGTCTTTATCCTTTTGTATTAAAACAATTTCAAACCAATATAATGTATAGGAAAAACTTTATTATATGTACATAAATCGCATTGCTCTTTTTAGTTTTCCTGTTTTTTCATCATTCTTCATTCTCTGCATGTAGTACACAGAAAATGATTATCCGAAAAATTTTCTGGCGCAATGACGTCGACAATAAGACGTCGTTAAATATTTAGAAATTTTAAATTTTTGTCGCCAAAAGCATTTAATCTATATTTTCTAACTAAAAATCTGATTATATACGTATGTACATAATATGTATATTATTTGTTCGTACATATGTATATACTTTTATAAAAGCTTCATTTTCAATATGGATTTAGGGTTAATGACTTCTTTTGGTTTTTATTTTTTGCGAAAATCAATACGGTAGGTAAAATTTGTTTGCATTTAAAAAAAAAAAACAAAAGGAACAGATTGATTAGTTACATGAAACGACTTTTGTGCAGCAGGATATCAATAAAAAGCATTTAAACAATGGTGTTTTGAAATTGTTATTTGGGATTAATTGAAATTAAGTAATTTGTAAAGCTCAATACTTTTAATTATTTTTCACATTCCATGGAATAAGAATTATTCTATTGAAAATTAAATGACAATTTTAAAGCTGAGTTTTGAGAATTATCATTTGTCATTAAGTTGAATAAAAAGTTGTGCATTCAAGAGTATTTTCGAACTAAGTATTTATATAGTTCTACATCTCGTCACCTCTTCTATTTTTGATAATTTTTTAAAATAATAAAAATCAATGATTAAAAGAATCCTCACTCTCTTGAACACTTTAAAACAAATAAAAAAAATTATTTTTCTTCTTCGAAAAAAACAAGTATCTTTGTTCTCAGATAAGATGTTCAAAAAGAAGAATGAATTAAATTTAAAATTGACCTGCTTTTAAAGCATTTTTCTTAAAATAAAACAAAAAAATCCACTTTTATCTGTTTTCAGAAAGTTCAATTTGATTTTTATTGTTTTAAAATCTTTCATAAAATCGTTTTTGTGACAATTCTAAATTATCTTATTATTTAATCGGAAATTTTTATAGAAACATTCTTTATTTTCTAATTTTTTTGCTAACTCGTATAAGATTTCGCTTTAAAAATCTACAAAAAAATCCAACTGTGTTTTTTTTGTTTTTTTGATTTTGTGTATCTTCAGAGAAGACTCTTTAAACTGTCTTTTTTTATTTTCTTCAAAAATTTTCTTTAAAGAAATTTTTAAACAACAACTATATACTATATTGGTACCATGTATGTTATATTTTTTTCTCAGTTTTCATTTTATAATTATATTTACATATATTTAATTAAAATTTCAAAATAACGTACATACTCATATATGTATAAAAGATTAAATCTTATTTATTGGAGTGCAAAATTAATTTTCCGTATCAAAAAGTACTTTGACATTTTTGTTTTTTTGCTACACATATTTTAATTATTTATTCAAGGTAATGCAAATATATACAATATGAAATATTTATATGAATAACTATGTTTATATGTGAAATTTTTCTTTTCTTCATATATGTATATGTATATGTATTTATCATATGAAAAAAAGAAAAGAAAGTCTTTCAACTTGAGAAAAAAGTGAAATTTTTTCAAAATCTCTTATCACTGAACGTAAATGAATTTTCTTCTAAATGAATTGTTGTCAGAAAATGTTTTTTTTTTTTTTTTTTCAAACAAAAGATATTATTTTATATAATATATTCTTCCTAGGTATGCATACCTATACTTTTTCCTTCTACCCGTGAATAAACGTTAAAAAATTATATGTATATTGCTTTGAGTTTATAGAAAAATATGATGATAGTTCATACGAAAGAAAACCGTACTATTTTATCGTTAAAGTGCTTTTTTGCTACAAGAACAATAATAAGAAAATCTCATTTTTGAACCACAAAAGAAAGAAAAACGGTAAAAAGGTAAAAAGGTTATATATTAATATTATAGGCCGCATAAAAGAAAATCTAGGTATAATATTTTCTTTTTTTTTTTTTAATTTTACTATAAAGAAAGTGTTTTCCAAAGAAAGAAAAAATAAGAAAAAAATTCTATACTTCAGACTTGAAAGAAAATGCTTTTGGCGTCGGTGAATGATTTTATTTATTTATTTTTTTTTCAACAATATTTTATGCATTATTATCCTTTTTTGTTGTTGTTGTTAAATAAGCTAAGAAAAGTCGCTATATGATTTAAATTGGTTTGATAGCTTATATAAAAATTATGTAAGAAAAAAAAAGAAAGAAAGAAAGAAAAAAAAGCTCAGTTTATTTAACAAAAATGAAAAATGAACGTTGAAAAATAGAACAGTTTGGCATTCATTCAAGATGACTTAGGGTATTTGTAAAGTAAGAACGTTTTAAAAGGCTTGAGTATTTAAAAGGAAGAATGCAAGGGAAATATAAAAAATTATAAAAAAGAATAAAAGGTTAATATGAGAATAGTAGAAGTGAAAAAAAAAACTACTGTGTAAACTGAATTTATAGTGAAAATTTCAAATTTTGTTTAAATATAGGATTTTTTTTTCTTCTTTTGCTTCTGCTGTAGTGATCCAATCTTTTCATTTTAAAAAATTATTTTTTACAATTTTATTTTATGTAATGAGAGTTTTTAAATCATTTCTAGATTAAAACCACGTCACATAATTTTCAATATTATTTTTGAATAATTTAATTTTCTTAAGTTAATAAAATGGCACTATTCCAGAATTCTAAATATGATAAATAATTTCACAAAAGAAAATAAAAAAATTTTAATAAATTTTGATTCAGTTGAATGAATTTCTTCTTTTCTCGATTTTTTTTGTTTTTTCTAAAAAAGAAAAACTTTACCATACCTGCCAAACAAAAATTAATGTAACGACAGTCTAGAAATTCACAAAAGACTAAAACAAAAAAACAAATGATTGTCTGACATTAACGTAGCGTAGACATTCAAGGTAATTTTGATGTATTATTTCACTGGAAAAATTTTAAAAAAAATATACATATTACGAAAAATGAAAACTTTGACAACTTTTTTTTTATATACATATATGACGAACATTTACCTAAATATTTATAGAAAGATTTTCCAAAGTTTTAAAAAACACGTTGTTCTTACATGATTTTTACTTTTTAAAATAAAAATTACTAAAATTCGAATCCTTTTATTCTTTTCAAAGAAGTTGAGAGATTAGAGTTTAGAATTTGCTTGTAATCTACTACACAAACACGACAAATAAACAAAAAAGTAAAAGATAAGTTGTTTGATCCATTGTTTGATTTTGCCATAGCTTAAAACTTTGTTTTGATACATCGAAAATACTGACAAATCTTCATGTATATCATGAGAGACAGGACATTAGTTTAAATCCCATTGTGTCTGCAAAATTTTTTTCAAAATCATCTTGTCTTTAAAAGATTTATTTGTCGAAAATACAAAAATAGATTTTTTTTCTGCTTCGTATTCACTTATGAACTTTTTATTCAGAATTTTTTCACTAAAACAAAAAATTCCTTAAAGAATATCACGTATTATGATTTATTGACTTATAAAAATTTAATGAGGTTGATAAAATTTATATTAATTGTATATAAAAAAATTTATCAACGAAAATAGCATTCATGAAAATATATTTTAAAAGCTTATTATTAATATAATAAAATTTTCATTTATTACACATATCCTTAATAACTGTACATAATTCTACAATAACATATGTACATAGGTACATATTATGTGAAAAAATACATTTATATAAAATTTAATTTTGACATGTACATAATTTAAGAAATCAATGAACTGCTGCAGTACTTTAAATCAAAATATTGTCAACATTAATGTTGAGTTGAGTGTATTAAAAACTCAATAACAACAACAAAAATAAAGAAAATTGAAGAAATTTCATATTATGAGACACATTTTATCAAAATCAGTAGCAAAAATATTCTTGGCAGCAATAAACAGCATTGTTAGAAACATGAAAATTATCAAAGAGTGTACAAACTCCTCATGTATAAAACGAGAATCAAGGATTTACGAATATATAAAAATTTGAAATTCTTTATCTACATATTTATGCATACATACATACATACATATATCGATATAAAGTATGTATAACTGCAATCATTTGGCAGGAATTACCGGTATTTGGCCGGTCTGTTTAAAGAATTTTTCTTTTAACCTCAATTTATCACTTTTGATAGTTATACAACTTTCATAATATTTTGCCCGTATAGCACAAACGAATGGATGAACTATTATATTACAGAATGTATGTTATAGTATGTACGATGGGTATATATAAAAACAAGGATTTCAATTATTATACATATATACCTATAAGTTCAATATGTATATGTGTTTTTTTGTGTGAATATGTGCAATATTTTAATATGCAAGGTGTGTCGATATAAAAACTCTTTATTTTGCTGTTATTTATGTTGCAAAAAAAAAATTACTTATATTCTATTATATATACGTATACAATTATTTTATTTTTATCATGCATGATAAGTTAAAAAAAAGGTCAAAGGTCGGTTATTCTAGGTATTTAATTGTTGTATAGATAATTATATAACTTTTAAAGAAAAAAAGAAACATAATAATTTATACAAGGTGTTTATTAAATAAACATGAAAAAAAAAATTATTGGAAAAAATTATATAGAAAATAAAAATGAATATGGGGTATTTATATGAGCACAACGCACTTCCACTCACTTGCGTAGATCTTGTGTATTTTTTTCTTTTATGTAAAAGAAAATCTAAAAAATCAATATTTAGATATTATGTATACATATATGAAACTAAGGTGAAAAACAAAATATAGGTAGCATTTTTACATTATAGAGAAATATTCAAAGAAATGTCAATAAATGCGTAACCTTTTTATTTCATAACTAATTTAATTACTCGTATATGCGTGATGTTTTTAAACGTAATTTGATTGAGTAAAAGGTGTTCTATATTGTTAAAATTTAAATAAAAAGATTGTAGCTAGTTGAGTTAACATGAAAATTGAATTGAATGTATTTCAGAAACAAACAGTTCAGGACTTAAGTCATATACGATTCATAAATGAGACTATTAAAAGCAAAAGTATACCTATTCCATGTTAGATGGTTTTGAGAAAAACAGGAAAAACGTATAACTTTTAAATTAAATGCAATTTTAATAATTTTTTTATTTTATTTGAACTTTAAGCTTCTGAATTTAATTCAAACATGGATTTTAAAAAATCAATGTTTAATTTAGTAAATACTAGTAAGCAAATTTTGGAATAGTTATAGTTTTGCTACCAAACTGTGGAATAGATCAAGTTTTGCAATATAAAATATAAAAAAATAAATATACCTAAAGTAAATTCTCGACATATTTTGCTTCGAAGCGAAAATTTTACAATTTCGCAAATTTTGCAATTCAACTTTGAATGCTGATAATTTTTGAATGGTTAGCCGTAGGGCGATTAAATTCACACTGCTGTAAAAGCAATTAGTTCCCTTTAATTTAGTATCAACAACTTTTAAATATTTGACATGGTTCAGTAGTTATCATACATAATAGCCGTAATGGAAACTAGCTGAAAATTTTCAAACGCTCGTAACGGGGAGGGGGTGAACATAGACCCTACCTTGCCATACAATTTATTTCCTTTCTATATCTACTTATGTTTTGTAGACCACTCGTGAAACATTTGGTTGCCTGTAGAAGGAGTTTTTAAACTTCAATGGAATAGTAACACTTTTGCTACCAACATCATGTTGGAATAGTTTAAGTTTTGCTTCCAATGCCAAATTTTACAACCATTTTTCAGGGGCATCAATGCAGTTTTCAAAATTGAAATTTTTCACATTAAAAGCCTTCAACACAACGAAAATTTTGCCATCATTAACTCAATTTTTTCAAAAAGTGGAATAGATCAACTTTTGCTTTTAATAGTCTCAAATTTCACCTGTTGTGGTCAGAAAATTCAATTGAATGAAACATTTATTTTGTTGTCCTTAATATATTCCATAAAAAAGTACTTTAGAGGCTTTTTGAAAAATACTTCCTCAAGATTAAGTTGAAAAAAACATTTTATGTATGAAATATTGAGGGTTTCATATACATATGTACATACAAGGAAATAGAGTGTCTGAATTTTTTTTTTTTTTTTTTTTTGCAAAAATGGCAATATGACGTAAATTTCTTCCAAGATAATTTTTATTTTCGTGAAAAAAAAAAATTTATTTTGACGTAGTTAATTGTGTTGCAAAAGGGATAATTGTTTTTTTTTTTTTTCAAATTTTTAGTTACATTTTCATTTAAATCATTTGCTAATTTACATTCAAATTGAAAAATATGTGTTTTAAAGGGTAAAGGTCAAATATAAAATTTTATTATTTATTTTAGAATTGGACAAATTATTTTGGTTGTGAATTTTAATCTCCATTGAAATTAAAAATCTTACCCTAGCACTTTAAAAAAATAAGAAAAAAACATGTATCTTTCTTTATTTTATTGATGATTTTTTCAACGTTATAAATTATAATTTGTGAAATTTTCTTATTTAAAAAAAAGACTTGATAATTATTTTAAAAATTACAAATTAGAAATTTTATTTCTTAATCAATCAAAAATATGATCCATAACACTTCATGACAGACATTGAAATATTAAATAATAACACAAGGAAAAAAAAACAAATAAATTTCCATTAGAAAAAAATAAGAAAAAAAAATATATATTTTAATATGTATCTCATAAGTTTAATAAAATTTAAATATTGAATTAAAAATATGAAAATATAAAATTTTGTCATAAATTATATAGAAAACAAAAACATAATAACAATAACAAATGATACTCATCAAATACATAAGTATATATAACTAAGGATTCTTAATTCAAATTTATTTCTAAGAAATTTTTTTCGAAAGTAATGATTATTATTAGTTTGTTTTTATGATTTTTGTATTTAATTCAATTTTGCCTTGTTTGTTCAGAAATACATAAAATATTTTCATACAATTTCTACATGATAATCTCACTATGCGAAATATGAAAAATTTAAAATTCAAAACATTATTTTCAAGTCTCTACGGAGCCGCATTTATAAAGCAAAAAATGAAAAAAAAAAAATTAAAGAAAAGAAAAAAATAAATAAAATTTAATGAAGAAGCTTCTATAATATTTTTCACTAGAATTTTGCCTGCCTGGCATATATGTACAAGCTTTAGTGTTGTGATATTTCATGTATGATATGTACATGAAGCTAGTAAAGTGTAAATGTATTTTTAAAATGTACTACATAATGTTTGCAGGCAGAAAAAAAATATCCTTTTTACTTTTTTCTTTTGTGTTATCGATTTCTCATGAGCCTTTCGTGACTGAGTTAAACCAATTTAAAGGCTCCAGACTGTATAGAGTATTGGAATTTTAAAAGTAGCAATAATTTTCTATTTTGTTTTTTTTTTGAAGGGAAAAATACCGAAATACAGGACGAACCTTATACTTATGTACTTATGTTACTATATTTGTATATGTATGTGCATTGCGTTTAAAAAAAACATTTTTATTCTGTTACTTTAGAAATGCAAATCTGTACAACATGTTTTTTATTTGATAAAATATTGCTGACATTAACTAGTACCACACATGTTTAAGAAAATTTTATGTGAAAAAAATGCTTCGAGTGAAACATAAACTACTTGTTTTTGCCATTTAAATATTCGTTCTCTAACAAGAATTTTATTAGAAGAAATATGCTTTAAAACAATTCTGCTTTTTAAAGTAAGAAAGTAAAAATTGCCATAAAATAATTTACAATATGATGGTAACTGTCATTTTAGAAGCCATTTTTGAATTTTTATTCACATTTTTCAATGCTGTGTGAGTCTTTAGAAAATTCTTAAGACATAAATAATGATTTCGATTTTGTTACAGTTCCAGAATCTTTTTGAAATATGATTTATCATTTTTATTTCTCAAACGCTTTTAATATATTTTTCGTTTTGAGTTTGATACGTCAAAATTTGTCTGTCTCGAAGGCTTTAAAATGTCTTTTTCGGATGATTACGGTTATTTGTCACCTTGTAAGTTTAAGGAACATTAAAAATTTATTAATTTTTTTTTTTTTTGTCTATCAACTTAATAAAGTTTTAATAATTAATAGCACCTTCGTACTGTCTTTTCAGAATTTAGAAAAAAAAAGCTAAAAATAAAACTGTGTAATTTTTTCCATTGAATGTCTCAATTTAATAAATGGCTTCATTTTAACATTCAATCAATAACATTACTTAAGATTGAATCATCCTCAATCGATACTTTGTCAAGTTTCATGACCAGACTTTTTTTTTCTTTAAATAAAAAATCCATTTGAAAGAAGAAAAAAAAATGTCACACCTCAATGACTTTGAAGGTGAAAATTGAACAAAAGTAGTGCGCTTAATACCTTATACGTCTTAAAGAAATGTAAAAATATTGCAAATTTTTTTTACTATTTTTTTTTGTTTCATGTTACGCTTTTGCACATAAATTTTTACATTGAACTTTTTTTTCTCTCTTGTTTCATGTACCAACACTTTTTGAGAGTACATACATATAATTAAATAAAAAAAAACTGTTACCAATTTAAAAGAAAGAAGTAAAACAAAAAAAAAAAAAAAAAAAGAATATAATTGTCATGACACGACCGTTAATTTTTTATTAATTATTTTTTTTATAAAGTTGTCATGACTCACAAGCTACAGTAAAAATTTAAAATTGATAAAAAATTAGTGTGTTTATTATACGGAATTTCAGATTTATTAGAATGACAAAAAATTCTAGAAGATTTTTTAAGTCGTTCTTCTTTAAATTGAGGTGCTTAAAGAGAAAAATTTAATGAATATTTAATAAGGAAAGGTCAAATGGGGAAAAATCTAAAATAATGAAGTATGGAGTCTAACAAATTCAAATTTCTAATTGTAAGATCAATGGGATGGAAAACTTCTCTCTTTAATTCCTCCTCATTGGAAATATTTTAACTTCAAGTAGAAGAATTTTTCCCTAATTCACAGGATTTGAATGACAAATCAATTTTAAATATTTAAAAATTAATTTGAAATGATTATTTTGTAATTACATTTTAGAGTTTTATTTTTTCTATGCAATCTTTAGATTTTGTAGATCTTATATAGATCTTTTATTTTTTTAATGGGAAAATTTAACTGATTTTTTTTCTCAATAAAATTCAAAAAAGATTTTTAGATTTAAAAAATCAATCTAAAATTGGGTATTTTTTTTAAATTAAAAAACTAATTAAAATTAATACAGGTACAATTTAATATAACAAATTACTTAATTTATTTTTCTACATACATGTACGACGTGAATTTAATGTCTAATTAAGATACAATTTTTTTTCTATCTGAATAGCTTTAGGAGTAATATTCTCCTCATATACATACATATATGTATATGAAAATAAAAAAAGAAATGTTATAAAATATAAAAAGCATGCGCATAATTTAATCATGGTTGATGCATTTTATTATACTATAAGGTATCTTGTATCTTTTTTGTGTGTAAGTAAAAACTAAGGTATCTATACAAATGTATAATTTTGAAAAATAAAACTTGTACATGATGAGGTGAAAAAAATAAAGAAAAAAAAACAATTTCTTTTCTCGCCTTTCTTTATTTTCCACTTTAATGATGAAGGCCTGATTACTGTTATTCTTATTGCAACATTGCTAAAATATAATAAAACTAAAAATGGAAAATGAAATACAGGTTAAATAAAATTTGTACGAGTGTATTATCTATAAAATATACATATACTGAAAGCTTTTTTATATTTTTTTTATGTATATACAGAAAATAAGAAGAATGTATATTATTTCATATGAAAAATAGAGTTTTTTTTTATATACTAAAAATCCAAAACCACTACAATTACAAAAATATTTGTCTGCCGGTATAACGAATTTCTTCATAAGAAATTTTTTCTATTCTGTGTACACCATTATTAAAAGAAGAGTTCTCTCTTTGCTTCAAGTGAATTCGCACTGAAAAAAAAAATTTTTAAAAAGTAAAAAAACCTAAATTTTTCAATATTGAAATCAATTTAAAATTTTTAAAGTATCTAAAAGACAATTAAAAAATTTTTTCTTTCTGCAAATTAAAAGTAGAAAATATATAAAAATTTTTGCAATTTAATTAGCAATAAAAAAATGAGCTTTTTTGAAAAATTTTATTAACTCAAAATTTTAGACAAAAAAAAAACTGTTTAAAGTGAAAATTTTATTGAATTTTTGTTTTTTTTGGTAAAAATATATTGATAGCTAGAAAAAATAAAAATAGAACAAAAAATAACAAAATTTAATCCGTCTAAAGTTTAATTCCGGTTTCATAATTACATGAAACACATACACATACACATACATTTTAAGTCACTAAAATTTTTTCGCTAATTTATTAACAATTTTAAATAAATTTTTAAAACTTAAGCAGCATTTTTGGTAAAAAAAAAAAGTAGTGCAAGAAAAAAATCAATTTCTCAAATTTTTATTACATAAACTTTCCATTTTACAGTAAGACAAATAAAAAAGTGTAGAAATTTTAAAAAAGGGAAAATATTTTTAAAATAAAAATTCAGCTAAATGTAATTTTTTTTTGCCATTCAAAAAATTTTACGTGAATTGATTGTGAAAATTTTGTGCGAATGTTGAATTTTATGAAAATATTTGTGAAAATTCAAAATTAAAAGATTTTTAAAAGTGAAGAAAATTTTTTTTATCTTTTCTTCTTTCTTAATTCGAGAAAAATCGAAATTTTCTTGAGAGAATAGAGAAAATATGAATAAATAGGAAGATACACACCACCACTAGGTCAAAGGACAAAATAGAAAAAAGAGGAAAGAAAAACAATAACAACAACACACTGAATTCAAAGAAAAAATAATAATAAAAAATTCCGAGTACTGCATCCTTTTTCGAACAAAAAATTTTAACTTTATGAATAACAAGAAAAAAGGATAACGTGTGTTTTGTAAGTGAAAATCGTTTACACAGTGCACTTTATATGTTGAAGATTTTCAAGTGTACTCGATAAAATTTTAAGAGAAATATCCTTGTTTCCTCTTTGTTACTTTTCTTGTTTCTTTTTTTTTTTTTTTCTTGCCTTAGTTAATTATTTTATATAATTGCTGTTTCTTTTATAATAGAAAAAAATATATTTTTATGTGTATGCGATATGTCAGTTACTATGCAGAATTAACGAGACACTCTTACGAATTTTGACGAATTGAATCGATTTGTTACAAACAGCTGTTCAAAAAACAGTGAAAAATTTTTATTTCTAAGAAAAAGATAAAAGTAGTACTTGATAAATAAAGAAAAACCATTTAAAAACGAACCGGAAAAAGGATTCAATGTGTGTTGTATATCACAAACACATATAAGGCAACAATTCAAGAAAATTTCTTATTTCTCTTGACTGGGGTAAAGTTTTATAGATTTCCACCCCTTTTTTTATGAAAATACTTTCGTTCGGTGTATTTTATAGATAATGTTGGGGATTGATTAAAGTTAAAAAAAAATAACAACAACAATAACATACTAACTAACAAACTATATCTCAGCTGATGACAGAGTCGACTCAGCTGATTATGCTATCCCCAAACTTGATAAACATATGAAATTATTCGGTCCTTCAATGTTGCAGTAAAACATACGAAGTCATTCGTTGTGAATCATTCGAGTTTGCCAGTTGTTGTAATCATCTCTTTGCAATTTTAAAAATTTTGAGAAATAAAAAATTCATCATAATCTTACTGATATTGAAATTTGTGTGAAAATTTTTTAAGAGAAAATTTTAATCAAGTAAAAAAAAACTTTCAAAGTGGAATAATTAAAAAACTAGCATCATTTCGCAATTAAATTCCACTCTCCCCGGCAATAAAACGCTGTTCAGCGGGAATCTTAAAAAGTATTAAGAGCAAAGATTAATTTAAAAAAAAAAAGAAAAAGGAAATCTACAAAATTGACAAGAAAAAACCAAAAAAAAAAAAATAAAATAAATAAAATAAAATAAAGAGCTTGTCTGAAAGGGGGAGAGTCGGATCGGATAAAGATATTTGTGTCCTTATATAGTTGCTTGTTTAATATACTAGATAGTTAGGATAAATAGTTAAAAAGTTAGAAAGGACATACGGGTGCGGCCATCTTTTCTATTGGGTGTATATGATTCCGTATGTTCGTTTAGAAATCGTTGTGCTATGCAATATTATTATATCTTGATGTTGTTAAAATAAATAATGTGTATCTGCTGAAGTTGTCGTCAACGTAAAACTTCATTCTATTAAGCTTTTTAACAGATTATTATTATAATATAATATGATGCATTGCTTCAAAAATAAGCCTTGAGCATATTATTTTGAGTGTTAAGTGTTAAAACAAAAAATAAAGACAAAAACAAAAAAAACCATAAAAGCTAAAAACGAACTTCCTTTGCGGTACTATAATACATTGGGAGTTTCCCCTTTTGTTAGCTGTATCGTTTATAAACAGTACCACCAATCGGTAACTCCTTCAGTTTGCAAATTGCAACGTGCAACGTCAACCTTCAAGACTATTCTTGATATCCAAAATCATTCACTAGACTCCTCGGATCATAGTCAGTCAGTTGGTGTTTAGTCTTCTAATAATTCAGTGTAATAATAAGAAGTACATTTCAAATCTAGTCTTCTTCAGTGATATAACAATTTGTGAATTTAAATTCTAAATTTTTAAAATACAAATAGGAAAAATAAAACAGACAAAAGGATCAGCCATAGGTCCAGTGTTTAAACTTTTTCAATTTTATTTGTTTTATTTTGCATTTTTTTTATTTTTATTTAATTTTTTTAAACTAGCTTCAAAGATTTGTGATAAAATCAAACAATAAATTAAATTTTTTTTCTTGTGAATTAAACCGAAAAAATTAAAAAAAAAAAAAAAAAGGATAATAGGAAGCAATAAACAATTATTGAAATTTTTAAAAAAATTTCAAATTAATTAATCTGTGATGGGGGATCAAGCAGGTAAAACTGCTGTGGCAACGAGTAAGACTGATGAAAGTGGGACTGGTGGTGGTGGTGGTGGTATTACAGGTGAAATGATTGCGAATGGTGCTAGTGAAGGTGCAAACGGTGTGAGTGGTGATGGAAGTGCAATTGAAACAAAGGATGTTAAAAATTCTGGTGATACGACAAACGGCATGAAAACGGCTAATGATGATAATGACACAGCAACAACAAATGACAAACATGATGAAAATAATGCTAATGATAAAACTGATGCAAATGGTACCGCTACAAATGAAGGTGCCGGTGCATCAAATGGAAATGCAGCAGAAACAGGAAATGATGAAAATGCAGAAGGTGGTGGCGGACGTACTCTTGAGACCGGCTTGTCTGATGGTGGCGGCCCATCAAGCATTGTTGGCGTGGGTCCTCCAAGTCCTCTTACCGGCTGCTACTTATTAATTATACTCGGCGAACCACATTCTGAAGAACATAAAGATATCATTTTACAACGTCTAACCAAAGGTAAGTACAATCGAAATTTTTTGAAGAATTTCAATGACTAGAAACGTAATTTGAATCTTATGCGAATTTTATTTAAATCATATAGAATAATAAAAAATATCCTTTAAATATTTTCAAGGATGAAAAATAACTTTCTAGAAATCTCTATGAAAGCGCTTATAAAATACTCCTATGAATTTGTCATACATTTTGAAGTAACAAATTTAAAATTGAAAAATAATCATATATTCGAAGTTATTTTTTTACATTGAAATTTTTCTTAGTTTTATAAATTTTCTTCGAATTGAAGAAAAAAAACCATTAATTAAATAGTTTTAAATCACAAAAAATTGAAGGACAAAGTATCTTTAAAAAAACATGCTCCTAACACCTATCATACATTATGTACATATGTATTTCATGAAAAAATGTATTTTCTCCATAAAGTGAACTACTTAAACAAATTTCTATCCAGCAAGCACTTTCATAATTTATTTCGTTTTCATTTATTTCACTTATTCAGTGAAACTTTATAAAATCCCATTATAAATGAATAATATACATACACAGCTATACATTTGAGCTGTTTGCATTTATAAATCGATTTCATAATTATATTGACAAGTGCTAATCAAATTAGTGCAACTAATATGCTGACCCATCAAAAATAAGTATAACGATGAATTTTCTTTATGTACTTATTACATAACACGAAAAAAATAGATATATGTATGTATAAGAGCTTTAACATACTCAATAACGTACATGAATTTAATTAGTTAATGAAAATTGATGCCTAAGGCTTAATAAAATTCGCTTAAAATGCGTTTACTTTATGTATTTAGTCAAATTGAAATTCTATCATAACAAATATTTTATATACTTGACATGTTTGATCCTCTTTGTCACATTTTCTAAAAAAAAAACGAAATTTTATTGATTTAAGAAAACTTTCGAAACTTTTAGAATATTCGTCATGCATACATAATTACATATATGTAACAAATATGTACATATTAATTTCAATAAGGATTTGCTGATGAGGTTTTATTTATACAAAGTAATAATTCTATCTCATCAAAAATATGTCAATTAAAATAATTAAATAATGACTAGTCAAAGTAAATATTTAATTTTATGGCAAATAGTTTTTTTTTACTAATTTTTTTAGTCAAAAAAGGAATATCAACAAAAAAAAAATCATTTGTTGAATTAGAAATTTATAAATTGCGTCCTTTTCAGTCATGAAGATGAATTAAAATTTTCTTGTTTAAAAGGTCATTTTATTTTTTTCATCGTTTATATGTAAATTTAAAATTACTGTACTATACCTTGCTATATTGTACAAAGATACAACAGAAAACATAGAAATTTAATTTAAAAAACCGGTAGTTAAGTTATCGGAACTTCCTGTAGAAAAAACAAAGTATAACAAATTCCTCTTTTTCTTAGTTTTTTTTTTTTTTTTTTTTACACTCTCTTTTATCGTATATGCAAAATTTTCGCTGTGATATGTAATAAATATATTTGTTCAGGATATACCAATAAATTTATACACATATGTAAGTTCCTTTGTTTCTGACGTAATTTACCTGAACACAAAAAACAAAAGAAAAAGTAATATTTTTTTATATCCTGAAAATAAAAACTGTTACAATATATATTTTTTTGTGGTCGGACACCTTGTCATATCAGATTTCATTTTTTGTTTGAAAAAAGAAAAACAAAAAAACAAAAACAAATTACACTTTTTAAGACATATCAAAAGTTGATTAAAAAAAATAATTATATTGCAAACCTTAATAGGAAAAAACATTTTGTTGAAGAAAAAAAGAAAAAAAAAGGTTAGAAATTTCGTTTATACGAAAAAAAGCAGAGCATTTGAGACATTACATCTGAAAATTATACTTTAGTTTTGACCCTTTAGAAGACTGACGTCATATGTGATATCAAATAAATTTTAGATATTGCAAAAAAACTCAAGTTAATTTGAGCAGCTCTGGATCGATTTGAACTGTAGCGGTGTCAGAAAGGAAAAACTACTTTTTTTTTTCGAAACTGAATTAAATTAAATTAAAATTTCCAAGAAAAAAAAACGGCATAGTTTTAAGGATATCCTAATCATTAAAAAGTAAATTTAAAAATTTTATATTTCAAACAGTTGTTAAATCTTTTAAAACTGCAATTATTCTATAGTCAGTTTCCTGAATTTCAGAATATAAAGATTAAGAAGAAAAAAGGATATTAAGAAAGTCGAAAAATATGTGTGTACATTAAAAAAAGTTTTCAGGGACTTAGAGGAAAAGAAAAGTAATAATATATAATGTATGTTCGTTCTTAGTTCTTACTTACTACAGTAAGTTTTCTTTCAAAGGATAATAAATAAACTGCTGCATATTTCAAAGTTTATTTGTCCTCGTTTTTTTTTGTTTTTTTTTGTGCTCAGTACAAACATAAAGTCGAGTCTATTCGACTACTGCAGTATAATATATTTTTATTTCCTTGTATGTATTATTCCACCCTTGTGATTTTATTTACGATTTTTTTTTTCAGTTTCAGCAAAAAAAAACATTTCTTTTCTATTTTCAGTAGTTTTTGAAAATAAGCTTTTTTATTTGAAAAAATAAGGAATTCATGCCAAATGAATATTTACGATTAAATGAACAAAACAAGAAATTAAATAAGAAAATACATTTTCAACTCCCACTGGAGTCAAATTTTTCATATTTTCAAAAAAATATTTATTTATTCATTTGTATTTTTTGTTTCGTATTTTTATCCTTATAATTGGAATTGAAATGCGACATAAACATTGATTTTTGTGTTACTAAATATAGAAAATAAATAACAGTAGAAGCTGTGTCTCATATAATATTCCATTTTGTTTTATTGGTAATAATTTTTTTTCTTAAAAAAAAAAAACAAAAAACGAAGTTGTCATTCCTTCTGCACTGTATGATTCTATAAAAAAAAAATTAATAATTTACAAACTAATGACTATGAAATTGTTGACATGTTACATCAAATTAATATAGATACTGTGAATGCCACCCACAGTTATTGACCTCTAGAAGAACAAAAAAACTAAAATAAAAATTGAATGAAGAAAAAAAATTAAATGCACACACGCAAAACATTTGAAAAAAAACATATGTACAAGAGCAGCGTAGTCATAATATATTTAATTACTAATTACTTTAATAGAAAAAATATTATTATATCTACCGGCAAAAAGAAAAACGCTGTTATGAAGGTGTGTTATATCAAAGTTGTATAAGTACTTATACAACTTTGGTTATATGTAGATTGTAAATAGTTTCAACGGATGTACAGGATATAAGCAAGGATGTTAGCACAAAACAAAAAAAAAGACCGAAAGTAATTTACAGTTATGGCTTCTTCCATAATAATTATTGGATTTCTTGATCATTTGTCATTTTGCAGTCAATGAACTTTTAGAGTCGTGTATTTTTATATCTGTATGTATTTATAACTCAAACGTATATTTTCAAAATAGCATGAGAAATGTGTAAAATGAATGTGTTCTGTTATGAAAAATAGCAACAAAAAAACATTACAAAATTTTGTAAATACACGTTTTGATAAATGATTTTAGTTTCAAATTTAGATTATGAATATTATTTGTTATAAAATGTCTGAAAAATATTAAGAAAAATTGTAAAATATTTACAAATTGCAGAATTAAGTAATTAAGAAAGAACCATTCCATTTATCATTAAGTAAGGAAATTTTCCCATACTGAATTTTTAAATTATGTAATTTTTTTATGGAAGAGAAAAAAAAAAAGAAATCTAGAAGAGTAATGTGACCAAGCAAAATTTATTACTATAAATTTAAATTTTAAATGATATAATTAAATATTTGATAAATTTTAAAATACATATTCATTAAAGCTTTTTATTATCCTTTTTTGATTGAATAAAAACAATAATCTGAAACGATTATTATTTTAGTGTATGAGACATTGTAGCTTCCCATTGATAAATCACAAAATCTCATGTAGAATTTAATATGTAATTTGTTTATTTATGCATAGAAAATTTCATTTAATCCGATTATTTTATCAAATTTAAAATAATCAAATTATACATTCAATACACATACACCATACGTTAAAAAAAAAATTTATATCCACATTAATTTATCATCGTGATTACTTACTATTGAAAATTTATTTAATTTCCAATCATTAACATTTTAATTTGAAAAAAAAAAAAGAAAACAAATAACAAATTAATCACCACATAAATATTTTTAAAATGTCAAAAATACACTTAAATTTTTGTCATTTTCTTTATTTGGTATTTCATTCTAAAATCAGAATGAATGATATAAAATCCATGGAGTTCTATATATCCAATCAAACATATAGTGATACAACATAATATAAGTACATAGTATCTGAGATGCATATAAAATCAGAATTAATATATGTGGACAATCTATTTATGGCAAAATTAAGTATTTATCAGCAAGAACGAAGATATTTATTGAATTTTGTACCTTAAATCAAATCTATAAAATTTTCTATGCATTCAATTTCATTTTATACGTATACTTTCCACATTTCCACACATATGTATTATGTTTTAAAAATAAATCGAAAAGCCATTTAAGAATACGAAAGTATTTTATCATTTTCACAAAGCTATATAAAACGCTTGATTAATTTTACTTTTTGAAGTATAGTAGGTACATATAGTATACAAAATGAAGATTATAATGATGATGATTATGTATTGTGATTGATAACATTCAAATTCAACATATGCACATACATACATACATACATGTATATGTACAAGTATGTGTGTATAGATACAAGATAAGATACTACATTGGTTTACAAAAATAACTCAGTTTGACAATAAAAGATTTACAAGTAACAAAAAAAGAAAATAAAAACCATTATTCAATTGAAACGGTGCTATCTTGCCCAAAACACATGCTATATATTTTAACTTATAAGTTATTCAACTCTCGATTTTTGCACATCGTATCTTTCATATTATTAGCATGTGCGGTTTTTCTTAAACCGCATGCTATCCATCCGTAGAATTTAATGAATATTTAAAATTATATTGAATACCTATACCATACGATATAAACAGTATATATAACAAAATCATGAATATACGTCTTGTATTAATGCAAATGTATATTAAAATTAAACAGACTGTAAAATTGACTTAATGATTGTATCTTAATTGAGTTTCTTTAAAAAGTTTTAAAAAAAGCAAAATACTGTATTATAATTTTTCTTTTTTGATTGATTTTTTTTTTCCTAATTAAAATCTTTATAAAATTTAAATTTATTGATAAAAATTATGAGTTAAAATCAATTTGTATAGCAGTTGTACACCTACATAAAAATATGTGAAAAAAATACTCATATAAAAAATATAGTAATGGAACATTAATAATTTAACCGTTACATGATTCAAATAATATAAAATGTTAATTGTTATTAGTAGCATAATTTTAATTACAATTATTATCATCAGGTAATGATGAATACTCGTATGCATAAATCGATTCACCCGCACTCATTAGAATTATTATTATTATTCATTAATTTATTGCTTACTATATACTTACATATTATGTATGTGTAGTATTGTACTTTAATTTAAAAGTGATTTTAATTTCCGATTATTAACCATATAACATTTATATTGTATATTTTTCTTTCCATACTTATATCTATTTTAGATATTATTATTATTATTACTCAGGTGGTAATTGGTAATAAAAAACATGAAATGCTTTACTAATCTGCATTCTATGCGCATTACAATTGTAATTTGATGTTGATCAAGTGCAATGTTTTTCATACATTTATAATTTAAAATGAGGCCAATGCAGAAATTGTTATAGTAACAGAAAATAACGATTTATTCATTATTTTTAAATGTACATACATATATGTATAATTTATTTTTTTTCTTTCTATTTTTAATTTTTAATTATACATTTGATGATGGGAAATTTTTATAGTTCAAAATCATGTAATTATTATGATTTTTATTTGCTTTCACGTAATAAGGATGGTTAAGAAGAAAAAAAACAAAATAAAATAAAAGTTAATTCGTTTTGTTGATTAATGACACGTTTAGAATATTTTTTTTTTCTTTTTGAAAAATTACAAAAATTAGTGTATCTTTTGAGTAATTAAATAAAATTTATTTATTAACTGTTAAATCATTGTGGTTTTTGTGATAAAAATTTAATTGAAAATATTAAATATTTAGAGCAAAACTGCAAAAGTATCATAAAAAAAAAAATCAAATAAAAATCAAAAATCTTAATTTAAAAACGCATTTTTTTGTTTTTTAAAAAAATAATTAAAAGTAATGGGTCAAGTTCAGTTAAAACTTTATGATACGAAAAAATTTTTTAAAATGAAAGTTTGGAAGTAACTACTTACAGATTCCTCATATGTATTTATTTTTCACAAACGTGAAGAACATGTAGTGTAAGAGATGCTAAAAAAAAGAAAAAGAGATGAAAATAATAAAAAAAAGTACACTTTGACCCTTTTAAATTGTAAGCTTTTGATTTAGATTACCATGCCAAAACAAGATTGGTTGTCGGAAAGTTTTTGAAAAATTTAGATTGAGAGAGCTACGTTTTCTCTAGAAGACTAGTACAAACAAATATAAGTAAAATATCATACTTAAGTCTTAAATCATTTCTCAAGGAACGTCTTCACTTATACACTTTAGTGTATGAAAATAGGTATAGAAGTTCACAAAAGTGGAGAGTCAGTTTAGACTTGTACATTCGAAAAAAAGTGTTGGTCTTCATATTTTGACCTCAACTTTTTCGAGTGTATACATTAAAGTGGAATATGTGTTTACAATCATAAATTAAAGTGGTCAAGTCAAATTTATAATACACTTTCTGATTTTGTCACGTGTATTTATTTAGAGAAGTTAATTAAGTGAAGATATTAATAATTAAATAAAATGTCATTATCATCGCTGCATATGATTTGATTTTAAGGCGTTTTGCCTTTTAATTTTATCCTTGTAATATATGGGGATGTAACATTCCATAATATGTACATTTTTATTTTTCAATAGTTCTACCAATTTTATTGTCATTTCTTTTGACCTCATCGTAGACACTTTCTTTGTTTAATTTTTTCATTTACCAAAACGCAAGAACTACTGTTAAAAACAAATCAAAATGTAGTCATAAACCTAAAAGTGAATTATCTGATTCTGTCCACTTTTTCACTTGACTACACTTATCTCCACTTCTTTAGAATTGTGTTTAGACATATATTTACACTTTTAAATTGAGGATTTCACAAAAAAAATGTAACACTCCACTAAAAGTGTGTACGGTTACACTTTGCAGTTTATATATACACTTGTCTTCATTTAGTGAATCGCTACATTTCGACTCGAAAAGTGTATAAGCACGTATAAGTGAAGACGTACCTTTAAATATTATAATTTTGGACTTAGTAAGTTTTTACAGAGTGACTAACTAATGAATAAATATGAAAACCAAAAAATTCATAAAATTAACCAATGTCAGACAGAAAAAAAGCGTTGGAAACAATTAAAATAAAATTTCAACATTTTTCCGCAGGCAAGAACGCACATGAATGAATGCTTTTTAGTTAAATAAAGGCACTTAATAAAAATTTCAAATTACAATAAAAGGACTAACATATTTTTTCTTCTCATGAAATTTCATAACTTGAAAAAAAAAAAAAAAAAAGGAGAGATAAGAAACTTTTTGTACATAATGTTCCATCATACACTGAAATTCACATTTAATTAAATTATGTTAAGATATTCATAACTTTTCATTATTTTTACTTTCTTTTCTGAAGTTTTTTATTATATAAAATCTCACTTGTGTTCTGTAGCATACTTCTTTCTTCAATGTTTTATCACAAGTAACGACTTTTTAATAATGTGAGTCGTCTTTTTTTTCAATATTTTCTTGAAAAAGAATAACTTTCAAGGACGAAATATCAATGTTTCATGTTTTATCTTCTTTGGGGATTTATATTATAATTTACTTTTTTATGTGTGTGTGTGTATGTGTTTTTTGTTGTTTTTGTTTTTATGAATAAATACATTCAATAGACAATTTTCAATAAAAAAAATATAACATTTCACTTTTTAACATTTCTCTAATTTCTTTTTATTTAAAATATCAAAAGTTATATAACTCTCTTTTTTTTTAATAAAAAAAAAGTGATTCTGCAATTGTAAAACATTCATATAAATATTTTTTTTAAAAAAAAAATTGAAATTTGAAATTTTTTTACAAGACCTCTGTGTTTTGAGATTTGTTTTTTGAAATGTAAATAATATTTTTTGTCTACATTGATAATTGTGGATGGGTTGTATGATTTTATTTGTTTTCTTTTTCCTTTTTTTTTCTTCTCTTAAATAAATAATTCAAAGAAATGCGTATGTTTATATAACTGATGTGTTGGTTACCATGTATGTATGTAACTCTACTTAACTATATTTTGCAAAAGTAAATTTTTATATTTACTTTTTTTTTCGCAAATTCATTTAATTTACTAATGGATTCTGTCATTGAAATTCAACAAAATTTCAAACAAATATTTGCAAAATCTTCAAAAACATGTAAAATACTTTTGACTCTCAAATAAAAAGAACTACATAATTGTAAAAGATTCTTGCTTTATTTTCGTGTTCTAAAAGAATTTGTGTATCTTTTCAAAAGAATTCATGAAAATAATATTTTGTGAATAAAAAACGAAATCAAACAGTAATTAACCTTTCCAATTCAAAAAACCTTTTAAATTCTAAACTATCAATTATTTGATATTATATAATTTTTGTAAAAGTTTTTACAAAAAATTTAAATTAAGGATCTTCTTACAAAACTAACTTATTAACTCATGAGTTTCATTTAATTATATTGTTCTGTTATTATTCTCTTGAAAATCATATCCGGTAAATTAAAGCAAATCACTGTAATTAATCAGAATAATAGCTTTCATTCCCTAGCTACTTTTTCCCTATACAATAGTAGCTTTATTTTCCTTTAAAAATCTTTTTTTTTGTCCTTCAAAAAAGAACAACAGTTTTTGTGGTTCTGCATTAATTTTGAGCATTTTGTTTTAAGACACAAATTATTTGTGAACACAAAAATATAGATTTCAAGGATATTTTTTTTTTTAAAGAAAAAGTTTTTTTGAATTGATAATTGTGTATTCGGAAAAAAAAACGAAAAGTGTAACGGTATTATCATTGAAAAATAAGCATATAATATTTATCAAAGGATTATGTTTGCTTTTTATATTGGGTATTGAAGGATTTTAAGATTTATTTACACAAATTGTTCAAAATTTTTAAATTTTTTTTCTTCTCTTTTTTCGTTGTTATTTACTTTGAAAAATATTTTTAAGTTAAAGATAATTTTAAAACTTTTTTAAAAAGGATTTCTTTTTATTTATGAACACATTTACAGCACAATTTAAAAATTAAAGTAGAATTAATCTAATTTATGATCTTTAAATAAATGACTTTGAATTATAGTTTAAAAGAGGTACTTTAATTACATAAAAAGTTTAAAATTATATTTTGAAAATTAAATTCTAAATACTCTTTGAAGAAAATTTTCATCTTTTTTCAAATGTTCTTGAAAACTTAACTTTTTCTTTTAAATAAAAATGAGTTTTAGATAAAAGGAACTATCTGTAACCGACACGAACTGTTGTGCATTTTATTATTTAACTTTCCTTTTTCAACAACAACAAAAAAAATAAATAAATAAAATAAAATAAAATAAAAAACATATTCTAAAAAAAAAAATGTTGTTTGCTTTTAATTTTTTTGATAAGTGGGTTAGATCTTTAAAAGTTTTTGAGTTACATTTTATGCAATCGAAATTAAACCCATTCATGCTATTATTTCTCTACAAAAGTAATTTGGTATTTATTTTTATCTTTTCATCCATTTTTACTTACGGTGAATAAGAAAAAGTTGGGCTTTTTTTCATTTTTGAAAGTAAAGTATAAAAAAGGAAAAATTTGTCTTAATGGTTTTGTGCATTTCAAGTTGTATACCTACTTGATATACAAAAATTCAAAAAAAAAAAAAGTAAGCTTTAAAAAGGACCTAATTTATTAAAATATTTAAAAACTACTATTCACTGCTTATTTTTTATTGTTTTTCCTAGTGAAAGAAAACTATAGAAGTTATAAATACTGAAAGTGCCTGTCTTAACCACACAATACAAATGTAAGGAGAAAACAAGACAAAAAAAAATAAAAACAAAAAAAGGATAAATGTAAAGAATGTTGTTGGGTAGAAGAAAATAATAAACGGCATAGAAATGAGAGAGAATTATCTTGTGTTTTTTTGTTGGAATTTGAATGCTGGAAAATAAAATACGATTGTTTTTCTTGAGTGTATGTAAATAAAATGACTTAAAAAAAAGTATTTGTGTTGAATAGAAGCATAGACTAAAATAGAAAAATTGAAAAGAGAGGGAGAACAATCATCTAGATTGAGTACGTACTTGAAATTAAAATTAGCATTAAAATTACTAAAATTGGTGATATAATAGCACTAAAAAACAATCAACGATCACAATTTTTTTTTTTCTTAAAACAAAAAAAAAAAAAGTAAAATAATGTGTTTTAATAATAGAGTGTTCTTGAAAACCAAATTTAACTAAATAATTAAAATCAGTACTTTAGTCTATTCATCTGGAAAAATTCATCCTTGTGAAAATTTTTTGTGTTTTTCAGAAAATGAAAATACATACATATTAATAATTTTTTTCACATTTACTTTTTCCATTGAGATTATGAAAAACGTATGGAAAAAGAAAAAAAAAATACAAAGTGGAAAATATATTATGTAAATTTTTATAATGTGGGAAAATGAGGATAACTGATTTGTCTACATATGACAGCAAAAAATAAAGTAAATAGAAAAGAAGTTCATGGAAATATGAAATACATATATAAAAAGGGTGAAGTTTATGTTAATATTTTAGGGCTTAACTGATACATATTAAAACAATAAATCAAATTATAAAAAAAAGTCAATAATTTAAATTAAAAGTGACCTTTATGAAAAATTTTAAAATTAATTGACAATAAAATTTTATTCACATTGAAGAAATAAGAAGCAATGAAACATGCTAAAATTTAAATAAAATAAAAATTATTTTCGTCCTTAAAAGAATATAATTAATATTTAATATATATAAATATTTGGAAATTTATTTTTCTAACATTTTAAAACTAACAAACACATCTTTTGAAAATTTTTATAAGTATATCCTTGAAATATTGAATGATATGCATGTAAAAAGGGCTCTGTGGACGTTGTATTTTAACTTCTCATCAGTTTATATATTCCTGTTTTATCATGTTAGAAAAACAAATTTTTAACCATTAAATTTTATTAAATTTGTTACTTTCCCTCATCATTTAATCACTTTTCTCTAAACATCATCATCATCATCGTTTCCCTGGTATGTACAAGAATTTTTTACGTTTACTTAAACACAAATTTTCAACATCAAGTTACTAACTTTTATCATTAGATTTATCTTTTATTATCCTGTTCTTAATCTATACAACAGTACAACCAAAAATAAAAAGTAAAATAAAATACAAAACAAATTTATTTTTTCACTGTAATAACTTTTTGCATCCATCTTTCACGTATGAGGTACAATATACATATATTTACGTACATATACATACATAATACATATATACACCTGAACTGAAAGCATGAAGTGCAAATGTACACATGTGAATTTTTATATAGAAGTGCACTTTTAATATTATAAAGATAAAAAACTAAACTAAGAAAAAAAGAAGAAAAAAAATATGCCGCATATAACATGTATGTATGTATGATATTATATTTCATCTTATCATATTCAAAACCATAACTAAACAACTTGACATGTAGTGGCATATCCATTTTCTGTATACTATATGGAGGATCATGTACTTAAAGATTGAAAATGAAAAGAAAAAACATAAAATAAAATAAAAAGTGTAATATGTAATATGTATTCAAACTAGAAAACGTATTCAAATATGAAATAAAAATAGATCCTTTTTCAATCTCAGGAGATTGCAATCATCCTTTATAGTATGTACAAACATACAGTATCACATATGTACATATGTATAATATATGTATCTAGAATCTACATACAAAAGTATAGAAGGCATTCAAAATTGATTTCATGGTGATGATGATAAATTGAAAATGTAATACATGTACACGAAGATATTCAAGTTTTTTTTTAAATATTAAATGAACACCTATTCTCGTTGAACAGAAAATCAATTTTGAATCTATAGAAATATAGAAAAAATAACATGAATGAAAAAAAAAAGAAAGAAAACTACATATATTATCTAGATATGTAGTGATATTAAAATATGAAATTAAATTTATAAGATTGCTTCTGTTCAAAAAAAAAATGTTTGATTAGAAATTGATAATAGAAAAACCAACACAATTACATATTTGCATGCTCTTTGAGGAAAACAAAAAATTCAATAGAAAAACTCTAATGGAAAACATATTTATAGCAAAAATTAAAATATATCGCACATAAAAAAGGATCATAATCGAGGATTTGCACTTTTTCTTTTATGTTTTTCAAAGAATTAAAATTGGGTCACAACTTGTAGAAATCACATATCGTTTTATCTAGAGAAACCTATCAAATCGTCAAGGATATAATTTTCAATAATTTGAAAAAAAAAAAAAAAGCTTCTTTAAACGAAGATTTTTAGATGAGTTGAATTTAAAAAAAAAATATGATACTTTAAAAATTCTTCTGTGCAACTAATTAAGGATCTTATTTTCAAATTTGATCAAATTTCGTCTTTTGAATTAAAAATTTAAGAATTTAAAATATCTTAAAAATGTTTAAAGAACTTTTGTTGAAAAAAAAAAACGAATTCCCCAATTTCCTGATTGGTTGATTCTACAGAAACTGTATCAGTTTATGAAAATAGGAGTATGTATTTAATATATTTGAGAAAAAAAGATACATAAAAATATTATGTACATTGATTACATTTTATCTAACGGAACTCGTGAGAAAGTTTTTTTTTTTTTTACAAATATTAAAACTTCTTTAAAAGTTTTTAAACAATCAAAAAACGAAAAATTCAAAATTAGAAAAACAAAACGGGAAATAAAAACCAAAAAAAAAAATCTAAAAAACTTCTGAAGAAACATTTTTTTTTTATAAATTGAAAAATTCTGAAGTGTTTCTCAAATACTACATGTGTATTTCCTTTTTACATTAAAAAAATATAAAATTAAATTTAAAAAAAGAAGTTAGCTAACTTTTTTGTTCAAACAAAAATTAAAATTTCTCCTTCACTATAAAAGCAAAAGTTTAAAATGAAAAAGAATATAAGATTTATCTTTATGCCTTTTTTTTACTTTTTCTTTTGAAAATAAAAAAAAAAAATAATTTTATTCGAAAAATAAAAAAAAAATATTGATCGATCACGTTTTATTTTTCTCACAGAAATTATGGAAATTATTAGTTTATTGAAAGGAAACATAATTTTTATGGGCACCATTTTTTTAACTTTGCTATAGAGCGATTACATAAAAAAAATAATGATATACTAACGTTACATAATTTGTTATCCTTTTAAGCTTAAAAAATATGAAAATAATGCTAGTTTTGAATTATAAAGCTTTCCAAAAATCCCGTCATAAATTTTCAAGTAAAAGAAAATATAAATTTTATTTGATTTTTTTATGTTATTTTTATTAAATTCTATAGATTTCAAATAATTTTATGTAGCTATATGTATTTTTTTTTTTTTTTGTTCATTTTCGTGACTAGAATTATGATAAGTAGTTGCCTGTTTCGAATTTTTTCAGTAAAGATTTAATGTTGAAGGATCATAAAAATTTATTTAAAATTAAAAGAAAAATATCAAAAAGCTAGTGTGAAGTCCTGTACATTTATTTTTCTTCTTAGAATAATTAAACTGAAGGTCGGGAAAAATTCAGCTATGATTTTAGCTTCGCAATATTAAAATTATAATAATTTGAAAACAATACCACTAATTTTTTTTTCCAGTTATTAAAATAAAAGGATTGAGAAATTCTAATTGAGTAAAGGGGTGAAAAATATATAAAATAAACTCAAAAACATAATACCATACATAAATTTAAAACAATAATAAATCATAATGAATTATTTTCATATTTTCTCGAAAAAAAATTGAGACAAAAAAAAAAATATGATACATATGTACGATATACATATGGATGCATGTCCTAATGAAGTTGCTACATCATAATATTTATCTGTACACATAAATATCTACCATGGGATTATTTTTCTGTCATCTGAATATTTGTCATTTTATTTATTTTATTTTTAATATCGCATTATGCTTCTTCATTTGGTAAATTAAAATCTGTCACTTTAGTTTCATTTTTCTCTTTAAAAAAAATAAAAAAACAAAAAAAAGCTATAAAATGACAAAAAAAATGAAAACTTTATCTTCCATCATAAGTTCATCACAGATTATTCTCATGCCAACTGAAGATATTTTTTATTTTTATTTATTTATTTTTTTTCTTGTTTTTCTGTTTTTTTTTTTTTAGCATATAATACGTATATCTTTAAAATGGTCTGCAAAATGTTGATAAACTATATTATAAAACCAATAAAAAGTTGAAAAAACAAAAAGAACCATCAGAGAAAACAAAAACAACAAATAAATGCATTTTTTGTGGTATAAGTCAAACTGTTATCATATTTAAAGTTCACTTTTGTACATTTTGTGTGTTTTATAATATTTTCGATGAAAACTGATAAACGAACCAATGTTTCATTTTTTCTTGTTTTGTTTTGTTCAAGTTTATTATTGCAAAAATCTTTGAGAAGAAACTGGTAAAAGTTTCATAGAATAATCAAAAAAAAAAAAAAACACATAATTTTTTTTATTGTTTTTCTCTTTCGAGGATGTATAAAATCTAATTCTCTAGTTTTATCATAATTTTTTTAAATTTATTTATTTTATATTTCGGTTAAATGTCAACCTTTATTTACCTTTAAGGGCAATTTACAAAAAGAAAAAAGTTTAAAATGAATTTTTTAATGAAAAAATCTAAAAATTAAAGTTGGAAAGTTTATAAATTTATTTTAAAATGCATTTAGAAATTACATAATTATTGTGGTCGGTCACTATATGTGTATTGCTTTCCTGGAATACATTACGAAAAAATTTTAATACTTCGAATATTTAATGTTTTAAAGGATTTTAAAAAGTTCAAGGCTATTTAAAAGGTTTCTTCATTCCTTTTTTTTAATTTTTTATTTTCATTTTATATATTGAAATTTCGAAAGTGATAATATGATTTTAAAACATTTATTTGAAAATTAAAAAAAAAAATGATATCAATTTTTTGTAATCCAAAATAATGTCGAAGATGTCCTTTAGAAATTTTCAGATACTGAAATTAAAATGAAATTTTATAGAGTATTAAAGGATTATCATGATTAAGAGAATTCATTATAAGAATTTAGTTTAATTTTTAATTCTTCTTTTATTGTCGATAATTTGAATTTTGTTGACTTATCAAGAAACCTTTTTTTTGTTCTTGTTGTTGTTGCTATTATAAAATAAATGAGAATCATTATTAATGCAGATTTATCGTTATAATTAAAACATTTTAATTTCTCCAAGGATATATAAAGACATATGTATATATGACACTATATTAGACTTCAAAACATATCAAATCTATTTCACACACAAGAAGGGAGATCTTTCTTATCTGGTAAAGAACATGAATTTTTAAAATTTATTTTAAGTTAAATGACATGAATATACGGAAAATTTATATTTTATGTCATTTTAAGTTCATAAAATTTTCAAACATTTTCAAAATGTATTTTTCTTTTCCCTTTTCAATTTTCTTCACAATAAAACTTCATAAAATGAACACATAAAAAAAAAACTGTATTTATATGTATGTAGTTGTGAAAACTTCTTGAAGAAAATTTTCAAATTTATGCCGGAAAACATTCCCATACAATGATTGCATAAACGAAAATGAAATTTCCATCTTTTTGTCGTTGTTTGTTTTTTCTTTCTCTTATGACTTTGTTTGGTACATGCAATTTATATTCTAGATTGCAAAATTTATGCATTTCATTTAAAAAGAAATGTTTATGAAGAAAAGTTAGCTCATTAGGCAAACTAACCGCAAATAATCATAATAAGAAAATCTAACATATGTACGTACGTGTATGCATCACAAATTGAATATTGTGGAAATTTTAAAATATATTTTACGATGCGGATTGAAAAAAATATTTTCATTTACGAGTACGTAATCTGAAAATAGAATTTTAGAAGAAAAAAACTTATCGTTCTTCAAAGCACAAAAAAATGTATGAAAAAAATTAAAGAAATATCTACGTCAAAAAAAAGAACATAATTTCTGCTTTCTTTTGCTTTTTGCATCAATTTTATTTCATTTTTATTTCTTTTTTTTTCATTTTTGCTGTTGTTCAAAGAGTTCACAAAGTATCTTCATAGTTAAATGATGCTGTTCTGAAAATTTTTATTCAAGTGCATCAAATGCCATTAACATTGGCCTCATAGTCCTGTTGAAGGTATATTATAAAAGTTGGCGCGTTCAACCGTCGTCACCAAAAATAGAAATCCATCGTGTACACAGTAGCAAATTTGACTGTAGGCAAAATTATTATAAATGAAAAAAAAAAAACGGAAAAAATTGCAAGAAAAAAACTTAAAATAAAGACTTTATCGTATCACATTTTCTTTATGTCTATAAAATAAGCATATAACCAATTTAGGACTGTTGAAAATGAAATGAATACAAAAACGAATTTGTCTGGTTTTTTTCTGTTTTTTATTTAATTTAATTTTTTATTTTTGCCATGTTGCAGTGTTTTATTTAAAAACAAAGTCTATTTATTTCGATTATCTGAAAATGATATGTTTTTAAAGAAAACAACTCAGCTATATTAAAAGGAGAAACAACATTAACGATAACAAATAACGTAATGTGATAAATGATGACTATTAAGGAGGTTTTCCTTTTGTTTGTTCCATTTTTGCTAGGCTAAGTAAGACAAAACAGAAACAACAAAACGACTATCTCATTTTATCTACAATAGAATTACAGTGAAAAGGAAAATTAATTTAGTATTTTTTTCCAAACCAAAAATAGATTATTGAAAGGAAGAGAAAACATTTTTTTTTCTACTTCTAAATTCGTAATTTGAAAATGGAGACAATTTCCAAGAGAAATAGAATATTTTTTGAAAAATTAAATTAAAACAAGTAAAGAAAATTAATTCAAATTTTGAACATAAAATTGAAAGCACAAAGAAAAAAGGAAAATAACTAATTTTGACTAATTAAAAAAGTACGGAAAAATGTAAAAATATTATTTTAAGGAAAATAATAACAAAAATATAATTAATTGGACGAAAAATATATTACTAAAGGCCACTTAATTTCGCGAAAAAAAAATTCAATGCTATTTATGCTATATTTGTGTGTGTACATATATGTGAGTTTTTTTCTGTGTTTGTTAGTTTCATACTTTATGGCACTCTAGTTTTATTTATTACCTTAAATTTATGTGGTTTTTTTTTTCCTAACCACACAATAAAATTTTGTTTTCACAGTGGTTTTTATATAAATCAATTTAATACCTTTCCCAAACTATAAATCATATTTCATCATACAGTACACTTCATGTTGTAATAAGTCACTAACTTAAAAAGAGAAAAAAATAAATAAAATAAAAAAGGAAAAAAAAAATCATTTGAACCCATCAAAGTAGGAGACTTTATTTGCAAAAAGTAACAAAAAAAAAAAAAACAAAGAACCGAAACAAAACATAAATTTATGTTTGAAACATGGAAAAAATTTACCATATATACTGTAAGACTTGAAAGTACTTTTCAATTTGGACAGGGTGTTCAACTTTAGAATTTTTATTCATTAGAGACTTTTTGAGTGAAAAATAAAAATTTTTAACAAGTGAATATTTGGAAGTTTATGTTAAGATATACCAAGAATTTTTGATTTATCGTCTTTGTATCTTTTCTTACCAGTAAAACCAAAATATCTTTATCACCCTTTGTAGAAAAAAAAGTATACATATACATTATGTATATTGAAAGTAAATGAAATCGTAAATTTTCTTAAAACTAACATCAAAAAGAACTAAAAATAAAATTTAAAAACGCTGATATAAGAAATGAAAAAAAAAATATAACGTGATGTCATTTTATTTAAGATTTTGCAACATCTTGTTTTATTAGCACTTTGTAAGGATTTTTATACTGAAATGTCACAACAGCTGGAGTGTACAAAAATAAGTCCTATGTAAAAAAAAAAATAAAAATAAAATAAAAAACTATTAAAACATAAATTCAAAGTAATGTACAAACAAAATTTTACTTATTTTTAAGGCACAACAGGAAAAAACATTTTTTTGAAACTGCATTATGATTATTTTTTTTTGTTTTTTATTACATACTCTCCAAAGCCCCATTTAATATAAATTCACTTTTTTTGTTATTTTTCATTTTTTTTTTTTTTTTTTTTTTTTTTTTTTTTTTTTGTAAGATGTCATTTCATTTTCTGACATTTTAGCGTATCTTGAGAGAGCAGAAACAAAAAAAAAAACATCATCTGAAGAATAAATTTAAAAGGAGAAAAAAAAAACAAGTCATGGAATAAATAAATAAAACGACGGAAGAAAATATATGGGGAGTTAAGTGCTAACTTCTGTTTCACAAATTGAAAAAGAACATCAGGAAAGAAGTACATTATTTAAAATGTAGATACATATGAGTGTATGTATAGATACTTTTTTTGTGAATTTTTGAACATAATATTTTATGTATTCAGACGCTATGAGATTTATTTAAGACAAATCACAGTTCTTTTATAAACGAAATAATAAATTTTCAATTTTGTAGTAGTTTTTAAAAATACTCGTACATACATATATAAATATTATGTATGTACAATTGTCTCTGAAAACTAAAAAAAAAATGTAACTCTTTAACAAAAAAATAAATCGAAAATCATCGATAGAATAAATCATCTTTACTCACATTTTTTTACTCATATGTATAATTACAGACTAACTTTGAACATAATCATTCTATGCAATAAAAAATTGATTCAATTAATGTTTTACTACATACATACTTTCAAATGCAATTTCAACCCTTATTTCAATTTTCTTTAACATGATTATGTATACAATAAGGAACATAAGCTTTCTATTCCTACATAGTACATACTACTACCTTCAGATGAGAAAAATAATGTTAAAAAAAGAAGAATATTCTTTAAAATAAATTTGATTTTTTATATTTTTCCCATCCTTAAGACTACATTTCCGTTGCAAGTGATACACATTTCTTACAATCAATATAATAAGTATTTGAATCTTAATGTTATGTGAACATTAAATTTCAATATCGCGACAAATTCACTTATTATAACCCAAAAATTGTAGTTCTAATTTCAAGCTTCATGCCTCACAAAAGCTATCGAAACACAAAGGGCTAGTAAAAATAATTTATTTCAAAGAAAGTGGATATAGAAAGAAGAAACAAACTATAAAAGTTTGAGTACCTACATATTTTATTGAACCAATTTTTAAAGACTTTTTTTTTCGCTTTTGCAAAATTTATTATTTTCTACACAATGAACCAGCAAATTTTTCATTAATACATAGTTTCATAGTTATTTTCTTCTCCTTCTTATTTTTTTCTTTCTTCATAATAATTTAATTATTCAAGTATTATATATTTGCAATTCAAGACAAAAGTTCACTTCAATAATGATATCCTTGACTATTTTTTCAGATAAATTTTCTTTTTGTCTAATATTTTATCATTTAAATAATATAATGACATTGCTATAGTAGATTGTATTACAAAATTATTATCCATAACTATATTCTACATAGAGTCTATATGAATACCTCATTGTTATAGATACACAAATACAATTTTCAAATAATGTATACACATAATTTAATGATAATAGAAAAACTGTTTGTATGTATGTATAGAGGTGTATCTATGTATCTACGAGTATATAAATTTTCTTTCTTATCCAATAATTTTTCACGAAAGATGATTCTTTTTTCTTCTTCAATTATCAAGTGCTCTCATGTTATTGAAGTTTTATATGTCGCTCATTAAATACATATAACAAAAAAAAAAGGAAGAAAAGAGAAATTTTTATTCATCATAAAAACATCATGATGATAGTGAACCGTAATTTTTTTTATATTTCATTTTTATGATTAATAGAAAAGAGCTTTCATTTCATTTATTATTATATTAATTTTTTTTTTAATGTAGAAAAAAGAAATTTTTTCAATTAATTTATTCGTCATTTCATTTTTATAATAATTTTATAATTAAAAGAACGTTTCATTAAAAAAAAAAAACAAAAACTTTCATTTGAAATAACACGAATGCAATTCGAAAACAAAATGAAATAAATAATTAAAATTTATTTAGAGGCGGTATTCATCAATGAGGTTTATCTTAACTTTGCGTTGTAAGCTTACTTTAAGATCGATCGAATTTAAGGTTACAGAAAGTTTACCTACACGTTATACAAAAATATCAATTAATTTCAACATGGTGAATAAGAAAATCCACAATTCAATTGAATTAGTATTGAATTTAATCTCACTTTAATTCATGTTGGTGGATACTGTCCTGTCCTAGAACTTTTAAATTTTAATTTTAAATATATTCTTCCAAAAAATGTAATGTATTAATTTGATTTTCTTATAATTACGAATATTTTCAATTAAATAGAAATTAATTACAGTAAAATTATATACATATTTCTTCTGACACAATTAAATCACTACAATAATGAAATATTAATTAAAACAAAAAAATACAATTTATTTACCGTTACCCTCAAGATAAATAATTATAAATTAAAAAATGAATTATAATTTTTGAAATTTATAATTATGTATGCACATGAATTTGCTTCTGATTATTTATTATTGGTTTTTTATTAAATTAAAAAAAAAACCAACAAGGATAAATAAACCAAAACTTTGAAATATTAAAAAAGAGAAAAAAAATCATTATAATTATCCTTTTTAATTTTTCATTATGTATGAGTATGATGATTGACATTGAATTTAAATTTTAATCAGGATAATCACAATCTGTTAATGACAGACTACTGTTCGTTTTTTTTTCTCGGTGTAATATATATGTATTGTAATAATTTTTTATGAACAAATATTTAATAATTTCAAAATAATGAACTGTGATTGAAATTCAAAAGTAAAAAAACAAAAAAAGTTTAATTCATAAAATTATACGTTTTGTATGAAAATTTTATTTTTTTGTTATTGTTATTTTTATATAATCAATATTCATGGGCATTTACACACACACACACACAGGATGTCTTTAATTTAATAAATTTGAACAAAAAGGTTGACATTAAATGTTTCAATAATTAATTTTCCTCTTTTTAATTAACGCTTTTAAAACAAATTTTTTTATTTTTTTAAATTGATTTTATTGACTTTTTTAAAAGTTCAGTAAGAGCGGATATGCATTTTATTTTTTAGATAAATTTACATTTCAAACAGGATTTGTGTCCTTTCATTGAATTTATTTACTTTCAAACTAATGGCCTTAGTTAAACATCCTTTTGTTGTTGTTGTTGTTGTTGTATATTTGAACATTTGTACATGTGTAAAATGTTTTTTTTAAATTCTTATTTTTCCTCAAATATCTAATTTGTCATTTATTTGCGAAAAGGATTTATTTGTTCAATGATAATTGAAAAAAAAATTTTCGTGTTCACAATTTTGTATAGTGTTCATATTACTGTTGTGATTGCTTATTATAAAATCGATAGATACAACATAAAAGTAATCTAACAATTTGTTATATTTTCATTTTCAATTTTTTTTTTTGTCTTTCTATGTGTTAATAAATATTTGATTTTGTTTTTTCTCAGAATAAGATAAAATTTAAAGAAAGCTCTCTATCATATATTTGTATTGTATTGTATTGTATTACGTGTGTATGTACATACATACATATGTATATATTGGAAAAGTTAAAGTTTCGTTGGAAGTTATCAGGTCACACTACCAATATCCTGTGAATTTTTGTATCTGTTTGTGTGGTTTGTTCGTTGTATGTTTTTTATCTGTACACTTAATTCTTTTCATATTTTTTCCATCTATTTCTATGCTTTTTTTTTTTCAAACATTTCATGAATTTTTTTTCTTCTGTATTCAATGTTCATTTAATTCTTTTTTTTACTTGGCACAGAGCCTAATTTCTCACTCCATACTATACTCGAATGTATACATTTGAAAAACAAAAATAAAACAAAAAAACAAGGAATCTGTATTCGAATTGAAATATCTGATTTATAATACTAGAATTCCTGCAGATGACTCACTGTCGGAGTATTGTTTGAGTATTTCATGTACTTTATGATGTTGATATGGATTGGTTGTGATGTTGTATGATGAAAAAAAAACCAGAGAATGAAAAAAAAAAATGTTTTAAAAGTAGAAGCAAAAAAGAAAAATTTATTGTTGAATTTGTCCATCCATTTTCAATTTCAACTTGCAACATAAGAAGATAGAAAAACGAACAAAACAAAAAAAAATCGCTGCTGATGCTTACAAAATGGATGATATTTGATGTCGTCTGCTAATGGTCAGAATAATATAATCATTAAGTTGTTTTATAGTATTTGTGGCGACATTTTGTGAAGTAGACAAATATTAAAAGTCTAGAGAGTTTTAATGGACTGTTAAAGTTAGAGTTAATTCAGAAAAATGAAACTTTTTCCTTCCTCTTTTTATGGATTTAATTTAGAAAATAGGAATATTCAAATTCCAAAACATTCATTATAATCAGACAAAACGCACCAAAAAGGTTAAACTTCATGCGAAAATAATAAAACACAACTAATTTTTGTATTCTTTTTAAAATTTCAAAAAAGTTTTCAGGCAATTTTTTCCCGTTTCACGAATTTAAAGTAAAATAAAACAAAAAAAATTCATGCCAATAAAGTTAGTTAGTCAAAAAATAAATTTTTATCAAAATACAAAAAAATATATGCAAAAACAGCTAAAAAGTCACGAATGAATTCATTGTGTAAGGAATAAATTTAATCATTACTTGACAAAATATCCTTCCGAATAAATTGAATAAATTAAATTTTTTTTGTTGTTGCCATGTTACGTCCCCTGTGTATTGCAACAAAAATCAATATTTTTTTTTCTCTCTTTTGTACATACATACATATGCACGATATATGTACACACATTGCGTATAGACGTTATTTGATTTCAATAAAATGGAAAAAATACATGTAATAACGTTTCCTGAATTTAAATTTCAAACAAAATTCCTTGTAGCGTTTTACCCATTATTACTTTGACACTTTCACACCACCCACACACTCCCCGCTAAAATTGTGTTTTTTTAACTGTTTTATCACACATCACTATGGTATTATTGTTAACTATTAGCACAATTTTATGTGTCTCGTCATGGAATCAATAAAATAAAATAAAAAGCAGACAATATTTAACGAAAGGGTTAAAATATCAAATAATTTATTTAAAAAAAAAAAAACAAAGGCAACAAACATAATTAAATATGGAAAAAAAATTTGTTTGTACTATAATTTGTACTTCCGCATATTATTTATATATTTTTTCCATAGACGATTGCGTGTGACTTTCACGCAAATTAAAATATTGATTAAATTCTGTAGTTTGTCTTTTTTCTTTCTTTGTTTTTTTTTTTGTTTGCTTTCTAGAACAAAACTTTTACTGCAATATTTGGATCAATAATGCCCCCAAACTTTATGGCAAAAAAAAAAGATCGGAAAACTAAAAGTGAAGGAAAAACAAAATGAGAAAAGAAAAAAGCGATAAGGAAAAGAATTACTCATGTACCCATGTATATACAAAATAGTGCGCTATATACATATACATATGTACATATACATATAAATACAAAGTATAGCGAAAATATCGTGTTCTAATGTCATTTTTGTCATCTTGTATTTCATACAAGAACGCTTTTTTTCCAAGTCACGTAACTTTTGAGTGATATCATTCTTTCTTTTAGTTCTTTTCCTTCTTTCGTTCTTTCTTTATCCTTTTTTTTTTCTAAAAAAAAATCTCTTTTTTTTCTTTTAAATTCGCAAGTTTGCTTTTGTATGTAAAAAGACATTTTTATTGGATTTTGTGCACTCTTATACACACAAACAAAATATATAATTCCATTTACATACATATATACTACTTACATGTACGTATTTATTGCTTTTTTTGTTTTTCTTGGAAAATAAAACAGTTTTTCTTCATATATCCCTGCATAGTGTCGTTTATTTGTATTTGTGATGTAATAAAAATTTAGTACACTTACAAGTCAGTGTAATTACATATGTATGTACTATGTATTTATATAAATAAGTAAGAAAAAAACACAAGAGGAACAGAAGGGCGTCGACTTCAATAATAATCATAATATGTCTGTCAAAGTGGGTTGAAGGTTTTCTTATTTCGTATACATATATGTATGTAGTACCTATACTTAAAAATAAATTTTAAAACTGTTCTTTTGTTGTAGCATAAAAAAAGAAAAAATTTCATTTTACGTATACTTTATGTAATTTTTTTCTCTTTTTTTCTCTTTTATTTTTTTTTTTCTTGGATTTGTTATGCACCTAACAAGCGCACTATCTGCATACGTAATCGTTCTTTTCAGGATTGAAATAAAAAGTATTTTGTTTAAGAGAAAAAAAAATACGAAAAAAGTAGAAAAGTTTCAAGGATTGACGATATTTGCTTAAGCAGAATACTGTTGTTGTTTTTTTTTGTCGTTTTTCATCATTTTATTTTATTTTCATTTAATACGTAAGCTAATTAGTACAATTATAAAGGTAAACTATGTGTAAACAATTTCAATTCAGATGACATTGATATAATGTTATATATACCTATAAAAAAATTAGTATGCACATAAAAACACATATATGTACATATTATTTTACTAGAATAGCTATATATACTCGTATATACATATACATATGTATATGTATGTCCATGTATGTGCTTATACGACAATATTTTAATTTGATTATTTAATCATGAATGATGTATAAATTTATATAAGATAGATTTTATTAAGCTCTCTTTAATTATATTTAAAATTTATATATGTAGGTATTTGTGTGAATGTGGAAAAATTCGAATGAAACACCTAACACTAACTCAATTTTCTTTATCACGAAAAAAAAGCAACGTACTCAAAAATAATTCAAAATTTATTAGAATAAATGAAGAAAATATATCATTTTAACTATTCAAAATGAAAAAAGGAGTCGAGAAATTGTATATTTTTCGTACAACATCCTTTTAAAATTTCACAAGAGGAAAAAATTTTACTTCTACGAAAATTTTATTTATAGAACGTAAATCTGATTAAAAAATTGAAACATTTAAACAATGAAAATCTAATTTGAAAATATTTTCAAAGGATACATACATATACGATGGTGTAACGACCTTTTTTCCATTAGATAATGTCAAATTTATAACACTCCTCCTATGCTTTAAAATTTCATAAAAAAATATTTTTAACAAGATTTTACAGTTAAAATCCTTCATATTTTAATTTGATTATCTCTTATTGTTCTTGTTCTTATTACAGTCTTTTATTCAAGTAGAAATTTATGAAAATAAAATACAATATAAATCATCGTTAAAATAATCATGAGTTTTATTATCCTTTTAACATTTTAAATTGAATGATTTCAAAGAAAGAATCAAGAGAATTAAATTGATTATCACATTACTTATGCAAAACTCTTATAACAAAATTATAAGCTTTTCGTGTCCTTAAACCTAAATTCTAAAAATATTGTGTATACTAATTGTATTTTATCAGATTTCAAAATAATAATAATATAGAAATGTAGCTTAATGCAAATTTATGAAAATAATTATAACATTTTAATCCAGATAACCAAACTTATACTAAGAATTTTGAGTAATTTAAAGGAATTATCGTGTCTAGCCTTCGAAATTTTACCTTTTTTTTTTTCTCTTATATCCTTAAGAAATGTATACCAAAATTAATTTAATTTTCTAAATTTTTTCTTCTCTTATTTTATAGAACCCAAAAATAAATTTTATGTGGGGCAAAAAAAATCCTTCATAAACTAATAAATTTTAGCTTTACAAAGATTTCAAGGATCAAAACATAAATTCTCAGAAAAAAAAATTTAAAAAAAAAGACATTCTAAAAGTCGATAATTTTCTACGAAAAAAAAGGACTTTTTTATTAGTTGTATATGTCCTCTTTTTCTGATGATGAGATCATCGAAGCGTATTCTGCCAAAAAAAAAAAAAAAAAAAAACACATAAAAATTGTATCCTTTTTCTTCCGTTACTTCAACTTAACACCTTTTTTTTTCTCTTTTGTTTTTAGAATAAAGTCACGCAAATAGAATTATTAATTGATGACCAGAATTTTTTTGTTTTTTCTGTTTTTGGGTTCTTGCTTTTATATTTTTCTAGCCATAGTTTTTCCTATATGTATGTATGTATGTTATGTAGAGCACAAATTACGGTTAACGAAAATATAATTATCTTTTTTTTCAGAGTGGTATGAGTTATTTTTGTACATATAATTTCTATGGACCGTAAATTTTAACTGTTTCTGTGAAATATTTTTTTTCCCTTTTATTTGTCAATTAAATTGATTATTTATTGGTTAAACGTACAAGTGATTCATTTTATTAGAAAATTTTCAGTGGGTAAATGGGTTTTATGAATTGAAGTGCTTTGAATTTATGTTCTGCAAAAATAAATAAAGGACTTATACAATACTCGATGATATTATGATTATTTATTAAAAAGTGAAGAAATTTGTTTTGCCATTCATTGAGGACATTTGTATAAAATAAATCTTATACCTAACCTTTTTAATAATTTTTTTATGCTTATTTACAAAAAAACAAATAAAAAAAAATAAAAATAAAACAGAAATAATTTAGTTGAATTTCTAATTTTCCGCATGCATTAATTTTTATGAAAACCACAAAATTTCATATTATGTTAAATAGTGGTTAGCAGGCATTAAATTACATAATTTAAAAAAACAACAGTAAAATAAATATATTTTGAAGTATGCACTCAACTTAAATTATATTTTAAATAAAATTCAAATAATTAAATTAGTTTTTTTTTTTTTGTTTATGAGATGAAATGTAATAACTTTGTTTCCATCATTCTCATATATTTTTCAACAAAAAAAAAACAAAAAACATTTTGACCACTTTTAAATAATAATCGTAAAAATAAAATAGAAAACTTTTTTTTTGAATTAAAATAATCTGTCATATGCAGAATATTGCGCATACAAAAAAAAAAAAAATAATTTTTATAAAAATTATTATCAAAATATGTAGTTTTAAATTTAAATTAATTTTGTTGTTGTTTTATTTATTCAAGTATTTTTGGAAATTTTTTAGGGTATATAATTGAAGTTTGAATTGGTTTCTTTGTAGTTTGTTTTTTATCACACACTACCTTAGTTTTAAATGATGTTGAAAATTCATTTCGAAATCTCAAAAAATTAGAATGAAAAAAAATAAAAAAAAAAATAAAAAAAACCTCAATAAGTATATTCATGGCACTATTTACATAGATTATTCTAGATGTGTCCTTAACATTTTTTTCTTCTTTACATTAAAATTTAATTCACTTTATTTTCTTTTAAACTTAAAAAGTGGAAATGATGAAAAAAATATTCGCACACACCTTTTGTGCAAAATATAATGCATACAAAATTTAAACTTTTAATAAAACATGAATTGGGATTTTAGTTATTTTCTTTTTCATATTCTAAAAGTTTTTTTTTTACACTTTTTAAAAAAAAAAAAATGAACATCAACTTTCTTACTTTCAAGAAATTTAATATATGAATAAATTTTTCTTTTCATATTTTTTCTTTTTATTTTTTGCAAATATTTCATATGAACACTGTGAATGTCATCAAAGGATTATAATATTTTTTTTTTTCCGAAAAATTTATTTAAAAAAGAATTTTCTTCAAATGAATTTTTTTACTATTTTTTTTAATATTCCTTTCTTTCTTCAAACACAAAAATGCATAATGGTGTATGTATGAAATTTTTGTTCAATGTTTGTCTTTCTTTTTACACAAAATAATAAATGAAAAATTAATTCTTTTCTTTTTGTATTTATAAAAAAATAAAGAATAAAAAAGGATTAAAAATTACTGATTAAATGGATATGGATTTAATGATTTTTTTTTCTCCTTCTTTTATCTGATATTAAAAATTTTAATTAAAATCATAATGATTATGTAATTTTATAACAGTATGTAATTACACATTCATTACACACATACTTAAAATACTCATAAGGGTAAATAAATGACATAAGATATGTGTACTGGTATATATGAAATTCTCTTTGTTATGTTTATTATTTAAAATAAAGTAAATATTTTACAAAATGTAAAACCAAATAACCCTATTTACTATTGTAAGAGTAGAGAAGAAAAATATACACACACATACATATATGTATAATTAAAAGAAATTCACATGCATATATAAATATATATACATAAACGTAACATTTTGAAAATTAATCCTTGACACTCTTTTACATTTTACTTTGTTCTTCTCTGTAAAACTGATAATGTCATGATTACCAACTTTGGTATTTGTTAATTCTTACATTTTCCTTATATTTATTAATTTAGAAATCTTCCACAAAAGTTTCATTTGTATTTCATTGAATAAAAAGCCTATTATCATTGTCATTATTTGGTATTAGTCCCTACCTACAAATTGTAAATATTACCATTATATATCCTGTTTCCTAAGACATTTACATTATTTACTTACATCATAAAAACTAAGATGTTAAAATGAAAGTTCAGAAATGATTTCTACAAAAAAAAAAAAAAAGTTTCAAATCATAAAAAACATTTTCATTAAATGTGAAAATCTTTTGAAGAAAATGAAATGAAAGTTTGATAATAAATTGTTTGAAATTGTTAAAATTAAATTAGAAAACGAATGTTCTTGTAAACAAGAAAATGTACAGAAAAATAAAAATAATTATTAAAATTGATTTTGTACTTTTTTTTTCTTTCTTCATCTTGGAAATTACTTTGTGTTCGTTGAATTGGATAATGTCATGTAAATTGCGGTTTTTTTTAATTTGTTTCATTCGTGTAGTAGATTTGATGTTTATGAGAACGTAAAATCATTCCTAGAATTTTTTAACAAAAAAAAAAAAAAACATGAAATTAATAATTTTTTTTGTGTAATAATGTTCAGAAAATGTAGGGAAAAGAAAAGTAAGGAAATGTTATTAAAATGTGCTTGCAAAAGAATTAAGTTTTTCCTCTTTGTAATTTGAAAATTTTTTATTATTTTAGAAGACAAACTTCTTTGCCATTTTTTAATGAAAAATTGAGATAAAGAATAAAGTTTTTAAAAAAATGAATAATTCTTTTTGTCACAGAAGTAGTTTCAATATATTCTTCTTATCCTTCCTCCGTGCCTGTTTCCCAGCTACTTGAAGTTGGTTTATAATTTTCCACTAGTTTTAGTCCTCTGTTGTCACTCTGCTTCAATTTAATAGTTATAATACAATATTTTCAATTAAAATTCAAGAAACTCATACTTATCTTATGAAATTGTTTTTCAACCCAGACAATCCTTGCAACTTACAGTCTATTCTTGATGTAATACAATTTCATAAGTTATCAAAAAAAAAATTTTTTTTTCTAAAAAGTTTTCATCAAGCTTCTAGAAGAAAGGATATCAAGGAAAAAATAATAGACAACAAAAATTCCTTTGAACATACGCTTCTATCGTCACAGATACTGTAATATTTTTTTCTGAAATTAAAATTCAAATCATGTATCATAATTTTTCTTGTAAGAACAAATTGGTAAAATATCCTTTTTGTTATTCTTTACCTTTATTGTGTTAAAAATATTCTGTTCCACTTTGTTTTTCACAATTTATTTATTACCTTGCAAAAATAGAATGAAGAAATAATTCCACGCAAACGCACTCACTCATTTTCTTATATTACATCTTTTTCTTGTTTTGCCAACGTTTTTGCTTTTTTATCAAAGGGCAAACAAAATCTGATAAAAAATAATTTAAATCAAGTGGTTAATATTTTTCAAGTGTGCATAAACTTAAATGCTTAAGGGTAGGTCTTGTCGTCGTCTAGCAACGGTTTTATAAAAGATAAATAATAAAAACAAATAGTTCTATTTTTCTCCTCATTTGGTTTTACAGTACAATATAGGAAAAAAAAATAAAAGAAAAAAAAACGAAAATCACGATAATAATAAAAAATAATGTTAAAACAGAAAATAGATGACAGTGAAAAATGAATTAGTTTATCCGTATTCCAAATAATATTGTGAATAAAAAAAATAAAATAAAGGAAAATTCATTTTTTTAAAGAAAGAAAAACGAGACGGATTTTGAATATGTCATTAACAAAAGCAGATTTCAGAAAAAAAAGAGGAAAATTTATTTTTTTTCTGCTTAACTTGAATAGGAGAAAAACTAAATAAGCATAAAAGGATAAAATAGGATTTTTTGTTGTTGTTCAGTATCTATTTAAATTAACGGTCTGATAGAAAAGAAAAAAATTGTGTATCTGACGTAATTAAGGAAAGGATAATAACAGTCTCAATTAAATATTGTTCAGGTTTTCGATTGTGAAATTCTAGATAAGGATGAGGATGTAATAAAAAATTTTGAAAACAAGTTAACAGGAAATTAACATTTCACATTTTAAAGTATATTTATAGATATAATATTTACGTATATTTATATCCTTGAAAATAAAAATAAAATATCTGCTAAACACTGCTCAGTACTTAGTCTGAATTAAATTTTAAAAATAAAGTACGTATCTTAAAAAATTAAGTAAAAACATTTTCTCGATTTTATTTTTCTCACTAAACTTTTATCACTACCTAATTACCTTACATTCATTTCATTACTTCATTCCCACATGAACATATGTGTATATCTTCATGTATCATAAAATAATTCATTGTAACGTTAACACTTTTAATTTTAGCGTTCATATGTCAGATTTAAAATAAATAAATAAATAAAAATAAAAACGGATTATTCTCAAGAGGTGTTTTATCATAATATATTTTGTTTTTTTTTTTCTTTTTCCTTTTTTTCTAATTCACATTAATTTACTGAGCTTTCAACATCAGCAACATTTTCCACTCTAGAAAACTTTAAAAGAAAAACAATGTTTTTTGTCTTAATTTTGATTTGATGTGTTTTTATTTTTTTCTTTTAATGATTTTTTTTTAATTTAATTTATTTTTTTCCTGTTAAAAAAAAAAATAATATTTTTCCAAGGATAATGGGTGTGGACTTTCGTAAATAATAAAAAAAAAACATTTTATCATTCGCACGTAATTTCAAAAAGTATAACAAAAATATGGGAAAAAATTTGATTATGTATCCTGGATATAAAATGTGAAAAATTAATTTATTTTTCATTAAATTAAAAAAAAAAAAATAATATCCTGTATTTTAATTTCTTTTTACAATTTTTTTTTTTTTTTGTATTTAACAAATAATAACAAGTAAATCTGTGTGTCTATCCTTTTTCCTGGAAATAATGTAGGAAGAAGGTGAGATATGTGGTATGATTATATACGTATTGTGTATATGTTTTTTGTTATTGTATGTATAGAGAATCGTATAAATTTAAAATTAAATATAAGTTTGTTGTTGTTGTTCATTGTACAGAATTGTGTTTTTTTATGCATGAAATTTATGCAAAATACAACTTGCATAATAAAAACTAAATTATTCTCGGAGTTTAAAATTTCTAGGTCAATAATATTGAACATGATATTTGTTTTTGTACAATACACATATTATATTCTTGTGTATTTATGTGAGTAACTTACATGAATTCTTGTATATGGAAATATTTTTTGTGTATATTTAACTTACGTATGTAGGAAAATTTAAAAACTAAAAAGAAGAAGGAGTATTTAAATGTTCTAAATTTTGTCAGATAGATCGGTTTAATGTAATTCAGATTGTGTTTCGCATTAAATCACCTCGAGGTTAAATAATATATGTATAATAGCACCATATACTAAAAATATATAAGAAAACACATAATAAAGAGGTTTTATTAAGCGTACAACAAACACACACAGATACAATTAATACCACTCATATACATACGTACATGTCTCTAAATTACATACAATTTTCAATATGTTAAACGAACAATTACCTTCTTCATATAACCTGAAACCGAAATTTTATTTAAAACTTTTTGGTATAGAAAATTCCATAAAACATTGAGAAATGTACATTACTAAAACGAATGTTATTTGAAACTTTGAACAGCGTACTAAGTGATTTATGTCCTAGGGAAAAATTTGAAACATGAACAAAAAAATTCCAAATAATTAATTATACTTTGTACAAGTAATTCATTTATTTATAAGTGTGGTATCTGAACATTTGTTTTGCTCCAAGGAAAAAAAGGATTAAAAAAGTATTTCGTCAGATTTTTTTCGGAAAATAATAGAAACACACACAAAAAAAATGAAAGGGTGATTGGTGGAATTTTTTAAGTAATTTTAATTAAAATTTAATAACTTTGAAAAAAAAATGCATATTTCGTCTTTTTTCTTCTCATGAGAATTTGATATAAAGTTCTAAACAAAAAAGATAATAGAAACATAACATAACATAAGAATGGCTATAAAAGTAATGAATTATTTTCAAATTATATTTTTTACTTTTAGAACCACATTTTCTTTCAAGTAGAACACAAAATGGCTTCTGACTTTTTTCCTTCTTCTTTTTCTTGTTTTCCTTTTTATTTATTATTATAATGTTTTTTTTGAATTAAGGAGCAAATATTCCTAGCTTCTAAGAATACTTCTTCGTATAAACAAGTATTAGTGGTTCTTATTTACATAAAGAAGAAAAACAATTTCTGACCATTTTAACTGGAGTATGCACACAACAGCAAGAAGAAAAAAAAACGGAATGCATTTTTATTTCCCTAAGAAAACCATTATTCTCATGAATAAACAAGTACTTTATTGTATGTATGTATGTGTGTTGCTCTTTTTTATTTTATTTTATTTATTTTTGTTTTTTATTTTTTGTATGGAATGCTCTTTTAATGTGGTTCCCAAACAAATTTCAATAACAATATATATATTTTTTTGTTTTCATGAACCAAAAATATCTATGAATACAAAATGGATGTAATGTACCTACTCAGATAAAATCTATTCGTTTTCTCTCTGTACAAATGATGTTTTTATGTATTTTCAAATAACATTTTATTTATGAACGAAATAGTTAAAAGTCATTGGTAATAATAACAAATCATTTATGTCTATATATATAATTTTGCGAACATACGAATATAGTCTGGGAATTCGATCTGCAATAAGTACAATGAAAAGACTTTTATTACATCCAAAATATGTATATGTATCTCAATATTTTTGTGTATAACGAAAATAAATATGTGCAATACTTTAATATAGAAAAAAGGGAATTTAATATACCGTCCAAAAAAAAAAAAGGATAAAAATTTTTTGAATACCATGAGAAAAAATTTCAATCAAATTCATATTTCACATTTCACATTAATAAAAAATTCAATTATGTCATAAATATTATAAGACCATTAGGTATACATTAAAATGGATTGTGGTTTTTTATGATACCATAAATGCAGTTAGAATGAAATAATATCATTTTGTTCAATAGACCATCAAAACGTTGATTGAAATGACTTAAATATGTATGATGAATGAATTTGTTAATATTTATCGATTTCTAATGAAATTTTATTAAATTAAAAAATATTGAATTTTATGTATTTAAACGTTTGAAAAACTGAGACGGACTTTCAGATAGAATAGAGAAGATTCAATTCTTAAAGTTGATCATTTTCAAATTAAATTAAAAAAAGAAAGTACACAACTACGACTACAAAAGAAATTTCATATGGGAAAGCATCACATTCTAATTGTATAAATATTTTAAATGGCAAAATATTTCGTTGTTCAAATTATCGAAAAGTGCCGAAGTCAATTAATTAAGGCTTTTCGTCCTTGTCAAAAATAATTAGGTCAAAATGAATTATTTAATTAAAAAAAAAAAAAAAAAAGAGGAAAAAAAATATTGTATATGATAGAAAATATTTCCGTTTTCATAAAATAAAAGAAATATTTAGAAAATGTTCGTAATTATACTATTTAATTAGATTTAAAACATTTTTTTTTGTTCTCTATACTATTTTTTCTCTTGTCCTGAATTTTTTAAATGACACATTCTATATAAATGATTTTTAATTTCCTTTTTCCTTTTTTCAATTTTTTTTACAGGATTCCTTTCCTGGGACGTATCAGACTGTCACGTTGATCTTGAAGAAGAACTCAATACAATTACTCAGCATGCACCAGAAGGCGAGGAAGCCAGGCATGGTAAGTTGATTTCTGATTTGAAATTTTTTACATTATAAAAGTCTTATATAAATATATAACACATCCTTACACATAAAGCAAAAAAAAAAAACATTTTTAAGTTTTTATTTAAATCTGAACACACAAAATGTCACATCTCATTTTTTCGATAGAAAATTTTCTGTTGAAATAATATATTAAAAGGCAAATCTATATAGAAAATATAAACTTCTTCCATCAGGCAGGATACTGTTCAAAATTTATTGATTGACATCACACATAAATAAATTCACACTTTTACATTTTCCTTCATCACAATTTTATTTTATGTTTTTTTTTTTTTAAATATTATTATTATTTTTCTTCAATAATCATGTTAAACGAAAATTTCATTCTCATAAACTGAATAAATATGTACCTACATACATATGTATATATGTATATAGAAATACCATTATATTACCATAGCAATTTATAATGCATGTTTATCTGCCAGATATGTGATGTATACATTTTTTTTTTTCCTGATTATCACAAATTAAATTTTGCAATCATCATTTCATGTAATATGTGAAATATACATCTAAAAAAAAATGTACAAATAAGAAAATTCCAATCAATAATATGAAAATCGATTTTATTCAATTTCTGAAATCAAATTGTATTGTACTTATGTATATTCACAAGATATACATGTTATGTATTTTCCACATGACATACATTTTAAATTAATAGTAAATAAAATTTTAAAATTTTCAATTATTTATAATGTACAAATATTCCTTTTTATTTAATGAGAAATAAAAATATATGTACCTACATTTTACAAATATTGCGACAAATTTCATATTTTTCTACACCCTCACAAAGTAAAGGTGTGTTTAAACAGTAACTTTCCAATTCAATAATAGAATAATTTTTTCCAAAGATAAATAAACAAAAATAAATTGAATAATGCATTTATAATTTTATAAATATTATATTTTTTTTTACATATATTTTTAATCAAAATTATTATCATTGTGTGATTGGGTTATTTACGAAAAAACATGTAAATTTTAATTTAATATATATATCTAAAAGTAAGTGAAATGAAAACACACAGATAAGAGTAAATAAATAGTAATATTTATTTTATGAAAATTTCAAATAATAATGAAAATATTGTGAAAGCATAATTAAATTGTGGTAAATTTATTCAGTGAATATTTAATTTAAATAATAGAAAATATTTCACATCAGTTATTTATTTAATTCTTTTATTTTTGGTTTTGAGTTAAAGATAAAAAGTTTTTGAAATTTTTTAAATGTTTTTTGAACTTAATTATGGTACAAATACAATTATAACGATCAAATATGAAAAAAAAATTGAGCAAAAAATAGCTGATCCGCTGATAGTCGGAATTATATCCAATTTTAAAAGAAAACATAGTTCTATTAATTTTCATAAGACGATTTTTGGGTTAATTGCTTGTAGTTTGTTACTCATAATTGAAATTCTGTTGACAGTTTTATTTTCTTTCACCCAAAATGTCCTAGAACATTATGATTAATATAAATTAATCACTTTTAAAATATTAAAAATGTTTTTTTTTTCTCTTTAAATATTTATTTGTTCCCAAAATTTTATTGGAAAAATAATTCTATAAATTCATCATTATATTAGTTTGATTACTAACTTAATTTAAAGGTTTAATTTGGTATCAATTACAATATCGATAAATTTTTATTATTTATTTGATGAAAGAAAAACAAAAAATCATAAATTTAATCAATAAATTTGTCATTTTGATTTTATTATTATTTTAGATAATTATCTCAAAAATAATAAAAATAAATAGATACTTTTCCTATTCGAAGCACAAAATATGAGTCATTAATACGAAATTCAAATAAAAATATAAAAGACAAAATACAAATAATAAGTCCCTATAATAAAAAATAAATGATTATAGTAATAAAATAACATAAAAAAAAATATTATCCTTATTTTTTCTTCCTTTTTCTTTTTATTAAAAGTTAAATGAGTAAACAATTTTCCTCTGATCTTTTTCTGTCTTTTACCTTATTATTGTAATTATGATAATTTTTATAAAACAAATAATTGTTTGTAGTTTCTTTGTTTTTTTTTTGTTTTTTGTTTTCTTTTCAAATCTTTTTTTTAACGAAATTTAATTGGGTGCTATTTAAAATTAAATTAAAATTAATTACATATTTCCTTTTTTTCATGGTTTTTGTTTTTTGTATTTTAATTGAAAATTTTCTCTTCATAACGATTTTTGTTGTTTTCAAGTATGTACACGTACTTTACATTCGCGTCAACTTTGTCGCTTTATATGTGTTTTTTCCTTTCTAATTCATGATATGAATTATGTAATGAAAAGTGTATGATATCTGTTTTTTTTTTTTTTTTTGTATAAGCTAATGTGCAATTATATCCTTATATCATAATTATGCTCTTGTGTAGCTTTGCATTTAAAAAAATGTATGCAAAAAATGAATTTAAAATGAGGGGAAAAATTTGAAATGTTAAAGATGCACTTCACATTTATGTAAATACAGTATCACAAAAGTTTTTAATGATTTCGAATACAAAACATAATGGGAATTTGAGAAAAAAAAATTATTTAATAAATTCAAAAAGGTCATAATACAGGAATTTCAACCTTTGTATGCTCTCAGGAAAAAAACACATATTAAGCAATGCATCCATGTATGTAATTTGCAGCTTCTCAAACTTTTCATGGAAATTTTTGTTACTTACTTAAATTTTTCAAAAATTTGGAAATAAAAAAGTAAAAAATCCAGTATAACAATTTTTTAAAAAGAAAATTTTGATCCTTGAAAAAAACTTTATTACTTCATATATACCTACATACATCCAATTTATGTGTATGCATCTTGATTTCGAATACATTCTATCAAATTGTACAGACTCGTTAAAATTTTGTGAAATCATGGAAACTGTAATTTTCTGAAAAAAAAAGAAAAAAAAACTAAAATGCATACACATTTTAAATCATCCTCTTATAATAATTTCTACATCATAGAATCAGAAAGGAGTGTTTATTTTAGAAAATAGTGATAAGTATTCCACAAATAATATATAATTGGCGTTTATACATTATGTACAGTTGAGATAGTGTGTATGTGTAAAATAAATTTAATAACTATTAAGAGAATAATGCATCAAATATCCTTGAATCACAAAATATATATTTGAACAAAAATTTTTGGATAACATTTTCTACAGATTAGAATAAAAGTTTAATTATATCATTTTCACAAAATTTAGATAAAATTTACAATTCAATGCCATATTTACAGTTAAATGAACATAAACACAATTTTACATGTTAAAATGATAGAAAATTGTAAACCACATAGTACGTATATATCATACATTGATGAAATCCTAGAAATTTGAGTGTGGGTTGGTAGCATGTACGAGTATGCGTGTTAAAATTAGATTAGGCTTATTTTGTTTAAAATTATATACATTCTGTGTTACAGGATTACAATGTCAATAAAATTGTTCAATGATTATATGATAGTATAGATTAATTATTATTCATTGCAATTCAATTGACAGATAGGTAGTATACATTTTTTGATTCTGTACATATGATATTTTAAATTTGATAATATTTTGTATAAGTGCTAATTTTTATTCGATTTAATTCAATATTTCAGATCTATAGAATACTTTTATTTTATTTTGTTCATTTTATCCAATTAGTAAAAAAATTAATTTATAATTCACATATTATCAAACTTATCGTTTTAAATAATTTAAAAAAATTAACAAGAATTAAAAGATTAAAATAAAAACTTGTAAAAATTTAATTTCGACGTTCCGAAATACTTAAAAACTTCAAATTTTAAATATTTTAGACTTTAAGGATTTACGATAAATTCCAGAAAAATATAAAAAAATATTAAAAGATTTAAAAAAATATATAGTATATTATATAGAAAGAACGATAATACAATACAACTAACTTTTTTGGATTAACTTAGAAAACAAACTAAAAGACAATTTTTTTTTCTTGAAATAATTAGGATAATAGCTTACAATAAATAAAGGCTTCTTGTCCGCTATTGTGATAATAAATAGTTTTTTATTCCTTTTCTTCTTCCTTTTTAAAAAATTTCTTAAGAGTTTACTTTTATTTCTGACAAAAAAAACGTAAAGTAACAATTTTATAATAATAAAATTTAAAAAATAAAAAACAACATCAACAATAAAAATGAACAAAGAATTATAATATTTATATTTCACAAAAAAAAAAACTGAAGAGAATTTAAGAAGTTTTTACCATTATCCTAATTGATGTAATTTAAATGCATTTTAAAATGATATTATTTTCATAAAATATAGAAAATTTCAAGAAATTAAAATAGAAATTTATTTAACTAGATTACTTTTGCAACTTTATTATTATTTTTTTTTTTTTACATAATGGAAACGTAAAACTTTCACGAAAATCCATTATTCATAAATTCATTTTTAATATGAGAATTGAAGTAAAATAATTTTTTTTTAATGTTTCGTTATTGTTTTTTGTGTTCTATAAAAGTTAAGTAGTAGAACATACAATTATAAAGATTTTAGGTTAAAAGAAAAATGAATAATGAAAATATAAATTTTTATAAATTTTCAGAATAAAATCAAAAATCACATATAATGTACAGTAGAAAAATTGTGAAGAAAATTTTTATTTTTAGACAATTCACCTACTTTACAGTGCTTTTAAATACAAAATTCGATAAAAAAAATTATTACTAAAGTAAATAGTAAGCTTTCGGCAGAAAAATCTAATCTTTGATACTTCAGATAAATGACACATTTAAACAACAAATTCATAGTAAAAATTTGATCTTATACAATCAATTAAAATTTCCATTAAATTAAAATATTCTTGTTTACATACGAGTTTATAATATATTTCAGCTTCATAAAAAGTATCATTTTGACATTACATACATATATTAATTTCTACTTCCTATCATTATTTTTCATTGTAACTTTGATTAAAATTTTACTAAGGATAAACAATAATTAGAAATTCTAATCAAGAATTTCTCATTCGAAATAAAAAATTCTTATTCAAATAAAAAAAATCTAAATTCAACTATTTTGTAACAAATTCAATGCTAATAATAAAAGATACTTACTTTATTTTGCCTAACACACTATAATGTATATCCTCGAAAATTTCAAATATACCAGAGAGTCCTTAAAGGCCAACAGTAATAATTAATCAAAATGTTTGTATGTGTTTTACTTTTCTTTTTCTGTCACTTTTTTTTCTTTCTATTTTTATTCAAATATTTAGGTCAGAAAGAATTATTTTATGCATTCAGTGTTTTAAATATGTATATGAGTGATAAAAATTTTCTAAAGGATATGACAAATCTAAATAATGAAAACAGAAAATATTCATATTCACATATAGCCTTCCTGTATTTTTATATTGTATAGGTCAAGGTTTTTTTGGATTTTTTTTTTATGTGTTTAAAGATAAAACAATTGGATGCTTAGAATTATTATTCTTTATTATTATTATTTTATAATGATTTCTATTGTTTTTATTTTTCTAATGCAAATTAATTTCAGTGCGTTCAAATTTATTGATTTTCTTGAAAAAACAAAAAATTTTATGAATATAAAACGTAATTTACATACTTCTCCTTAAGAATTTGTTTTCTCGTACATACTATACATACGTGAATGTTTATTTTATTCGTATTTCTAAGCTTTTTGTAAAATTATGTTGTTTCATAGTATAAAAATATTTGTTTTTAAGAATTAGAGCGTGATAAAAACATAAGTTCAACATTTTTTTTCTTTGTTTTATTTTCTAAAGTGATTAAAAATGATGCGTGAATCATTTAAAGATTTTTTATATACAGTTTTATTCTAGAAAATGAGTAATGTAAACGTTCTATTGATGTGTTACTATAAAGTATGTATTTTTGCAATAGGAATCAGTAAAATCAAAAAAGAAAGCTAAGACCCCAAAATGTCATCATCAAAACAATCAAAAACTTTGAAAGCGAAGGGGGTCAAACTAAACTATTCAAAGGACATCGAAGTTTATTTTTACTTATTTTACGTAACCCTCTAGAACTTTTTTTTTTTGAAATATTTTCCATCATTCGATTATAGAATCATTCCAAACTATCTTATGATGTTCAATTGGGGATCCGGAAAATTCATCGCCAGCAATTCTTCGCCAGCAATTCATCGCCTCAACAATTCATCGCCACAGCAATTCACCGCCAGCAATTCTTTGCCAGCAACACGGCGGTGAATTGCTGTGGCGATGAATTGTTGAGGCGGTGAATTGCTGGCGAAGAATTGCTGGCGATGAATTTTCCTAGACCCGTTCAATTGGCCTTCTCACCAATCCAAGCTACTTGAGATACAGTAACTACTTATTGAGTCAAAATTTAATAATATTTACGTTCTATAAAAGATTGCTGAAAATAATAAAAACAATTTTTTTTTTGCAACACAAAAATTAATTTAGTAAAAACTTGGACAGGATATCGTTGTGAATGAGATTTTAAACGTTGTTTAAATTAAGAATTATATTTTATCGACAAAAGCTTGTGTGTATATAATTTTCACTATAATACTTTCTCACAAGTGTAAAATAAAAGTACCTACACCATTGTCAAGAATTTATTTCTCTTTTTTTTTTTCAACAATAAACAACTTAAACAACTAACATTCATGAACAATAAATGTCAGCTTTCTGCTTATATACAACAGATAATGTTCTTAGAATCAAACCCGTCATATATACAAAATTCAATTATCAACCGGTAAAATGAAATTTCTTTTAATTAATATTTTTTTTTTAACATGAAACAATTTAAAATGACATTTTTATTATGTCAAGGTTATATTGCATACTATAGGTTTTTCTTCTTTTTTTTTTAATTGAAATACATAAACAGCTCTCATGCTCTCAACGATAACAAAAAAAAAAAAAAAACATCCATTTCATTCTTTAGGTTAATGGTTTTTTTTATTTTTAAAAAGGCTCAGGTGACATCTTTTCACCCTAATTAATGAAAAAGTTTCTGTAATAGCATCTGGCTTCTCATGAACATAATTATTTTCCTTGTTTTTTTTTCCTTTTTCTTTTTTTCAAATTTATTAGACATACTGTGACAATTCCAATAAGTTGCAGTAATTCAAGTGAATTATAACTTTATCATCATGTTATCTATTTTACCTATAATATTTCTCTTCTCTTTTTTTCTTCTCATTTTATCCTATTTTCCACCCTAAAAAAAAAATTCGTATACATAAAATCAATTTCAATTATCTTTAATTAAAATTGTTATTCACATATATTTTCACATTTAATACATTATTACGTCAATTTCATAATTCATTGACATTTTATGCATTTAGTATGTGATATTTATTATATACTCTACTCGTATATATTCATATGTCCTATTTATATACAGATTAAAATACATTGTAGATAATATTGAAAATATTTTTTTTCGTACTGAAAAAAAAAGTAATTGAGTATAATATCGTACATCAAATAATGTTCACATAATACATACATAATCCAATAGGTATGAAATCTCATATATGTAGACATAACAATCAAGTATCATCAATGTGAATGACTGATGCAGATTTTTCTTTATGAAGTACTTTCAGATAATTTTTTCATATTTTTTTTTGCCGTGGTAGTTTTTAATGTGATTAAATTCGACATCGATGATGATGAAAGAGATTTTCACATAATTGAATTATGCATGGGCTTTTCAGCATTTTAGGAAAATAAAATTTGAAAAAAAAGTAATATATAATAATAATAATTGAAATTGAATTGAAAGTTAAAAATGATGTTTCAATAGCTTTTGTTCATGATTTTAGTTTTGAAACATTTCAATATTCAATAAAGTTTCCAAATTTTGCTAATTTTTTCTTTAAGTAGCACTTACCCAACACAAAAAAAAAAAGTGGTTTTACCTTTTTACTTTAGATCATGTTTCCTGAAAAAGTTATAAGAAAAAATATATCATGTATCAGAAAAATATCAAAAATATCTTATTTCTTCAATTTGTATTCGAAGCTATTATAAGTATAACTTATGTTAAATTTTTATTAGGCTTCTAAATAGGATTTTACATAGATGTTATTTTTAAATTATTTTAATGTTCGTGTTTGTTTATGATTACATAATAAAATAAAATGTTTCTTTAAAAAAAGTCACAAGAGTCACAACAAGAACAAACACAAATTTTTATTATACATTATATTTGTAGTACGTTTCCAAGTCAACTATGCGGCACGTGAAGTATTTTAATTTTTCGTAATATTATAACCCACATAATGACTCATAATAAAATATATTTGTAGTTTGTAGACATGAAATCTGCAAAATAAAAAATGTACCTTATGACTCATTTATGAATTTTCTTTTTTGCAGAAAAAATTTTTAAAGAAAATCAATAATGTGACTTTTGGTATTTTGAATTTTGTAATGTAAAATAAACTTTCTTCTTCTTTTAACTGACTAATTCGAATCCTTTTTGTTTCGGTTTATATTTCAAAATTAATTTTATGCAAAGTTGACGATAAAGAGCATCTAATTTCCCCACAAACGTTTCACAACATCTATCTTTTTTTTGTAATATGTACTTTATTGTTATTTTAAAATATTATGCTTCATTAAACTCGGAATCTTCTACACAGATTTCGTGTTATTTTATCTTTTAGCTCCCATTTATATTTTCAAACATTATTATTTCTCATATATTTTCCGTGATTAATTTATCTGTAACCGCATTTGTTCACTTGTATACATATCTACAAAACCTCAACACCTTATAAGATCTTCTTACATAAAATTACAAATAATGTTCTAGCACCAAATAATTCTTAATTTTCATTCTTCTACTTTTTTTTAATTTGCCGAAAAAAAAATATGTACCTTTACAATTTCATTTTACACGAATTTATCTTTTTGATAAATAACAAGCAATTATCATAACACTGAATAAAGTGCTCTTTTTTTTTTCTTAATAATTTCGTAGCTGAAGATAAACTTTAATCTCATTTTAGAAAAAAAAAATAGAAAAAAAATATAACAAAAATAAATTCATTTAGATTTTTTGCTTTTTCACAAACAAGAGTAGGTACTTAAAGTAGACAAAAAAGTTGGTGAAAATTGTAATTTTGTAAACTTTTCACAATTTTGGGTGGGTGTCAATTTCAGCACAACTACTTTATTAAAACAATGTTTCATTAAAACATCAGATGTACTTGAAACTTAAACATTTTTCAGACAAAAAAAAATTATGTTAAATTAAAAAACAGAAAACACAAAGCAAGAGTGCAATTCGCCAAAAACAAAAAACATAAAATACAAAAATTATAATAAAAACAAGTAAAGCATAGACTAATTTTGTGTATGTATTTCAACTATAATTATGAACAATCATCTACAAAATATAAAATTTATCATCCCTTTTTTTTTTTTATTCATGTAGAGAAATTATATTACATAATAGATTTTTTTTAGATTCAACGTGAATATTGTGGTATAATATTTTTTTTTTTGTGTGTGTGTATTTGTTGAAGTATAAAAATTTATCTTCTATTGTTCATATAATCTCTATACTGTGGTTTGAAACGTAGATAAGAAAAAGTATATTGTGAATGATTCCTATTGTCTTATACAAAAAATAAGTATTTTTTTTTGTTGAAAATATTTGGAAAATTTTGCTATATTTTCTCCATCTGTACACTAAGTTTAAATCATTTTCACGTTCGTACAACAAAAAAACTAAAACAATAAAATTTATGAACAGAAAAAGTTTGATAATTCAAATTTTTTTTTTTTTATTACACTACACAACTTGAATTGCTCTGCTAAATTTTTTTTTTTTTACTGAAATAATTGGAAACATCAACGTTTTGTAATTTGTAACATTTTCACTTGATTTCTTCTTTTTTTCATTTTGTTTTATTGAGTTTTTGGTTTATATTTCGATTGAAAAATACATTTTATTCAATAACTTTTCAAAAAAAAAAAAAATTAACCCTAAAACCTTATTTTTCACAATTTGCATTTCATTTTCCTAGAATTTTATAATAGTTTATATTTTTTAATTACCTGTCAAACAAAATACAACAATTTTCTTTTATTTTATTTATTTATTTTTTTTTTTCTAATAAAAATTTCAATAAACTTTATTATTAATTTCTGTATTTCCTTTTTTCTCTCTTTCTATTTTTTCTTCTTCTAAACTTAAGGTACGTACACAAACATCTTAGAATCTGATTTACGTTTTCCTAGTGGTAAGTTTTTAAATTAAATTTGTGTATGTATAGATAGAATTTTTTGCAACAACAACAAATTCTAATAACGCAAAGATTAAAAATTAATTACTGAAAAAGAAGAAGAAGAAAAAAACAATTTTTTTTTGTCGATTTCCTGATGATGGTCTCAAAATAATTAGCCTTAACACATTAAGCAAATCATTGAAAATTAATTTAGAAATATTCCAGAATAAGATAAAGAACAGCCATTGAAAAGAAAAAATTCAATCTATGGAAAATATACTTTTTTTTTTTTACTTAATCCGCATTTCATATCAATTTGCAATTTCTTTTTTTCTTTTTTGTCATAATGACTTTTTTTTTTTATAGAAAGTATCGGCTTCATTTTAATTGAATAAATAAATTCCATATTCTGTGTGAATTAAATTGTCTATGTATTGTGTGAATTTTATTTAAAATGAATTGAAAACACAATGTTCTATGAATAAATTCTATAAGGAAGACAATTCTTCTATTATATTTCACAATACAAACTCATAGATTATTGGAAATTTAATTAGCTTTTGTTTTCTACATAAAATCGATTGAACTAAATTTAATATCGCGTTAAGCTTTTTGTTCTTTATTTATTCTCTTATATAAAAAATGAAAAAATAAAATTAAAAAAAAAGGAATACGATTCTATAACAAGAATATCTGACTAATTACTAGTCTCTTGTTAATTGAAAACAAGGTGCTTCCTATAACTAAGATTTCAGTTTTAATTAAATTGATATAGAAAATTTAAAAAAACATACATACATACAGTAGGTATATGATTTGTTTTTGTTAAGCATTTTATTAAACCATAAAAAAAAAATCCACCTACAAATCCTAAAAAAATTTTTATTATGTAGCTTTTTTTTATAACATTAAAAATTTTATGGATTACAAAAATTAAAAAAAAAAAAACGTGTCCTAAGACATTAACCATAAAAATAAAAATCCGATTTTGTGACCGGCTTCTTATACATAATTTTACAGATTACATATTTTCAAAATACCGCCCTGTAAAAAAAATTTAGCTTTAGGGATGTGTATTAGGACACTCAATATAAATACTGTTACATTTATATTTTGACCTTGTTTATATTTTTATAAAAATAAGTCACGAATTTCTTATGTGTTTTTTCCGACAGTAATTTGGTTATTTTTTATATATAGGTATACATATTCGCTCTCTTATGTTTATTATTTGTTACATGTCATTTCCTTTAACATTAGAGTTGACATTGTCGTCGAAGATCTTAAGTGAAGAAAAAAATAAAAACATATCGTACAAGAAAAACATGATTGATGTTGAACATTTTCATATGAAACAAGGACCTATAAATAAATTTTTCAAGAAAAACTATACATAGCAAATCTAATCCAGACGTTTATGGTGCCATATTCGTACATATAGCGAATATGTTTTGGCATAAGGGAATGAAAAAAATTTTTTTTAAGAGAGTACATAATTTATGAACTTTTATTATTATTATTTTTTTTTTCTAATTTATTACGGACTACGATTCAATTCGATTTTTTTCTCAACTATACATTATTTTTAAGAAAAATTGAATATTATTTATTTATTATTTATGAAAAAAAAAAATATAATAAATAATTTATCATGTTTTACTTACCAACAATAAAGGCGTGGTCTTATTGATTTTTTTAAATGTATTTTAATGCATGTGTGTAAATGTCAATAAAATATTATAAATAATGTTAAACATCTTTCCTTTTATTTTTTTGTTCAAATAATAAAATAATATGATTTTGAGTACACGATAAAAATACGTATAGAATTTTTTTTTTTATAAAATATATTTTAAGTGCAGAAAAAATATTCTTGTACGCATTTTAAAAAGGATAATGAAGATAAATGCGTTGATGTATATATGTACATAATATGTGCCTAGAACTCTTTCTAATTTATCTGAGAGCAGGAAGTTTAAAAAAAAAACATATGTGAGTATAGCTGATGTAGATAGGAAACCTCATACGGAGTTCAAGTGATTATGAAAAAAGTCCTTGTACATGTTCAAGATGACACTTAAAATTATGTACATATATGTATGTACAGAACATAAAAAACATACATATGTATGTGTACTGTATAAAACGAAGAAAAATAAGAAAAACGAAAAATGGAAAATGAAAAAGTTTAGATTGAAAATATTTTGTTATTTTATTTTCAGGAACATTAGTAAAAGGATTCTTATTTATCTTTTAACTTAAAATATGTACATTTCCTCCTATACGTTATCATAGATTAAATTTAACAAAATATTCTATTCGAATGAAAAAAAAAAATACATATAAAATTTAATAAAAAGAATCAATTTCTCATGTTCGATTCTTACATAAGCCAAAATATAAAATAAAAAAACATTACAAAAACGTTTTTTTTTACTGAAATCAAATTTGAAAAAACAAAAAATTTAAACTGTTTTTCTTTGAAGTTTTAAAATAACGTGAAAGATCTTAGAAGTTTGTTTTATTTTTTTTTTTTAGTAAAATTGTTAGAAAATAAAAATTTGGAAGGCAAGCAACCGTGAAATTGTTTTCCCTTTGAAAATAAACAAATAATATTTCGACTTTTATTACACAATCGTTTTTTTTTTTTTTTTGTGTGTGTAGAAACTAAAATGTTGATTCAAACGATATAGAGACAACTGAGAAGTATATACAAAAAAAAAATAATAATAATAATAATTTAACTTTTTCCTTATTTTTTAAAACAAAAGAATTGGCTACAGTCAGTGGAATAAGAAAAAATTATTGAATAGAAGGGTTATCTAACCGTATAACAATTTTTCAATTATTTTGAAATTTGATAGCTTATAACATTTTAATGAAATTTTTAATTAAAAGTGAGAGTATTTTGACTTACTTTTAGCATCGGTAAAACAATTTATAAGGACTTTCTTAAATAATTTTAATATTTAATTAAAATTTTAAATAAAGTCCTTTTTTTCACACCCGGTTGAATATAACATTTTTCCAGTCATTATTATTACTTTTTTTTTTTATAAATTATGTACAACACCTTAATTGCCATTAAAATTTTTCCTGTACAAAAAAAAAATGTTCTGAAAACTTCATTAAAATTTATCCTTTGTATTTTATTCAAAATTTACATAAAAAACTGAATTTATATAAAATAATGTATACCCTTAAAAATTGTAACATTATTTAAAAATTAATGAGTAGAAAAATTTGAATTTACATATACGAAATATAGAGGCGTTGTGTTTGTTTACCTTATGAAACACACAAAAAAAAAATTTTTATTTTCAAAAGCTGCATTTAGGAAACAAAAACAAATTTTTTTTTTTTTTAGAAAGAAGAAAAAAAACAAAAAAAAATATCATAAAAATTTTTTTAGAAAATAAAAAATCAAGAATTTTCCATCAGAATTTTTTCGTTTTTATTGCATTAATTTAACAAAGGAAATGACTGTAAAATGGTAAAATCCTTTATTCCTTTCACTTATTTATTTTTTTAGATATTTTTTTTTTCATATTTGAAAAATAGTATTCACTCATTCGAATAACAATTTTTCCATGTATTTCATTTGCACTATTTTATAGTAAAAAAAAAATAATTTTTTTTGCAGATTATAAAAATTTTTATATGAGAAAATATGAGGAAAAAAAATTATAATAATAAAAGTGAAAAAAGAAAACAAAAAAAAAAGAACAATTGAAATTATTTTACAGTATGAAAAAGCAATATAAATAAATGCACACATACACATTTTAATTTAATGGTACAAAACAATAATGTATGAATAACATGTGCTTAAGTGCATCGTTTTGCATATTATTAAGGGATTTTATAACTATTCTTAAAATCTTTACTGTACAGGGAAAAAAAAATTTATTAAACATACATACTTTAAAACTCATACATGAATAAGATTCACAATATTATAATTATAATTGTTCAGGTGAAATTAAATGAAACCACTTTTAGTATTAAAATAAAAATCTTTGTACCTGAAATAATCTGTGTATTTTTCTGATTTCACTTATTTTAAAATATTTTATATTTGAATTCACTCTTTTTTAAATATTAAAACTTAATTTTATTTAATCTCACAGTGAAACTTAATACTTCTATTATTTTCTTTAAAACAAAATTTAATATTACTTTCAAAGGAATTAAACAAGTTTTTTTTTCTTTTCTTTTTTATTGTGGGAGATTTATTAAATTTTAAATTGAAAAAAAAATTGCAAGTCCAACATATCAATTTTGTTAGGAATTGCTTCATCATAAAAAAAATATTTATTACGTGTAATAAATTTCATTGGATTCAAGTCGTTAAATAAAATATCATCAATATTTCAATTACTTATAATTTTTTTCTCAATAGTTTCCATAAAAAATAACGTGTAATTTATTTTGTAAGATACTTATTTTTCGCCTTTTGTCATAAAACTAAAATAAATTTCTGTACAAATTTATTTATGCAAAAAACAAAAAACAAAAAAACATACATATTCATCACCTTGAAAAGAAATCAAGTACAGAAAAAAACGTAAAAATGAACATTTAACGCTTTATTTGTAAATCTTATCTAATCGAGGGGACCAATTCTTGTAAAAAAGTTTAAGAGCACCTAAGTTGTTAGCTTGCAAAATCTGTTATCAAGCACACGATATAACAAACAAACAAAAAAACTCATATATTAACCATTTAATTAAAAGATTGAAATATCTCTTAAAAATTTTCATCTACTGAATTGCTACATTTTTATGTGAATTTTGGGATCTTGTAATTTTTATCCAAAGAGAAATACAATTAATGATTCATTTTTTTTTTTTTTTTTTTTTTGAATTGGAGTAGATCGAGGTGGAAAAAAAATTTAAACTCGTACATATATAAAAATGTTTTGGTTAATTTTACTCAAGAGTATAATTTTCTTTACAATAAATTTTTGGGATAAGAAAATTGGTTTTATCGACTATTTTATATGTAAACGAGAATCATCAAAAATATCGAATTGTATTGTTGTTCAAATTCATACTAATCAAATCGAACAAAACAAAATAAATGTAGATCCTATATGTATATATATTTAGAAATAACTATATTACATTCTTCCAATATATTTTTATGATTGTTTCTGCTACGTGATAATTTAAAGAAAAACAAAAAATAACAGAATAGGTCATTGTTTTTTTTTTATTAGTACACTAATATCCTTTTTACGTGTTTATAAGAATTTCCTGAATTATCATATTTAAATAATGATCAAGAATTATCATTAAAACAATGAACACGAATAACTATTTTTGAATTAAATGAAAAGGAAAATGCTGAAGTTAAATTAAAAAATCAAAAAAAAAAAAGTACATATGTATATGTGTGAATAAAAAAGAATATGTATAAAAATGTCCGTTAATTAATAATTCGAATACCTTGTACGGTAAATTATGGTAAAATAAACAACTGTACAAAACTTTCAAATTATATAGTTTACGGTTTCATTATAACTCATTTTGGATTTTCCTTTTTTGGCACTTACATTTAATACACCTACGGATTTTGTTGATATTGGTCAACTAACTTAATTTTGTAAAACCACATAATAAATGAAAATTCCCATAGAAAGATATATTTAAATATGTAAGTATGTATGTATATTTCAAAATACGAGAAAATTATATCGTTGTAATATACAATGTTTGCACATACTTAATTTTAATGGATTAAAACGGCAATCTTATATGTAGTTCCTTTTGTTATCCTTTTTTTCACAACAAATGTGGGTGGCATATATGGGTTATAATGAAACCTGTACAAATTGTTTAATTTTATATGACTTATATTTTAATTTTATGGATTATAAGTATATCTATATATGTACCTACTTTATGTAATCTATAAAATACAATTTTATTTTCTGTCATAATTTGCAGACCAAGAAAAAAAAAAAAAAGAGAGGAAAAAAAAGGACGAACAAAATTTTTATATGACTTACAGATTTCATTGAAGTGTGATTAAATGATTTACTTAATGTATTATGCATGAAAACGAAATATGTATGAACATAAATTGCTTAAATGTTTTTTATGAAGCTTTTAGCTTAATGTTCTGACAAAAAAAGTATATATACGATACTCGTGTATTTTAATTTTTTTTTTTTTTTTTTTTTTGTTGAATTATTATTTAAAATGTCCTTCATCTTAACTAGAAAATACATAATCTTGATGTACATTCTGTTTTTTATTATTTAATGTAATTTGTTTTTTTTGCATAAAATAATTTTTCAAGATATTTAATTGAATTTTTAATATTCCGGGAAATTAAACAGGAAGATAAGAAATGTATTTTTTGTTTGTTTGTTATTTCGATAAACATTTGAAAAATTAATTTGAATATTTTTAATGGAAAATTCTAAATATTCTCTCATTATTATTAAAATTTGAAGAAAAATTTACACAATAATATTGGCATAAGAGGCAAAAAAGTCTTGAATTTAAAACATCAAAAAAAGAACATAAACATCCAATTTGAAAAAAAAAAAACAAAAAACAAATTCTTAAGGATCTTTTATGATAGTTTTCAGATGTCTACTTTCGCTTAATAAGCTTCTTAGTATAAATTATGAGAATTATTTTTTTAAGCGATTAAACGTAGAATTTTTTTTTTTAAATTTAAATTTTGTTTTGTAATAATATCAAAAATTTTCACAACTTTTATTTAAATCGGTTTTTTCTCTTTAGTTTTTTTTTTTTTTAAATAAAATTCTCATGTTAATAAATTTCACTTTAATTTCGAAATTTAGAAAAGAAAAATAATTTGAAAAGCAAATTCATCAATTCATTCATTGTACATATTTTAAAAGAATAATTAAAGTTTAACATAAACAAACTTTTGAGAATTTACAAATTAAATTTTTGGTACTACTCGTACTCGTAAATTGAAAACTAAATGAATTACAAAAAGCAATATCCTGAAAAATTTACTATAAAGCTAGTATGTTTCCATGTTTCATGTTTGTAATAAAATTCATATTAAATCAGATTTTATTTGTTTTCGACTTTTTTGTAATTTTAGATTTCGAAATAACTTTACATACTCAATTCGTAATTATTTTTTCATGTAAATATTAAAATAATATGTATAGTTACTGTAGAAGTATCATTCTGTGTTTTATGAAATCATGTAACGTAATTATATTGCAAATAAATTGTATGTAAATAAATGTACATATGTACATACATTCAGAAGCCTTTTTATATTTTTATAATATGTTCATGAAATTTCTTTTTTGAATATTCAACTGTATATACAAAATAAAAAATTCATACATTAAAAAAAAGTATAATGATTATTTTGAGATCCCTACGAAAAAGGAATAAATAAATAAAAAATTTAAAAAGAAAGAACTAAATTACATTCATACAATTTCTCTGAACTTTTTTCAACATTTTATCAGATTTTTAATAAGTAAGGTTACACAAGTTTTTTTTTACATTTTCTGCAATTCGAAAAAAAAAATATAATAATTTTTTCTAAGCCATTTGTGCTCAATGTTATTTTTATTTCCTTATTATACAACATTGAATGTCAAAATAAAATATACTAAAGAAAAAAGGAAATGAAAGAAAAAATCCTTACTGAAAAAAAAAAAGAAAGTTCAAGGATTTTTGGTTTTCTTTTTATTGCAACAAAATGCAAATGCAATTCACTGTACTGAATAGAATTCATCAGTTTGTATTCATATTGCGGAATTTTTTATTATTATTTTTTTTTTTTTGTAATGGAAAAGGGATAAATAAAAAAAAACAAAATCTTTTTTTCATGGGTATTCGAAATTGTATACGAAAAATTTATAAAAAGTTTCATAAATCTTTTTCCGGAAATTTATTAAATTCTAATATTGAAAGGGAGAAAATTTCATGACCTTAATTTGAAGTATTTTCATGAAAATATGTAGATAACTTTTTTAAAACCAAAAAATTAATATTAACTTTAACGTGAAAAGAGATGCTTTTTAAGTTAATTAAACAATCAAAATTTTCAACTAATAATTAGAAAACTTATAAATTAAGAACATTTTTCATTTTTTCAAAGAAAAGATTTTTTTAAAAAGAAGTTTAAAATGTCCTGATTGAATATGTTAATTTTTCCTATTCTTATTCTGTAGAAAATTTATAAATTGTAAAAAATGCAATTAAAAATGTAAAAATTCAATGAATTTACAAGTCAATTTACTTAAAAAGACAGTTGAATCAATTACAGGAGTCCGTTACTTGAATGCATATCTACTATGTATGCAAAAAAAAAAATCAATAAAAAAAATCGCAAAAACAATGAAGATATTTTAAAGACATTTACCCCGTAAAATGTAAAGAACCTTTAGATCACGTCCTCAATAAAACTTAAATTATACCGCATAAATGTATACATACATATATGTATGAATGTATGATAACTATGTATATACGAAAATTTACTGTGCTTTTTCCAATACAAATAATTTTTTAAAATTCTAAGTATACATACATATATGTTACATTTTAAATACTTTATAGTTACTTTTTTGTACTGAAAACTAAAAAGATAATAAACAATTCAGCAACATTGTATTGTACTATCATGTGCTTGCTTAAAATATAATAAAAAAAAAAAGTAAAACAAAAAACAAAAAACGATGGAAAACTTAAACAAAAAAGTTAAATAAAGCCTTAAGGACTCTAATATAAAATTAAGAATTTTTCTAGAATGCATTGTTATTTTTTTAAAAAAGAAAAGAAAAAAAAACATACATATATAACACACATAATATACACATCACATTACAATAACACATGTTATACACATGTATGCACATTAAATCGACTGAACTTTTAACTTTAAACATTTTTTATGTACATACATATATAAAAAATGTTCATACACATACCACACATATAGGTACCTTGTATGTATAGTTTTATTTAACAAATATGTTACTATTTTTATTTACATTGAATTTTTGTTCGCCCCTTAGCTTTTATTTTATTATTATTATAGCTTCTTCAATTTAATTTTCTCTCTCCAGTTTTTATTACTTAAAAATATTTTTACTTTTTCTTGTTTATTTTATCTAGGACAACAATGGTTTCTTAAAAACAAAAACAACAAAAAAATTAAAATATCTACATACCATATTCATTACACATAAGCACTTTTTTAAAAAATAAAGAACTTTAAAATTTGAAAAACTTAAAAGCATAAAATGATAATCATTTTTATACTGTAAAATAAAATATCTTAGACAAAACAAAAACAATTTAATAAATTCTTGTTGGTACTATATATAGGCATAAAATGCAATACACATTAAAATGTCCAACACAAACTTTGCATACATATATATATATATATATATATATATATATATATCTTTAGAATTATTCAAATTCAAATTCAATATCAACACATTTTTTTGATGTGGAAAAGTTTCATGTTTAAAAGTCATTTTATAGAACAATTTAACGTACATATTTTAAATTGTATGTTGCAGTTATTTTTTATTGTTCTTTCCACATTGTGTATTATACTGAATATAATATTAAAGAAAATTATAAACCGGAAGTTTTAAAAATACACATATACTTTTTTTCTGTTGCATATCATTTATTTTATTTTGTTTTATTTTGAAAAAGTGGAATACAAATTTTAAAAAAGTTTTATTTTGTTAAAAATTTTCTACTGCAATATTTATACAATAATTTTAGTTGCATGAAAATATGTAAATTACTGTATGAGTTAAAAAAAAGAGCAAAAAAAACCTTATTATATTAAAAATAGAAAATAAAATAAAATTTGGAAAAATGAACAACTAAAATTGATTTTTGTAACTAAAATCAATAACTTTGTTGGAGTATAAGCATAAATAATATGTACTAGATTTTATTTTCTTCTTATTCTTCTGAATACAAATTTCATCTATTATTATATTACTTATAAGTATAATTTAATTTATATTTTTATATAATTATTTAAAATAGAAATAAACGTTCTTTAACATATATCGACACTTAACATGTAATTATAAAATTCATCTAAGATACATATACTGCTATCTATTTAAACTTATACAAAAAAGCAATTATCGTTTACAGCATTATTCATTTATTTTGTAATATTTTAAAAACTAATAACAAGAAAAACAAAATCAATTCAACATTACTGTTTTATCATCACACGTAAATATAAATATTGTATATGTACATATTATAATATATAACTGTCGTTTCATTGTGTAGTTAAATCCTTTATGTGAAAAGTTTATTTGAATCTCATAATTATAAAAAGTAAAACATTTTAATAAATATGTATTGTATGTACATCAAAATCCTGACAGACAATAACAGACAGTTAAAATAACAGATTGTCATATGTATATTGTATATATGCATACGTAAATATACGTATATAACATACATAATTATATATATGTATGTATATTTTTGTATCTAAATAATAAAAATATACATTTTCATATTTTATGTAATATTATTCATGTACGTTATTTTTATGATACAATCAGAACCACAATAAATAAAACATATTTATGTACATGAACAAAGGATAATGTATGAAAAGGATATTAAACGTACATATATTGTTTATAGTGCGTATAAAAATATACTTATGTCTGACGTGTAGAATGAGTTGAAAAATCCAAATTTTAAATACGAGTAGGTATTATGAAAAGAACAAAAACATTTAAAAAAAAAAAGAAAAGAAAACAAAATCTCAATAATATGATATTTTAGCTTTCTAATAAAATTGTTCTTTTAACAGAGATTTCAAATTACATATTATGATGATATCATATTATTAATAAAATATGAATTAATTTTAAAATTTCATGTGAAATTTTTCTTAATAAAAATGAAATTAATTAAGTATCTATAATAGAACTTTTAATGACACGATATTTCCAAAAATTAATATTTAAAACCCTATTTTTTGAAAAAAAAATAATAAACAAACAATTGTCATTGTTTTGTGTGAGAATGAAACATAAATTTTTTTTTTTAAATTTGAAATTAATTATGGTACCTTATGTAATCATTACTTATTAATTTAATTTTAATTTCAGGTGAAAGACTTATTCAATATGCTAGTGAAAATTTAGTAACTGAAATTTTAATTCATCCACAATATAATACATTAATACAATGCATGAGAAATTTACTTAGCAGTTTTACAAGACATAGACATATTATTCATGCCGGTTATACATTCGTCGGTAATGGATCATGGATTTTACAGGTGATTAAATAAAGCAGAAAGAAAACAAAAAATGATATTTTAAAATATGAAGCTATTAAGTTATCCTTTTATAATTTAAATTCAAAGTCTTATTAAATATTTTTTTTTATATTATACCCTTCTAGGATGGTACATTCTCTGTACTCGATTTTTCAGAAGCTTTTCAAGAGCACGATGTACAAAGAGTACTTCGAGCATATCCTGATACAATTACAATGAGTATACATTGTGCTGATGTTGGCCTATGGAATGCTCTTCCAGATAAAAGTTATACAAGAGCATGTAAAATACGCATAAATCCTGTTGATGTTTTAGATACTGGAAGCGAAAAAATTAATGCTTTTATTGGTAAGAAACAATTATTATCAATCAATGATTGCTTTTTTATTGTTATGTACTTATTAAATAGACAAATATATGTATTTATAACTTTTTTGCAGAATATTTAGCGCCGATGCTTATCCCTGCTACTCTCTATGATTTATTAGAAACGTCAGATGTAGTTGGAAATATTCGATTTAGCCATCCTACTCTTTATGTCTTCCCTGGTGGACAAGGAGATGCAGCCTTATTCGGCATAAACGGCTTTAATATGTTAGGTTTGTATTGTTATTTAATCATATAATAATTTTTATATAAGAATATAAATTTATAAGAATTGATTGAAATCTTTTATCTACAGTGGATGGAGGATTTAGTCGAAAAGCCTGTTTTTGGGATTTTGCACGTCACCTTGATAGACTTGACGCTGTCCTTATGACTAGATTAAATAATAGTAATATAAATGGAATGAATGCTGTTGTTGAACGAAAACAAGGGGATCATGTTTATCCACAAATTGGTCATTTTTTTTGCAATATACCAGATCGTAAAGGACTTCCCAGTCCAGATGGTGATAAAGATAAAGATCCCTTACTAATAGACCTAATGGAGCGGGGTCATCATCTAGTTACTAATTTAAAATCATTAAATTTAAAACCACAGAATTGCTATCGTGATACGGAACCAATAAATTTGTACCATAAAGTAGGACATGGTACATTAGATATGTATGTAATTAGTCCGGCTAGAGAATCTAAAGAGGTTAAAGAATTTTTACAAAAATGGAATGCCGGAGATCAAAGATTATTTTCATGTAAAGACAGTAAAGAATTTAATTTTCCAATACAAAATTTAGTGTCAATTTGTGCACTACTTGTGTGGTTACCTGCCAATCCCGAAGATACAATCACAAGAATATTATTTCCTGGAAGTACTCCAGATTTTAAAATAATAGATGGTTTAGACAAAATAAAGCATTTGGAATTCATGAGACATCCCATTTGCACTGCCAGATCAATTGCACCAGCTATTACAGCAGCAACGACCAAAAAAGCACTCAAAACAGCTCCAATAGAAAAGGGGTTTCCTGAGCCAGTTTTTCCGTCCAAAGCTGCAAAAATATCAATGAGCGAAAAAGATACTAAAATCATAGATAATAGAATCAGATCCGCACAACAACAACAACAGCAACAAATAGATAATAAGATAAAAGAAGATGAAATAAAAGAAGAAAAACCCAAGGCTGTGACTGTTAGTAAAACAGAAGCTAAAATCATATCTTCTGAAAAGGAAAGTGAAGAAGATATGAATAGACTTGAAAAAATAGAAGATAATAGAGAATCTGAAATTATAGAATCTAAAAGCGTTGAAAAGTTCGATGAACCTGACAATAAGGAAATTACTGAACGCAAAGTAGAAATTGAAATAATTAAAAAGGAAAACGAGTTTGAATCTTCGAAAAAAGAAGAAATAGATATTAAATCAAAAGCGAAACCGAAATTAGAAAAACCACGAGCGGAAGTTAAACCAGTTGTAAGATCACGTATTGATACTAAACCTCCCAAGTCAATGGAACAACGCAAAGCATTAAAAAAAGACATCGATAAGAAACCTTCACCAACTGCTACACCTAAACGACACGAATCAACAAAATCGACTAAGGAACGTGAAGTTAAACCGAGGACAATAACACGAGCAACAAGATCCAGTCCAAGTGGAACTCCAGCGAAAAGTGTTAAAGATGCTAGCAATAGAAAGGTACTTGAATCTAAAAAAGAAGTTACAAAACCTACCAAAAAAGATACCAAACAAGTAGAGAAAAAAGAAGTAAAAACAGAAAGAAAGCCAATTTCAAGAAGACCTAGGGCTTCTTCACCTTCAAAACGAGCGCCAGGTAGTCCTGTTAAATCTGCAAAGCCAAAAACTGATATTAGAAAAGCCAGACTTGATAAAGGAGGCACGACAGATTCAAGTTTAGTCTCAACGCCAAGCGCCGATGAAGTATCAGCTGTAAAGAAGATACAAGAAATGGAAAGTACTGCACAGCTCGATGAAGCTAAGCAACGAGAGTTGGATGATCTTAAGGAAGAACAAGAAGTTGTTAGAGAAATAGAAGCAGTATTTAGTAGAGATGAGAAAAAACGTCAAAAAGACATTAAACCCGATCATAGGGAAATTATTGATATTGGGAAGCAAGACAGCACAACTGAGGCAGAGGAAGAAGAAGAGTATTTAATTATTGAAAAAGAAGAGGTGGAACAATATACCGAGGATTCTATCAATGAGCCAGAGAGTAGTATGACTAAAGAAGAAGAAATCCAAAAACATCAAAGAGACTCTCAAGAATCAGAAAAAAAAAGAAAACCTAGTGCAGAAGAAGAATTAGAGCAAGCATTTACGAGAACTGAAGAAGAAGATAACGAAGCAAAGAAAGATATACAAGTTACTGGAGCAACAAGAATAGAAATCGAGGAGGAAAGTAAGCAGGAAATCAAAAAAGAAACAGATGAGACCATACAACCAGATTCAATTGAAGAACAAATGAAACTCTCATCCCTTGAAAAAACTGAAATAAAGGAAGAAGTACAAGACATAATTACATCTGCAAAAGAAATCGCCAAGTCTAAAACAGACACAAAAGAAGAAATTGTTAAAACTGAAGAATTTTCTTCGCCAACACCCGAAGATAAACTTAGTAGTACGAAAAAGACCTCAGATACCAAAGACGATATAGAACTTCCTGAAGTTGGAAAAGATGCAAATCTTCAGGAGAGTTTACCTGAAGAGAAATTCTCTGCTACAATCGAATCTGGTGCAACAACTGCTCCAACTTTGCCAGAAGATGAACGTATACCACTTGATGAAATAAAAGAAGATCTCGTCATTGAAGAGAAATATGTAAAAGAAAAAACCAAAGAATCTGAAGTACCAGTTTCAACCCCAAAACCCCAAAAAGTTGAATCAACCGAAAGAATACTTCCAGCTAAAATTCATTTTGAAGCTCAACAAAATTTGTTAAGAGACGTAGTTAAAACTCCTGATGAAGTAGCCGATCTTCCTGTTCATGAGGAAGCAGATATTGTAACATATGACGAGTATAGTATTGAGTCAAAGAAAAAAATTGACTCTAAAGAAGCAACAGGAAGGGATATTAAGAAAAAGGGAGAAATAACCACAGTTCAAGCACAAAAGGGAGAAAAGGATAGCAAAGAACTTGAGAAAAAGACAAGCCCAGAAAAAACCCAACTGGATGTTTCTTTTGAAGGAAAAACAGAAATAACGACTAAAACAAAAGCAATAGATGAAGTTGTCCCTCTAGATGAAAAATTACCGCAAAAGCCTTCCGAGCAAAAAGATACAGGTATAACAAAAGATGAAATTACTTCTGAAATACTTTCCACGGAAGAAAAAGGAATTGCAGTTGTGACTGAAACCAAACAAAAAGAGGATTTGAGCCCCCAAGAAAAAGTAACATCGACCGAACCTAGTGCTCCCACATCTGAAGACGAGATTCCAGAGTCACTTAGAAAAGTTACAGAGGTCAAAGAAGAGAAACGACCTGATGCCATCTCTGTTGAAAGCCCTGCTACAATAGAAGAAGCCATAACAATTGATGATAAGCAACTAACAACACAAACTAGTATTGATGCCAAAGACACAACTAAAGACTTGGTAACACAAGATGCAAAAACTGTAGACATTTTATCGAAGAAGGAATCGATAAAATCAGAGGAGAAAGAGAAAGAAGAAATAAGTCCTGAAGAGGAATCGGCTAAACAGTTGAAAGAAGAGAAAGAATCAGAAAAAGTAAGTGAAAAATCGCTGGAAGGACACGCAGTACCTGTTGTTTTTGACATTAAGACTCCAGGAGATAAATACGAAAAAGTTCCTGACGAAGATGAAAAAGATAAGAAAACTTCATATGAAATAACTAGCTACACAACAGAATTACGAGAAACGCATATTACAACAGTAGAATCTCCAATTTTGGAAGAAACTGTGCTAAAAGAAATTAAAGAGGAAGATGAAGAAAGAACTTCACCAACGACGAAAGAAAGTAAAGATAAACAAGAACATTCGAAAACTACTTTGACGGAATTATTTCAAACACGTCCAGTATCTCCAAGAGAGGAGGAAGTCGCAAAAATTGTGGCAACCGTAGCTGAAGTACTCACATCTGACAAAGATATCACGGAAATCATACCTGACTTTGACGAAAAAGAATTAGAAATATCAATACTCAAAAAAACCAGTACAGGCAAGAACGAACAGCTAGCGACAACTGATACGTCTTCAAGAAAATCATCAGCTGAAGACGACAGTAAAACAACGATAAGATCTATTCAAGGTTCAGAACAGTCCTCGCCTGGACAATTACTTGAAGAAATATCAACCGAATTGGAGAAACCCATATCGCTAACCTCACCAGACCAACACACACCAGAGCAACAACAAACAAAACACATGGACGAAACACCTACCCAATCCAAAGAAGACAAAAAAGAACCATCACGAAAAGAGTCACTGGCCAGCACCAAATCTGCCGAAGAACAAGAAAAGGCCAAGTCACCAACTACTTCCAAAGCAGATGAAAAAGAAGTTTCACGTGAAGAATCAATAGTGAGCACAAAAGCTGAAGACATCAAAACAGATGCTAAATCACCAACACCTTCCAAGGAATCAGTTTCAGAACAAGTGGAAGAGAAGACACCATCTCGTAAAGAATCTTTCGCCGACACAAAATTTGCAGAGGCAGATGAGAAGGTGAAATCACCAACTCCATCCAAAGAAGACGAAAAAGAGCCATTACGAAAAGAGTCACTGGCCAGCACCAAATCTGCCGAAGAACAAGAAAAGGCCAAGTCACAAACCAAAGAAGATGAAACAGACGTTTCACGTAAAGAATCGATAGTGAGCACAAAAGCTGAAGACATCAAAACAGATGCTAAATCACCAACACCTTCCAAGGAATCAGTTTCCGAACAAGTGGAGGAGAAGACACCATCTCGTAAAGAATCTATTACCGACACAAAATCTGCTGAGACAGACGAGAAAGCGAAATCACCTTCTCCTACCAAAGAAGACGAAAAAGAACCATCACGAAAAGAGTCACTGGCCAGCACCAAATCTGCCGAAGAACAAGAAAAGGCCAAGTCACCAACTGCTTCCAAAGAAGATGAAAAAGACGTTTCACGTAAAGAATCGATAGTGAGCACAAAAACTGAAGACATCAAAACAGATGCTAAATCACCAACACCTTCCAAGGAATCAGTTTCAGAACAAGTGGAAGAGAAGACACCATCTCGTAAAGAATCTTTCGCCGACACAAAATCTGCTGAGACAGATGAGAAGGCGAAATCACCTTCTCCTACCAAAGAAGACGAAAAAGAACCATCACTAAAAGAGTCACTGGTCAGCACGAAATCTGCCGAAGAAAACGAAAAGGCCAAGTCACCAACTCCTTTCAAAGAAGATGAAAAAGACGTTTCACGTAAAGAATCGATAGTGAGCACAAAAACTGAAGACATCAAAACAGATGCTAAATCTCCAACACCTTCCAAGGAATCAGTTTCAGAACAAGTGGAAGAGAAGACACCATCTCGTAAAGAATCTATCGCCGACACAAAATTTGCAGAGGCAGATGAGAAGGTGAAATCACCAACTCCATCCAAAGAAGACGAAAAAGAGCCATTACGAAAAGAGTCACTGGCCAGCACCAAATCTGCCGAAGAACAAGAAAAGGCCAAGTCACAAACCAAAGAAGATGAAACAGACGTTTCACGTAAAGAATCGATAGTGAGCACAAAAGCTGAAGACATCAAAACAGATGCTAAATCACCAACACCTTCCAAGGAATCAGTTTCCGAACAAGTGGAAGAGAAGACACCATCTCGTAAAGAATCTATCGCCGACACAAAATTTGCAGAGGCAGATGAGAAGGTGAAATCACCAACTCCATCCAAAGAAGACGAAAAAGAGCCATCACGAAAAGAGTCACTGGCCAGCACCAAATCTGCCGAAGCACAAGAAAAGGCCAAGTCACCAACTCCTTCCAAAGCAGATGAAAAAGAAGTTTCACGTAAAGAATCGATAGTGAGCACAAAAGCTGAAGACATCAAAACAGATGCTAAATCACCAACACCTTCCAAGGAATCAGTTTCCGAACAAGTGGAAGAGAAGACACCATCTCGTAAAGAATCTATCGCCGACACAAAATTTGCAGAGGCAGATGAGAAGGTGAAATCACCAACTACATCCAAAGAAGACGAAAAAGAGCCATCACGAAAAGAGTCACTGGCCAGCACCAAATCTGCCGAAGAACAAGAAAAGGCCAAGTCACCAACTCCTTCCAAAGCAGATGAAAAAGACGTTTCACGTAAAAAATCGCTAGTGAGCACAATAGCTGAAGACATCAAAACAGATGCTAAATCACCAACACCTTCCAAGGAATCAGTTTCAGAACAAGTGGAAGAGAAGACACCATCTCGTAAAGAATCTATTACCGACACAAAATCTGCTGAGACAGACGAGAAAGCGAAATCACCTTCTCCTACCACAGAAGACGAAAAAGAACCATCACGAAAAGAGTCACTGGCCAGCACCAAATCTGCCGAAGAACAAGAAAAGGCCAAGTCACCAACTCCTTCCAAAGAAGATGAAAAAGACGTTTCACGTAAAGAATCGATAGTGAGCACAAAAACTGAAGACATCAAAACAGATGCTAAATCACCAACACCTTCCACGGAATCAGTTTCAGAACAAGTGGAAGAGAAGACACCATCTCGTAAAGAATCTATCGCCGACACAAAATCTGCTGAGACAGACGAGAAAGCGAAATCACCTTCTCCTACCAAAGAAGAAGAAAAAGAACCATCACGAAAAGAGTCACTGGCCAGCACCAAATCTGCCGAAGAACAAGAAAAGGCCAAGTCACCAACTCCTTCCAAGGAAGATGAAAAAGAAGTTTCACGTAAAGAATCGATAGTGAGCACAAAAACTGAAGACATCAAAACAGATGCTAAATCACCAACACCTTCCAAGGAATCAGTTTCCGAACAAGTGGAAGAGAAGACACAATCCCGTGAAGAATCCATCACCGACACAAAATCTGCTGAGACAGATGAGAAGGCGAAATCACCTTCTCCTACCAAAGAAGACGAAAAAGAACCATCACAAAAAGAGTCACTGATCAGCACCAAACCTGCTGAAGAACAAGAAAAGTCCAAGTCACTAACTCCTTCCAAAGAAGATGAAAAAGACGTTTCACGTAAAGAATCGATAGTGAGCACAATAGCTGAAGACATCAAAACAGATGCTAAATCACCAACACCTTCCAAGGAATCAGTTTCAGAACAAGTGGAAGAGAAGACACCATCTCGTAAAGAATCAATCGCCGACACACAATCTGCAGAGATAGATGAAAAGGCGAAATCACCAACTCCATCCAAAGAAGACGAAAAAGAACCATCACAAAAAGAGTCACTGATTAGCACCAAATATGCCGAAGAACAAGAAAAGGCCAAGTCACCAACTCCTTCCAAAGCAGATGAAAAAGAAGTTTCACATAAAGAATCAATAGTGAGCACAAAAGCTGAAGACATCAAAGCAGATGCTAAATCACCAACACCTTCCAAGGAATCAGTTTCCGAACAGGTGGAAGAGAAGACACCATCTCGTAAAGAATCCATCGCCGACACTAAATCTGCTGAGATAGATGAGAAGACGAAGTCACCAACTCCATCCAAAGAAGACGAAAAAGAACCATCACGAAAAGAGTCACTGGCCAGCACCAAATCTGCTGAAGAACAAGAAAAGTCCAAGTCACCAACTCCTTCCAAAGAAGATGAAAAAGTCGTTTCACGTAAAGAATCGATAGTGAGCACAAAAACTGAAGACATCAAAACAGATGCTAAATCACCAACACCCTCCAAGGAATCAGTTTCCGAACAGGTGGAAGAGAAGACACAATCCCGTGAAGAATCCATCACCGACACAAAATCTGCTGAGACAGACGAGAAAGCGAAATCACCTTCTCCTACCAAAGAAGAAGGAAAAGAACCATCACGAGAAGAGTCACTGGCCAGCACCAAATCTGCCGAAGAACAAGAAAAGGCCAAGTCACCAACTCCTTCCAAAGAAGATGAAAAAGACGTTTCACGTAAAGAATCGATAGTGAGCACAAAAACTGAAGACATCAAAACAGATGCTAAATCACCAACACCTTCCAAGGAATCAGTTTCCGAACAGGTGGAAGAGAAGACACCATCTCGTAAAGAATCCATCGCCGACACTCAATCTGCTGAGATAGATGAGAAGACGAAGTCACCAACACCATCCAAAGAAGACGAAAAAGAACCATCACGAAAAGAGTCACTGGCAAGCACCAAATCTGCCGAAGAACAAGAAAAGGCCAAGTCACCAACTGCTTCCAAAGAAGATGAAAAAGACGTTTCACGTAAAGAATCGATAGTGAGCACAAAAACTGAAGACATCAAAACAGATGCTAAATCACCAACACCTTCCAAGGAATCAGTTTCCGAACAGGTGGAAGAGAAGACACCATCTCGTAAAGAATCCATCGCCGACACAAAATCTGCTGAGATAGATGAGAAGACGAAGTCACCAACTCCATCCAAAGAAGACGAAAAAGAACCATCACGAAAAGAGTCACTGGCCAGCACCAAATCTGCTGAAGAACAAGAAAAGTCCAAGTCACCAACTCCTTCCAAAGAAGATGAAAAAGACGTTTCACGTAAAGAATCGATAGTGAGCACAAAAACTGAAGACATCAAAACAGATGCTAAATCACCAACACCCTCCAAGGAATCAGTTTCCGAACAGGTGGAAGAGAAGACACAATCCCGTGAAGAACCCATCACCGACACAAAATCTGCTGAGACAGACGAGAAAGCGAAATCACCTTCTCCTACCAAAGAAGAAGAAAAAGAACCATCACGAAAAGAGTCACTGATCAGCACCAAACCTGCTGAAGAACAAGAAAAGTCCAAGTCACCAACTGCTTCCAAAGAAGATGAAAAAGACGTTTCACGTAAAGAATCGATAGTGAGCACAATAGCTGAAGACATCAAAACAGATGCTAAATCACCAACACCTTCCAAGGAATCAGTTTCCGAACAGGTGGAAGAGAAGACACCATCTCGTAAAGAATCCATCGCCGACACAAAATCTGCTGAGATAGATGAGAAGACGAAGTCACCAACTCCATCCAAAGAAGACGAAAAAGAACCATCACGAAAAGAGTCACTGGCCAGCACCAAATCTGCTGAAGAACGAGAAAAGTCCAAGTCACCAACTCCTTCCAAAGAAGATGAAAAAGACGTTTCACGTAAAGAATCGATAGTGAGCACAAAAACTGAAGACATCAAAACAGATGCTAAATCACCAACACCCTCCAAGGAACCAGTTTCCGAACAGGTGGAAGAGAAGACACAATCCCGTGAAGAATCCATCACCGACACAAAATCTGCTGAGACAGACGAGAAAGCGAAATCACCTTCTCCTACCAAAGAAGTAGAAAAAGAACCATCACGAAAAGAGTCACTGGCCAGCACCAAATCTGCCGAAGAACAAGAAAAGGCCAAGTCACCAACTCCTTCCAAAGCAGATGAAAAAGAAGTTTCACGTGAAGAATCAATAGTGAGCACAAAAGCTGAAGACATCAAAACAGATGCTAAATCACCAACACCTTCCAAGGAATCAGTTTCAGAACAAGTGGAAGAGAAGACACCATCTCGTAAAGAATCTATTACCGACACAAAATCTGCTGAGACAGACGAGAAAGCGAAATCACCTTCTCCTACCAAAGAAGACGAAAAAGAACCATCACGAAAAGAGTCACTGGCCAGCACGAAATCTGCTGAAGAACAAGAAAAGGCCAAGTCAGCAACTCCTTCCAAAGAAAATGAAAAAGACGTTTTACGTAAAGAATCGATAGTGAGCACAAAAGCTGAAGACATCAAAACAGATGCTAAATCACCAACACCTTCCAAGGAATCATTGCCCGAACAAGATGCAGAGAGGGCACCATCTCGTAAGGAATCTATCGTCGACACTAAATCTGCAGAGATAGATGAGAAGGCAAAATCACCAGCTCCATCCAAAGACGACGAAAAAGAACCATCACGAAAAGAGTCACTGATCAGCTCGAAATCTGCCGAAGAACAAGAAAAGGCCAAGTCTCCAACTCCATCCAAAGAAGATGAAAAAGACGTTTCACGTAAAGAATCAATAGTGAGCACAAAAGCTGAAGACATCAAAACAGATGCTAAATCACCAACACCTTCCAAGGAATCAGTTTCCGAACATGTGGAAGAGAAGACACCATCTCGTAAAGAATCCATCGCCGACACTAAATCTGCTGAGACAGATGAGAAGGCGAAATCACCTTCTCCTACCAAGGAAGACGTAAAAGAACTATCACGAAAAGAGTCACTGATCAGCACCAAATCTGCCGAAGAAAAAGAAAAGGCCAAGTCACCAACACCATCCAAAGAGGATGAAAAAGACGTTTCACGTAAAGCATCAATACTGAGCACAAAAGCTGAAGACATCAAAACAGATGCTAAATCACCAACACCTTCCAAGGAATCAATTTCAGAACAAGTGGAAGAGAAGACACCATCTCGTAAAGAATCTATCATGGACACAAAATCTACAGAGACAGATGAGAAGACGAAATCATCAACTCCACCCAAAGGAGACGAAAAAGAACTATCACGAAAACAATCACAGATCAGCACCAAATCTGCCGAAGAACAAGAAAGGGCCAAGTCACCAACTCCTTCCAAAGAGGATGAAAAAGACGTTGCACGTAAAGAATCAATAGTGAGCACAAAAGCTGAAGACATCAAAACAGATGCTAAATCACCAACACCTTCCAAGGAATCAGTTTCCGAACATGTGGAAGAGAAGACACCATCTCGTAAAGAATCCATCGCCGACACTAAATCTGCTGAGACAGATGAGAAGGCTAAATCTCCTTCTCCTACCAAGGAAGACGTAAAAGAACTATCACGAAAAGAGTCACTGATCAGCACCAAATCTGCCGAAGAAAAAGAAAAGGCCAAGTCACCAACACCATCCAAAGAGGATGAAAAAGACGTTTCACGTAAAGCATCAATACTGAGCACAAAAGCTGAAGACATCAAAACAGATGCTAAATCACCAACACCTTCCAAGGAATCAATTTCAGAACAAGTGGAAGAGAAGACACCATCTCGTAAAGAATCCATCGCCGACACTAAATCTGCTGAGACAGATGAGAAGGCTAAATCTCCTTCTCCTACCAAGGAAGACGTAAAAGAACTATCACGAAAAGAGTCACTGATCAGCACCAAATCTGCCGAAGAAAAAGAAAAGGCCAAGTCACCAACACCATCCAAAGAGGATGAAAAAGACGTTTCACGTAAAGCATCAATACTGAGCACAAAAGCTGAAGACATCAAAACAGATGCTAAATCACCAACACCTTCCAAGGAATCAATTTCAGAACAAGTGGAAGAGAAGACACCATCTCGTAAAGAATCTATCGCCGACACAAAATCTGCTGAGACAGATGAGAAGGCTAAATCACCTACTCCTACCAAGGAAGACGAAAAAGAACCATCACGAAAAGAGTTACTGGCCAGCACCAAATATGCCGAAGAACAGGAAAAGGCCAAGTCACCAACTCCTTCCAAAGAAGATGAGAAAGATGTTTCACTTAAAGAATCGATAGTGAGCACAAAAGCTGACGACATCAAAACAGATGCTAAATCACCAACACCTTCCAAGGAATCAGTTCCCGAACAAGATGCAGAGAAGGCACCATCTCGTAAGGAATCTATCGTCGACACTAAATCTGCAGAGATAGATGAGAAGGCAAAATCACCTTCTCCTACCAAAGAAGACGAAAAAGAACCATCACGAAAAGAGTCACTGGCCAGCACCAAATCTGCCGAAGAACAAGAAAAGGCCAAGTCACCAACTCCTTCCAAAGCAGATGAAAAAGAATTTTCACGTAAAGAATCGATAGTGAGCACAAAAGCTGAAGACATCAAAACAGATGCTAAATCTCCAACACCTTCCAAGGAATCAGTTTCCGAACAAGTGGAAGAGAAGACACCATCTCATAAAGAATCCATCGCCGACACAAAATCTTCAGAGGCAGATGAGAAGGCTAAATCACCTTCTCCATCCAAAGAAGACGAAAAAGGACCGTCACGAAAAGAGTCACTGATCAGCACGAAATCTGCCGAAGAACAAGAAAAGGCCAAGTCACCAATTTCTTCCGAAGAAGATGAAAAAGACGTTTCACGTAAAGAATCGATAGTGAGCACAAAAGCTGAAGACATCAAAACAGATGCTAAATCACCAACACCTTCCAAGAAATCAGTTCCCGAACAAGTGGAAGAGCAGATACCATCTCGTAAAGAATCTATTACCGACACAAAATCTGCTGAGACAGACGAGAAAGCGAAATCACCTTCTCCTACCAAAGAAGACGAAAAAGAACCATCACGAAAAGAGTCACTGGCCAGCACCAAATCTGCCGAAGAACAAGAAAAGGCCAAGTCACCAACTCCTTCCAAAGCAGATGAAAAAGAATTTTCACGTAAAGAATCGATAGTGAGCACAAAAGCTGAAGACATCAAAACAGATGCTAAATTTCCAACACCTTCCAAGGAATCAGTTTCAGAACAAGTGGAAGAGAAGACACCATCTCGTAAAGAATCTATTACCGACACAAAATCTGCTGAGACAGACGAGAAAGCGAAATCACCTTCTCCTACCAAAGAAGACGAAAAAGAACCATCACGAAAAGAGTCACTGGCCAGCACCAAATCTGCCGAAGAACAAGAAAAGGCCAAGTCACCAACTCCTTCCAGAGAACTTGACAAAGACGCTTCACGTAAAGAGTCAATAGTGAGCACAAAAGCTGAAGACATCAAAACAGATGCTAAATCACCAACACCTTCCAAGGAATCAGGTCCCGAACAAGATACAGAGAAGACACTATCTCGTAAAGAATCTATCGTGGACACAAAATCTGCAAAGGCAGATGAGAAGGCGGAATCACCGTCTCCTATCAAAGAAGACGAAAAAGAACCATCCCGAAAAGAGTCACTGGCCATCACCAAATCTGCCGAAGAACAAGAAAAGGCCAAGTCACCAACTCTTTCCAAAGAACTTGACAAAGACGTTTCACGTAAAGAATCAATGGTGAGCACAAAAGCTGAAGAAATCACAACAGATGCTAAATCACCAACACCTTCCAAGGAATCAGTTTCAGAACAAGATGCAGAGAAGGCACCATCTCGTAAAGAATCTATTACCGACACAAAATCTGCTGAGACAGACGAGAAAGCGAAATCACCTTCCCCTACCAAAGAAGACGGAAAAGAACAATCACGAAAAGAGTCACTGGCCAGCACCAAATCTGCCGAAGAACAAGAAAAGGCCAAGTCACCAACTCCTTCCAAAGAACTTGACAAAGACGTTTCACGTAAAGAATCGATAGTGAGCACAAAAGCTGAAGAAATCACAACAGATGCTAAATCACCAACACCTTCCAAGGAATCAGGTCCCGAACAAGATACAGAGAAGACACCATCTCCTGATGAATCTATTGTGCACACAAAATTTGCACAGACAGATGAGAAGGCGAAATCACCTACTCCATCCAAAGAAGACGAAAAAGAACCATCACGAAAAGATTCACTGATTAGCACGAAAACTGCCGAAGAACAAGAAAAGGCCAAGTCACCAACTCCATCCAAAGAAGACGAAAAAGAACCATCACGAAAAGAGTCACTGACCAGCACCAAATCTGCCGAAGAACAAGAAAAGGCTAAGTCACCAACTCCTTCCAAAGAAGATGAAAAAGACGTTTCACGTAAAGAATCGAGAGTAAGCGCAAAAACTGAAGACAACATAACAGATTTTAAATCACCAACACCTTCCAAGGAATCAGTTGTCGAACAAGTTGAAGAGAAGGCAATATCTCGTAAAGAATCTATCGTGGACACAAAATCTGCAGAGACTCATGAGAAGGCGAAATCACCTACTCCATTCAAAGAAGACGAGAAAGAACCATCACGAAAAGAGTCACTGATCAGCACCAAATCTGCCGAAGAACAAGAAAAGGCCAAGTCACCAACTCCTTCCAAAGAGGATGAAAAAGACGTTGCACGTAAAGAATCAATAGTGAGCACAAAAGCTGAAGAAACTAAAACGGAGACAAATTTATCAACATCACTTCACGATTCTAGTTCTAGGAGGGAATCATCTGTTAGTCACATTAGTGACAAGGCTCAATCTTTAAGCGATAAAGAAGATGATAGTGAAGATGAGATTTTGGCTTTAAGAGAGTCGCGTTCTAAATCCATCGCGTCTATTATGATGACTAGTATTTACAAGCCTGCAGATGAATGTCATACGTTTGAAACTGTAGAAGAAGAAACAGAAATGAAGAGTGATATAATTCAAAGACGAACTTCGATATCGCCTGAATGTGACGTGTCGAGAAAATTTTCAGATGATATTGTTTCAAATATTTCTCAGGGAACGAGTGCGGTAGGAAAAGAGATCTTAGAGTCAATAAGCCAATATTCATCAGAACAGTCTGGTATCGTTTCTGAAAGGGAGAGTTCTTCGGATCGTAAAACTCCGCCTACTTGTCCAGTTAGTCCAAATATTAAGCCAGATTCAATTGCAGATCATAAGGATACAGTATCAGTTTTGCTTAAAGACTTAACGATCACTTCATCTCCAAAAGATGTTTCTGGTAAATCTAGCCCAAGCTTACCTTCCCACCACACAACATCGGAAAGTCGATCAATACCCACACCATCTGCACTGTGTTCGGGGAATGAATCTCATGAGTCTTCTCCAAAACCTTCGTCACCCTTTCCTGGAATTGGAGAAAATGATCTTACATCTCTAGATGAATCGCTTAGTGGCAGTACCGAGCGGATTGTCACAACAACTATAACTACTGTAACAAAAGTCATATCGAGTGATGGTAAAGAGACTGTAACAGAGGAAAAGACTGTAACAATGAGAGACTCTAGTGATCCAAAACAAGTTACTGTTACCAGAATACGTACTACAAGTGAAGGTGATAAAAAAGAACCTGCTGCTGTACCACTGACAAAAGAATTATCTTCTATTAAAACAGAGTTCAGAAGCTCTACACCTACAAGTGAGGAGTTTGAAACTCATGAAACCCACTCTCCTCGATCTGACGTAAGCTCTGGACAAGCATCTAGAACAGCTTCGGGTTGGGCAACTGGTACTGATGATAGACATTACAGTGACGACGAAGTTCCTGTTTCTCCATTGAGTGCAACATCTCAAGCGCCACATTCACCTCTATCGAAATTTTCGTATGATTATGATTTGCAAAGATCAAGTTCAGGTGTGAGTAAAAAATCTGATTTAGAGATAGATGATAGTCAAGATGATATTCCTCCTCAATATGGAAGCGAAGAATTAAAGTCCGCGCTTCCTATTACTATATCGCACAAAATGGACCCAATGAGTACTTCATTTTATGGAGCATTACCTGATACTTTTAGTGAAAAATCTACAACTATACCAACTAAAACTGTAAAAACTGCCATATCTAAAACCTATACCGAATCTATATCTAGTCAATCTGTAGATAGTTCTAGTCAACAACAGACTACAAAAAGTGATACGAAATTTCTAGACGAAGCTGATTTAGATTTCGAAAAAGCTTTAGAGGAACACCGACAGGTACGTGGAGCTGAAGTTATGTCATCGGTAACATCCAAATACTCGTACTCACCAACAAAACAAATAAGTGAAGAATCACTACCAAAAATGCAATGTCCTTTGGAAGATGTTCATAAATTAAAGCAATCTGTTGATGCTGCCAAAGTAGATATAACAGATAAAGATGAGAATGATAAAGAAAAATTTGCTAAAGATGACAAAGACCAGGATGATAAAGATCCCTATAAAGTTTGGGGTAAACCCCTTGGTCTTCCATCACCAGCTCCAATGCCAGTTGAAAGTGATATTAGGACAACTCCAAAAAAAGAAAGAAAACTTCTTGTCAGTAAAACAAAAATGAACAACGAAAAGAACCTTCGAAAAAGATCAGAATCACCAGTAAAAGCAGCAAAAAAAGCTGCTCCTATTTATATGGATCTGACTTATGTTCCGCACAATGGCAATTCATATTATTCACATCTAGAATTTTTCAAAAGAGTTCGCGCGAGATACTATGTGTTTTCTGGTATTGAACCCAGTAGAGAAGTTTATAACGCATTGCTCGATGCAAAACAAACTTGGGAAGATAAAGATTTAGGTATTATTTATATATGTACATATGTATATATTTCTTTCAATTCCTATTAAATTACATATATAGATAAATATTCAAAAATTTAATATATCATTCACTTTCAGAGGTTACTATCATCCCAACATACGATACAGATGTTCTTGGATATTGGGTATCAGAAAATGAAGAAATACTTGCAAAATATCATATTGATCTATCGCCATCAGCTTCACGATGTACAATTAATTTGCAAGATCACGAAACTTCTTGCTCAGCTTATCGCTTAGAATTCTAGGCAACGGGAATGTTTATAGCATTTTCATCACGGACAGATACATAATGGTTGCTATCATAAATGTTGTATAAAACAATAATCATAATTATGTATAGTAACATTATACATTAAGAACGGTACCTATTGCAAAAACTGTTTTTTGAAAGTTTTTTTTACATCAGAAAAAAAAAAAAAGGAGAAAATAGTAATCAAAATTTAATTAATTAAGTAATGAGTATTTTTTATATTATTTTACAAAAAAAAAAAAAAAAAAAAGAATAAACGAATAAATTTATAAACAAACAAATCAATTGTAAAAACTCATCAGTTTGATTATCATCTTTTGAAATAATAAACAAAACAAAAATAAATATATGTACATTCATGAAAATAATCACATAATGAATTTTTCATATGTTCAAAATTTAGATATTGTGATTTATGATCCTTGAGTGAAATTTTGTTTCACATTTTCTAACAGTATAAACATTCTAATTTTAAATTGGAATGACAAAAAAAAAAGAAATAATGGGAATTAAGTAACAAATTTCATTTAATATGAAACTGGGAATAAAAGTGTTATAAAATTTATTAAAAAACAAAGAAAATATAAAAAAATATTATATTGTTATTTAACATTATGTATAAAGTTTTACCGAGAACTGTACCAGATTGTAGGTAAATCTACCAGAACTTTATTTTTTAGAAGTTTAAAATAAAATTTTAAAAGAAGCAACTTAGCAGAAAATAATTATTTAAAATTTTAAAAAAATAATAATAAAATAAAAAATAAAAAATATTAGGAAACATAAAACGTGCCTCTGCAAAGCAAAGTATTTAAAAAAAAAAAAAAAGAATAAAGAAAATACAATTTTTCCTTTGTTTGTTTTATCATTAATAATGTACTACATTTCGATTTATACAAAATAAAAATTTACTTAATTAAAATTTAAAAAATATGATAATTTTATAAAATTATGAAATGAGAATTGCTTGTTAAATATTTTTTTAAATTTTATTTGAAAATTGTTTTGCCTTGATTTTTTTTTTTTTTTTTTTTTTTGTAAAGGACAAAATGATATATAAAAGAAACATAAATGCAAGCAGTTTTTTATTTCGAATATATGAGTAATTTAGTGTTTTAAAAATTTTGTTAATTTAAATTTAGACGTACATAAATAGTACATACATAAATAACTATTTATGTACTGTGATCCTGTTCAAAAAAGAAAATAAAAAGAGAATTTATATTTGTATTGTACAGTTATATCCTTGTTGAAAACGCTATAAAAGAATGAATTATATACAAAAGGCAATTAATACAATAAGCTTCAATAACAAAAAATAAGAAAAGTAAAAACAAAACACGTGAAATATGATATATTAAAGAACAACTTTACAAAATAAGAAGAAAATGCAGGTAAAAATTCAATAAAAAGTATATTTACAAACCTAAAAGTAAAAAATTAAGATAATACATTTTAAAAAAAACTGAACATGTCGAACAATGAAAAATATAGAAAAATGAAAACATAAAAAGTTAGATACATTAAATATCAGTACCTTTAAGAAGACGAAAAAATGAAAAAATAAAATGAATAAGAATATAAATAAACTAAGCACTAGAATAGTAGAATAAATATAGCATAAATTTAATAAATATGTAATTTTAGAAAATATCATATTTTTCATCAAAAGATTTCTGAAAATATTGTTGAGTATAGAACACAGATAATTTTTTACTTCATTTATCTCTTCAAATGCGATATATTTTATGAGTTTTTTTTTACACTTATGTACATACATGAATATGTACCAATATATTTTTTTTTTCAATACAATGTAAAACACTGCCTAAAGTTCAATTAATTTTCAAAAAACAAAAAGAAAAAAAAAACAAGAAATATCTTATTCTGCATTATTTAGCCTAATTTAAAAAAAAAAAACAAAACCAATTAATTATTGGAAAAAAATAGAAGAAACAGATCAAAAATCTCTCTCTCTCTCACTTTTTCTATTCTTTTTATAATATATTTAAACTTGTGCATTATTTTTACTGAAAATAATATTCAACAATATTTTCTAAAATATAACATCAACAAAAATTTAATGTACTATTCTTAGTATAGAATATTAAAAAAAGGAAGAAAAAAATACCCATGTGTGTGTAAGAAAACATGTTAGAAGAAAAATTTAACAAAAAAAAAGAGAAAAAAAATAAAATAACTTAAATTATACAAAAACAAATTATAAATTTGTGTAAACATCAGAAATAAATGTGTAATGTAATCAACAACATATAAATGTCGCGTATATCATATCATATGCGCAAGAAGTGAAAAAAATTTAAAATACAATGTAAAAAAATGGGCAATGAATATAATACATACTGCAAAAAAATCAAATAACAGTATATAAAAGAAAGTTCATGCTTAAAATAAAAACATAATTTAAAAAAAAAAAAACAAATTCCCTAAGTGTTATTTTGATTTTTCTAATTATTCATATTCAAATAAAAAATAATTAGTAAATATTATATATTTAGTTTTTTTTTTAAATTTATTTTCTTTAACAATATTTTTATGAAAATAAAAAACAAATTTCCAATGAGGGCCTAACATGAAAATTATTAATGAAAACGTACATTTAAAAAAAAAACATACTATATAAATGTTATAAATGAAGAAAAAACAAAAATGGAACATATTTAAAGATTCAAAAACAGAAAATTCATTTTTATAGGTGTTGTATAAATTTCTAAATGAAATATTTATCTTGAAAAAATTTCCAAAGAAAATAAATTACAACACTTTAATGGAAAAAAAAAGTCAATGATTGAACAAAATGTTAATGTACTCTCAAACAATTTATTTAGTATTTTTATTTTGCCTTTAAAAATTAATTTGAAAAAAATACGAAAATAAAGTAGATTGAGGTGGATTCGTAAAGTGAAAAATGCGAATAGAATATAGAATAAAGATAAGAATAAAAAATTAAAATATGAAAAATTTAGAACACAAAAAGAAATAAATATTCAGAATAAAATCAAGGACAAAGAGAAAATAAACATATAACAATGACAACATAAGCTCAGTAATAAAATTCAAATGTGATTTTTTTTAAAGAAAACGAAAACCAAATATATGAAATATTAAAGAAAATACATGAAAATCCTTCCATAATGTAAAAATAAACACATTTTTGGTACTGAAAATTAATTCAAAAGACATTCAAGATAAAAATAAATAATTTTCTTCTTATATTACCAGCACATAACAATAGAATAGGCTTAAACTTAAAAAAAGGGATATGAATACATAAATTAGTAAGTATTATAGTAAAAAGTCAATAAAAAAATTAATTCTTTTAAAAAAAAATTCCAAAAAAATATATTAAAATTAAATATTTAATACAATTTCCATTCAAAACAACAACACTATCATTTCAATAAAAAAAATTTTCAAATATTCAACTCACAAAAATTTTTACTCATTAAAAAAAAAAACAAAAATTCATTGCATCATCAAAATGCACATTAAATCTTCACATATAAAAAAATAATAAAATATTACCTACGAAAAATAATCGTTGCACCGTCCACACATGTGCTGTAAATATTTTTTTTTTTTTTAAAAACAAGTAAAAACAAAAGGCAAAAATTAACCATTTTATTATACAAAAACAAAAAAATTTAAAATATTTATAGAAAAACAATTAATTAAGCAAAAAAAAATAATAATAATTTTCATTAAATTGCATTTCATACAGCCAAATTATTAAAATAAAAAAATTCCAAATTAAAATTAATAAACAATTACGCCATTTTACATAAAAATTAAACAAACAAAATAAAAAATTTAAGTCAGTAATAATGTGATAGTGGTAGGCATTTAAACAAATAAAAAAAAATTAAGCTAAATAATTAATCAATTAATTTTATTTTTTTTTTAACTAAAAAGTTTTCTATCAACTAATTTAGTTTCTTTTTTTAATTAAAAAAAAAAAAAAGTTCTTGCCTTGAATTTAAATTCATAATTTTATCATTTAAAAATTTTCAACAGTAAATTTAAACTAATATTTTTTTTTCTTATTAAAGTAGATAGAACAAAACTTACATTAACAAAAATATATAACAAAAGGGTAGAATGAAGGATAAATGAAAACTATAATTAACTAAATACTGTTGTAGGAATTTACAATCAATTTAAAAAAAAAAAAGATATAAAACTTGTCTTATGAAAATTTACGCAAAGTTGAAAAGAAAAAAATGTGATTTTATGAAAGGATTATGCAAAAAAAAAGTGATTGCTTAAATTAGATGAAAAGAAAATATGTAACAGGGATATGTTATATTATTAAGTCCAATTTTTTTAAATTTAAAAAAAAAAAAAAAAAAAACCAGATATCAAATTCGAACAATTTTGTTTTTATCTAATTAATTCAAAAATTTAATTCATATTTTTACAAGATTATTGTAGTTTTTAATCTTGAGATTGTATAATGCGCTTTATTGTTTTTTAAATTCTTAAATGAATTGAAAATCGTATATTAAATCTGAGATATTTCATGTTCAGTTATTTTTTTAACACGTTCTATTTTTTTTAAATTATTATTATTTTTTTTTTTATTGTGCGAACAAAAGTGATGATTGAGTGTATGAAAAATATCAAAAAGAAAAATTGGGATTTTAGGATGCATTTTAACAAGAATAAAACATTATTATTTTGTGTTGCATGTTCTAATTTTTTTCTACGATAATTAAATAATTTTCACAACTATCCAGTATACAAAAGACTTATTAGAAAGAAAAAGAAAACAATAAGTGTAAACCAAAATACATTTTTTTTCTAATTGCTAGATAGAACGTTTTTTTTTCTCAAATGAAAAAGTAATTAATAGTAGAAAATACGTAATGAATATTGATGAGCGCGTTTCAAGAGGAGAATGAATTGTAGAATCATTTTTACTTTAAAAAATTTAAATTTAATACAATATATTAAGTGCTTTTTTATATAGGGATATGATGAAACAATAAATAATTAAATTCAAGCATTAAATACAAACATGATATAGGAATTTAAAAAATTGTAATTAATTTGCTTTCATTATCCTTTTGTTGTTAGTTTTTGTTACTCAAGTTTAACGAATCGAATTTCTGTTTTTTGAAAATAACGAATATATAGAAAGGATATGATTAGGAATGTGAAAAATATACATTTCGATAAAGGGAATGATGTGGAGAAAAATTTAGAATTAAAATGAATATGATTAGTAGAATATTTGAAGGCATTCGAAATGACTTATGAATAAATTTTTTATCATAAAATTGTTAAAAAACAGAAAGAAAAAAAAAAAGAAACATTTAAAAACATAACTAAGAAGAAATTTATTTAAAAAATTTCAATGCGATATGATAACGCATTTACCAATGAGCTTTCTTAAATTAATAAAACAAAAAGAAAAAAAATCTTAAAAAATTAAAAATTTGAACATAATAATTAATAAACACACATTATAAACATAAAATGAGCACATTAAATTAATTGTAATAAAAATATTTTAATGTATTATTGTTATTAGTAAAATATTATGAAAACACAACATGACTATAAACATAATGAAAAGTACATTAACTAGAAAAAAAATTAAGAAAAACTTATATACACTACACAAAATATAAGCAAAAAAAAAATGCCATCATAGAAAAAACTACATACTTAAAAATAATTTAAATGAAAAATTATGTAACATCAAAAAACAAAAAAATAATTAAATTAATAATAATTAATAATCAATTAAGTGTATTACAAATATCTATACAATTTGTTTCATTTGTGTATATTCTCATGTAATCCCTTCTTGAAATAATGATGTTTATTTAGAAAAAGATAAAAATAAAATTATTATAGAAGATTAATAAAATGTTAAAAATAAATAAACGTAAATTTAAAATTTTGAGAACAAAAAAAAAGGAAAAAAGATTTTTCGAAATCATTATTCTATCAAAAAGGAACTTCTTAAAAAAAATCTAATAAAAACACACATATTTAGAAGCAGAAAACAAAAAAAAACAAAAAACATCATCATTGCAAATGCAAGAAAACAAATAAGCATTTTCATAGCTGCTCCATTGAATTATAAAAGAATTTAAAGAAGACAGAAAAAAAAATTATAAATTTAGAAAATAAGAAAAAAATATATATATTATGTATGAGAAAGGTAAATAAAAGAAAAAAAACTTGAATAATAAAAGAATGAAGAAAAAAAATATACATAAAGTGAGAAAAGGAAACAAAGAAATAAGAGATAAAAAGAAAGAAATATTGCTTATTATTATAATTATAATTAATTAATTATTATACATATATATTCAAATTAAACCAACAAAAAATTATATAATTAATGTCATTAGTATTGATATATTATCTATATATATTATATTACAATTTAAAAACAAACAAACAAAAAAATTATATATGTATTATGTATGAAAAAAAAAAAAAAATAGTGACAAAAAAAAATCATAATATGATGGATTGAATTACATTTTGAGAGATGGCATTTAAATTTAAACAAAACAAACAAACAAAAAAATGAAAATTAAAAATCCAAAGAATAAATTTAATTAAAAAAACAAGAGAAACATAAAACCAAAAAAAGACAAGCATTCATAATTTATAAAACTATTTTATTTTATTTTTTATTATTGAATATAATAAATGCATTACGGTTTGTTTTTTTTTTTTTTTGCTTTCCTATTTTTTATTATTATTAAATTTTATCCCTACCACGTTTTATTATTATAATTAATATTAAAAAAAAAAAAAAACATTTTTTATATGTAGGAGTATACTTGAATTAATATTAGTTTTTGAGTTCCTGTTTTTTTTTATTGATTTTGATTTTGATTTGTAATCAATATAAGTTGATCTTTTTAAATAAATACTCATATAATTGTTTGAAAGAAAAAAAAATTATAATAATCATTAAATGAAAATAAAAAGGTTTTAAAATATGAAAGAAAAAAAAACAAAGTAGAATACTTACATAAAATCAATAATTATGAAGAAAAAAAAATATTAAAACAAGAAGAAGAAAAAATATTATTATTATGAATATGATTATTACCGTTATAATTATGTTACAAGAAAAAAAATAAATATTATTATTATTACTATTATTAAATAATGTGGTGTAACCAAATAAAAATAAATATAAATAAACAACAAAATACATGGAAAGAGAATTTTTTGAATAAAAAGGCTTAAATTAATTTAAAAAAAAACAAATTGATGTTATTATTTACATTTATCTACTTTTCCATTTCAATTTTTTGGTATAGAAATGCTCTAGCACTTGTTTATGCGTTTCAGATTCTCATGGGTTGAACGAGGCTGGACATTGGACAATCAGAGAGTAGTCGAATGAAAGATAAACCAGACCGAGATAAACTCGCGGCTTTCTAGCCTGAAAATGTTTTTGAAACATCAACCAATGTGTAACTAAAACGAGGCATTGGAGGTCATTCATGCTACTCATACTTGTCTGGGTCAGAACTCAGAAGACATTTAGGGTAGGGATCAATGAGAATAAGAAGGTCGATGTTTTCGCGAGAACATATAGGGTCAGGGATATCCCTTTACTGTACAAGATTAGCATAGCGATGGCGCATGTACATGGAAAGAACAAATAGGAGAGGTTATAGGGGGTGAAAGTAGATAAGTGTTGATAAATGCCCAATTTAAATTTCTGTAGATTTTGAAAAGGTGGAATGTGGAAAACATATGGGATAGAAGAGCATTCTATTCTTTGAATGTGTCTGTTAAACTTTAATTCTGTCACAACTATTAGAAGAAAAAAAAAACGATTTTTAAAAAAATATTCAATACAAAATTTTAAAATAAAAAAACTCGAAGAATCGAAAATTAAAAATCGATGACTACACTCTAAATAATTCCATATCAGGAAACCTATTTAAAGCATGACTGAAGATATTTCAGTATAGTACTTCATGGAAATAAAGTGGTTAAGAAAAAAAAACAAGGGCCAATTTTTAAATTGGAGATCATAAAAATTAAAAATAAAAAACCATAATTAATTTAAATACATTTTTTTCGTCAATTATTATATTTTATTTTTAAATGTGACATTTTTCTAACATGACAATAATAATTATTATTTTTCAAAACAAAAAATAAATAAATATAGAATGGTATACATAAATTGATAAGTATATAATCATAATAAATATATTATTTTTTTTAGTACATTAATTATTTTATAAATTACATTATTTCTTCCTTTTTTTTCCCTTTTTTTTCCTACATTTTATTTTTAATTTTTGGCAAAAAATTAAGGTACATATTTACGATAGCTTATTTATGTTCTTTTTTTCATGCTTAATATATAGTATCTGTAAATAAATGGTTTAAAGTGAATATTCCCCTTAATCAATTTCAATTGATGAATTTATTTAAAATTCACTTTGTTTTGAATTACATAAATACTTAGAAAATACATAATTTTTTTTTCTTTCTCATTACTCAAATTGTATATATGTATGTGTTGGTATATTATTTATGTAAATATGAATAAATTTATTTATTTGTTTTTTTAAATTTTGATTTCACAGTAATACAATCAGTTTTTCATCAGAAACATGAAATTGATATGAAAATTACTAGATAAGTATGTGTATGCATCATGTACGATATTTTATATTTTTGATGAAATTTGTTAATTTTTCCCAGTTTATTAATGTTGTTATTTTATTTATTTTTTTTTTTTTTATTACAAATACAAATGATGTTTAGTTAGGGTAATAAAAATTCTCAACATTACAATAACAAATTCATAAATTCTCAATTATTATTTAATCAACAATAAAAATATGTACTTTCACTTTTTCATTTCTTGGCTTTTTTTTCTTTTTGTTCACATTACATTTTAATTTTAAGTAACGTAACATATTTATTAATTATAATATATTCTTCTTCATTTCTTACTTAATTACTTTTTTTTTTAATGCTACGTATAGGTAATTCAAAGATATTTTAGAGCTACAACATGTAATTTTTTTATTCTTTATTCTTTTTTTTTTTTTGTGTGAGAAGTAATTGATAATGAATTTTCATTTATTTTTTTGCCATGATTGACTTGATATATTTTTTATTATAATTATGCAGGTAAAATTTGGAACATAGTTTATTAAATAATTGTAATTTTAATTTTTTTTATAGTTTTTTTGTTGTTTTAAAACAACTTTTCCAAATAGTACATATAAAATATTTATTTATTCTTTTTTTTTTGTGTTGTTTTTTCTTTTTAAAATATTTGTTGTGCTTGTAGCTTATTTTTCCATATAGATGAATCTTCTCTAAAAATTAAATATATATTTTTTGTTTTTCTAGAAATTTTTTTTATTTACTTATTTTCTATAATTGTTTGTAGTTGTAATACCAAATTTCTGGCTAATTTTAAAACTGATGCAGTATTATGTCTTTCTGCCATTTCTGCAAGGAAAATTCAGTTTGTGTTAAGATTATTTGATTATTTTTCTCATAACAACAACAACAAAAAAAACGAAAAATTAAATTACAATAATTAACTTACCATTGAAAAATTTAATTATATCTGTAAAATCCATACTATTCGATAATATAATATCACGATAAGTTTCTAACAAGGCCAATGCTAAAAATAATACAAAATTTGCACTTGCAACATATTTAGCAGACCATATACATTCCCATGTTGAAAATACATCAGCATAAATTAATTCTCTTTTAAAATCAAGTAAAAACCATCGATAACAAAAATAAAAATGTGTATAATCCCCGTGTGCATGCATTAAATCATACATTTCTGAATCTAAAATTTGAATTAATGATCTGCAATTTAAAAAACAAAAAAAAAACAATAGGTACCATTTATTATTTAATTCTACAAGAAATTGTGAAAAAATAAAAATTTAATAACCTCATATTTGCAAAATGCATATCCATTGCACCACCATTCGGAAAATTTTCTATCATACGTTCCATTAATCTGCAGAAGCAACTATAACTTAATGATTCATCATCGAATATGACTAAAAGTGGTGCCACTAAATCACACATTCCTTGCATATATCCAACTTCTAAATGTTCCCAAACATACCTGATTTTAGAAAAACGTATAAAATCGAAAATTTAAAAAAATTAACAATGATTACAAAATTGATATTCTTCATTAAAATGCTTACGTGCATATCACATTTCGCAATTTATCAAGATTTTCATTTGCAAAATACCAATAGTTTCGATCACAACGTTGAACATCTTTTTCAATTCGATGTAAATTTAAACCAAATGTTTCTAATAGTTCACACTAAAATTGAAATTTATGCAACTTTAAATGAAGAAAAAAAAATTCAATAAAGAAAAATTCTCTTACACTATAAATTCCACCATTTGAACTGGCTGGTGAAACACATGCTGATTTTGGTTCTTGCAAAGCATCTAATCCAAATTGTGCTTCCTCCTGTACTGGAGTCATTGCAATCGTTTTACCACCATCGTCATCCTCTTCATCATCTTTATCCATGTTCACAATATCAATAGATGCTTTAGTTACAATTACAGATGCATGATGTGGTGATAATGGAGTCTCCTCCAGTTGTTGTCCTTCATGCTGTTTCACGTCTTGTTGATGCTGTTGCTTTTCATCGTCATCATCAATTTCAGTTAATTCCATTTGTATATCATCAACACTTTGAAATTCTGGAATTTTCATATCTTTCAAATCTTCTGTAATATTATTTCCACTTAAATCAATAAATTCATTTCCAACAGTCTCATATGAGGATGTTGATGGGGAACTTTTTGTACTAACAAGAAAATCTTTACCTCCTTCTCCTCCTCCTCCTCCTCCTATACCATTCATATTACTTTCACCAAAACAATTTTCTTTAAGTTCTAATGGCATACCACCTGGTGAGCTTAAATCTTGTTCAATTTTAATTTCATTTTCTTTCCTTTCATCATCCTCATCCATTTTCTCATAATCTTCTGTTAATTGTATTGAATTTTTATCTTTTGTTGATTCTTCATCAGTTTTAACTTCTTCATCTGGTACATTACCAGAATCTGTACTACTTTTATTGAGACGTGATGGTTTTTTTATAATTTCTTCATTATTTTTCTCATCAGTATTTCTTTCATTTTCAAAATCTCCTGGATCAGAAATATCTGAAAAATCATTATCTTCGAATACATCATTTTCCATATCAGCATCAACATCAATTCCTTTTGTTTTGTCACCACTTGCACTTTCAGAACTTAATTTTGCAACAGCATGAGCAGTCTTCTCTTTGTCTCTTTGCCGGACAATAGCTTCAACTGCTAACCATTCACTCATTGTAGTTTCATAGTAATGTCTGGCTGCTTCATCTAATTCTTGTCGTTCTTCTACTGTCGATCCAAAACTAAGAATATTTTTCGTATTAAAATTTTTAAACATTTTGAAAAAAATATTTAATTAATTTACCTATAATGAGCCAATAAATATGGCCATACTTCTTTACGAATTTCGTGTTGTACTCCACCATAGTAGACTAATCGGTGAACTTCAACATCATCAGAAACCACACCATTCTCATGCATTGACTCCCACTTTTCTTTTGTGAGTCCTTCTTCAGCACCAGCTTTTGTTAAAGAATAAAAAAAAGTTATTCGAAAATATTTATGATGTACTTGCTAATTGATTTACCTTCTGGGGTGATTCTCCCATGAACTAATCCAGAAAGATGAGTTCGAACAGTCGATAAATGTCTACAGTAAGCTAACCAGCCATAAAAAGCTCGTGATATTATTTGGCGGCGCATAGTTGAACATACTAATGCTATACTAGCAGTCTGATTAGCAGTTGTAACCTGTGAAATAATCATTCACACATTTGTTAAAAACGTTTGTAAATCCTTAATCATAAAAACCACATTTTTATTATTTTTTTTTTTAAATTACCAAAGGACTTTCTGTTTGGCTCTGATCAATTGACATACTTTTACTTGAACAATCACTACTTTCATTTGTGGAGCAACTACTAAGTTGTGTACGTCTAGGACTTGTTCTTCCAATTTCCAAAATTGGATGTGTTGCCACTAAAAAGATAAATTTATGTTTTCAAATGATTCATCACTTTTAAAACATTTAATTTTATTTGACTTACAAAACTCCTCATGGTTGCTTTTATTGACAACCCTAAAGACATAATCAATTGGAAGTTCTTCATTGCTTTCTAAAACTGAAGGTAATATACGTCTACGTCCTTTTGGAGGCCATGGAAATATTTTTCCTATACCACGTTGTGACCATAAAGGAGGATCGAGTTGCCCATGTGGTAAAAGACCTTCAAAATTAAACGAAAATTTTCAAATAATAATAGCACACCATCTAATAAGGATTTCAAATTTTGAACTTCACCTGTTTCTAAGCAGCTAAGGAATGCTGCCATATGTCCTCCTTCTGGAAAATGTATTGGTGGTTGTTGAACTCCATCTTGTCCAACTAAAATTATAGTTCCTCCAGTATCTTCTCCACGATTTTGATGACAATGTACATAAACAATTTCATCAATATTAATATTAAGTGCATAGGCCCAATATGAACTTTTATCAGTTACTTCGGATTCACTATAACCATTCATTAATTGATTTGGTGTCCATTTAATTGTTAATGATTGAGCAGTTTGATGTAAACTAAGATATCCAGGCATTGGTTCACTAACATCTTTCTGTAATTTTTGTTTGCTTTTAGTAGATAATTTAAAAAATTTAAGGATAAAATTTAACTTACAGGAAGCACAAGAACATTATTTTTACCATACAATAATGTCGCTCTAGAATTTTGATGAAGTGATTCAACATAATCTTTAGCTGCAGTTGCTGATGTTGTTGATTTAAATGAACCAGAACTACATTCATCAGAACTTGTTCGTAAACTTCTTTTGAAATTAAGAATTGGTCTTTTATATGGCGGTGGTGTTGGATGTCCTGAACTTATGCGATGACGTTGAACCTATGAAAGAGAACGAAAGAAATATAGTCAAAGCAAAGAAATGTAAAAAAAAACGATAATAAAAATACAAGCTCATCAGCATGAGGATCCGTCCAAAAGTGGTCTGGTGTCTTAGCCCTAGAATATTCTAAAGCACAAGGCCCTACTAATAATGAGCTCAGTATTGATCCATAATCTGGGTCAGCAACCAATGAATCACGTTCGTAATATCGTGTTGCATTTGTAACCAGATGTTCGATAATTTTTGATAAACGTTTTTCATAGAGAGCTAATCGTATCCATAGATACCTGAAACATTTTTTAATTGTAAGAATCATTCGAAATTACAAAAAAAAAAAAAAAAACAGAATTATAATTCTTACTTTAAAACTGGTGGTGATGGTGGGCAACTTGATGTTGTTACTGAACTACTGCTGCTCTTTTTAAGAATTGGCGGTTTATTTGTACTATCACTACTAGATGATGAACGTTTATTTGGATCAATATTTTCAATTTCTTGTACTTTTTTACTAATAACGGCAGCTTCTGGGCAATGTTTAGCTACTTTATGTAAAAGTGCTGTTGTTGATGATGTTTTAAATAAACCTAAAGCACGTCTTCGTAAACCTTGACTTAAACATGCTTCAACAGCAGCACATAATGATGTTACAGAGCCACTTTCTTCATGTACAAATTTTCTAGTTACCGCTTCTTCCATTAATTGTTTCACCTCTTTCTTAACGGCACTTATCAGCCTCTCTTTATACTCTATGTTATCTGTAATTTGTATAAAGAGGAAAGGAAAGGTGTTGTTAGTTCAAAAAGGATAAACTGATGGATGATTATATATGGAGTCCCAAAGTGAAAAGAAATAAATCTTAAAATATTTGAATCATTCAAATAATATGGTTTTATGGAATTATTGCTTATAAACAATCTTTAAAAATCCTTATAAATTATAATAAATCCAACAAAAACCCCTATAAGACCTTCTTCAATTTTTAAATCCTTTACGAAATCTATTGGAAAAAAAATTCCAATAAATACAATCTTACTTTTGAATTTATTACGGTAAAAAAAATTATTTATATATATTTTGTTTTGTAACGCATAAATTTTTTCCATGTATGTAATAGGATATGTACTAAATATTATCACGCCTAAAATAAAAATCCTATATTTCATGAACATTACATGTATGCAACTATAAAAATAATAATTTATTTTTATTTTTTTAAAAAGAACCAATGATTATCCTTTAAAAGATAACATATAGTAACATACAGTAGGTACTCATACTTTAGGCATCATAATCCGTACGGATACATGAATTTTTCAATAAGGCGATTTTTATTATTAATTTTATTTTTATTTTTATTTATTTTCTTTTTTTGTATGTATAAAATAATTCTTTAAAAATAAATAAAAAATATTTTCCTTCAATAAAAAGCTTTAATATATATTTATGTTACGTCCATTTGCACTTGTTGGTATAATAAATACACGCGTTTTTTTTTCATCCATATATTATTATAGCATACTGATAATACATATACACGGTGAAATATATATATATATATATATATATATATATATAGCATCCTTTTGAATGTATGCGCAACAAAAAAGACCATCAGGGGTTATTAGTCGATAATATTATACCAGAGAAAAACAAAAATACAAAAAACGAAATTTTCATGACGTCAAAAGATTTTACGTTTCTTTTGGGGGTATTATTATTTTATTACACCCACATATAATAACAATTTTCAACATCAAAATAAATGAAATTGTTAAAAGTCAAATTTAAATGTATGTTATTATATTGTATACATACATTATGTATGTATATGTGAAAATAAAAGTATATTTTTGTACTTGAAAAATACTTTGGAACAGAAAAAAGATAAGTTTTTTTATGTTTTTGTATAATGAAATAAAGTTATTTTTCTTTTTCATTATTGTTTCTTTTTGTTCTTAATTTCTTTTGTTTTCATTGTATTGATTATGGAAAATATAAATAAAATAAACTTTAAACGGAGGAATGACAAAAAAAGTAATAATATTATACCTACTTCAAAAACAAATAAATAAACAATGAATCAATTACTTACGTAAAGTATATATGAATAAAAATTTTAAATATTTATGATTTTATGAATTTTTCAAACAAAATAACAACAAAAAAATAATAATATCATTTTTAAGATTAATTTTTGTTATAAATATACTTTCTTCCAAAGAATTTGAACATCTGACATTCATTTTAATCCTTTATTATTATTTATTTTTTGTTTGTTGAAAAAAGGAATAAAAAAAGAAAAGAAAAAAAGATTTATAATCTTTTGCAAATATAAAATAATTAAATTTAAATTTAATTCAAGGAGACATTTTATGTATGTATGTATATCGTTTTGTAAAACTTATGGAGGTGGAGGGCATTAATATTTAAACAAAAAAATTTTTTTTTATTATTTTTTATTAGTTTATTTTGAAATTTTTCTAACAAAAATATGTATAAGAAATTATATACGTATTAGGTAATTTTTCTTTTTGTAATTAATAATAATTTGAGTTTAAGAGGACTAATCAAAAAAAAAACAAAAAATTTATTAATGAAAAAAAAATGTCTACTTTTAGGTTTGTTTTACTTAAAAAAAAAACTTAATTTGGAAACAAAGTTATTTCAGAAAAAAATATTATTTTTATATGATTTATAATCCTTTAAATATTTCAAATTCTAAAAACTGTTAGTTACTTAATTAAAAATAACTCGAGCATTAATTACTATTTTTTTTTTATTATCGTAAAAATATTTACAAAAGTTATTTTGAATTTTAATTAAAAGAATCCATAAAAGAAAATCTTTAAAAAATAAATTAAATCATTAATTTTCATTTCTTCAAGTCAACAAATCAAATCCTCTAATCTACAAAGTAATTTTATTTTTTATAGTATTTTATTTTATTCTTCTTCATCACAAAGCCTGTGAACCATGAATATACGAGTAAAATTCAACTAGAACATCAAATAAAAGCCATGTACATACTATGTATACTAGAACCATAAAAATCACTTTTATATAAAGGTTAATATGTACATACGTAAAATGAATCTATTTTATCAGAATGTTTGAAATTGACAACAGTAATCCTTTTCACGTATAAAACTATAGTATGTAGGTATGTACCCAATGTAATAAAGTTAAAGGTCATATAATGCAGCTTTTCACTATAAAATAGTTCTAAATTAAAATTTATTTCATCTTATTATTCTCGTTCATATACTCGTACATAAATATATATTGTATGCACTAATATATTTAAAAAAGAACAAATTTTTTTTTTATATGTAGTTAATTTCATTTTAATCCTGCACAGAAACAACAACAACACCGAAAATTATGTATAAAAAAGCTACATATAATATCATTGTCAGAACTTGACCTTTACACTTTATTTTGTTCGTAAGTGCATAATACACAAAATTATGAATGCAAAATGAAATTTAAAAAAAAAAAAACATATTTCATGTTCATAAGTATTTGCAATATTTTTAATTATCCAAACAATATTGTGTGTAATTTACAGCTTTTTCAATGTACAAAATTTCAATTTTCAACATAACAAAAGTTAGTTGAGGAAAGAAAAAAAATTTTTAAAAAGTTGAAAAGGTTAACAATGTCAATCATTTGATAGAAAATGAAAAGTTTGAAAAGTTAAAAAATAAATTTTTTAGATATTATACATTTTTCGAAGTTGAAGAAAAAAAAACAAATTTAAATTATGTGGAAAATCAAAACGTGTGTTGGCAATTGAAAATGTTTAAATTAAAAATAAAAATTCAATAAATGAATGAATGAAACAATTTATTTTATTTTTTTAAGGATTAATTTTTGAAAATACAGATATGTCCTCCCACTGCATTTTAATTTGAAATTCACGATATGGCACGTACAGAAGCAGTAATCATTTAAAGAAAAGATTAAGCAGGAGTAAATCAATAAAATTTATGAAGATTTGAGAGTATGTATGATTGATATTATCGCCTATCGCGGGGTCAATAGTCAATACTTAGTCGAAAATTGTTTAAAATTATAATCATAAAATCCACAAGAGCCTCTTGTATACGTGATCCGTGACCAATTTAAATTTAGGAGAAAAAAAAAAGGGATTCATAGAAATTTCTTTCTTTTCTTTTCGGCAAAAATAAAAACTAAATACATATTAAAAATCATTTCAGGATCATTTTCTGTTATTTTAATATATACCAATCAACTTAAAACACCTTTCAGTATAAGTGTAATATTCTTGGTAAAGGAAATATTGATAGACATTCTACTCATATTTTATTATAAAAAGACCACATAAGGAACCATTTTAAAACTATTGATCGTTTATTCTCTAAAATTATTTTATATTTAAATTTTTAACGTATGGCGTATTTACATATTTATTCTTTTTTAAAAGCTTGTTCGTCATGCAAGAAAATTATTTTTGATTTATTTTTAATTTTATTTTTTCATGGGAAAATAAAATAAATACGCAATAAATGAAAAATAAATATGTACATAAAAGGATAAAATTACACCTTATGTAAATTATTTTATACATATACCTATATTTTTTTTTACTTTTTCTTCTAAACAGATATAGATACATTAAATTTTGTCTTTTAATAATTTTATATTAATAAATTTTTGTATCTATATATTATTATGTTTATTTGCATATTAATTTCATTTAAAAAATGATTTATTTGATTAATCTTTACATAATACATTATAAGGTATACTGACATCATCATATATAAATTTTGAAAACGTATGCCTTTTTGTACTTTTTCACGGTCATATCTTATCAAGTGGAAAAAAAAAGGGAAAAATAAAATCGATTTCTCAAATCCTTGTACAAAATTTATTGAATTTTTTTTCTTTTTTATACCCAGTCAGTCATTTACTGTTTACAAAATTATATATGAGATGTAGGAAAATGGAAAAAAGAAAAAATAGAAGAAAACAAACAAAATAAAAGCTTATTTTCTCAGATTTCAAAAATTTCAAGTTCACGCACTTTTTTTTTCCTTTAGAAAATTTATACAGCTGACAATTCTTTATACCTACTACTTATATACACATTTATAAAACGGCATTTATGACAACGACCACAAATGCATAACAATATATACAATTTAAAAAAAAAAAAAAAAGGGAGAAAATGGAAAACTATGTATGTATACATTTTCCAAATATTAAATACAAATATTTTCTCTAAATATCGCCGCATGTATAAGGGATCAAAAGGAAATGAATATGTACATAAATATGTATATGTGCTGTATTTGCTTGCGTTAAAATTTTGCATATATGTATGTATGTACATAGCTTTTTGTATGAGAGATAACCCACCACCTGTTTTCATGTCTCTACCCACATACAAAAATAAATTAAAAAGGAAAAGCTTTCAATTTGTATTTTCCCTTTTCTTTTTTACTTTTTTTTTCTGTGAAAATAAAAGTTATTTTTTATACGTGTACAATTCTTTTGAAAAAAATGAAAATTTATAAATTTAATAAAAATTCCAATGGAATTATTTAAATTAATTCTAAAAAATTATTTATTTCTTAGAAATTTTCACATATAAAATTAAAAATTAATCAACAAAGAATTCCCAACAATATGGCGATAGAATTATAATATATAATGAAAAATAAATATTCTAACAAAAAAAGAAAAAAATAATAAAACTTTAAATGAATAGTAAACCATTCAAATTTATTAAAAATTAAATTTTTTCAAATTCTGAAAATTAAAATAGCTATTTTATTTTATCAAAACTTAACTAACCTGGTTGTCCAGACGACATATTGTATGAAAAAAATTTCAATTCTGATAGAATTTTTGTAATAGAAAATATTCACTTAATTTACATAAAAAATAATGGAAAATTATATTTTCCTTTTCTTTTTAACTCATAAAAATCATGTAGAAAAAAAAAGGAATTTATTTTTTTCTTTCAAATATAAATTTTCTTTTATTTTTATTTTACAGAAATTTGAAATTTAATTTTTTTTAAATAGAAATTTAAGTAAACCGGAAATAGAAAAAAACTATATTTTATAAAAAATGTTTTTCCTGACACAATAAAGAATATTTTTAAGTTTTTTAAACAATTTTTTTTTTATCAAAATTTTACATTTTTATTTGCTTGAACAAAAAAAATTTTTTTTCCTTCCAACAAATTCAGATTTTCTTTCACTAAGCGAATACTAGAAAAAATGTACACGTCGCAATATTTCGGAATTCAAATGAAAAATGCCACAATTTTGTGAAAGCTAAAGAAATTTAAAAGAAAATTTCTCTATGTAGTATAATTAAAAAGCTTTTGAATGTTAATAAAGGAAGAAGGTACCTAACTAGTTGTTTTGCTTGTATGGGAATTAGGGGATATTTAGTTGTGAAAACAGTAACGATTCAATAGAATTTAAAAAGTGATGTTTTTTTTGCTAATGAATTAATTCGTTTTGTTTATTTCTTTAAATTTATTAACTGTAGATAACAATGTTTTTTTCGATTAAGTCAATTTTTTATTTTACTTTTTGTTTAATAAATATAAAAGCTTTTCTATGTATATTTTATAATAGTTAGAGATGTGTATTTTTCAACAGGTGAAACAAACAGTGAAAAATGTATGATTTACAAAAGTACATATTATTATGCAATCAAAATTATTAGAAATTTTTTAATACGATACGCCTTCTAGATGTTAAACTTTCAAAAATTCTCCCATTCTCTATGAGAGTTTCATTTTAAATTGGGATATTTCACTCATTTTAATTTTGAAATTTCTCAATGATATTAAAATTCAAAATTATGTAATCCATTAGAGTTTTAATAATCCTTAAATTCAATTGACTAGTAATTAAAGTATCTTAATTAATTAAATAATTTTATTTTATCTATGTCTCATATAATAGTCTATAGCTGTTGAGAATGCTGCAAAGCCAGCTGCTCCTATAATTCCAGCTTTTACACCAGCTCTTAAACCAATTAAACCACCAGTAACAGCACCAGCATAGGTTCCATTCTTCCAATCGGTTTTACCTCGATTCTGTTATATCGTTTGGAAAACAAATCAAATTTTTAAGTAATCACTTTTCCTTTTCTTTTATTTATTTTTTTAATTAATACACAAAAATGTTTAGTACTTACTGATTCGATTGTGCATTCAACAACTGAAAATACAGCTCCAATTAAAGCAAAATTTTTAGCATATGAATGTGTTGTTATTCTCATTTCTCGAAATATTTCACGTGCTGTCTGTTGTTTTTCAGCACCAGGAACAGAAATATTTGGATTTACAGATGAACTAAATAAACCAATTGCAGCACCCAAACCATATCCTGTAAAAATGTTTTTTTTTTTTTCTCATTTAAGTTTCATGGAAACAGGTAAAGTTTGATTAACAAATAATTTTTTTACCCATAACACATGCCATCACCGATTTGAACAAGCAACTATCAACAGCACTTTCAATCATTTTCTCTTCATTTGATTTTATCTTGACTGGTCCTATGTTTCTTGGGATAATTATATTTTCTCGGTATCTAATAAATTAACAGAAAAAATAAAAAAATTAAAATAATACATATTCATAAAAAAATGTTTGATAAACTGAAAACTGAAAAGTTGTATTTACCTTTGCAAATTTCCAACAAAATGTTTTGCCATTTCATCCATTTCAGAATTTTCAAAAAATACCCTCTTTGATTCTTCATTTTTACGAGGTGGTGCAGGAAATAATGACATTTTAAGGTGTTTTTATTTAATTAAATTTTAGCTTGTTTTTCAAAAATTACGAAAATTGTCTCCTTTGGAAAAACACACATGCTATTTACAATTTACACCGCTTTACCACTTTTTACTAGTGATGGGAACTACCAATTACCAAGTAGTACTATCGAATAGTTCGAATAGTCAGTCAAAAATATTCATTCGAATATCTATATTGGTATTTGGTTTGGTACTATTCGATTTATTCGAATGATTGATAAATATTCGAATATTTATGTACTGGAATAAAACACAACAAATAATTGACATAAAGTTACATTTTCTTTCATATTTTGCTTGCTTTAACTTTCGTAACAAAGTTAACTTTAGTAAAGACGGAAACACATTGTGTAGTTTGTAGCTGTGGCGTGAGGTTGTAGTATAAAGTAGAAAAATTTCTACTTTCCGCTTCAGCTAATTACAGCTACACACTACTGTTGTACTTTTGACAGCTTGTATTACTACATGAACTACATACTACAGCTACACATTGTGTTTCCGTCTTTAACTTAATTAACAAAGGGTTCACTCGATTCTCGCTTAAAAAAAGCATGCTTTTGGAATTTAAGCTAATGCAAAATAAGCACAAGAATGGCTTCTTGAAAAAATGGTATCGTTAATTTTAATTCAAACATACGAGGTAACGATAAATATTGGCGAAAAAAATCACCGAAAAGAATTAGAAACTGAAAAGGTTAATTCTAATAGTATTTGGAATTTTTTTGACAATAAATTGAAAAAAAATTCAGAAAAACACTCTAATTTCGTTTCGGCCGATGTGGAAATAAAACGCTATTTAAGTCTCAAATATGTATATTCAAAGAAGAGAAAATCCCTTACATTTTTTGCAGCATAATAAAAATATTTTTCCCACATTGTATAAATTGCATTTAAAATACGCATGTGTTACAGCAATATCTGTATCATCAGAAAGATTGTTTTCCAAAGCCGGGCAACTGTTTCTAGTAGACGAAACCTCCTTTCAGGGGACACAAATTATGAACTTTTGTTTTGTTATGTTGAGTTTTTAAAGATGTCTTTTTTAATATTTTGTTAAGTTTTTTTTCTTTTTTTAAATGCTTAAGATTCTATATAAAATTACAATATCGAGTGTAAAATTAAAGAATGAATATATTCGATATATTCGATAGTCAAAAATAATTGACAGTTCCCATCACTACTTTTTACCATTTAATTTTACCAGTCAATAATCATCATAACACGAATTTTGACAAAAATGGTGAATTTTGTTTTAATAAATGTTAGACATTGCCAGATTAAAATAAATAAATATGAAATAAAGAGTGGAGATTAGTGGTAATTTTGGTATGTTCTGGTACCAGGAACCAGGACCAATAATCAATTCCTCATTTATGGTTCAAATTTATTGAAAATAACAAGAGATCATGTTATTTATATATAAATATATATATTGGAGGAGGATATTTACAACTGTGTAGATATTTACATTATCGTTGTTAATAGTTTATTAAATGCCAGATCATCAATGGGAATTGGTACGGTATTTCATAAAATTGTAATAAAGTTTTATTATTTTTATTTTATAGCAAACAGTACAGTATATATTGTGATCACAAACAGTATTAATCCGAAGAGAATCTAGTCACAGTTGAATCTTTTGATCCAAGAGAAGGAAATTGAACGGTTCTTCAATTCAATTGGAATTTAGATTCTCCAGAAAAAAAACCAATCTATTTCTTAAGCTCTTATCTACATGAATTTTGCACTTTGTTCAGTGTTTATTTTCATTAATTCTTCGTCAACAGAAACAATATTTTTATTAATTCCTATCATTTATTTGTATTATTGTTTATCAATTATTGTTATCACAATACAAATTAAATACATATTACATATATATATATATATATATAGTGTGTGTGTGTGATTTATTTTGTAAATAAAAAAAAAATAACTCAAAAATATTTTCATTTCGAATTAAAACAATTAATTTTCAATGGAAGGCATATAATAATATTAAAACAGTACAAACACCAATAACAGCTCCCAAAATCAATGAATCTCTTCTTTTTTTAATGTTAATCCTTTGTAACAAACTGAAAAAAAAAAAAGAATAATTACTTGGTGACAAAAAATACAAGTGAAATTTAAAGAACAACGAAATATACCTTGAAATTAATGGGAAACGATTTGACATATCATTAAATCTAGTCTGTAAACGTTTAAATGTATGTCTCTGTGATAATAAATGTTCTTTAGTTTCCATTGCAATGCTTATTTGGTCATTAACTAAATTACTGGAACTGTTAAAAAAATATTGAAAATTTTTCATAGATATTGTTCTAAATCTAAGAAAATGAAATACATATCACATACTTATGTAAATGTGTGCTTTCTTTTAGATACATGTCACGTCGACTTAATCCTGATATTGATGGACTATTTAAACCAGATGTTGTTGATATTCCAGAACCTCGTAATAATTCTTCTCTTTCAATACGGGTGGTATGATTAGCACAAATTTTATTGAATTCTTGTCTATAACCTTGTAAAATTTCACGATGTCTCTGTAATGTATGCATCATTGCTGTTCCAGATGCTGGAAGTTCTGACATGCTTTCATTTATTGCCGAGAGCTTGAAGAACAATAAAAAAAATTAGAACAAGTGTTCTGGAAGTCCAGACATTTTCTAACAAGTGTGGGATCCGAATTATTTTTGCTTTACATTGTGCATAGATTTTATTTTCAGTATTCTTAGGTTTACCTTATCAAGCATTTGAGCAATTTCCATTGATAATGAATCGAAAACATGTTCACCCAATAATGGTGATGTATCAACATTATGAACAGTTCCTGTACCAGCTCCAACTTTACTGAATGCCACCAATTTCAAATCAATTTCATTTTCTAAATGTCTAGCTTGTTTACGTAAAGCTAAAAATTATAAAATTAAATTTTGAATTAACTTTGTTTTCCAATTACGTTTAAAAAAAAGTACTTACAATCATAAGTTGCCATTTCGCACTTTCTTTTTAAGAAAATATCTAATTATGAAGTCTGTTTTTTCTTCCTTCAAGTTAGATACACTCGAATTTTGATTCCAACATAAAATTTAAAGCCCACTCTTCAACATTCATTTGAGTATTCAATTAATTTTTAATTAAATTACTGATTGAAGAAACGAAAAATCCGAAAAAATAGCAAAAACAAAATAAATAGCAATCCAAAGTGAAGTGATGAAGTTGTAGGATGGCTTGTACTTGTTCCATCATCAGCTGTAAATTGTCATCATCATTATTACTCACACTCACGTATTTTACCACTTTTTGTTTTTTTCAATTTACACACACACTACCTCATTCATGTACCAAAAAAAAGTTACATACTTTCAAAATGTTCATTGTTAATTAAAATGGCGTAGAAATGAGGATGGTGCAAATCAGTGTTAAATTTTCTTGCAAAAAAATTCATTAAATATTAAATTCAATTTAAAAATGTATCATAATTATTTAACAAATATTTCAAGTATTTTTTGGTAAGTTAACCTATATTGTGCATAACCTCAAATTAGAATCAAAATAAACACCATTAAGAAAATTTATCAAAAAATTTTTTCGAAAAAGTTCATTATGTACTTGCTGCTTGCTTGTGTCCAATTGGAAATTTTTTCTCATTGAAAAATATGGCGTGCGTGGACTAATTAAGTAATGCAATTCGTTGTTAATATTGAATTTTTTTTGTGAAATTTAATTATTTTGTGTTAGATTGATTTTGTAAGTTTGTTTTGAAAATAAAAATCTTAACCTCATTTTAAAATCAGATTCCATAACCTCACACCAATTATGGTGGAAAATTTATAATCTGAGTTATTATATTATTTCCTCATAATGTGGCCATCTTTGAAATTTCTTTTATGAGGCAATCGCAATCATCGAAATATATAGTCATCGTTTGGTAGAAAGAGAAGTGTTAGTGGTAGCAGTGAGTGAGATAGTTGCAGTTGTGTTCGTTTTGTGAATTGTGAGTTATGATTTGTGAATTAAGTTCAGAAAAAGAAGACAGTACAGGAGTGTAATAATAATAATATAAAATTGGTAAATTTAAATGGTAAATATTCAATACATATGTATGTATTTGCAAATTATAATAATGGAATGTGTATAATTTATGCGATTGAGGTATGTCGCGCGTATATATGTTCGTTGGTACATATTTGGAAAGTGAAAAAAATTTGGCCCTTCAAGATGATGACACTACAGTGGCGTCATGTGTTTTTCTTTGACCATGTGTGGTACATTTTAAAGTTTTGTTTACATTTCACATATTATATATTTGCCGTTTATTCTACCTTTTAATTGAGGCTAATTAATTTTTTATAACTTATTTTTTATTTCTTGACAAATTCTTTTGATGATCCTTCATCCTATCCATTCCTAAATGGACAAAGTAAAAGTATATAAATCTGTGGTCACATTCGCAAACCGCTTCTTAAGTCGACCGACTTAGGCGGTTTGTGCTTGTGGCCTGGCCACAGAAATGTTCTTCAATTCGCCGAGTCTTAATTATTGTTTTTTTTTTTTTAGAGAATTCAAAAAAAAAAAAAAATCTTAAGAATTATATAAAAATCAAATAAAAGCTAAAATGGAAGCCGAAGATTATCAGATTCATTGGGTTGAAGAGATTGAAAGTCATGAAGAAGGCGTACATGAGGAAGTGATTGCTGTTGAAAATGCTCAAGAAACTCATATACCAGAAGGTGGAGGATATATCGTACAAGAGATAACACAAATTCCAAATTCATTAGATCAAATTGCTGCCGAAAATCTTATTTATATGGCACATGATGGTCAAATGTCATCAATTGATGATTTAATTGAAGAAAATGTTGAAGAGAATGCTCTTGAATATGATAATGATGATCAAGAACGACAACAACAATATTTTGAATGTCAAGTAACTGAAGAAGTTATAACTGATGATTGGGTACAACAACAAGGTAAAGAATGTGTTGAAATACCTGTTGATCAAATATGTGGTTTAAGAAGTTCAACAAATCAATTAGTTGAAGATATTGATGTACCATTGCCAACAGATCAAGATGAATATACAGCATTAAGACCATATCCATGTGATTTTTGTAGTCGAAGATTTCGAAAGAAAGTCAGTTTAATGAATCATATGGTTGCACATCAAAATGATAGACCAAATGTTTGTAATTTATGTGGTGCACGTTATGTTAGAAAAACAGATCTTTTAAATCATTTAAAAACTCATGCACGTATACCAGAACAAATTGATGAAATTAGTGAACATTGTAAGTTTTCTTTATTTTTAAGGAAATTTGAAAAAAATGTAAAAAGAAAAAAATTTAAAAATTTTTTTTTTTAGATCTTGGTGATCATATAGAATCACGTTCTGCAACTGAAAGATATTTTGATGATGTATCATCATTATTAGAAAAACCAAAACAAAAAGCACGAGCTCGTAATAAAAAACAAAGAACGAAAACTGGACAGAAATTTTCAGATTATGAAAAAATCGAAAAACCTGTAATAGAAGACCAAATACCTCAGGAAATTATTGAAAAATATCCCGTAATAGATCCAAGAAAACCATTTGTTTGTCAACAATGCGGTGTATCATTTGCACGAGAAAAAGCATTATTATCACACCATCGGGTAAGATTTTATTTTTTACTTTTCAAACGAAAATTATATTTTCAATTCAATTTTTTTTTTTTTTTTTTTTTTTTCAAATTTTTTCTTCAGTTACATGGTGGAGATTCACCATACGAATGCCAGCAATGTAATGAAATGTTCTGGGATATAAATATGTTAAATGATCATCAAAAAACACATCATTTTGAAGCTAGTAATTCAGAATATGAACCAGAGAATGATGAAGAAACCGAATCAGAAGATTCAAAATATGGTGAATATTATTGTAATGTTTGTGGAATGTCATTTCATAGACAAGATTTATTAAAACGTCATACAAAGACTCATATAAAACGTGAAATTATTCAATCAGATGGTATTTGTGGTGAATCAACAAGACATTGTTGTAATGTATGCGGTGAAACATTTGCTGAAGCTTTAGATTTATTAGCACATGCTGAAATACATGCTAGAGTACAACCGTATAAGTAAATTAAATTTGTTTTTTGTTTCATTTTTTTACTTTTTACACATTCATTTTTCAGATGTACACTATGTGGAGAAACTTTCTTAGAAGAGACAACAATTAAAAAACATTTAATGAATGTACATTCAGATGAAATGACTGAAAATTCATGTAAAATATGTGGTAAACATTGTAAAGATTTGAAATCATTAACAAAACATGCATGGGATCATTCAAGAGATAAAAATCATTCATGTTCGAAATGTGGAAAAAATTTTCATAACAAAGCAAGGTAGAAAATTTTATTATTATTTTTAAAAATATTTTTTTGATTTATTTTTACATTTGCGACCGAATAGACTTAAAAGACATATGACATCACATCGTAATAAATCAGTTACATGTGAAGTATGCAATGAAGAATTTCCAGATGGTAGATCATTAATGAATCATAGGCATTCACATAGTAATGCATCTGGGCGTCAATTTCCTTGTCAAGAATGCGGTAAAACATTCGGTTCAAGAAGTAGTCAACAAATTCATGTTCGAATTCATACTGGTGAAAGACCTTATGGATGTCGTTTTTGTTGGAAAGCTTTTGCTGATGGTGGTACTTTAAGAAAACATGAAAGAATTCATACAGGTAATATAAAATCTAAAATAAAAAATACTTATTGAATTATTTTGCTAAATGTATAATTTATTAGGTGAAAAACCTTATGCATGTTCTGTATGCCCACGAGCCTTCAATCAAAGAGTTGTTCTTCGTGAACATATTCGTGCACATCATTCTGGTATTGATGCAAATCGTGGTGTATACATGTGCTCTGTTTGTCAATCAACATTACCATCATCATCAGATTTAATTCAACATTTAATTCATCACAGTGATCTTAATACTGCAATGCATCGCCAACCAATTGTATGAATTTTATCTCTTTTTTGATAATACTTTTATTAATTATTTTTCTTTTAATTTTATTTAGACTGGACCAAGAAAATATAAAAGAAGAAGGAAATTAAAACCTCATGAAATTATGAAATTACGACATGAAAAATCAAATAATAGTGATGATATTGATTATTCTGATTTAGATATTGCCCATGTTGATGATTTATTGGGTATAAGCAATAAAAATAAAAGACGTTCAGATTATATTAATACATCATCAACAACAATGACACATCAAAATACCTCAGCACGTAATCGTAAATATTCAAGTAATTCAGATAAATTAACAAGTAATTGGCAACAGAAATTAATGTCACCAACATCAAATGATGATACTTACAATGGAGTATTTCAAAATTTAGAAAATACTTTAAATAATATTGATTCATTAGTTGTAAGTTCAACAACGAATACAACACAAACAGTGCCAAATATAAATTTAACAATAAACCAAACAACATCTCCTACAACATCTAATGTAAATACACCAAATAAAGGAAATAAAACTGGTTCAAAACGTCGTGGTGGAAATAAAGATAATACAGAGAAATCATCAAGACCAAAAATGATTCATACACAAAAAACTCGTGTTGCTGCCGAAGAGGGTAGTAAACGTAGAACAAGAACATTAATAACACGTACACAACCATCAGATATTGATAATAATTCTTTTATTCAAAAACGTAATACTAGAAGATTAAAATCAAAAAATAGTTATGATCCTAATTCAAATGAATATGAAATGATAATACCAGATCCAGAACCATGTACAGCAGAACAAGAACAACAACAGAAACAACATACACCAACACGAACTGATCTATTTGATGCTCAATTACTACTCGAAACGGCAACAATGCGTAAAGATTCAGCAAAATATACTCCAGATGTAATAAATGATTTAGAAGAGATATTACGTTCACCAATCAAACGTAAATCAAAATCACCATCAACAGTACGAGAACCATCAATATTTGTTATTGAGAAAACAACATCACCATCATCACAATCAAATCAAAGATCATCACAACAACAACAACAACATAAACAAAAACAACAATTTCATGAAGAAGATCTAAGAAGATCAACACGTTTAAAACGTACATCAATACCAAATAAAAAATATTTAGAATATGATATGTCATCTACATCAAAATCAACGAGTAAACAATCATTAACATCATCATCAATGAAAAATGATCAAGAAAAAAATGATAATAGAAATTCATCAGCTTTAATTAATAAAGATATTAAAATAAAAGTTGAAACTATAACAGATGATATAGTACCTTCTGATAAAATTTCAATAGATGATTCAAAAATAAAAACTGAATCATATTTCCAATGTGAAATGTGTTGTGCCGTATTCACAGATCGAGCACAATTATTGGTACATGTTCCAATTCATATTTAGAAAAAGAACAATATGATTGTACACAAAAAAAAAATACATAATTTCTATGTACGCGTTATTATTTATATTATAAATTGTTAGAACTAGAAGAAAGAAGCAAATGAAAAAACAAACAAATAAATTACAAAATAAAGTTAGTTGTAAAAGTTTTTGAAATACCGCCTTTAACTTGTATCCACCATAATATTGGTATGGTGTTCAAACAATATTGAATTCTGAAATGCAGTCATACATTTCATTGACAATGATTTTTTTTTAAACATTGGATGTAAGCAAATTTAAAAACTGCTCAAAAGTTTTGTAAAAATAATTTCATTTAAATATGAATAAATAATATTTGAGTATTTTAATACTTAAGAAATTTATATACATAATTATTCTGTTGTATATCAAAATAAATAGAAAAGAATTAAAACTAAGAATAAAACAATAAAAATACCTATATATATATTTTTTTTTATTTAGAAATTTATATTTATTAGAACACACAAGAAAGAAAAAAAAACAAAACACGAGTAAATTAATTTAAATACGATAAAAATTAATTAAATACATAATTGTTTGAAAAATAATCATAACAATATTTATCATAAATTGTAATCATAAATATTGTCTCTCCATTAATATTCTATGTTTCTTAGAAAAATATTTTTATTTTTTCTTTTTTTTTAAGAAATTAAAAGCCTTATTATAACTATCAATTTCGATTTTTGGTTTATTGTTAGCATTAAATTCATTTGATGTGGAATTATTCTTTAATATCGATTTTGATTTATTACATTCCTGTAATGAATTTTGTATATGATTGAAATTTTCTTTTGATACATGTTTTTTTATTGTTTGCATTTTCATATCATTTAATATACCATCGATATTAGTTTTGATATTTGATATTAATGCTTCTGATCGCGTATCACCACATTTTGAAACATTATCAGGTGATATAATTTCAAATGTTGTTTGTCCTTTTTCATTTAATGTTTCATATATTATAGCAACAATATTTAATTCAAAACCTTCAAATATAAATATATCACCTGGTTTTAATGGTAATGGTGGTAACGTTGTATTTGATTTTTTATGTTTATCTAAAGTTTTTAAACAAAAATCAAAATCAATATAAGTTAATATACTTTGATCATAATTATTATTTGATATTTTTACTAAATTTGTTGTATTATCCATTAATTGTAAAACTCCAAATGGTGTTTTATTTTGTTTTATACAATATTTCATTGCACCTGTATTAATTTTTGGTATACATAGTCCATAATTTTTAAGTTTATCTGTATTATTTTTATATTGATTATCTGGACGTTGATTTTTATTTGTTGTTTTTGGTGATGATAAATCCATTTTTTTATTTTTATTTGATTTTTTAGTTAATGTTGTTCGAATATTATGAATTTCAATTTCATGAATTCTTAATTCTGCACGTTTTTTAAAATCTGTAGGGCAACGATCACATTTCCAAGGAAGACCACACTATGATAAATAAGTCAAATTAAAATAAAATATTTACATACATATATGTATTAGACATGATAACAATTTATTTTTAAGGATTTTTGAAAATCTAAATTAACCGGTCAAATCGTTGAAAATAATCAATTAGAAGCCAAAATGACTGTGTATTTGTGGAATAATCACAATGTATTAACGAATAAAAAGCGATTACGATTTTCATTGTGAAAGAGAAAAGTATGAAAATAGTATCTTGATTAAAATTTTAAAAAACTTACCAAATCAGGATGAATTTTCTGCATATGGCAAGTTAAATTTGATTTTTGATTAAAACCTTTTTCACAATAAATACATTTATATGGTTGCTGTTTTGTGTGAGTATTAATATGATTTTTTAAATTGCCTTTTTGATGAAAAGCAATTTCGCATATGTGACATTTAAATGTTTTCTTTTCTGAATGAGTTTTACGATGTGAAATTAACGATGATGATCTATTAAATGTTTTCGAACAATCTTCACAACTAAAAGGTCTATCAGTCGAATGTATTGCACGATGTTGAGTTAAAGTTGATTGCTGTCTAAAAGCTTTTCCACATTCTTCACATACATATTTTCTATCGGTCGCGTGAGATGATAAATGCCGTATTAAATGACTTGGTTTTTGGAAATCTTTTGAACAAATACTGCATTCATAAACTTTGTAGAATTTACTATTTTTTGAATAATTCTTACAAAAATGCAATGATAAATTATTATCTGAAGAATTAGATGTTCCGTGGTCGTTGATTAATGATTCTAGAACTTCTGAAAAGAAATATATTTTGAATTGCCGTTCAAAAACAGATTACAAATATTTTTAAAATTTATTTATACAATAAAACAATTATCTGTTAAAGAGACCTAAACAAGCTTCTTATATTAATGTTTTTTGTTGTTGTTTGAATTAAAATTAAAACAAAATTTAACTAACGATATTTTGTTTTTCAAAGAAAAAAATTTACTTTTTTGTTTTAAGATAACCTACTACGAAGTTGTTTCTGAATATATTTTTTTTTTTTGCAATTGTTTTAATACAGGTATCCTAACATTAAAATTATGAAAATATTTATTTATTTTTGTTTGTTTTTTGTTTTAACTATTTTGTTAAGTTGATTTACTTGTAGTCATTGCCTCTTCTTCAATAATTCTAGAATTTTTCAAATCAATATATATTTTATCTTGGCTATAACAAACACCACTTTTAATTAAATCTTCAATCCATTTTTCTGATGGAGATGCTTTTCTTTCCGAAAGTTTATTTTGCATTTTTTTTGTTTTTTTCACCGATTAAAATTATTAAAATTAATAATCGCTTAAATATAACAAAAATTTTTTTTTTATATTCAATTGTTGAAAAAAATAAATGAAATTTTACTTTTTTAGGGAAATATGTAATCGAATGAAGGCATTGAACAACAAAAAGATTGCTTAAAAATTAAAAAAAAAAAAAAACAAGTGAATAATTTTTCTCTTTATGATGGAATGGCAAAGTAGACTGTATTCGATTTTTTTCAATTGTTTAGGCCCTCGCAACTTGCTCTAACAAATGTTTGTGAATTTTCAAGTCATGTTTTTATCGTATAAAAAAAAACATTATAATTTTCAAACGAAATGCATTTATGTATGTATATTCTATATAATTTTCATATATATATATACATTCATATCTACATACAAATTTTTAAATTTTGATTACAAATTTGCATTTTTTTTTTTTTTTTTTTTGTAAATTTAGAATTCGAAATTAGAAACTTTTTAAGATCAAATAACGTTGAAATGGATAAGTTCTGGGAAACTGAGAAAAGTGTCGTGTATGAAAATCGTTTAAATTTGAAGAATGCTATTTACTTTTTTGTCTTAAGAAAACCTACTACCCTTGTACATATAATATATGAATTTGTTTTAATTATTTTGTTAAGTTAATTCACCTGCATTCGTCGCATCCTTTTCAATAATTTTAGATTTTTTCAAATCAATATATATTTTATCTTGGCTATGATAAACACCATTTTTAATTAAATCTTCAGTCAATTTTTGTGATGGAAATATTTTTCTTTCCGAAAGTTTATTTTGAACTTTTTCCATTTTTTTACCGATTAAATAAAATTATTAAAATTAATAATCACTTAGATAAAACAAAAGTTTTTTTTTAACAACTAGAAGATTGCTTAAGGATTTTTAAGAACAAATGAATAATTTTTTCTTTTTGTGAATGGCCAATTTGCCAAGTAGAATAAATTCGCTTTTTTTTCAATGATTGTCAAGCTCTGAAAATGGTCGAATTAAAAATTTCAAGCTTATTTGCGCCACCTTGTGTGCATGGATATAAATAAGGCTTGGGAAGCATGCAAGCAAAATTTACATTTTTTGGACGTAGTTACGGCGTTTTGTAATGAAAACAACTCTTTTTTTTCTTAATTTTTCAAAGAAATTTTATTTACATAGGTATACATTACGTTACAATTATATACAATAAACTTTTATTTTATTTTTAAAAAAAATTCAGTATTGTTTTAAAATTTCTTACTTTTTATAATGATGTAAAGAAGATATAAGAGGAGAATGTCCCAATGTAAGTGATGAATGCCCGTATGCAAGAGGAGCTGAAAGTGATGAATGTCCATATGCAAGAGGAGCTGAAAGTGATGAATGTCCATATGCAAGAGGAGCTGAAAGTGATGAATGTCCATATGCAAGAGGAGCTGAAAGTGATGAATGTGCATATGATAGTGGAGCTGCATGTCCATATGATAGTGGAGCTGCAAGAGATGCATGTCCATATGATAGTGGAGCTGCAAGAGATGCATGTCCATATGAAATTGGTGCATGTGCAAGTAATGGTGCTTGATAACCAGCGGACAAAACTGGTGCAGCATGGTGTACTATTGCAGGTGCTGGCGCTACATAAGAATGACTAAGTAAAGGAGCAGCATGACTATATCCAAGCGAATAACCAAGACCACGTTTTGGTTTAATACCCAAATCACTGTCCTCGAGTGAATGAACAGATACCACAGCTAAGAAAAGACTGAATAACTGAAAAACAAAAATAAAAATTATAGATACATAATTGAATTTATCAATTTTCTTCGATTTGTGTGTTTTTTTTACTTCCAAATGTAAAAAAAAAAAACCGTTTTGGTAAGATATTATAGTTTATCTCAAGATGGTCCTCGAAATACGTATTTTTTCTCCGTCTTTTTTATTTTTATAAAGACAACTCTTTTTTTTAAATCCACCGTAATGATAGGTGAAGAGATTAAAAAAAATAAATTAATTAATTTATTCAATTTAGCTTAAATTAAGTTTAAAATAATTTAAACTAAAAAAATTGTAAAGAAATTACAAATTTCGAAAATTTAATTTAAAAAATTCATTTTTTCACCAAAAATTAAAAAATAAAAACTAAATGAAAAAAAATGATTCTAATTATTCCATAATTTATCTGCAACAAAATTAGGTTTTTTTTTTGTTTTGAATAAATTTTAATTACAAAACAGTTATGTATGATATTGTAAAGATAAAAAAAAAGCAACTTACAATAAATTTCATTATGTCACACCGGAATTATATATTTTATAATAAAATAAAATTTACAGAAAAAAATTGTAAAAAAACGCACTTTCAAACAAAATTAGATAACTTTATTTCTAGTTAATAGAAAATCAAAGTATATTTTTGTAATAATTTTTGCGCACTATTACGATTACTCGACTTATATGAATTACTGGTGACTATCTTAAGTTTTATTTTCTATTTATATGTTAAAATACTGATGTACTTTACATTTGGTATGGATTTGGTGGTCTATCTTATGTCTGAAGATTTTTGTTGTTGTTTTTTTTAATAAATGAAAACAGCATCCGACCCGCCCGTTTTTATTTAAAAAAAAAGGGGAGTAAAATTAGGGAATTCACATGTGAACGCATATATGTACGTACATACATGTACGTAGGTATATGAATTTGCGTTAAATAATTGTAATTGAAATACTTTAATATTTGCTGAATGCAGTTTATGCTGATATTTTTGCTATATCATATTGTGATAGAGGATTACTATGTAATGTAACGTATAGAGAACTAGGTACTCAGACAGAATTCTTGTTTGTATACAAAATAAATGAAAGTAGAGCGTGTAGGTACTTAGTTTTGGATATGTACCTGCTGGCTATTTATTTATTTACTTTTTATTTTATTTTATTTTTTATTATTATTATGTATTATTATTTTTTGTTTTTTTTTTGTTTTTTTGTTTCTATTGAAAAAATAATTTTCTTGTCATTTAAAAAACAAGTTTAATATTCTGGTTTTTGTTTTTCCAAAAGCTGTATTTAAAGATAGTTTATATTTTTAAGGAGACTAAAGATTTATAAAATCAGACCGGATCAGATTTTTCAAACATAAATACATATATTAATAATACATACTACATACATATGATACAAAATCTAATAGTTTATAGTAAGGATTTATTATTAGTCATTTTATTGGAGTAACATGCTTATCTTATACATATTATGTAGATACATATATGGTATATTATATGTATTATGTATGTATATAGAATACAAAGTACAATATTATTTTTATCCGATATCTGACTATCTGACATATAATATGAATTTAAATTGATTATGTCACTGAAATATGCACTTAACGATTTTATAAATCTATTTTACATTTTACCTATAATAAAAATGATAAAATTATGCACATATGGATATGTTACTCGTATATATACATAATGTATGTATATGTGATTTTATTAATTTTACATATATTTACGAGTCTAATAACACAGATTTGAATCTTTTTTGGTTTTTTTTTTTACTTTTATAATCGTAATGCATATTTTGTTTATTCATTAAAAAATTTGACTGTTACTTTTTAAATTCAATTTGTACCGAAAATTGCTTTATTGACAGGTATACAAGAATTTTATGGTAGGTGGAAGAACAATATGAATTTATGATAATATATCTATTAATATCAATTCAATTAATATCTATGTCGGTCGTGTATTATGATGAATGTATATTAGGTACATATAATTTAAATAAAAAATTCATATACATGCGTGTTGCAATTTTTTTCGATATCATATGATTGCTTTTTTTTTCTCCATTGAATAATTCACATAAAATCAATAACTAGATATATGTACATTTTAAATGTATGTATGTCCTGTTCAGACTGTTCAGTTCTCAAGAATTAATTTATCGATGTTTTCAATATTGAATTGGATTATTGATTATATTAAATTATAGGTATATGTACATTGTACATGTTTACCTGTACTAAATGAAAATTTATTTGATGAGCTTGGTCAGTCTTTTGAAAATTTTGTTTAAAGATGAGAATAATCTTTTAAAATTTCTCATAGATAACGATTTTTTTTCTAGAGTAATGATTAAACACTAGAAAGCTTTTTATTATTTACGTACTGTATTTTTTTATTTTTATTTTCTCAGTTTTGAATAAAAAATAATGCAAACATTTAAGTAATACAATTATCGGTTAAAAAGGATATCAATTTATTAAAAATATTTTTTAGGTCTAAAAGCAACTAAATAAATATACATCCATATGTAAAATTTAGAAAAAAATTGCAGAAAATCATAGGAAAATAACAGTAACTTGGTTTTCCAAATTTTAAAATTAATTAAAAATTCTAGACACAATTTGTCACGATTTTACACCTTCAACATTATTCAGATACTTTTGTACAAAAAAAAATTTTTTTTCTTTGAGCAAATTGTATTTTTTTCCTAAATTTGGTAAATGACCATTTCGAAAAGAAAAATCTCATAAAATTTTAGTTTTTACACGATCGATTTTCAATTTTAAGAATAGTTTAAGCATAAGAAAGCACAAATTGTTATAATGTTGTTGACACAACTCTTTTATCCATTATATCATACCATTACCGTATACATGATGTATGTATGAAATTGTATATAAGTTCTTCAAATTACTATTATCACCGTTTAAAAAATCTGATCAATGTTAAATGATTTTTTTTATTTTTCATCCAAAAACCAGTTAAAAGTTGTCCCGACAATTACTACTTGACTTGTATAAATTTATTTTATTTAATTTTTTTTTTTTTTCGAAAATAAATAATGTAGGTGCACTAACAACATCCGTTGTTTTTCATGTTCGATTTAATGTTGTTTTTTTTAATAAAAAAATTTTTGTACATACAAGTCCATATAATATAATAAATTTTTATATAATTCCATAATAATCTCGTTAATATTACAAATCTTTATGTTGTATTCTCATATGACTTTGATATAAAACTCTATGCGAAAATTTTTTTAATATAATGGATGATAAAAAAGTGTAAATAATGTTGCATAACCGGATGATTATTTTTGCTACTGCCAAACTACTTACAGTTTTAGTTTATTGAAAGATACAAAAAAAATTGAAAAAATACGAAAAGAAAAAAAAATATGTATCTCATAATCTCACGTTTATTTTTTCTTTTTAATTATAAGAAAAATATTTTTAAAAGATTTTAAAGAATTAAAAAAATGTTTTCAAGAAACAATTTTCTTTAAATAATTTTTTATGTCGATTTACTTTAATTGCTGAAAAGAATTTCGAAAGGAATTTTTTTTAAGATAGAGGTGTACAAAAAAAAAACTAACAATAATTACTCTTTCCAATCTTATATAATTTATTTATTATTTGTTTTTTTTTAATTTGAAGAAATACTAATTAATATCTTAATATAAATTAATTTTAACACAGTTTTTCTTATTATTTTTTTGGAAAATTTTAAAAGAAGATAAAGGTGTCTCACAATTAAGTTCTTTTAAGTAATTAACATAAACTCACAAAATATCGGCGTCGACAATTAAAAGCAATTAACAAAAACAAAAAAATGCATGTAATTGTGTGAATTTTCTCTTTCATTAATAATTTTTTTTTTTTTAATTAAACCAAGAATCATGATATTTTTCTGGATTTCCATGCTTTTGATGAAAAGATGGTGGTGATGAATCATATTCATGATATGAAGGTGGACCATTATCCCAATCATCAGATGAGGGTGGATGAGTATCATGATGTGATGGAATTTCAACATGTTTTATAACTTCAACAGGAACTTTTTTAATAATTTGAACTGAATTTTTAATTGGCACTGGAACTGGTACCTGTTAAAATTTAAAAAGAAAAAACAAAATAAAATGAAAAGTATATGAAAGAGTTTTTCCTAATAAAAATTACCTTAACTGGTACAGGAAATGGACTTGGTATTGGAAATGGAAAAGGTTGAGGTATAGAAATACTAGCTTTTTTTGCTGCAAAAATCGATGATATTAAACCAAAAATATCACTAGGAGGAGTAGTGGAAGTTGTAGTTGTAATAGGTGAGAATGGATAAGGGGGATAGAAGGGTGGAGGATATAACGGCGATGGATAATATGATGGAGGAAATGGTGGAGCAAATGGTGAAGGAAATGGTGAAGAAAATGGCGAGGGAAATGGCGAGGGAAATGGTGAAGGAAATGGAAACGGAGGATTTAAACATGATGATGGTAAAAAAGATGAAGATATTGGGGGCTGTAATAAGGATAATGGAAAATCAAGTTCACGTTTTCTTTTAGTTGATGGTCTTGAATATGATGATGACAATGATAATTCCGAAGATTCAATGCAGATAATGATAAGTGTTATCTTTAAAACAAAAACAAAGGTAATAAATTAATAAACACCTTCACTTTTCACAATTCAAATGATTTTTCATTCTTTAAAAAATCAAAAATTTACATTTTTAACTTAAAACAAATTTTCTTTAATTGAAAAAAATTACAAATTTTACCGTAATTTTCATAATGTCGTCACTATTCAACATACAAATTTAGAACTTTTATTCAAATGAACGCACCATAAACATCCTTATTTGGATATGACTCTGGAATGTTTTCTTTAAAAATTTAAAAATCAGAGAAATTTATATTGATTTGGCATATGAAAATTATATCCCTCTCTCCTCCTTTATTTTGTAATTTATTTTATTAAATGAAATTTTTTTAATTGACTTTGTCGTGAAATTATGACAATAGTTAGCCTTTGATGTGATAATGATGATAACATGATTATGCATTTTTAACTTTTTTCTTCCACTTATATCAATTACATTTGAATACATTTAAAGAGAAAAAAAAACAATAGAAATTTACCTGTCGTACAATTTCTTTATATGATATTGAAAGCGAATGACCTTTCTCTTAAAGTATCATCTATAGTTCAATCTTTCGAACTCTAATTAGATTTTTAAACAACTTCATTATAGAAAATTATACGATATGAAAAAAGAAACGCTAGAAAAAATTAAAATAGAAACTTTCAATGGTTTGGGTTAAAGTATAGAAGAAAAAATCATTGAAATTACAGTTGGATTACTCGTATTTAAATTGATATCAAAAATTCGAAAATTGATTGAATATCAATTTACTTATATATTTTGTCAAAGAATGCCTATTTATTTAGTAGAGATTAGTATCCTAATCGTCTTAAGTTTTTCATTTTACTCGTGAATTGACATTTATTCACTTCCTTGATTTTTGTTTTTGCATTATATTATGTAAATTTTCAATTCCTCTTTCCCATTACAGGTAAATAAATTTTTCTACTTAATGATTACTTAATGTATATAAGTTTACAATTTTTTTGTCTCCCTTTTCAATACCATAAAAATAGATGAAAACATAATTACTATATCTGAGCTTAAATGTTTTGTAAGTTAAAGATACTCCTTCTACTAATAATTGTGTCACCAAAGATGGTACAGCGGAAACTGATATACTTGTAAGAGTTGTATGATACAATTTTCTATAAATATTTATATTATGATACAATGATAATTTCATGTTTTTAAAAATTTTACCAAATTAAGAATTCTGATATTAATAATAATAATTAAATAGGAAAACAGAAATCTATCAATTAGATGTCATTTTAACGATAGTATAAAAATGATACGTTTTAAAAATTATTGGATAGTTTTGAAGTGATTTAGTTTCAGATTTAAGCATTTAATATTTTTAAAATAATTAATTAAAATACAATTTTTCATCATAAATGAAGCAAAATAAATTAATTTTGTTTTGTCATATCGTTCCGAATAAATTGTGGTTTAAGATATTTTTGTTAATTTGTTTGTTCAGTGATTTTGGATTGTGTAATGAACAAATTCATAAAAGACAAAAACGTACACTATTTCATGGATATGGAGGTTTGTTGGGAGGCGGTTTAGGTGGAAGTTTAGGTGGAGGTTTAGGTGGGGGTTTAAATGAAGCTGAAATCGCACAAATAATTGAAATAATAACTGCACCAGAACTACCAGCTACTGAAGAACCAGCTACTGACGCACCAGTTACTGAAGAACCAGCTCCAGATCCACCAGCACCACCACCCGCTCCACCTGCCGTACCAACTACTCTATCACTTCCAGCTTTTGTTCCAATTAACTTAAGTGCTATGTTCGCTGCGCCACTGCCACCATCAGCGCCTGAACCGGTGCCAGTGCCAGCTCCTGCTCCAGCAACAGAACCACCAGCAACAGAAGCCCCTGCTCCGGCGGCACCCGCTCCCGATCCACCAGCAACAGAAGCCCCCGCACCACCTTCAGCCCCTGCTCCACCTGTGCGTGTCATTACAATTCAACAAGCTGTTCCTGTGTATCGTCCATATCCAGTACCTAAGCCATATCCTGTAATAAAAACGCTTCGAGTGCCGTATCCAGTACCTAAACCGTATCCTGTTACGGTTCCATTTCCATATCCAGTGATCAAGTAAGATTTAACTTTTATTTCTTTAAATAAAAGAATTAATCAAATTTTTAACATTTAATAATTTACAGAAAAATTCCAGCACCAACAACCGTTGTATCAACACTTGCACCATTTGAGCAATTTCCACCAATATCATTCCCACCACAATTTTCACTTTTACCAAAACAATCAATATCACTTCCGTCATTACACCCACCACCACTACCATCAATCCTAGGTTTAAAAAATTCTTTACTATTCGGTCCAAAATTGTCTACATATTTGCATTAAAGTTTGAAGTTTGAATTATTTGTTAAATTTTATTTGTTTTTAATTTCTTGTTAAATCTTTAAAATTAATTTTTTTGTATGTTATTAACTAATTATTAACAAATTTAATAAAATAGTGTTACACATTAAAAATTATGATGAAAAAAACAAAGAGAAACTGTTTTTCGTTATCCTTTGTTTTATTTAATTTTGAATCAACGCTGTGGAATTGAAAGTAATTAATATTTAATACACATCAGAAAAAATTAGTATTAAAAGAAAGAAAAAATTACGTTATTGGATATAAAAAGAAACAAAAAAATTTTTCAAGGACAAGAATTATTAGAAAATTTTTTTTAAAATTGTTATTTTCTGTATTCTGTATATACAGTACATTTTTTTTTTTAATTCTTCGATGCGTTATTAATTAATAATTTATTTTTCTGAATGCGAATTACGTTTGCAATTGAGGCGTATGTTTTTGCATGAGTTGCACTTTATTCAAGAAACATACAATTTGAATTTATTTTTCCTTTTTTTAATTTACATTTTTTTTTCTCTCATTTATACTGCATTAATACTTAATTAGACTAACATCTGTACAGTTCTCTTCCAGTTTCATACCAGAGTGAAAAAAAAAATTACTTACATTTCAATGTTAAGAAAATGTGATTATTTTAAACTGATAATTCATGTAATTAACGTTTTTCTCATTGCATTGCAAATAATTTAAATGTTATGCTAATTTTACATGTAGGTAATTATGTAAAATAGTAAAATCCTTAACAATTATTTGTCAGTTATAAGAAAGTATTGATAGAAGTTTGTCAATTTTCTCTGTACTTCTGTGGAAAGTTATTTCTGAAATAAAAATTTTTTTCGAAATTATATTAAGTCTTGTAAAGTAAATTATAAAGTACAGAATAAAAAATTTTAGATTTATATGAGAATTTTTTTCGATTATGAATTTAAATTTTAAAAAAATCCTTATTGGATGTGGAATTGCATTCATTTTCGGTATAATATTTGGATGGGCATTATTTCCATCTATTTTAAGAGTAATGGTTAAAAAGGTAGGTAATATTCGAAAATTACTTTTTTTTTATTGGCAATTTATTTAAAAAAAAAAAAAATAATAATAATAAAAAAAATAAATAAGGATAATTATTAAGAAGATAAATGCAATAATTTTTATATTTTTTTTCTCTATTTTTTATTATTTTTTTAAATTAAAAGCGAGTGGCTTTGAAAAAAGGTTCACAATTAAGAGAAATGTGGGAAGTGGTACCATTTCCGTTACATTTTCACATATACGTTTTCAACATAACAAATCCAAAGGAGTTTGAACAGGGTGAAAAACCAATTGTGGAAGAAATTGGACCATATTATTTTGAGTAAATAGATTTTTCAAATTTTTAAATTATTTTTTATATCAATTCAAATTCTTAAAAAAGTGAATGGAAAGCCAAATACAATCTAGAAGATGACGAAGCAGAAGATTCAGTTTCATATAATATGAAGAATACTTTCATATTTCGTCCAGATAAATCAAATGGATTAACAGGAGAGGAAATTATTACAATACCTGATATTTTATATTTGGTTTGAATTCGAATAATACATATTTTAATTGAAAAAATTACCAGTTAAAATTCATAATTTTTTTAGTCGATAGGAATCGTTGTTAAAAACGAACGTGCACCGATGCTGAATCTTGTTAGTAAGGCTCTTCAAATTGTTTTTTCGGAAAGGAAAGCAACATTTACTGGAAAATTTTTAGATATATTTTTTCGTGGAATTTATATCGATTGTTCTTCACATGAATTTCCTGCAAAAGCTTTATGTTCAGAATTTTATTCGAACAGTGTTAAAAGTGTATCACAATATAATGATACTCATTTTTTATTTTCGATAATGGGTAATGTAAGTGAAAATTATTTTGTATAAGATCTTTTATTTTAATGTCAATTTGAAATAGTACAATGGGAGTAATATTGGCCGATATACTGCTTGTCGAGGATTAAAAAATATTCATAAATTAGGCAAAATAATTCGTTTCGAAAATGAATCAGAAATGAATTATTGGAGTACTGATGAATGTAATAAAATTCGTGGAACTGATGGAACAATATTTCCACCATTTATGAAACCCGAAGAAAACCTTTGGGCTTTCGTACCTGGTTTATGTAGATCAATGGGTCCCTATAGTATTGGTAAATCAAAATATGGTGGAATTTCTGCCTTTAAATACTATCTTGATATGGGTGATATTCAGGTGATGGATGAATACATAGAATTTATTGACTGATTTTTCTTTTACTCTAAAATATGATTTTTAATTGAAGGCCGATGAAAATCTTCATTGTTTTTGTGATGATCCTCCAAATGATTGTCCACTAAAAGGTACAATGAATTTAATGTCATGCGTTGAAGGTCCATTAGTTGCTTCAATGCCACACTTTTTCAATGGTGATCCAAAACTTTTCGAGGATGCTATTGGTTTGAATCCAGATAGAGAGAAACATGCAATTTTTGTTGATTTTGAAAGAGTAATATTAATCATAGATTTTCTTTTGTCTTTGTAAAACTTTTGCTTTCATATTTTTTCGCAGATTTCTGGAGCACCATTAAAGGCTCTTATAAGATTACAATTTAATTTACATTTAGAAAAAATTGAAGAAATTAAAGCAATGAGTAATCTCAGTGAAATGATTATGCCGATGTTTTGGGTTGAAGAAGGTCTACAACTTAATAAGACCTACGTGAATATGATTAAATATTCTTTGGTTTTGTAATTTAAAATTTAATATTTCAAAATTATCTTAGTCTAAAAACTGGAATTTTTTTATTTTTTTTATAGGGGATTGATATTTAACAATATTGTTAAATGGTCATGTGTGATATGTGGAGGGATTGGAGCTATTGCATCAGGATATTTACATTATAAAAAATCACAAATTCATGTGGTCAATTCAGAAGGTAATAAGAGTAATAATATGATCATGAATCATGGAGGAGAAGATGCTGATAATGCCGTTATTAAGGAAATTCAAAAACGATTTTAATTTTCAATATGTTTTAATCAATAAGTTATTGTCGGTTTTTGCACAGTCAATACCACAACAGAATCTATTGATCTAAATGTTAAACAGAAACTTTATTTATTGTTGAATTATCTGCAAGCTTTTAATAAATTATTTATTTTATTTATTTTGATTTTTAATTGAAAATTCCAATTTTCCAATGACTATTTTTTTATATTCTTTCGTATTTATTATAAAGGATGTGGAAACAGTTTTTAAATTTTAATTAGGTTTGTTTAAAAATAACGAGGAAATTGACAAAATCAATGGTGGGTTTCGATTCTCTAAACTAACAAATTTGTACATTGGAAAAAGCTTTTATTGAATGTTTGGCAAAGTTTTTCCACTAAACGTTGTTAATTTATGATTATATAGTAAATCAACCATGCGTTTTCCTATATAATAATCTGTACTTTATATGTAATTTATAACAGAAAAACCAAGTTTACTTTGCAGTTTTTGTCATTTCATTTTTTTATTAATTGTGTTCAATAATATTTCACGGTAATTAAAAACTTTCTAGGCATGATTTATATAGAAAAAGATGTACAAAATTTTTTCAAAATTTGAAACCAGAAATTTGCTTTTGTCTTTCTAATAGTTCAGAACAATTTCATTAAACATACCTAATGTTTTTAATTGTTTTTAATATGATTGCTTAATGTTTAAAGTTAATAATCACATTTTTTCTACCAGTTTTTTTTTTTTTATAAAACAATAAACGTTAATTATGAAACCACAAACAAAAAGCACTAATTAATACTTATACATATAATTATGTTGAAACTAAAAAAGTTTTGTATAGCATTCATAGCAGTACTAATTTTTGGAATTATTTTTGGATGGATAATTTTTCCAAATGTAATGGAATATTTAATTAAAAAGGTAAAATCAAATTTAAATTTTGTTTTGAAAAAAAAAAAATATACATTTGAAATTTTTTTGAAGCGTATTAATCTGGCAAAAGGATCAGAAATAAGAAAAAGTTGGGAGAAAACTCCATTTCCAATACGATTTCTTATTCGTGTATTCAATATTACAAATCCAAAAGAATTTCAACAAGGTGGAAAATTAATTGTAAAAGAAGTTGGACCATATTATTTCGAGTATGTGTCATTTTTAATTTTTGTTTGTTTGTTGTTTTTCAATTACATTATTAATTGAGAAAAAAAAATGTGTATTAAGTGAATGGAAAAGTAAACATAATGTAGAGGATAACGATGACGAAGATTCAGTCTCGTATAATATGAAAAATACTTTCATATTTCGTCCAGATAAATCTGGTGGATTGACAGGAGAAGAACCTATTACATTGCCTAATGTATTATTTTTGGTTTGTAAATGTATAATTTATTTAAACAATAAATTAATTCCCATTTTATTTTTTTTTTTTTAAATTTTCAGTCAATAGCAATTTACGCTAAACGAGAATTTCCATTTTTGTTCAGTTTTATTAAGAATTCTATGAAAAAACATTTTCCTGATTCTGATGTTACATTAACTTCAAATTTTCTAGATATGTTTTTTCGTGGTATTCCTGTTAAATGTTCCAATAATTCAATACTATTATGTGGAAAACTTATAGATAAAAAATTAATACTTCCTATTAATGATACACATTCAATATACTCATTATTTGGTGCTGTAGGTTTTTAAAAATTCATTGATTTTCTTTTGTTGTTGTTTTGTTTGGTTTTTTTATTGAATTTTTTTTTTTTTTATTTGATTTTATATTTTAGAGAAATGGTTCTGATAGTGAACAATTTACATCTTGTCGAGGAATAAAAAATAGTCAAAAATTAGGAAAAGTAATTCGTTATAAAAATCAAACAAAATTAAATATATGGTATGGTGATATGTGTAATGAACTACGTGGAACAGATACAACAATATCTCCACCATTTATGAAACCAGAAGATGGTCTTTGGTCATTTACACCAGATACTTGTAGATCAATGGGTGCAGTTCATATTGGTGAATCAACATGTGATGGTATTCCTTGTTCAAAATATTATTTCGATATGGGAGATATTCAGGTATAATCTTTGATTAAAGATTTACCAATAGATTTTTTTTTCCTTTTTTTTTTTTTGACTTTTAAAATATGATTGTTTTTTTAATTGAAGGCCGATGAAAATCTACATTGTTTTTGTCATAAAAATTCATCATATGCATGTCCTCCGAAAGGTACAATGGATTTAACATCATGCCTTGAAGCTCCATTATTTCTATCAATGCCACATTTTTATAATGGTGATCCAAAACTTTTTAAATATATTCAAGGCCTTAAACCGAAAAAAGAAAAACATGCAGTTTTCGTTGATTTTGAACGTGTAAATTCAAGATAAATATTGCTAAATTTTAAATTTCCATAATACATTTTTTTTTGTAGATAACTGGAACTCCATTACAAGCATTTAAAAGGGTACAATTTAATTTAGAAATAGAAAAAATCAACGAATTTGAACGAATGAAAAATTTAAAAAAAATTATTGTACCATTATTTTGGATTGAAGAAAGTGTAAAACTTAATTCAAATTATATAGATAGTTTAAAATACAGTGTGTTCTTGTAAGTAATAAATTTTTATTTAAATCATTGAAAATAACATTGAGTGATTATATTTTTTTTTACAATTATTTCAGTTCAATTCTATTTAATGATATTATAAAATGGTTATGTGTAGTAATTGGTGGAATAGGTGCACTTGCGACAGGTTATTTTATTTATAAAAATCAATCAAGAAGAGTAATTAATGTAAATGAACAAGAGTCTTCATAGTTTTTTTTAGTTATTTTAGTTACAAAAAAAAGTAATAATAAAACATTGTATTCAAAAATTCAACTACAGATACATTTTAAATAAAAAAAATACTACGAAACACTTATGCTATACCTAATTATTTACATATTCTCCTTTTTTTTTTTAAATATTTTATATGTAAGTATTAAAATTTGAAATTTTTATAATTTTATTTTTAACTTCCGAACTTAAAACCTGAACTTTTTTTTTTAAATAAAAATTATTTCTATATTTTATATTTCACAATTTGCCATTATATCTGAGATTGTTTTTACATTTCTCTTCTCATGATTTAATACAAATTTATCAATTTTAAATGTATTCTGTTTATTTTTCTTGTATACAAACACAGCTATTAATAATCCAAAAATTCCAGCTGTTATAGTAGCCCATTTTATATATTCATTTATTTTAAGAGTCCTATAAAGAAAATGAAAATACATTTAGGATTTTTCTTAAAATGTTATTCGTATAAAAATTACTTACAAAAACACAGTTTTTAATTTATCAGTGTAAGTTTTATTCAATTGAACTTTTTCTTCAACCCAAAAAATCGGAAGGATCATTTTTCTAATAGATTTCATTGGTTTAATACTTTCAACTGGTTCAATGTCCATATTGAATTGAATCCTTTTGGCAGCCTTGAGTGGCATTCCTGTTAACTATAAATATTCTTTTTAATGATTGTCTTTTTTTATTATTTGCGTTTTTTTTTTATTTTCTTGACTTACAGTTTCAAAATCTGAAAATCCAATATGTTTTGCTTCATTTGGTTCTAAACCAATTACATTCTCTAGAAGAGCAGGATCAGCATGGCAAAAATGCGGCATAGAAACTACTAAAGGTGCTTCGACACATGGCATTAAATCCATAGTTCCATTTAGAGGACAATCATTTGGAGGATTTTCACAAAAACATTGTAGTTGTTCATCTTCCTGGAATAATAAAAAAATTTTAATTTTTAAGTAAGGATTCGAATACAGAAAATCCTTGAAAATTGTTTTTTTTACTTACCGCAATATTACCTAATTCCATATTATATCGTGATACAGCTAAACCGGCATATCTGGTTTTTTTCTCATAAGTTACTTTAAGAGATCTACATAATTCTGGACTAAATGCCCAAACTTCTTCAGAATTCATAAATGGTGGAAATATTGTTCCATCGGTTCCTTTTAATTCATTACAATATTCTCCTTTCCATGTGTCCAATTCATTGTTATTGTTATATGCTACAACCTCTCCTAATTGTTGAATATCTTTTGTTCCTCGTAATACAGTAAATTTTTCACCATCGGTGGCATTGGTCTAAAAAAAAAAACCCCCACACGAAATTCATTTTTACATTTTTTTTTTTTTTAAATTAATTTTTTTTTACCCCTCCCAATAGTGAGAATTTATAATGAGTTTCATTATATTTTTTAATTCCATGACCGTCAGCCGTACCAAGTTGCATACAAAGTGTTTTCGCTGCAAATTCATGTGATGAACAATTAACAAAAACTCCATCAAAAAATACTTCTAAAAATGTTGTTGTTAAAATTGCACTTTCGTTAGGGAATATAATTTCAATTGATTTTTTTATCAATTGAAGCATTCCAGAATATTTACGTTTTCCAATAATAGAAATTGTCTGTTTGAAAAATGGGAAATGGGTAAATCTGATTAATTAAAATTAAAAATTCGATTATTTGAAAATCGATTACTTGAAGTAAAGGATGTGGAATAGATATTATCTCGTTTCCTGTTAGTCCTTTCGATCTTTCTGGATAAAATATGAATTTATTTTGCATGTTAAAAGAAACTGTATCATCTTCTTCATTATCAACTAAATTGTGTTTACTTTTCCATTCTCTATAGAAAAAAAAAAATTTAAACTTTTAAACTTGAAAAAAAAAACAATAAAAGATTTATATGGAAGACTTACTCGAAAACATATGGACCAATTTCTTGTAAAATTGGCTTCTCTCCTTGTTCAACTTCAGTAGGATTCGTTATGTTGAAAACATAAATGTGAAATTCTAATGGAAATGGTATTTTGGACCACATTTTTCTATTTTCAGTTTCTGGTGTTAAAACGAAATTCTGGAAATCAAAAATAAAGAAGAAATGATTTTAATTCTTTTTACATAGAATTCAAAAAGCTAAATAAATTTAAAAGCGCAATTATTTTAATTTAAAAAAAAAAATTATGTAAAATTGGAACAACACCATAGAATGATTCACTTTTCACGTTGTTTTGACGTTGTAAGTTTTTTTGATTTTATTTAAAAATAAAATTTTCTTATGTAAATGTTATATGTATTGGTATTTTTAACGTAATTGCATGTTATTGATTTTCAACTATTATTTATGTAATTATAATTGATGCTTTAAAAGAAAAAAGAAAATGAATGTTGTTTGTACGGGTTTTTTTCTATGTACGTGAATGGACGGTTAATCTTTTTTTCTAGAAATATTGCCAGACGTATGTTTCGTTTTTCGTGTTAATTATTTTTAATTATTCAAATTGTCTTGGTAAATAATTTCTTTATTGCGTCCTTGAGAAGGACAGTTGTAATTAATCTTTATTTTTTTTAACTTTATTTAATTTTTTGTCAAGATTATTCAAATTTTCACAACTTTCAGATTCCATCACTATCACCAATTTAGTAAAATTTTTACACTTTTTTCTTTAAAAATAAAACTACAAAATAAAGTCTTTTTTTGAAATGATTATCGATAATTTTTATACAAATTATACAAGAACATTTCAATATTTTTTAACTGCGTAATAATTTTTCATAGAATTCAGGTTTTTAATTTTGTTTTACGAAAACATGTTACGTAACCACAAAAAACAATTTTTTTTTCTAATACAGAAAATATTTTTATCACAATAAATTTTTTATGAATTTCACGAAAACAAAAATAAGTTCGCATATCCTTTTTCAAAAAATATTTTAATTCGATTTTTTTTCTTTTTTTAATTATGTAATTATTTATTTTTAATTTTAAATAAAAACACTTACTTTAGATATCATTGTTCTGAATATTATTGGAAATAAGAACCAACCAAATATAATTCCTAATATTATACTACTTGCACTGAAAAGTGCTATGCATTTGTAAGTTAATTGCATAATTCACAAAAATTAATAATTATTCAAAAAAAAAAAAATGTGTGAACAAAATTTAGTAAAAAAAAAAATTTCTGTATTATTCTTAGACAGTCTTTCTCAGAACTGACAATAAATATCTTTTCAAATTAAAAATAATATTAAAAACTAGAAAAAAAAAACAATAATAACGAAAATTCCTTGTATAAGATTTTCAATTATTGCAAAATCATGAAGATCCACCTATAATTTAAAGAAGATAGTAATTTGTTACAGTATCTTGAATTCAATAAAATTGTATAGTATACGTATATAAAAAAAATTTAACTACAACAACACGCGTTTAAAACTGAACAATGTACAATTCTCTTCTTCTTTTTTTGTCCATTGTCATTAGGGGTTTTTTTTTTTAAAAAAATAATTATTACTTAAATTTTTTCAATTGCTACTTTTATTAAGAAATTAAGTACATACATATGTTTGAGATTTTAAACAATAATTATAATTTAAAATTGTGACCGTAGGCAGATACTATATACAAAATTTTTAAAGGCAAAGTACAAATGCGTGTAAGCTTCATATTATTTGTATTAAACGTAAATTATACTTATAATTCAATAACGTAAAATAACCGTTAAAAATTTAAAAAAAAAATATATTCTTATTAGAAAAGTTTATTTTTAAAACTCCGACTAATTAAAAAATCCGTAAATATTATCGTTTTATTCCGATTAACCCAGATGAGGTCAGATTCGCTTCGCTAGCTCATAAAGTATTGAACTCTATTCCAACTGCTCGTAAGTATATCTCCAAAAAATGCAAAGCCAATTTCTAATTATGTACTTTTCGTTTTTTTTCTTCAGGCATTCATTAAAGAATTCGGACGTGCACAAGAAGCCGTGTGAACAAGTAATAATTAAAATTTCTCTCAAAATACATAAAATCAAAACAATGAATTAAACCCGATTAAATTTTAATACAATAATCCGATCTATGTATGTACATATGTACATAATTATATACATATGTAATTCAAACTTTTAATTATCTTAATATTTTTAATAAATATGATATTTAAAAAACGATAATTTTTATTTAATTAATTTCGTATTCAAACGGTAATAAATTCTTCACATAATAATTAATTTGTTACATGAAAATTTAATGATTTAACACTTTTAATTGTTGAGAAATAAATTATTAATTTTCTCAAACAATTTTTCAAACCTTTTCTAATTATAGACGTACTTAGTATCAGTATGTACAAAATATTATATATATGTATGTATATACAATATATTTGAATACCTATACAGAATACATACACAGTAATTTAACTTTATTGTACATGATTGTATACCTTTACCTTACGAAATTTAAAACAAAAAATGTAGGTCACTCTTTAAATTTGAATCCTTTTTTTTACCTTAACAAACAATAATGTATAGTAAAATTAGACATTTGAAATAAGAAATAACGAACATACATGTAAAGTATGTATTACATACGTATTTTTAAAAAACTTTCATTTAAATTATTCATTAAAAGTCAATTAGATTTATGCTTGAAATACACCAATAATTTAATAAAAAGATCTTTATTATTATTATTATTATTATTTTTTTTTTTTCATTTTATTTGTCACGCAATTTTTCATATACGAACATTTGTGTATATATCTAGTATCTATAGAAAATGAAATCTCAATATTTGTTTTTTTTTTTTTAAATATTGGATGATTAGACAAATTTTCTCTCTTATTACATTTTATGTATCGTTAGAATTTAAACTGAAAAAATTATAATTTTTTATAATTGAAAAATTGAGATCTTTTTGGATTTTATTAGAGAAAAGAGTTCAAAGCTGTAAGTATTTTTATTTTAACTAGAAAAAAATATTGATAGATTTTTTTTTGGAAAGGAAAAAAGAAATAAAATAAATATATACCTACATACATATATATGTAAAAGCAAAGTGTTACAAAAATATTTCAAGACTTTTTTAGTTGTTATAATTAAAACTTGGGCATTTAAAAAAATCATAAAAGAGAAAAATAAGCCTGAAAAGTAAATTTTTAAATTTTAATTTTAGATATTTAGATTTATATGTGATCTTTAGTTAAATTGTTGTTGGTTTTTTTTACATAATTATGTATTTTTTTTCTATTAATTTTTGAAATTTAATTTGCTTGGAAATTCGTAACACCAGAACTACTTAAACCTTTTTAAAAGTGTTTTGAAATTTACTCTAAAACTATACTATACTTTTTATTCTAGTACTTGTATATTATTAATCTGAGTTTTAGTTTGTTTTTCCAAGGAACTGAAAATGTTCTAATTTTAAAAAAATTGTATTTATATATGTATACATACATATATGTACGTACACATACATATATATATATATGTACGTGTATGACACATATACTCGTATTTTTTTTAATGTTAGTAAGTTTTATTAAAGGTTTTGAGACTTCCTTATAGGGTGTTCAATAGAATAATTGAAATATTTTAGAAGCAAAATATTTTTTCAAACCAATGCGGGGGTGGAATAAGTCAAATTGTGTACAACTTACTCAAGTTTCAAAAATTATTCCATTTTTTTTTTATATTCTGATTTTTTTTCTTTTTTTTTTTCATAACAAAATAAAATAATCAGTATTTTTTTTTTCTCCAATTATATCTACTACATTGTTGCTCTATTTTACCTCACTTTGTAATTATTTATTCTGTCAAAAGATTTGTCTAATAATTCACTATTTTAAATGACTTGCAATAAAATTTAATAAAGTACATAGTTTCAATATTATTTATCTGTGTTATTAAACAATAAATATCATGACTTGTAAAACATGTGAGTTAAATTGTAATGATAAAATTAATTTTCTATTTTTACAATTAATCAAATATGTATATTTGTTTCGTGTACATACGTGCGTTGGAATTTTAAATAAGAAAATTTTTGCACTAATCAAGTGCTTCATTGAAAAAAAAAAATAGATGTCACACAGAAGATGCGATAGAAGAATATTTCAATTCGTTATTGTTAAAGTTATTATGAGTATTCGGCAAAAGTTGTGCAGCAATAAAATTTCTATTTCAAAATTATCTTCCAAAAGAGGCTATAACCATAACGATTATTCAATATTTTTGGTCTATAATTTGACACAAATTTCTAAATATAAATAAGTTTGTAAAAAAAAATGGTAAGATATTTTCATATTTTTAGTTTTAGTATAGAAACTTGTAAAATAAAATTTTCAAAGTTCCACATTTTAATTTCACATGAATGCTATAAAAGGATAAAAATTCACATGACATCTTCAATTATATGACATAAGTCATAACAGTAGTATAAAAAAAATCTAATTATTCAATTTTTAATAATCAACTGTCTTTGAAACTTTCTTTTAATTTTTTTTTTCTACTGGAATGTAAAATTATGTATGAGTAACACAATTGTAACGATTAAACTTTCAAATATCAGGGATTCCCATTCTTATTGAGTTATCACAATTTCTTTTTTTATATTAAATTTTGTGGGTGTTGTTCTACAAAGACCTTGATCTAATTCTTTAAAAATTAAAAAGTACAGATTGAAAGTACACCTACATAATATACTCGTACGTAAGTACATACGTACTTGTTAAAGTACATAAAGTCTTTTACAGACCTATAATTTACTCAATTATTAATTTTTTTTTTTTTTTTTTTCATATAATAAAATTGTCGTTGCGTAGGAAATAGATTCATTATAAAATAAAAGAAATATAATAATTCTAAAATATATGTATTTTTTCAATTGGTTAGTAATTTTAACTTTACACAATTTTTCTATTATGAATAATTAAATGATATTGCCACGTATCTATTGGCTTTTCTTCAGTTTCTTAGTTTTTTATCTATGAATAATTTAAAGATTAAATGTAAAATGAAAAATAAAAAAAAAATAGAAAAACTACATTACAACAGTTATAAGAGAAAATAATACATCTGTGGGTTTTCCTTAATTTTTATTCCTTGAATTTATTTTTAAATCAATATGTAATATATTGTGAGTAGATAATATACGTTATTGCAATTTAATTCTATTGTACAATGAATCTATTCAGTTGATTTGGATTTGTCAACCGTTTCAGTTTGACTTACTTATTTAAAAAAAAAATTTTATTAAAATAACAAAAAAAAACCAAAGTTTATTAATAAAAAAAAAATAGGTCGAAAGGGTGGAGTACATAATTCAAATTAATATAATTTCTTCAGATTTTCTAATTTTTTTTTTTTTTTCTAATTTGAAATTAGAAATAAATCAAATTTTGAATTGTGAGTTTTTCAAATTTAATTTGTAGAATTTTTCTTAAAGGAATGTTATAATTTGAAAAATTTTATAATTTTAAATTCACTTTTTCACATTTGATTGAATTTATAAAGGAATCTAGCTGGCATAATATTTAGAGTCCTGTTTCAAAGGCGCAGAAAAAAATTAGAATTTCGATAAAAAAAAACCATCGTTTTCTTTGAATTTTTTTTTAAATATTGCAGTTTAATTAATTTTTAAATCAAATTTCAAAAAGGATCGAATTTTATTTTGAAACTATTTCTCTGAATAAAAAAAAAAAGGTTAAAAGTGATCCTTAATTACATTTTTCTAGGTCACCTACAAAATAAAATAATTTTACAATAAATATACTTTTGAATAATTTATTTTGTAATTATTTTTTTGAAAAAGGTATCCTTCTTTAATATTTGAAAAGGATAATAACTATTCACAAGGACATTCGTAAGAATTTTCTAGACTTTTTTTTAAAGTCTTGAAATATCGCAGTTATTTTAAAGAAACAGGAAAAACAAATTTTAATAAAAAAAAAAATTACAGTTTTCTAAAGTGCCAAATTGTAAGTATTTTCTTTCTTTCTTTCAATTCTTCGATTTCTTTTTTAAAAATTTGGAATAAAAAAAATAAAAAAATTATCGAACAAAATCAGTTTTTAACGTTTAGTCTTGTATTTTTTCACAATTTAGATTTTATTTTTGTTTCCCAGACACAATTTCCGATGAAGTGCAATTTTAAGAAAACTGCTATTGGATTTTTTGTTTTATTTTTAATTGGAGTTCTCGTAGGATGGATAGGTTTTCCTGCATTATTAAAAAATATGATAAAAAAAGTGAGCATTTGTTTTTTCTTAATATTTCATTAAAAGGACACTTTTTTTTTTAAATTTTTCAAAATCCCATTTTAACAGCAAGTGGTACTTAAACCTGGCGGTGAAACAAGAAAAATGTGGACAAAAGTACCATTTCCTATAGATTTTCTAATTTATGTATTTAACGTTACAAATCCTGAAGAAGTACAAAAAGGAGGAAAACCTATATTGAAAGAGATTGGACCATATTTATTTGAGTAAATATAAAATTTATAGAAAAAAAATTAAAAAATGTCGAAAGAAAATAATTTTGAATTTCATAATTAAAGTGAATGGAAGGATAAATATGAGCTGGAGGATAACGAAGAAGAAGACACAGTAACATTTCATATGCGTAACACTTTTATATTTCGTCCAGATAAATCTGGTCCATTAACAGGAGATGAAATAATTACAATTCCTCATCCTATCATACAGGTAATCATAAGCAATCTTTTGGTTTTGTGTCAAAAAGTTTTAACAAATCATTGTTTTTTGTTTGTTCAGCCTGTGTCGGTGTTAATAAAACGGGACAAAGCACCTATGTTACCATTGATCAGTGCTGGTCTTAAAGTTATTTTTGGTGATGAATCAGCATTTTTAACTGGAAAATTTATTGATATATTCTTTAATGGTATCCCAATTGATTGTTCATCAGAAGATTTTAATGCTAAAGCCATTTGTATGGCATTTCATACGAATGAAGTGAAAGGTGGAAAGAAATACAATGATACTCATTTTGCCTTTTCACTTTTCGGTGGAGTATGTCAAAAAAATATAATATGAAAAATTTTAAATTTTTGAAAAATACAAAATTTTTAAATAAAATAATAAACAAAAATGTATTTAACAGGCAAACGGAACCGATGCTGGAAAATTCACTGTTTTACGCGGTGTAAAAAATAGTCATGATGTCGGACGTGTCATTTTATTCGATGATGAACCAGAATTAAGCGTTTGGGAAGGTGATGAATGTAATAAGTACATTGGAACTGATTCAACAATTTTTCCACCATTAATGAAAAAAGAAGAAGGTCTTTGGGCATTTTCAGCAGATTTGTGTAGATCATTGGGTGGATTTTATGAGAAAAAATCAACATATAATGGAGTACCAACATTACGTTATGGAATGGATTTGGGTGACTTAAAGGTTTTTTCGTATAATAAATTTAGTCTCGGTCTGAATTTAAAAGAAAACAAAAATTATTCCACAGAATGAAGAACATAATCATTGTTTTTGTGATGATCCACCAGATGGTTGTCCACCAAAAGGTACAATGGATTTACATCGTTGTGTTGGTGGACCAATGTTAGTGTCCTTACCACATTTCTACAAAGGAGATCCAGCATTACTTGACAACGTAATTGGTTTGAATCCCAATGAAAAAGATCATGCAATTTATATCGATTTCGAAATTGTAAGTTAAACGGTTTTAAATGAGCAAATTTCAAAATTTAATACAAAATTATTTTCCAAAAGATATCTGGTGCACCATTGAATGCTGCAAAAAGATTACAATTCAATTTAGATGTTGAAGCAGTTGAAGAAGTTGTACCGATGAAACATATAAGAAAAATGATAGTTCCATTATTTTGGGTTGAAGAAAGTGCTGCACTTAATAAAACAATAACTGATATGATTAAAAACACCTTGTTCTTGTAAGTTTCAAAATTTCTAATTTAATTTTAAAATTCTAATTTTTTGTTTTTGTCAATACAGAGGTCTTAAAATCAACAACGGAATTAAATGGAGTTTCACAATCATTGGATTACTGGGAATGTCCGGTGCACTTTATATGAATTACAAAAAATCACAACTTGATACTAATGTACGTCCTGTAAATGATGCTAAAAATAATCCTACACCAGAATATGGCGAAGATCCTTATGGAAATGAAATTGAAAAATATTAATTATTCACATTTTTAATTTAAATAATATTTTAGAGAAAAATTTATCAAAAAGAAAATTTGTTTTAAATTAATTATAATTAATTTATTAACTAAATATTTTGTTTCGTTATATTAAAGAAAAAAAAAAAAAAAAAAAACAAGAGTATAACACAAAAAATTCATTTATTGTATCTCATTTTTATCTATATTCAAATAAAGCATTTTTTTCTGTTAGAATAACTATTTTCTTGTATTTTCTTTTTTTTTTGAAATAGTAATCTTAATTGGACACAAATGGATCTCTTAGAAGGCTGTATATAGTATGATATATGAAAGATGTGAAAGCCGTTTTATACATATTTTTGGAAATCAATTTAACTCACCAGGTTTAAAATTTTAAAATAAAATTCAAAATGATAAATTTAACACATACAAACACACACACACACACAAACAAACAACAACAAAATATTAAGTTTAAAAATATTTTATTTATAATATTTCTCACATTAATTTATTAACAATAATTTTATTTTTAAAAATTATAACTTTTTATGTGTATTATATACAAAATTTTAAAAAATAATATTACACATAAAAAAAATAATTATTTATAATATAAAATCACAATTCACAATTTACAAGAAATACAAATTGTAATAATTTTTTTCTTTTTTACATATTAAATCTTATTTTACATTTTAATTATTATTTTTAATTTTTTTTAAAACTTTATTCCACACTCAAAATTAAACACCCTTTTTTTTATTAAACGAATTTATATTGAGACCTCTCTACATTATAACTGCTCTTTTATACATTTTAAATTGTATCTAAACGTGATAGATTTATAATTTTTTTGTTTGTTTTGTTTTAAACAATACCAATAACACTAAAATAATTTTTTTTTTTGTAATGATAAAAATAAAAAGAAAATGAAAACAAATTAAAAAAGATTTTGAAAACTTATATGTAAAAAAAAAAAATATGTTCAGATAACAAACAAGTACAGTTACAATAATACGTACAATTACCTAATTAAATATTATATTTACATATACTAATGATATGTACAATATACATATGTATCTTTTTTTTTTCCTATTCAATATAATTTAAAAACAAAAATTTCAAAAAAATAATAATAATAATAATAAAAAGTACATTGCGTTAAATTAATTTGGAATGCCTTTGACTAGGCTTTATTATGTCATCATCATTAACATAAAAAAAAAAAAATTAAATAATTTTCATTTCAAATGCAATTTAATTGAAAGATTCGAAAATTAATTATAATTTAATTTTATTAAATTTTTATAATTAAAATCCAAACTATAATTTTTGTTTTTTCTTATCAATTTTGTTTTGATTGTTTAAGTAGATTGTTTGTTTTGCAGTTAGTGTAATTTTTGTTTTTTATTGAATGATATAACAACGTCATATCGAAGGATTCGTTTCAAAATATAATAGCATAAAATTATTGAGAATGTGTATAAAGCGAATACGTCTACTAAATAGTATTGTATCCAACTGAAAAAAATGAAGGAGAAGAATAATAATTAATTTTTTTGTGAATTTAAATTTCAAGTTAGATATTTTTACCTTAAATTTCTTGCAGGAGTTTGTAAATGATATGCTCCATTGTGTCTCAAAACATATTCTGTCCAATAGACAGCCGTTTCTAAGGGTGTTGTACGTTGATCCAAAAGTAGTCTTTGTTTTACTCTAAAATAATTTTGAAAAAAAAACCCAAATAAACTAAAATTTTACGACAAACAAACAAACAAATAAACAAAAAAAAAAAGTTGTAATTACTTGGCTGCACGTCGATATCTTGGATCATGAATAACTTTTATAATTGCTTTATACAGTTTGTCACTTGTTAATGTTTCTAATTGTAATTTAATTGCGAAACCATCTAATTCAGCCTTAGCCGCATTAACATCATGATCACAAAATACTGGCATCGTTACAATTGGAACACCATGATAAACAGTTTCGAACATACTTAATAGACCACCATGTGTTATAAAAGCACGTAATTTTTTATGACCTAAAATATCTTGTTGTGGTAACCAACGACTTAATTTAACATTTGATGGTAAATCATGCATTCCAGATGTAATTCCTTCCCATTTCCATAATACATGATATGGTAAACGTGAAAATGTTTGTATTAACATTCTACGTAAATGTTCTGGCATATTAGCTGCTTTAACAGATGATCCCATTGATACATAAATAAAACCAGATTCACCAGAATCATTTATAAAATCTTCAAGATCTTTTGGTAATGGACCAGCACGTTTACAATGTATACATGCAATTTCAGCAATATTAGGTAATAATGGTCTTGGATATGTAACTGTTGCATGACCATTTTGTAATATAAAACTAACATTTTTTGATATTTCATAAACATGAGGTATTTCACTACCAAAATGTCGTCTTAGAACTGATTGTAAACCAGAAATGATTAACTGAAAAATATTTTTTAAAAATTAATTTACATTTTTATTGAATTTAAATTTTAGAAAAACCTACCGCATGTAAAATATTTGCTGTTAAATGATATCCTGTATTAATTGCTCTTTGTATTAAACTCATATTATCCGTGAATGATGAATAAAATGATGGATTTACTGAAAATGGTCCAGGATTTCCCATCAATGACATACTACCAGTATAAAAACCTACTGTATTTATATACATGAATGGTACTTTGTATTTATATACTAAACTCAAAGCACATTCTGGAAATGTTCCATCAAGGATAACAAGATCAAAACTTCTATAAAGTAATTCTTTGGTTTCAGCATCTTCGAGCATTGATTCACATGACTGAAATGAGAAAGTAAAAATATGCATATTAGAAAAACATTGAAAAAGTGGTAAACAAAATTCTAATCTATAATTCAAATTAAGTATTAAATAATTGTTAATTAACTTTTTTAAAAGTGCATAACACATAAATGGAATAAAAAAAACAGAAAGGTGTGTTTGAACGATATTGAACCATAAAATACGTACAAAAAAATTTTATACGATTTATAACAAAATCACATTTATTTGTATTATTTGTTTCGCAGTGCTAATAATTCATGTAAACAAAAACACATATGCGGTTGCAATAGTTACTGAATAAGAAACATTTTTGTATTGAAAATATAAAAAAAACAGAAAAACAAAAATAATATTAAAATGATTTTAATTTGTTTTATTTTCATATGAGATCAAGGTGAGCTTTTATTTTATAGAGTCAATAGAGTGACTAATTCATTTGGGTGGTTATGATTTGAACATGTTTTTATTTTCAGTTAGACAAAATTTAAGTTGTAACGATATTTTTCTAGCAATAAAATTTAAGTAAAAAAAAAAAGAAAAAAATAAAGAAAACACACCAGCAGTCTAGAAATAAATTCTGTAGACGCACTTGAAGAATATTTTATTTTCTAAATAAAAATCGGTATTTCTTCGTAATTATTTGAATAAATAATTAGATTCTTTGAAGGGCGGCGGTTATAGGAATTCTATTAGAATATCAAATATATGTATGTAAAATTTTATATAAATTTAACTTCCGTTTTGAATAAATTAATTATGTAAACGTATTTGATGCGTTCATAATTGAAAAAATAATTAATATAAAATTAGAAATGTTAAGGTTTTTTTTAAGTAATAAAAATTTGATGGTCGTAACAGAAATTTATGCGAGAAAATAAATTAAATAAATTTTTACTTACTTCATATGGATAACGTATTGCATCCCATACAGGAACTGGCATTTTACCAGCCATTCTTGCTCCTAATAAATCCCAATTTGTATAATTTTGAATATATTCGACCAGGCCAGCTGGTGTGATTTCATGAAGTCCTGGTATTGAAAAATCAGCAGGAAAACCATTTAAAAATGTGATATTATGTCCTCTGGAATAATTTACAAAAAAAAAAGAAAAAGAAAAAAAAATTAAAGGTTGTTGTTGTTGTTGTATTAGTAATAATAAATTTTAGAATATAGAAAAAATCTTTTTCAAATGAATTATCCACAGTTTAAAGAGTAGCCATAATATTTTCTAGAAGTCATACAATTCATTTAATGGTCCTTTCATAATGACACACATGACACAGCTTAATATGTTACAAATAATAATAATAATAATAATTTGAAATATAAAAGTATTTAAATATCACATTATGTCCAAATATACTGTGAATAATTAAAAGTATATATATAATAAAGAAAAAAAAAAAACAATAACATTAGGAAAAACAAAAAAAAAATTTCTTAAAGTAATTCACCTAAATTGGACATAAATGAGACATTACAATATCATGACAACTGTTACTGACGTAATATGGTATAGTAACTAATTTGAAAAACAAAAGCAAAAAAAAACGATTTTGTATTCAAATTAAGTTTGAATTTAATTAAAAATTTTCTTTTAAAAAATTTTACACGGATCATAAAAAATAAATTTTTACAAAGAAAAATTGCAAAAACAAATCGTTTTTTTTGTTTTGTTTGTTGTTGTTATTGTATTGTTTTTTTATTTGTTTTCAACGGAAAGACAATATGTGTTGATGTATATAATTACCACACATACATATACTCAAACAAATAAATAGAGTACGTGTTCATTGATCATTTTAGCCATTTTTGACACAAACATGTTTTTTTTTTTTTAAATGATCATTAAAATGATTTTGTGTTGAAATGATTTAGTGATCATTTTATGACTTTTTTTCTTTATTAGATAATCATTTTTACCTGAATAGTAAAATAATTTGATGTGACGATTAAGTTATTCAAGGTTATTTAGTTTTTCTTTTATTGTTTTGGAAAATATTCAAATAAAATTTGTAGTTACACCGAAAGGATAAATTGTATAATTTTGATTGCTTTCTTCTTTAAATAAAAGGATAAAAATCAGTGCTTAAAAGGATTTTGACTGAGTAATTATAATTTACCTTGATATTAATCCACGTGCTAATTCCCAAAATGGAATTTTATGTGATTTTGTTCCACCCATTGTAACCATTAAAATATCTGCAGACCATGATGATCCTATACTAAAAAATAGTATAAGTCCCAGTGTGAACTTCATTCTGTAAATATTGAAGATAAAAAAGTAATTTTTTAATTTATTTAAAAACAAGAAAATTAATTATTAAAAATGCGCATAATATGTATGTATTATTCGTTTACAAAAAAAAAAAAAAATGAAGTAAAAAAAATTCATTAAGTACTTGAAAAATATTATGGAAATAGATCACAATAATTCTTTGTAATGTTAGTTTTCAAAATATACGTGGGTCGTACAAACTTTCTAATTTAAACTGAATTTTATTATTTAAAAATTGTATAAAATTGAACATAAAATCGTAATAACAAAAATATAATCGTTAAATGATATCTTAAAACGTCCCATTAACCACAATTATTGTAGTCAAGATTTTATCAAATTTCAATAATAGCTATGGCCATTCAATCTAAATCTTCATCTAAAAATTACAAATTACAAAAATTTAAATTGTTTTTCTATACCAAAATAAAATTTAGAATTCGAAAAATATGTTGTTTTTTTTTGTTTTCAATGGAAATACAAAAACAAATTTTCAAATTATGATTTTGTTACAGATATTTTTCTGAATAATTATTTATTTTTGATTCGGTAAATTAATTTCATTAATTATATTAACATTGTGTACATGTACTCATATTTATTGAAATTTCATATACATAATATGGTATCTTTAATTTATACTCGTTTTTTTTCTTCTATATACTATAGCTTATGTGAACCTAATTAAAAATATGAATGTTCAATTAATAAAAGTTTATTGAAAAATACACGAGATACGTTTTAATTTAAATTTAAAATTTAAAAAGAAAAATTACTGCACTTATATGAAGTACAATTGATTTAAACACTTCAAAAAGCTGTTTAATATATGAAGAAAAAAAATATTAATAAAAACGTATTGCATCATTTTAACACAACGTTCGCGTTCATGCAATTTTATGCATGCTATCGATCGATTCATATATGTCATATACGAGTATGTACATACATATATGTACTCGTACATAACATAATGTTTTTTTTTTTTTAAATAAAAATAAAGAAAGTATGTCATAACATAACTTTCTTGAATAATAATTTCATTTTAAATTAAATTGAAAACAAAATGATAAAAATATTTCTTCACAACTCAAACACCATAATAAAGAGAACAGAAAAAAAAACCTTTAACACTTTCAATTAAATAAAGGTGTCCTTAGTAAACTCTATCGGTACAAATTTACTGAAAATTTGTTTTTAAAAAATAATTTAACACTTTAAGTAACACTACATAAGTCTTAAAATTAGATCTAAATTATTCACAAAAAGTCTTTGCAATATCTTATGAAATTTTTTTATTAAAAATCTCAGTTTGCAATTTTCCTGTTTTATTGACCACATGAGACTATGCATGAATATTTCGTTTGTGACATTGTGTAATGAAAATTTCATTTAAGACTGAAAATTATAAAACATTTCAAGAAGTAAAGTAATAGTAAATTAATTTAGTTTTTTTTTTTTTTTTTGCTCTCAAGTATAAATTAAAAACACTAAATGTAATTTGCACTTTAAAAGTGAGAAAAGAAAATAAATTACACTTGCTAAATTTTATCTAATGGTATTTTGAACAAAATCAATAACGCCTAAGTGGTACCATAAATCGGCATTTTTGAATGGTTCCTCATTTTATTTAAAAAAATAATTTAAAATTTAATGGTATTGCGTATTGACGTAAGTAAACAAATTGTTAATTTTTTTTTTTCAATTTTTGGAATTGCTATTTTATTCGAAAAATCTAAATTCATCTAAAAAAACAATAAAAGCATCAATAAACGTAGTAGCCGTAGTAGGGGATGCTTAAATAAAAAAATCTCAAAAAAATAAAAAAAAATTTAAAAATAAAATCCATTACACAAAAAAAAAATAATTTAATAAACGCTGTAAAATTTATGTCATAAAAATGTTTTTTTTATCCATAAACTTTCAAAAAAGCGCACATATTCATAATAAAAAAAAAGTTTGTGAATTTATGGAAAAGAAAAAAATAATGAAGGGCTTTCACCCGTGTGTATACGTTTCAATTTTGTACTTCACTTCCAAAAAAAAAAAAAAAATTGAACTAATTATCTTTAAGTTTACCTTTCCATTAAAAAATGCATTCATTTTTACAACTTACTTTTATTTAAAAACTCGTAGTATTATGTACGTAATTTCCAAAACCAAAAAAAAAAAAAAAAATTGAATTTTATTGAGTTGTATGGACAGGTAGGAATTGGTAAAATGACCTTCGGTTAACTTTTTTTCTTTTCTTTCAAATTTAAAGGGTTTTTAGTACAATGTTATAATAGACCTCTAATTAATGGGATGCTGTGATGAAGTTATAATCAGTCTAAAAGAAACTATCTAAACACATAAGTATTTACTGAACATTTTTTTACTAACTACTTATTCATGCTGACAGTTAATTTTTGAACAATCAACAAAATTCATTGTTTCAGATGGTTAATCAGTGAAGAAAGGTGAAAAATTCACTTGAATAATTCTTTCTCTTTTTCGTTGTTTTTTTTTTAATTTTTATTTTAAATTTTCAGAGATCAAACCAATGAATGTCTAGACACCAAAAATATAAAAATGTTTAACTCTTTTTTCACGCTTCATTATTAACTTTCAAAAAAAAAGCCGAGATTAAATGTACCAAATTATGTAGGTACTTTAAAAAAAAACAGTAAATAAATTGATAATAATTTTTATTTCTTTATTTCTAAAAGAAAAAAAAAAGTTTTAAAGAAAGTCGATAATAAGAAAAAAAAAACATAAAAATTTGTTCATTCAATTGTCTAATTTCACATTGCACACCCCCTTTTTAAATTTAATTTTTAATTTCTCTGAAAAATTATTTTTTTATTTTGTGTGTGCACAATTTTTTAAGTATGCAATTGCTTCCTGATTTTCTTTGTAATTATAAATTTTATAATTTTTTGTAGAAAAGAAAAATCATAATTTTCTATCATACATATTTATTAAAATTATTGTGTGTTCAATGAAAATGTCTTACATAATTTTTGTAACAATTGATAGAAAAAAAAAACTAAATTAATAAAATACTATGTACTCGTATTTTGGCTTTCACTATTTTATTTTACAATTACATATTTTTATTGACTCCACAATTTAATTTTTTTTTTTTTTTAAATTAGTTTTAAGGCTGTCTTTAACATAAAAATTTGTAATATTTTTTTTTGCTCTTAATTGCACTGAAGCAAATTATTTAATTTAAAAAAAAAATAAATAAATAAATAAAATATAACAATTATTTGTCACCTCATAAATTTTAGTTGAATAATATAAACGTCATGTATCCAATTTATTTTCGGTTCATATACCTTAGATTGCAATTATTAAAATAATAAAAAGAAATCATACAGCAAATTTTATGAGAAATTTAATTAATCAGATTTTTTCATTACTTTTTTTCAACTGAATTTTTTTTTTTTTCAAGTAAAAAAGTTTCATTTTATTATGCGAACATTATTTTTCACATAATCTAAAATAAATAAAATTTTGAATTTAGCTTCTTCTTATTTTATCTATTAGCAAAGGTGAAAAAAATGTTTATATGAGGTTTATGAACTTAAGATAAATGGGCCAAGCCAAATTAATGAAAGTGAAAAAAAAAAGAAAAAAAACTTAAACAATAAAATGTAAATAAAAAATTTTCAAAATATAAGTGAACAAAAAAACATACAAATTTTAATTTGGTGGTTTTTTAGTTTATAGCACAAAGTCATCCTATTTTTTTTTTTTTTTTTTGCTTATGCATAAATATTTTTATGAATTCGCCACAATATGTATACTTTTGCAAACATGAATGTCTTTTAAAAGAAGTAAGTAATTCATTGCTGTAATCCACAGAACCGAAAGGTTCATGTCAACCATAATTGAAGGTAAGGTGAATGGATAATAAAAAAAAAACATCTCGACGGTTAATATAATTTTTGTTGCATTATATCATTTCTTAAAAGTAATAAAATGAAAACAATTTTGTTTTTCTTTTTTTTTGCAGAATAACCTAAAAACATAATATAAGTCAAAAATATTTGCAAGAAGTTACAAAAAAAAGGTGGGATATGCAAAAAATACACAAACACATATGTATATATTTCAAAATCTCTTGAATGTTCATCTCAATTTATTTAAAAGGGGGTGGTAAAAGTATAGTATTTTACGACTTACGGCATAATTAACTATAAAAATTATTTACATATAACCTAGTTTTTTTTTTTTTTTTTCTAAATAAAAAAATCTTTTAGAAAGCTGAACAATTAACAAAAAAAGTTTTAACTAAAAACGAAATTTGTTTTAGGGCTTTTAGCTACCTATTATTATTATTATTATTATTCTTGTTATTATTATTTTTATTTCAGAACTATGATCCTTAATTATATCGAAAAGAAGAAAAATTATTATTTAATAAAATTCAGCATTTATGTATTCTTGTTCATTAAAAATACTATACGTATTTAATTTTAAGCACTAATAATTACTTTATCTAGCCGTATTATATAAAGTGAAGAAATATAATAATATTTTATATAAAGGTACATATATTAAGTCGTACATGTACTTTTTCTATCTTCAATATTAAATTTCATCATTAATATTTTAATAATAACTTTAATAATAATTTTAATAAGATCGATAACAAAGAAAATATACATATTAGTGCATATTTTCTTTTTATAAAGAAAAGGCATATAATTGAAAAACTAAAAGTTTATTAATTAAATTATTTTGAGTTTAAAGTAATCTATAAATGTTTTCCCCTTTTTTGTTATTACATCATAAAATAATGGTAATGAACTGAATAGTTCTGTAACTATATAGCGCACTTTATAAAAAATTATTTAAAAAATTTTTCTTTTTTTTAAATTTCTTGAATTAAATTTAAGATTTACGCAAAAAAATGCTATAATGAAACTTATACCATATGAATTATAATTTGTTTATAAAAAAAAAAAAATAAATAAATACTCGTTTATTGAGATGTTGCAATTAGAGAATGACACAATTTTATGTAATATGTAAATAAAAAAAAAAATTGTAATGAAATGCAATTAAAAAATAATTTGAAAGAAAAAAAAAAATCATAAATATTTTCAAAAGATTCAAATTATTCATGAAATATTACACATTCGTTACAACTTTTAGTTTTTATTCAACCTATATTATAATAATTTATTCTTATAGATACATATGTGATAAATTTCATTAAAAATAGAAACCATAACATTACATACATACTATTTACTATATGACAATTCACTCTATTATATATTTTTTTTTTTTTTGTATCTTTTCGAATTTTAATTTACACCGGCAAAGAAAGTACTTATTCGATAAGCAACAAGTTTTAACCATATATTTGTAAGTAAAGAAGAAAAAAAAAGCAGTAAATAATGTAAATTCATGTATATACTTCAATTTTTCTAGAAAAAAAAATATAATAACAATAACAAATACACGTTTTTTTTAAGAAGAAGACGACCTTGACTTCAAAAAGAATATATACAATACATATTATATAAGTGAAAGAAAATCTGTTAAAATAATTTCGAAATAAAAATGTTTGTATATTGAGAGCTGCGTGTGATGTGAACTAAATTAATTATAAAAGATTTGATTATTTTTTTCTATTATTTTCTCGAAAAGTTTGTTTAATAAATCAAAAAAAAATCAAATCATTTGAAAAAAAAAAAAAAACACTCAACAGCATTACAAATTACAAGTACATGTATAATTTTTGATAAACACTTTTCAAGAATAAATTTTTAAAAAAAAATTTAAAAAAAATGAATAAAAATGACACAATTTATTATAATTAATTCAATGTAAGATAGTAAATCTATATCTTAGTATATCTAACACGAGGTATTAACACTTCTTGAGCATAACTTGTACAGTTAAGTAAAATGATGTGTAATTTACGTATAAAAATAATAATTTTATAGTTTGTTTAAACATACTTATTCAGATCTTGACTTCATGATGAACATTTGAAAATCATTTGTAAACTCATTATTGTCACATAAAGCGAATGTATCTTTTTTTTTTCTTTTTCGTTTTCTTCCTAATGGTTCGTTACCATCATCATTGACGTAATTGCCATCATCATCATCATCATTGATAATACCTTTGTCATCACCATTATTACTATTTTTATTATTATTTTCATCGTTGTCATTGTATTATTATAATGTGACTACTATAAGAGTACGAGGTGTTGTACAGGTAGAAAGTTAAGTAAAAAAAAAAAAAAAAGATCCGTTGACTTAATTTGTATGTTTACTGCACATTGAATGCGTAAGTTTTTTTTTTTTTCAATATGATGCAATAAGTTTTATAAATTCATAATAAACGGTATTGCATTGTAATTACATGTTTATAATTGATGATTTTTATGCTTAATTTATTAAAATTTTGAAAAGTAGGTAAATTGAAAAGAATTCAAGATTTTTGTTTTTTTTTTCTTCTGTAAAATGTGTACCTTAATTCATAAAAAATTGATAAATAATTGATTTAAAATCAAGGTCGTTAAGTTTCATTAAGTGTTAAATTTGAAGAAGGTTTTAGTAGTCAAATAATCTTTTGAAAAAAAAAAAATAATAATAATGATAATAATAACAAAACAAGACAATAATAAAAAAAATTGTGAAGTATTTTTTGATTGACTCGAATTCTAAAAAGATTACATATTTTCTAAATTTGCATCTTATGTCCTTTTTTCAAAAAAAAAAAAAAAAAAATCATAAAGGACTTCGATTGATTTGAAAGATTTGTTAGCTTAAAACTCTCAAAAAGTTTTTATAAAACCGGCTTGTAAAACAAAACAAATATATTTATAGATCAGGCTCCGAAAGTATAATCATTCTAGGATATTGCAAATTTTACATTTATCAAGGACGAAAATATTTCACCACATGAAAAATTAAAAAAAATTTTTTTTTTTAATATTTAATTTTTTTCTACTTACATATTTTATTTAAATTAAACTTTTTTTTTTTTACTCAAAACTCATTCAAAATAACAAACACACGACTGTTCAGTACAAAATTTAAACATAAACTGTGAAAATTCTACAATAACATATTCATTTTCATGAATAACGGTGTCTCAACTAAATAAATATATCTATATATTTTTTCATAATTGTTTTTAATTTTTTCAACTTGACCATATTATATTATCTTCATATCAAAAATATCTACATAATATATAGTCTGAGCTTGATGTAAATATTTTGTAAAGTAAAATGTCTGTGTTTATCTAAATCGAAAAAAAAAAACAGATTGAAAATATTTTGACAAATGTTACAATTACACGTTTAATTTGAAAATTATCGTCTAAAACGTAGTAAAAATTTAATTACATTTTGTTTGAAGAAAAAAAAAGTTGGTACAAAATATTTCAAATAAGGAAATTTAAAAACACTTGAACAAATTAAATACTTTGTCAAAATATTTATTGTTTTTTTTTTGTTTTGCCTGATTTTTTTTTTCTTATCAACCCATCAAAAATAATAAAATCCAAACAGAAAATCTATTTTTAATTTACATTTAAATTTTGGAAAATAAAAAATATTATTTGAGTAGAATGTTTTTGAAAAAAAAAATAATAAAAAATAAATAAAAAAGAACAAAAAAAACCAAATAAATAGAAAATAAAAATTAAAAATTGTTGTTAGTAAGAGAGAAAGTCATTTCATTTTTGCCATATGACCCAAAAGATATCATCAGATACCATCATATGTATGTATGTACAATATGTACCTACATATATGTGCATGTATAAATAAAATTTTAACTTGAACTATAGCATCACACGAAAGTTTTACACACACTTCATAAAATTCCGTTTATATTAAAATCGCATCATTTAACACATGTAAATGAAACATATTATGTATGCATATCGTATGCATTACATATTATTTTAAATATTTTAATTTAACCGCTTCAAGTATATAAGTACTTATTAAAAGTAATTAAAATTGTAATTAAAAACAATACAAATTTCTTCTTAGTTAAATCATTGTAAATTATTGTTTTAATTAGACACATAAGTTCAAAGGTGCTTCTCAAATTACATACTTACATTAAAATTTTTCTTTAATTTCCTTTCTAACGGCTGCTGTATTGTTGATGTTGTTTATATATTTTTTTCTTCTTCCTCGTCTTCCTTTTTTTGCGTGAAACTCGAAATTTTTTTCGTATGGGTTTTTTTTTTGTAGATGTATAAAAAATTGTAAAGTATCACGGGAAAAGTTTTTTTTTTTTCTTCTATTTTTATTTTATTTTTTATTTTTTTTTTTTTTTGGTAATTGTTATTGCAAAATAATAATGTCTCACATATCCACTAAAACAATTATTTCAGCAGATACTTTTTATTCTCACAAAAAAAAAAATTATTGAACAATAATTTTTATTGGATATATTTTACAATTTTTAAAAACAACAATGATTTTTGTTTTAAAGGAAGAAAAAACAAAACTTAAAAAATTTGTTACAAATTATTTATTTTTTTTTTATTCACAAAATGTAATTGTTTATTATGTATTACCGCAAATGATTTGTTATTATGATTGTTGTTATTTTAATTGTTTCTTTTAAGTTTTTATTAAATATCTTTCTTACATATATGTATGTATACAGTTATATTGATTACATTTCCGATATAATTTTATTTCTGCTTCGATGAAATATTTCCGATATATCGGAACCGGATAGCTATTCATAGTATGTATATATAAATATGTATGTTTTTTTTTTATTTCTTTAAATATTCACTCACTTTATGTTGAACTCTTTTTGATTTTGTTTTACTTTTATTTTTTATTTTTTGCTTTTGCAAGATATAAGTTGCACACACAAAATATATATTATAGAGATAAGAAAATGAGAGAAATAAAATAAAAGAAGAAGAAAATGAGGAAAAAAATGTAAAGTTTTATATATGATACTTATGTATATATGTATAATATTTAAAAGTCTGATTAATAAATTTCACTTTCTCTCTTATTTTTTCGAATTTATTTGCATTACAAATAAATAAAATATGAGACAATCAAAAAATAACAATATTAACAAACAACAAGAAAAAATATGTATATGTGTATCTTCAGTTTTGTTTCCTTTTTTTTTATCAAACCAAAAAAAAAAAAAAAAAAATTCATATAATATCACACATAATCTGTAAAAAGAAATAAAAAAAAACATAACAGAAAAAAAAATCAAAATATTACATCATTCATTACAATGAATTATTTATCTTTGTAATAAATTACAATACATTTTTTTTTGTTCGTTTTTTTCTTTTAAATTTTTTTTTTTTTTTTTCATAAGTTATTCACATGATTAAGAAAATATTTAAGGTGACAATTAGTAATTGTTAATTTAAATAATGAAAAAATGATCTATCGTAAATGATTAAGTGAAAAATGAGGAAAAAAAAAAAATAATGAAAAATTCAGCAAATAAGAAATATACTCGTAAATATTAGAAAATATGTATAAAAATAAAAAAGTTTCAATTAAATGAAAGTTAGATACATCATCATAATATGCTTTTTTTATATTGTATAAATGATACACCTTCATATAAAATGTATCTTTTTTGTTTGCACAAAGATCACGGTCAAACTTTCTTTTATACTTTTAACAAAAAAAAAAAAAAACACGATTCATTTTTAAATAAAAAGAAACATAAGAAAAATTAATGTCAACGACATTATCTACTTTATTTACAAGTAAATATACGAGTACGTTATGTATGTGTAATTATTTCTATTTTAATTAATAATTTACTTATTATTTTCTTCACAAGTTTTTTAATTAATTCGTAATATATATAAAAAAAAGTAATTCAAAAAAATTAAATTGAAAAATAAGTACTGGAAAAATTATTTATGATATAATTTATTAAAAAAAAAAAAATTAAGTAATTTTTTGTTTAATTATGTAAAAAAAAAATTTTTCGAATTTCTAGAATTTAAAGAAATGGGTACCTTCAATTAATTAAAAAAAAAAACTAATTCGCTAATAGTGAAATAATTTTCAAATTACATATCACAACAATTTCTGCACTTAATATTTTTTTTACACACATCCAGTCAAAAAAAATTACTACAAACTTATAAAAAATATATATTTGTTTATTTTATTACTTTTGCAATTACACATTCAACTTCTTTTAAAATAGCAAAAAAAAAACCCACTATTTATCTACATGCACACTTTAAAACTAAAAATAATCATTTTTTAAATTTACAACGTTACGCGAAAAGTCTCCAAGAAATTTCGAAAAAAAAAAAATACGAAGAAAATTGTTTTATTCCATGAAAATGCTCCTATGGAATTTTATTAAATAAAGAGGGTGGTGGTGGTGAATGAATTCAGCGAAAATTTTCAAATGGAATAATATCTATTTTCAGCTATTTCATACTTTTTTTTTTGTATTTTTAACAAGTATAAATTAAAGAAAAAAAAAACAAACAAAAATAAAACAACACTTTTTAAATACTTTTAAAATATTTTTCTTGGAAAAATTTAAAGTGAGTGTTATATGTTAAGTTACACGTAATACTGTAGCAAAATGTATATAAATAATATATTTTTTTTTTTAAATATAAAAAACAGCCTAAACCCCGCTTATAATGTTACTTGTTTGTGGTACATTTAAAATCAAATATACATTTTCATTTGCTGCACAACAACAATTAAATGTAATGTAATATGTCTTCATAGAAAATATACACTTTATTTGATATATCAAAGTTAAAAAAAAAATTTATAATAAAAAATATTTTTTGCTTAAATATATTTTACCACTAAACTCAACCATGTGTATGCTTCTTACGTGATTTCTTCGGCTAGTAACTCTTTAAATGGTGGTACATGATGATGTTGATGATAATGATGATGGTTTATAATGTTGGTGGTATCTTTAATTTTGCACTTTACTATATATGTATGTATATATTAATTTTTTTCATTTTCATTTAAGTTGTTGTGTGATGCATTCGATCAAATCAAAATAGTAACCAAATATTATTCGAAGAAAGTAACGGTCGCTTAACGTGAAAGGTGAAATGAAAAAGAGATAGTTGTCATAGTTATGGAGAGCGGATTTTAAAAAAAAAATTTGAAATTTAAAAAAAAACGCAAGATGGTGGGAGAAAAAATTTATTTTTTTTTGTTGTTTTGCAGTAGCCATTCGAGTTATAATGTTTGGAATTTAATTTTTTTATTTCTTGTTTTTTTTTTTTTTTTTTTTTTTTTTTTTTTTTTTTTTTTTTTCTTTTTTTGCATTTTAACACATAGCTACTCACATTTATGCGTAATCAAAAAATATTGCATTCCATGGTAGCAGTCAAGTGGTAGTGGTAATAGATATTATAGTGCCAAATTATATTTTGAATTTGGTTAAAACTAGTATTACCAATATTGTATAGAAGTTCAAACAAATCTAATCTAGTTTTACAAGTTTGAATTTTTTTTTTTCTCTAATTTTTTTTATTTTTTTTTATTTTATTTAATTTATTTTAAACTCAGTTTTATGTTTCAGAGAGGTAGCTATGAAATTTTTCTCAACATATTGAAGTTTATACAGTTTTAGCAGGTTTCAGTATCATATATGATCGCGGCTAATACATCATATCAGTTTGAAATTGTGGAGAAAAGGAAAATTTATTGTATTTTATTTTATTTAACTGAATCAAAAAAGTCTCCCAGAAATTCGTTGAATATATGGATGGAATCTACTTTTTAAATATGTACAAGTAAAGTATTTTATTTTCATACATAAATTCAAATATATTTTTTCAAAAAAAAAAAATGATTATTTTCAGTCAACAAGATTTTCATCAATGTGAATTGTGAACTAATTAATTGAAGTATCAAGTAGCAAATTTACAAGTACTTGCAATCTGATTTTTTATAAAATGCTGGAGCTGTAATTAATTTATGATTTTTAATATAATTTTTAAAAACAAAAAAGTTTTAATGAATTCACTTTAATTGCCACATGCTTAACACATGAAAAGTTCAAATTAAAAAGAATAAAGAATAAAAATTTACTGGTTTATTTTTAGTTTAAAATTAAGAATTTAATTAATTTCCATAGTAACGAGTGGTTTTAACTATACCTACATATATGATACAAATAACATGTGTTTTTCAAATTTTAGTTTTCGCACGCAATTAAAATATGGTTTTTATAGTTTTTTACATTTTATAAATTTATTTCACTATTTTGTCCAGTATTTTATTCAATTAAAATTTTGTTTTCACAGAAGTTTTTTTTACAAACTGAATATTCTAGGAAATTCAAACAAACATTTGTTAAATATATCGAAAGGCTTAGTTAATGTTTTTGATGAAAAATTTAAAATTACGGAAAGGAAGTAAAAAACGAAAACAATTTGTTGAAATTTATTTTAAAAAAGCCTTTATGAAAATAATTTCTTAATTTTAAAACTTTTATGATAATTTTATTAAGCTTTGATATTTTTTAGTTTTAAATCAATCAAATAAAAACAAAAAGTATTATTGTACATACAATATTTGTTTTAGAATAAAACTTAATATTTATTCAAAATTTTTAGCGGGAAAATTTTTAAGAACAAAAAAAAAAAGCCGACAGTAAAACCAAAACAGATTTTTAAGCGCATGACAATGAAAAAAAAAACAGATTTTACTTACCGCTTTGATGGAATTCATAAAAAAAAGTGAAAGTTTCGTTAAGTTTATTTATTCTAAATGATTCCTTATATATATACATACATATATGTATAAATGCATCCTTCATCTCTGTTATCCTATACATATGATTTTCAAAAATCATCTGTACAAAGATTTTTGATATTCTAGTATAAATATATCAGCAAAAATAAAATGGTACTCAGTTTAATTTTGATTGTCCTTTCGTATACAGTTAAAAAACAAATTTAATATACGAGTAGATACAAATATATTTTATAGAAAAATAGATTATAAGTACATAAGATTTTAGATGTGTGTTAAATTTAAAGAGTAGTTTCCGCGGCCACATAAATTAAAAATACAAAAAATAAGTAATTTTTTTTACGAAAAAAAATTTTAAAAATAAAAATATTATACAACCTTAATGAAAAAATTTGAGAAGTAACAAATTATATATTTAAACGAAAGTATCTAACAGTTAATGAGAAAGTAAATCTAAACATATTTCTAACATAATGTAATTCTTATAACAGTTGATACAAAAAAGACGTGAACAAAAAAAATATAAAATTTGAACACAAAAACAAATTCAAATTTCGAATACATTTTAGTTAGATTTTTTTTTTACATTAGATAGAACTAAAAGACTAGAATATGTAATAATTTTCAATCTATTCAAACTGATGTGTGAATGTTTCTAAAAAAATTCAAAATATTTAAATTTACATATTATGTATTATTATATAGAAATTTTAAATAGAAAAATTAACTAACAATGAAAAATATTCTGTCATGTGTAAAATTAAATTTTAAAACAATACATTTTCTCATATCAAAAATAATAGATGAATTTTTTATAAAATCGTATTTAATTTGTTTATTTTGTTTGAATATTTAAACATGTGAAAATTTTAAATATTTTTTCTACATGATATGAAATAATAAATTTTTGAATGTGAAACTTTTAAAATGAATAATTTCGTACAATGGAGTACAGCAGTTAAATGCATATTTAAATGAATTATGTATTATGATGCTTCATATATTCCATGGTGTATAATATAATTTTAATTATATTAATGAAAATCAAATAATTTTCAGGTGGGTAATTCGAAATTAATGTATTTTATGTGTTAATTTAACAATTATTTCGTTTAACATTGTTCTAATTTATAATTTTATTGAATTTTAATTTAATTTTGTAATACATATATGTATAATTTCAAATTTTGTACCATATGTTTTATGATAAGGATTTTTTATCTTTTTTTAATGTTAGGTATTTATTGAAGTTTATTTTTTTAAATTTTATTCTAAAAACTACTGTAATACTTACAAGTAATTTATCAGTAGGATTTTTCTTTCCTTATATTTTTCTAAATTCTTGTGCTAAATCCAGGAAATTTTTGAATTATAGCCAAAAAAAATTTATTCTTTAAAATTATCTTGTGGAATTTGTCGCATCACAAATAACACATAATTCTTAATGTCAACAATTTTTTTTTTTATATATTTCTACAATAAATATAAATTATCGATGAAATGAAGGAGAAAATTGTTAAACGACTTTAAAAATTTAAAGTCTTGTTCTCTCTGGATATTAGACATTAGTACAAATAAAACAATCATGATAGAACATCCTTTGCGAGTTTTTGTAGACTCAAATAATTTTCTTTGAAAAATCACAAGAATTGGAAAAATTGATTTGAATTGATAAAAAAAAATTATTTACGTGAAAATCTTCAACTATTTTAGAAATTTCAATGATATATCAGTAAAGGATCATATTGAAGCTTTTATGAAAAATATAAGATTTTCCAAAAATCAAAATTCAATTGACAAAGTTCAACTAAAAAATGTTCAACTTTTTTTTTTTTTTAATTCAACTATATGTCAATATTGGCGATTACTTGTTAAAAATAATTATTTATAAAAATATTCGAACATAATTAAATATTTTTTACACTACAAAATAAGGAGTGTTCGAACAAAAGGTAACATTTCCATCGATGCTTTTTTTTCAGAAATCACTAAAATGTGATCAAAAGAATTAGCTTTTTTTTTTAAATATTATGTTTATACAGAAATATACATTGAAAAAGTTACCTAACAATCACTGTTTTGCCCCTTTAGAAACTTTCATATTAATGGAGATAACTGAGTTTGAAATTTGGAATTTTGTTAGAAAATCTTCGAAAATGTTACAAGAGGTATATTCGTTTTTTTATATTCGAATTTTTTCTTAAGACAATAGTATAGACATTATCCTTACAATTATTATTTTTGATGGTTTGAAGTAAGTCTGACCCATAGACATAAATTAATGATTAATATTAAATGTATAGGAGAATATCACTTTTTGTTATAACTATGTTCCTTTTTGTTCGAAAACCGACATTTAGACTCCGTTTTTCTAGGGGAATTCTTACTATTTGATACGCCAAATTCAATGTAATGTATTCTATGTGCAAAAATTTTTTAACTTTTAATCAGAATACAAAACTTTTGTTTTTAAATTGAAAATTTATCGGTACAAAAATTACAAGGTGACTGAAGACTATTCTTTTAAAACTTAATTATTTTTTCTTAACTTTCGAAACTTTTCAATTTATACATTTTTCTCACAATTTTTTATCTTATCAATTCGTTCATTCAACACATTTTTTTTTTTAAACTGTTGAATGATAAAAGTTCATATTTCTCTGTTCTATACAAGTGCATTCTACATACATACATACATACTACATATTATGCATATGTACATATGTGTACAAGAACATTGAAAGTTTATGAAAATTGAAAAATTTCTAATTGATTTTCTTTTTTTTCAAAAAAACAAAAGTTTGTTTGTCTTTATTTTCCAGAAAACACCTCTCTAGTCAATAATTAACCATCAAAAACATAAATTTTGTTTAAAACAACAAAAAAAAAAAAGTTGTTGTTGTTTTCGATAAAACTTTTCGTTACCTATTTGGTCCTTTAAAAAATTTATAAATGGGTGATAAAAAAGTTAGCAGAAAATAAAAACAAAGAGAAAAAATGAAAGAACAAAGAAAAATCTACATGAAAGGTGTTTTACTATAAAAATATTATTTTACAACCGGATTTACAAATGGATTGCTGTCACATTTTTCAAAAGGATAAATAAAATGTAAAAAAAAAATAACTTCAGGTAATAACCAAGGAAAACTCAAGGTTAGTTAAAAGTTTTTCTTTTCAGTGTTCACTTTTTTTTTCTTTTCTTCAAATCAATATAAGAAGAGAATGTGAAGAAACAACAATTTATTCCATAACATCATTATACTTATATACAATGATTATATATAATTTTTATGTACATATGTATACATATATACATATTTGAAAATAAAACAAAGAAAAGGAGTAATTTTTAAAATTGCTGCAATTCAATTGCAGTTTTTGTTTATTTTTCTTGTTGGCTTTTGTTTTCTTCAATTTGTTCTTTTTTATGTCCTTTTATCAAGGTCGATTTTAATATTATTGTATGTATACATGTGTGATATGGTATTGCAATTCATTTTGTTGAAAGTGATTAAGAATTCACGCAATATGAATAATATGAAATATGAGAATAAATTATTATGTGTCAATTTTGTATTCGTACACGTAATAGTGTTTACTGTTTCCACTTAAATGAAATAGAGTACGATTATTGGGGTATTGTATGTCATTGATAATAAGTTTATTTTTCTATTTATTATCGGTAATCACCTAAATGTTGCTTTTTGCAAAATACTAAAAAATATAATAAAAATTTTTTCTGTCATACATGCAAATACCGTTTCAGGTATGGAATACGAACCGCTAAATTTTTGGTCACGTTAAATCCTTGTGTTACTGATTATAATTTTATGTATTTTCAATTTATGATAATTTGTTGCATTTAAATAATTTTTCATCATCCAGTATCTTTTCGCCAACAGCTAAAATCAAATTTCTAGTAAAGTGTCTACAAAATTTTGTCGCTGGTATTTCGACAAATATATACGATCCAAACCAAGCTTTGTCAATGGATCATACACGAAAAGAAATTTAAAAAATCTTATCCTGTTAACTTGAATTCTACTGATAAGATTTTTATTATATCAAAATATTATTTTATTTTTTACGTGCCTTCTTTTAACAGTTATTTTTAATTTTCATTTTTACTCGTGCATACTCATAAATAAAAATTGTAATTATTATTCAATAAATTATTTTTATGTTGTATCTCTTCCTACTTTTTTGTCATCGTGTGATTTATGACACGATACAAAAAAAGAAGAAAAAAAACGAAATATCCACCCCACTATTTTCTCTTCAATATTTTTATCTTTTTCATTTTTCCCAGATTAAATTGATTGAATATATGATAGATAGGTATATGAAATTTTAATAGTTTTTCACTTTTTTATGAAAAATTTTATGAATATTTCTTATTTATTGATTAAATTTTTATGTTATTTTTGTATTTTAATAGCTGACTTTTTTATCTTTAAATCAATTTTTAATCATTTTGATGCACAAAAATTTAAATTGATTCAAATCTTAATTTTAAAGTATCATACAAGAAAATTTAAATGAGTAAAGATACAAAATACTTCTGAAGACCTTAGTAAAAATTTAAACAATAGATAAAACCTTCAAAGCAAGTATGTTTATTAATTAATTCACATCCTTCTCTTTGATATTCCCAATATTACAATTTAATTGGAAACTCAATCTATTTAAAATAATTAATCTTAATATGTTGAATAATAAATCTTTTTAAGTTGTATCTTTTTTCCTTGGAATATATAGTTCATTATAATGAATGACTTTTTCTAATTAACATGATATTGTTTAAATAAAAGTGAAATCATTAAATAAATATTTAAAAACAACTCTTAGAAGGATCTATAATTGTTTATTTTATTGTATTTTAAAAATTTCGTTTTTTATGACTATCATATTTCTAATAAAAGAAACTTTTAAATATTCAAGATATTTGTAGAAAATTATAATTTACCTTATATTATGATTAAATTACAAAAATAGGATATGAATTCAATGAATAAAGGACTTTCAATTATACGTATGAGCTTATCTCACATTTCATTGAAATTTATTATTCAAAGCATACGTCTTCTTTTTTAAAGAGCCCTTAATAAGAATAATTGTGTATGATCTTTTGAAGTTCTCACATATATCCTTTAAAAATTTGAAAGTTAATTTTCTTCGAAATCATTGAACCCAGAAAATTGTTTAAAATCAAGTCAACCAACCTTTAAAATAATCTTTTTTCTCTTAACATTTTTATTTTGTGAAACTCAATTACATATACATATGATGTCTTAATAAAAAAAAAATATAAATTTTATTTCATACAAAAACAATGTAAGTAACTGTACATTTGTCTCCATTAATGTTTTTATGTTATAAACAAACATTGTTTTTTATAAAAGTTTTTTTATTTAAAAATATAAATTAGCAGATAATTCGTTCAAGCAAAAAATATTAAGAAAAATAAAGTTCGAAAAAAATAAAAAAGTATGTAGGTAGTAAATAAACTTTGTCATTTTAAGTTTTAAAAGCATAAATATTTTTAACACTTATCAAGGACATATTTGTATCTTAAGATGATTTAAAAATTAATTACGTATTTAAAATATCAAAGTATGTGTCTAAACTTGACCTTACATCCTACACAAATTATTTGTAGTGAATTTTCACTAATAACATTATTTACTTTCATCATCTTTCATTTTATGGACTGACTTAAGAGAATTAAATTAATAAATACCCTTATTCTTTTGTAAGCATTCTACATGACTCACCTTACTGTACATACATACATACATTATACATATATGTATAATTACATTGAATTGAAGTGTAAATATCACGTGCATTTGAATGATATACATAAATATCACGTACACATGATAAAACTCACATGTACAACACATAGATAACATTTATTATAAATCTTATGTTAAATTGGTAAAGTATCTTTAAAAATGTCAATTTAAATTTGACAATCTTTAATTTATTCAAATATAATGTGCGTAATCATGTAATGTATATTTCAAACGCATTCAAGTTTAATGATTAATTTTGATGTGTACTATTAAGATAATATAATGTTCTTTTTAATTCATTTAGAACAAAAATTCAAGTAGAATGGAAAATTTCTGAGTTTATATCGAATTTTCTAAATTTATTTTCAATTTCGATTAGCAAAATTACATGAAAATGTAATGTTAATGAACTTGATAAGTTTTTACAAGTAATATATGCACATAATGAACAAATGATACATGCGAAATGGATTCAATAGGATGGAACTAAATAGAAAGTGACATATTTGACTTCTAGTGTATTGAAATATTTTATTCTTTCAAAGCTGAGTAAAAATTCTGTAAATGTAATGTACTATAATCGAATTTAGATGTTTATATGCCATAACAAATAGCTCTTTCTTTCTTTCGACAGACACAAGTATGTTCTCGTAAAGATATCATTTTTTTTATTGATAACTTACATCGTTAGAATATCCTTTTACTGATTTTTTGTAGTAAATCTAATTGTGGTTCGTTTGCTTTTGAATTATATATACATTGCTTTTTTCAATCACTAAAAATGTTCTTATTTTATTATTTTTATATATTTATATTTAGAAATTCTTTTTTCTCTACTTTTTACTATTAATATGACAAATTGGTAGATATGACATATTCTTCGTATGATAATAAAATTTAAAAAAGGACTAATTTTAATATTTATTTTTCTTCAGAAAAGTCACGTATATACATTATCTACTGTTATAAGGATAACATAAGAACTCTTGAATACTATAAAGTGTATTTGTTATCATCGACATGTAAAAAAAGTAGTAACAAAAAAAAAATCAAACTTTTTCAGGTACATATACATGTATGCATGCAAATTTCTTTATTCTTATTTTATTTTTTTTATTTTTGCAATGAAAAAAACATGCTGCCACAATAATCAGATCATCATATAAAATCATTTTTCATACATGTATGAAAAGTTATTCTTTCGCATCGGAAAACATGTTTTAAAATTGAGCAATATGTTTCATTAAAAAAATAAATTACAATATAAAATTCTCCATTTTTTGTTTTTTGTACTCAAAGTATTTCAATTGAATTTAATTCTTTTGTTCTTTTATTTTTCAGAATAAATTTTTTTACGAAAAAAAAGAAAAATATTTTCTCATGAATAAAAATGGACAACGAAAATATAACAACGAATGCAATTATTGAAAATAATAATGGAGAAGAGATCCTTATGGAAGCATGGGGTTATCATTTAGCAGCTGTTGTATTATTACTTATTGGTATTTTTGGATTTACATTAAATTTATTTGTAATAATTATGATGTGTAAAGATGTACAGGTAAATAAAAAAAAATACTTTATTTTTTTTTCTCAGTGAATTGACAATATTTGAAAATTTAATAAATCAGAAAATCCAAGAATAATGTCGTTGCAATAATATAACACCCCCAACCAATAAAAACAAAATTTGTATTTGTAATAATTTTTTATAATGAATTCTTGTTTTCGAATTAAAATAGATAATGAAATTGAATAATCTAAAATTATTATAAACTAATTTTACGTACTGAAAGCACAATTTTCTACAGTTATTTTTAACCAAAATACAATACACATATATTATTTTACAAGGTGTGACACATACATATGTGTAACTTGATTTTTAAAATAAAATAAAATTTGAGAATACTAAATAAAACTTTTTTACAATACATATGTATTTTATACACACACATATGTACATATTTATATAGAAGTCATTATGTATAAATCAATTATCCTATAGAGCAGAAAAAAAAATGGTTAATTCATGTGAAGTAATTTTTCCAATAAATTATTATTATGAAGGTTTTGTCCAAAAATAAAATAATTAATTAAAAAATACCCAACATATTGTTTTTTGGCTTTTTATGGATTCAATTCAATTTTCATATTGATCATTCACAATTTTAGTGTGAAAGGTGTGTTTTTTCTTTTTTATTTCCTTTGGAAAAAAAAACAATTGATTGATTCTTTATTTTTTTTTTTAAATTGAAACTGGTTTGGAAATTATTCAATTCGAATTAATAAATTAGATTTCGTGATTTTCTTACACTTGAAGAACTAGAGGCTTTTGCTCTTAAGGCATAATAGAGACACAATTTAAAAAAGGATCTTAATCCAATCATTTATCCAAATAAAAATCAATAACATCTTGTCCTTGCTCCTTAAAAAATTTTTTTTGGAAGTGAATGCATTACTTTTTATTTAAAAAAAATTTGGAAAAAATTCCGAACGACATTATTTAAATTTATTTAATTTTTTAAGAATTCATGTACAAATGTTAGTAGGTAAATACAGCGATATTTATGGAAAAAATAAATGAATTATGTCAAATGCAGATGCAATTTTAAGTTTAATTATTTTCTTCACATTTTTTTGTCTCGAAAATTATGAATTTTAGTTTATTAAAAAAATCAAACAAGTTTGCAAGAAATATTTGTAACGATGTTTTTTACATAATATCAGCAATACTTTATTTGCAATTTTTCTTGTAACAACTAAAATGTGATTTTCAATTTAATTTCAATTAAATAAAACCTTTTTGGTAGAAATTACATTTTTTTTTTTTTGTAATTTTATTTGATTGCATGTTTTATGATAATTTCATTAGAAATAAATTATTACTAAAATTTGTTTTTATTTGAAACAAATTGTGTGTGTGTACTTAATTCAGGATTTGTATTTTAACTAAATTATGTGTAATAGAATTTTTAAAGAACTCTTATTTTAATATCAATTTGAATGTAGGCAGATTAGTTTAAATGAATAACGATAAAATGGTATGAGTGTTGAGAAATTTTTTTTGTAAATTTTTTATTATTTCGAAATAGGAAAATGATATTGAAAAACTGAAAAAAATTAGTTTAAAATTTGAGAAAAAAAAAAATCTGTAACTACATTGAAATTGTGAATTTTGTTAAATTTATTTTTTCAATAGTTATGGACACCAATGAATATAATTCTATTGAATTTAGTTTGTTCAGATTTTTCTGTGTCAATATTTGGTAATCCTTTAACATTGACTGCTGCAATACATAAAAAATGGATTTTCGGTAGAGAAATGTGCATAGCATATGGATTTTTTATGGCTCTTTTAGGTTAGAAAATTTTATGATTTCTAGTCGAACTTTAAAAAAAATTCCTTGATTAATTTGATTTTTTTTTATTTTCCACAGGTATAACATCTATAACAACATTAACTGTACTTGCATACGAACGTTATTGTCTGATTACATATCCTTTATCATCGAAGACTATTAACAAACAAGGAGCTGTGATTTTGATAGGTTTCATATGGATTTACTCTTTAATATTAACAACTCCACCACTTTTTGGATGGGGAGCATATGTTAATGAAGCTGCAAACATAAGGTGATTTAGTATAAAATTTTAAATACATATATGTACATATACTCGTATTTAGGATAGATATTAATTTTTTACAGTGTAAAATTTTACCTTTATCTTTGCATACTTACATGCACCTGTCAAATATAATTAATTAATCACACTGAATTTTCCTACGATTTTGTTTATTTTTTGTTTCTATAAAACATAATCGCATAAAAGAAGCCAATAATTTCTTAAATTTTCTATTTTTAAAAACGATCTTAAATTTAAATTCAAAATTTAAGAGAAAATAAGTTTTTGACAAATTAAGCTTAATAAATTTCTTGAAGAAAAGTTTTCTTGTACAAATAAATGTAATAATAAATGTCAGTTGAATTTATGTGAATATGTATATATGCACATTGCACATACATAATAAATTCAAGAAGGAAATTGATTTCCTTTAAGTTAAAAAATATTCTGGAAAAGTCTAAACAAACAAATTTTATTTTATATAATATACAATTTTCATGTATTACTTTTGTTTACCGTAAATCATTGAGTACATATTACAGTTGGCTGAAAAATGTACTAACAGTTGCCTTAAAACAAAACATATACATATGTACATTATTCATTTAAAAACAAAACAAAAAATTTATCATATCCTTAATATTATCTATACCACAATAAATTGTACAAAACAATAACTTTTTTATTCTAGATTTTACCTTATTTTTTTGTACATATTTTTCTTTTCCTTTTAATGTTTTTCCAGTTGTTCTGTGAATTGGGAATCAAAAACATATAATGCAACATCCTATATTGTTTTTCTTTTTATATTTGGTCTAGTTTTACCAGTTTTTGTCATATCTTATAGTTACATAAAAATTATTCACACCATGAAACAAGTAAGTTTAAATATAATTACAGTTTCAAGCACAAAAAATTTATTTCTTTCTTTTTGGAAAATTTACTACATAATTGCACTTATTTGTTTCAAATTTAAAAGAAAAACACAGACGAAATATTAATTTTTTTTTTTACTAACCACATGAAATAAAATAGAATGCCAGTCGTTTAGGACGAATTAGTCCGGCTGAAGGACGTGTTACTTGGATGGTAGCTATTATGATTTTGGCATTTTTAATTGCCTGGGGTCCATATGCAACTTTTGCTTTAATCGAACAATTTGGACCACATGACTTAATTAGTCCAGCAATGGCTGTTCTACCAGCATTAATTGCCAAGTCAAGTATATGTTATAATCCTTTAATATACGTCGGATTAAATACACAAGTAAGTTAAATTTCAAATGAATATTATACGTTATGTTATGCTTAAGTAAAGTGAATTTTTTATGAGATATGTTATAGTTTTCATATTATGTAATTCAATAATTATAAATTTAAAACATGAGAACAACAAATTATGGTATAAATTTTCAAATATTGTTTTTAATTGTGTTTTTCGTTTAAAGTTTTATTATTCTTTTGTTTTTATATTGAACTGAAAATACATAAGTTTATACATATTTCATATGTTTTTGTTGTAGAATATCTTTTACTTCCTTTTACAAAATATAATTTCTAAAATGACACAGTGATATGAAAGATAAATATTTTTAATTTTTTTAAATTATTCTGTAGAATTTTTCATTCTTTAAATTCTTGTATTTTGGTGCATGTGGCTTAATAAAATTTTATATAAATAATTTGATTTTACATCTTTTTAATTGAATTTGTTTATTTGAATTTAAAAACAATTTAATTTTTTATTGATTTTCAATTAAAAATTTTTTTCTTATCTAAATATAGTTCAGAACATCATGGAAAAGGCAAACAAAAAAAGAATCAACTATAATTGAAACAAGTACACATCAAATAACAACACATCATCCTAATGATTCATTGAATTTATGTAAATCGAAAATAATTCAAAATTCAAAAGGAAAATTTTCGAAATTTTTACGTAATAAATCAAATGAGAATGATCCTGATGAACAAATTCATAATAAAAATAATTTAAATATTTCATCAGATAAACGAAATACAAAAAATAAAATAATAATTGAAAATTCAAATATGAAAAATGAAGAAAAAGATGATATTGAAATTAATTTGGACCATGAATTAACTGTATTCAATGAGGGAAAATTGAAAATTAATAAAAAGAATTCATACCAAACGAATATTCGTTAATTAAAAGTGTATACGTAAAAAGAATATTTTTGATTTATATTAAGCTAATTTTAAATAAAATATCCACTTATTCATATCATACTTTAAAATTTAAATAAATTAATTTCTAGTTAAAATTGGGAATAAGTTCTAGCTAAATGAAATAAGTATTTTTTAATGAAAGGACAACAAAAAGAAAACAAAATTTTAGGTCATAATTTAATTTTATGTTTCAAGATTAAAAATTAAAAGTTAATTTAGAATATAAAAAAAATTATTAGTTAAGTCCTTTATTTCAATTAATTAATAATTCAGTTTATCTACATATATATAAACTGTTTTGTATTAGATATTTAAAGATATGTATGTATTTTGATAATTTAGAAAGCAATGATACGTTTAACAAAAAAAAAAAAAAAATATCCATACAGAGCCAAATAAACAAAATCTGGAAAAAAAAAAAAAAAAAAAGACTTTTTCGAAGGATTTTTTATTAAAATTATAAAAATAAAAAACAAAATTTAAAGGATTTGAAAAAACAAAGTTAAAAATGTCAGAAGTAGTGTGAGAGAAAAATTTTATACCGCTAAAAAGAGATAAAAACACAAAAAACAAAAAAAAAAGAAACGTAATTCCTGTGTATTTATATGTAGGTATAGGTAGTGATGAAAAATATCGATTTATATTTGATTTGTAAGAAGAGAAAAAAATACAAAAAAAGAAAAAAAAAAAAGGTACAAGGAAAAGATCATCATAATGTGTAAGATATAAATTAAAGCACAAATAAAACAATTTTTATAAACAAGAAATTTTTATTAACAAAAAAAAATTTTTTTTTTCTTTCTCAATTAAAGTTAAGTAATTAATAATTGCAACTGTTTGTGTTAATTATTTCAAAAAAATGTTTTTGAAACATGATTTTGTAGTGAACGGTGTCTTTTTTGTAAATTTCTTATTGAATCTATATCACATTTTTCTCCCTTTTATTTCACCAACAATCTTTGCGATTATGCTTACTTCCAAGCTAAAATCCAAAGCTAACAAAAAGAAAAGAAAGAAAGCTTTTCAACAAACGATTATGTCAATTAAAATAATTTTCAAAATTATAGTGATAATTTTTATAAAAGCATTTCAATACGAGTATTCAATTAAAAAGTCGGCCGCAATTATGAAATTTTTTGTTTATTTTTAAATTTAAAAAAAAAAAAAAAAAAAAAATTTGATATAAATAATGTGTGTAATTCTAAATATATTTAGATAAGATATATGTACCTCATTTTCATGAATGTCAACTAAATTAGTAATAAATAAATAATAATATGTAAATAGTTATGTATTTAGAAAAATTTCGTTTTTCATAAGTAATTAATTTATGAAGTATACATAAGCAATTTATTTTGAACACAGAACTTGGCCAGTTTGTGGTGGTCGCAAGTCGCCAGCAGATAAATTTTTTTTTCACAATTTATTTAAATTTGATTATACGTTAAGTAAACGAAGAAAAAACACAAATAAATTGCATAAAACATATTAATTATTTTAATTTTTATTTAAAAAATTACACATCGAAAAAACAAAATTCCATTCAACTAAAAAAAAAAAACTAAAAAATTTGTTATTTTGAATGAAGTGAGAATGAATAACAATATGTTTTCGATTAATAAGCATATGTATAGATAGATCGATTGATAATAATTCACATATCTCATTAGTCTTTTGACATATTCAGGCGACTCAATGAAAATAATATAATTAATATATTATTCTAATCTTTTTTATAATCTTTAGTTTAAGAAAATTCATTATATTGAACATATGTTTGTTTTATGAAACAAAAAAATAATTGTAATTACGTATTTGTATAATTAAACAAAAATATAAACTAAAAAGAAAAACCTAAAAGAAAAAAAAAATAAGGAAAGGATTCAAATTATAAATACGATCATTTATTTTTATAAAAACACTGATAATTGCTTTACAAAATAAAAACTATGCATTAAAGCGTAATTAAAATGATTTATTTGCAATTTTTTTTTAGGACCGAGTAATTAAATGAAATACTAAATGAAAGAAATATTTCAAAAAATTAATTATACGAAATATTAATTTGTATGAAAATTTGTAAAAGTGAGAGTGTGAAATATATTTTATGTAATATGTAAGTACCTACTTAGAAAAAAAATCGTGAAAAATAATGAATTTAAACAACAATAAAAATATTATTATTTTGTAAGAAGAAAACATAAAATTGAATTTAATAAAGTTTCTTAAGAAACTTTTAGAATATTTCATAATTTAACCAAAAATGAATGTGTAATGAAACTTTTTCTTTATTTTTAAGTACTATATTTTTTCACACCTGGAAATATCCTATAATTAGTAATTTCAACTGTCATATAGATGATTTCTATAGAGTAACTTTGTTTGCACAACAACTCAAATCGAGCTTCTTGTGTTCGACACCTAAAACTTCGGTATTTTCCGACACTTTCCTAGTTGTTAACTTACAGAAAGTACTTTGCATCGGAGTATACTTTTTGATTCTTGTGTAATCGGATTAACCATCTCTTCGATGTCTCCCATAGTCTAATCCTAGTCTTAGTCTTAGTGTATGGCCATTCCATTTTTATATCATTTTCTTTGATTTCTGGAAATACTAGAATAAAAAATTATTTGAAATTATCAGAATTTTTAACAACAAATTTTTTTCAAGATGAAAAGTACAAAAAGGATTTTAATGACTTCAATTATAATTTTTAAATTTTAAAGTTAAATTTGCCAATTTTGATTCCAAAATATGAAGTAAAAACTTTGAACAAATTTGAACAATATACTATATACTACACTTTATATATGGAAAATCTAAACCTAAATAAAAACTTTATTAAAATACATTTAACTAAGTAATTAAACTATAATAGGTCGATTCAACTACCCTACATAGACAATACTTGAAGCCAGGCACATGTATTCTTAATTTGATCATCAAATGAAATCATTGTTCACAATAAAGTACATATTCATACTACATAATATGTACATTGTCTCACATACTTTTTTTTTCTTCTTTTAAATCAACTATTTATATTTATGTAACTAATTTAGTAAACTCCTTTCAAAAAATTTACAAAAAAAAAGATTTGATTCAAAATTAATATGTGGAATTATAGTTTGCATCAGTTATAATTGACTTTTTTTTCTCTTCTCCTTTTTTTTCCTTACTTATTTATTTCAAAATCTAATTTATTTTTATAAATTACACATTAAAAAAATGAAATTAAATACATAAACGCATTTACTGTTTGATATACATATTATGTATGTATAGAAAGAAATATTTTATTTAGTTAAAGTCCGCGCCCCATTTCTCAAGATACTACATACTTACATATGTATGATACATGTACATTGTACATATATAAAAATGCACTTCACTTCAATTCATTTAAACAGTTGTGGTTTGTAATATATTGACTGCATTAATTATCTTTTACTTCTATTTCATACTTACATAATATAATGTATACATCTACTCTACTCTACTGTACTCTAAAATTTGTATTACATAATAATTTTCGTGCGTTTTCTTGTGTTTTTTTTCTTCTCTGAAATCTTTGCTTAAAATTTGTACTATAAATGCGAAAACCTCTTTTCCGGATGGAAGTAAAAGGTCGTTTTACATTATATTTACCTGTATTGGAATATGTATGTGTAAAAGAGGAAAAAAAAACTGAAAAAGTGATTATGGTGTGATATACTTGCACGCACATATACATACATGCGCACCTACATGCATCTATGTATATTTTGAGTTTATATCCATAATAATTCTTTAAGATCTTGTCTAGTTACAGATAGATAAATCGATTGAAACTGTCCGAATTGATATGTGTTATCATGAGTAACTATCTACAAATTCTGTACAGTACATTTAGATTGAAATTGATTGAAATGACTTTTTATACACGTCAAACATAATATAAAATAGAAATGAACTTTTGCCATTTTCTACACAAAAAAAATACGTGAATTTCTATAGATTGAACATAATAGATAATTTATTTGTTTTTTTTTTTTTTGCTTTTTAAATATCACTTCAGGGATGTTTGATTGTTTGTAATTATATTCGCTGTATTATTATTTGTTGTTTTTTTTCGCTCCGTAAAATTGAAACAAAATTGCAAGAAAAACAATGTATTTATTGTATTTGCCCATAGGTGATATTGAAGGTGATCTCATTAATGATGTATTATTTGCGACAGCTATGTAATATAGAATAATGTGTGTTATGATTTTCCAAATATATGTACATGTGTATATATGTACATTGAAAATTTGTTACCTTTTAAAGTGTAAAATACTATAAGATATTTATATTGGCTTGTAAATATTTTTTAATATACAATATATAAATCTTGAAAAAAAAATGAACATGTTAGAAAACATAATAAAACATGGTGGTTGGCACTTTTGCGGCAGAATGGAAAATAAGAAGAAAAAGAAATCAAAATATAATAAATGTATGTATGTATGTACATGTGTATGTATTACCTACAAAGTGAATAAACTTTTTTTAGATACTACATTAAATCTATAATATTGCATAACTATGCAATTAAATGTATGGACACAATGATCTTGACGATGATGTAGACTTTTCATTAAATCATTTTTTATATGAAATCTTATATTTTTGTAGAAAAATTGTTTTTTCCTAATTTTTGAGATAAATTTATATATATGTACTAACTCAAACATACATTAAAATACATACATATATGTATACTGGATTATAATTTTTACTTTTATGTGCAAAAATAAATTATAATAAAAACGATCACCTTTAACTGAAGCAAGGTCGTTCATTATGTAAATGTCAGGTGTTTTCTATAGAGTTTTATCATCTCATATAACGAGTTTCTTTTAAATTGTGGGACTAACAAGCGGTCATTCATTATAATTTTAGATACTTTCAGGTATGATTTGTGTGTTTTGCAACAAGAGATGTTTACACATACACACAACAAAAAAAATGCAAATATATAATTATTTTTTTGTACTCATCCAGCACTCTTGGAAAACTTTTTTTTTTTTACAAGGTTTTCCTCATTATTCATCTCACCTCACCTTATTTTAAGGTCCACATTGAATTAGTAAGTCAATTTAAATTCGTTGACTTATGTAAATATAATTTAATCCTTTAGGAATGTGAAAAACGTGAAAAAAAAATTATTGTTACAATCTATCAATCAAAATTGATTGATTGATGAATTGATGTCTATACGGGCGTCAATTCATTACACTCTGTTTAAGATTTCATCAGACCTTTAATTATATTTTTTTAATTATTTTGATAAGAGTTAGGGGGGATGATTGTTTTTTCATTTAAATTTGTCAAATATATTAAATAAACAGCATGCTATTGATTAATTATACTATTATGATATCTTCACAATAATTTTAAATATTTCTGAAATTAAATCAGAACAACAACAAGAAAAACACACAAAATCACAAAATATCATAAAAATTGGATTTTATTCGCATGGGAAAAAATTTAAATGTCTTATCATAAATTTATAAAAAATTCTTAATAAAAATCATGAATTTTAATTGAAATGTAGGTACATAAAAATTCAATATTTTTAATTCCGTCTTTTTTTCACATACATTAATTCATATTAATTCATATGTACCTACAATTGCTTATAGATATGTATGAATGAATTTCAAATGTTAGGAATATATATTTTTTCTTTGTAGATGAATTGAATTTTCTTATTAATTCTTACGAAATATTATAAATTATAGTTATATTTCGGTTAATGACTTTTTCATTTATTAATTGTATAATTTTTTCTTAAAGCCCACATGTTGAAATTACATAAATTGTAATTCATACTATGTATAAGTACATACTCGTATATTATTTTTTTTTCCAATCAACTGTATTTTATAATATTAGAAAAGCTATGATTTTCAAACCATATCAAACGATTTACTACTTCAAAATTTATAATTCTCCCCTGAGAATGTCCATTAATTTGCATGACTCAAATTTTATATAAAATAAAATTGATTGCATTCGATCGTCGCTTGTTTTTGTTATTGTATTAAATGTAATATGTTGAAAATATACAAATTATACATCTAGATCATAGATTATATGGACAACAAATGAGATACACCTAATTTTACATAAATATTATATGAACTTTCAATCTTAAATTTATAATAAATAATGTTGAGATATAGAAGGTAAAATTGAAATATTCATGTGTATGATTTGTTTTTGTTTTAATGATTACTTTTTAAAATTGCACACATTGTATTTGTATATATTATATACAATTAATTCTCTTTCATCATCATATGACTTTTTTAATTGTTTTTAATGTTCTGAATTTTAGAGAAAAAAAAATACATATTTATTTTATTTCTTCTAACAAAGTAACGATAAAATTTTTGCCGTGAGGCGCAACAATCTATATTACTAAATCAGAACCAGAACTAGGTTAATCTACTTTTAATCAAGTGTGACAAGTTAGGTAAGTAATTTTTTTTAAAAGTCCATAAAAATCAACAAAATAAAAATTCTTTGTTTTAAATTGATAATTACATAATATGTATGTATGTGTCTATCTATGTGCTATAAAAAATACAGCTTATATCGTCATGTTATATATTATAGTTTTACCGAAAAGGAGCCAAGAAAACGTGATCGTTAATGAAAAATTCTCATGGGCATGAACATAATATGTACCAATATTGGTTTTAATTTTTTTCTACTTCATATATGTATAGTATGTATCTATGTAATTTACAACAGATGATATAAATTTTTTGAATAGCTTCACAAATTGTTTATAAATCGTTTAATACTTTACTTTTTAATTAATCTTAATTGCATTTTTTTCTTCTTCTTCTTTTTTTTTTTTTTTTAAATATGCAACTATAAGATCTGATTAACGTATTTATGATTATATTACCATTAAAATTGGATCGATTAAAGATTAAAAACCACATCACATAAAGTGTATAAGATTTGTTTGTTTGTTTTTTTTTCTACTGAAAAATAAACATCATTCACTTTCAATTAACAAAATAAATGGGAACGAATTTTTAATTGCATGTTGTCTTTTTTAAATGTAATTTATGTACGCTAAATGCTGTCCACATTACTCTATGTGCTTTGTAGACCTGTAGCCTTTGATGCGTTTTTTTATTAAATTAAGACATTCATGGTTGATCTTTCATCATTAGAAATTAAAATTTATTAATTTATTCGTAATTTATTATTTAATAATTTTAATTATTTTTCAAACGTCTTTATATGTTATACAGAATGGCTTCATGTTGATACTTCACAATTTGCAAATGCTTTTTGTATGTTTTTCGCAAATAGGTACGTGTGAAAGAAAATTCTTCAGGTTTTTTTAAATTTAATTATTTTCTTTAGTCAAAAAAAAAATTTAAAAAAAATAAAAAGCCAGCTTATTTCCATATTAATTCATTATTTATCATTTAACTGTCATGTATGATCGAACATAAGTGAAATCAATCATCAATCAATTTCAAAAATTTCGAATTCAAAAGGCTGAATGATTCTAGAACACACTTTGCATTGTAATACTTACTTTCAATTTTCTAAATAGAAAAATTAATTCTAATTATACACACACAAACATATAAAACTTTGGAAAACTCCTTTTTGTACAAAAAAAAAAAAAAAAAAAAAAAAAATTATAAAATTCAAATTTATAGTTTTTTTTTTCACTTTACCTGATTTTTTTAAAAAGAATTTTGATGGTAATCAACTTTCTATAAAGAACAACTTAATTTTATTATAATACTTAGTTTAAAACACAAAAATCTAGTTTTAAAATCATTTTTAAAACTATTCAAGCTAGTTAACTAGATTAAAATCCCATTTTTATAAAATTGAAACATGATAAATATACAAAGTAACATATAGTAAAAATCTATAAAATTGCATTAAATTTCTTAAATAAATCAAATTAAGTAAAAACAATTTTAAATATTTCATTAAATATGAGTCACAAAAATTTGTATTATTTAAAATTTCAAGTGAAATTCATCTTAATTAAGATTTTAGCCTTTTATTTGACATACAAAAAAAAAAACTAAATATAAATATCAATAAAAATATACGTTGTTAAACGTTAATTATATTGATTGCATGTTGTTACACATAACAAGTAGGCATACCATTTATGTGTTTAAAATTTTATTTAAAATTACATATTTTGAAATCTGACATAATTTAAATCTTTTGTTTTAATATAATTCGACATGTAAAAGGATTAAATATCACTCTTATGTAATTCTATATGACTTGAATTTAATTGCAAAACCAAAACCAAATAGAAAAATTATAAAATGACGTGATAACAAGAAGAAAATACTAAAATGAAAGAAATTAATTTCGAATAAATGAGTTTGAATTTATGAGAAACTACTTTTTACATAAGACATATTACATAAATATCGTATTTCATAATTTTTCGAATTAATTTTCTTTTTTAAAATTAAGATTAAATGTTTTAGATTAAGAGACATATTTGTTTACGCAATTATTTTTTATTTCAGTAAAACTTTCATTTTTCAATATATATGGTTTCACTTATATACGACACACAATATCCTCTATACGACACTTAGTGTTGAAAGGAAAATTTTGTAAGTACAAAAAGGATCTTAAGAATAACTAGTATGTATATTTTATCAATTCCATATTTTTATTTTCAAATATTTTTTTTTTCAATTGATTTTCAAACACGTATCCTTAAAAAATGATTCCTATTAGTGGAATACATACAGCATATAACTATGAGACAAATTATAGAAATAAGCGCTTCTTGAAGCTTCTATATAATCTTAAGGACATACATAAATGAAAACCAAAATATAAAAAATTTATAAATTAAAAACATTTAAATATATTTATTAAATCGTTATAAGACTAGCAACTCTATAAAATTATATAGAAAGTAAAAACGACTCAAACATTAAAAAGGAATTTCTCCAAAAGCTCTCACGTATTTATGTATTATATTTATATTTAAAAAAAATCCCATTTAAGATTTATTTTTTCTTCTTTTTTGGTCATTATAATACTTAACCTTGTTTCTATAAAATATTAATTCATAATTAATAAATTCAATTAAGTCATAAAATTTAAAGAATGCTTTTTAACTGGAAATTATTGATAATTGATAATTTGATGATACAATTAAATAATAATGGCAAACCTTGATAATAGGTATACACTTTAATTGGTCAAACCGGTGCGTGAGTAAATAGAAAATTTTTCATTGTATAATTTAATAAATAATTTATGATCAAAGCGAAAAAAAGAAAAATTAAGACACAATTAATGACTAAGTTGTTACAGAATTTTAGTTTTTCATGCTGTGTAATTACTAATTACAAAGATATTCTTTCTTTAGAATGATAAATTGTTACAGTTTAAAAAATTTCTAGATTTATAATGTTTTTTTTATCTCAGTCATACATAAACAAAAATTGATCTCCCTGACCTAAACATTTAACAAATTACTTAGCAAAAAAAAAAAAAAATTATAATAATAAAAATTAGTAACTTATTTCACGTTTTGCTATGAGATCAAAGGATGTAATTTAATTATTTAATTCAAAACCAAAAATAAAACATTGTGCATAGCTACAAAATAAAATTATGTAATTTTCATCTATATAAAAAAAAAAATAAAACACATCGATAAAATTTTTTTGAACAGATCATAAATAACTTTTATGCGTGTAAAATATTCGTACTTATATCTATGTATGTATGTAGGTATATACCATGCATGTTTGTTTTATACATAAAGTAGGTATTTAATCAAATATGGATCCGGTTAAAATAGAAAGTGCATTCTAAAATTATATTTATATTACAAATATACACACTAGTTATATGTAGATACATATATGAAAAGCTTTAGTAATGTAGGTATGAATATCAGAAAAAAAAGAAGTATATATTGTCCATCCATATACTTACTTACATATATGTATGTATGTATGTATAATAATAATTTTATTTTAGTATTTTTATCATAAAAAGGTTCATATAATGTAAAACAGGAGCATTTTAAAATGGCAAATTGCAAAATGATAATAGTTAACAGTAAAACATTTCATTCATCATTACAACAATTTTGTTTCATCTGTGTATATTATATAATATACTTGTAATATGTACATAAACATACATACATGTTTTATTAATTTATACATTATATACTCGTGGAGTACAGAAAAAAAAATGAAAAAACTTTAACAAATACAACATACACATATGTGAACTAAATATAGAAACAAACAAAAAATCTAAAAAAGGTATTAACAAGACGCATATTACATATTTGATATCAAAAAATTTGAACGTTACAACAAATCATAAAAGGTATTAGAGGTGTTCTGAGATTTAAATACTTACCATATGTAACAATTGCAATATACTATTTAGATACTATTCGAATCTATATCTTAAATGTTGAACTGTATGTCAAATACTTATATTGCTCATACAACAAAATATATATTAAAAAAAATATATATCATAAATAAAATAATATTACAGCACCATGACATATAGTACCTTAAAAGTTTAATGAAATAAAAACACAAGCTTTCTCAAGTCTTCCACCATTTGTGGGCCGGGCCGGGCATTTAATTTAAATCTGCAATACAGATTAGAGATTTTTTTTTTAAATAATAGTGAGTAAAAATTAGGACACATTTTAAGGACACAAAATTCTTCTTGAAAAATATTTTATCATTTTTTCTTTCAGTTACGATTTTAAACTTTTTTTTTTCTCGGGCATTATTTTACGGTATCAATCTAATTGATCTGTAAAAGGTATGCTATATAGAAATGCGAATTGTTGATCATTTTGTTTTTTTCTTTTCCATATTAATTTTTTTTTTTTTTTCAATTGAAAAATTGAATTATCTTTTGATTTTTTTTCAATATACCCTTTCGTGATCAATACAAGATGAATGTATGTATATATTTTATTTTCTTGGACACTTGAATTCGCGTATCGTCAATTGATCATATATCATATATGTATATCTTTTTCATTTATTTTATTTTACTTTTGTTTTTCTTTATTTATGTATAATCATTGATGTCAAGCTGTTATATGTATGTTATGTTTCACATTTTAATTCTACGTGTACCAACAAAAGTGTCGATCATTTTCAAATTTACTCGTTCAAATTCACTTTTTTTCCCTCATTTTTCATAGCAATTTTCTTCTGTCTTGTTTTTTTTTTTCCTTTTTTTTTCGTATTCGCAATTACATACATATCTATGTTTGTATGTACATTATGTATCGTAAAAATGTATCAGGAGGGGAATTTGTACAATTCTCATTGCAAACATTGCATTTTTTTTTTAGAAGAGGGATTAAATAGTATAACATAAACAAATCCAACAAAAACAACAACAAAATCTTTTCTAAAAATTTCAAATTTTCTGATTTGAAAAATTTTTGCGATAGGTATAAAAGTGATGTTAAGATCACTTAAGATCACCATTACGGTTTTGAACATTGTTCGTGTGAATTAAATAAAATTCTACTTTAAACATTTTTTCATATAATTCTAATTTAATTTATTTTCAAATTAATCATGATGAAATTCTTGGTAAGTGGGTGTTAAAAGTGAAATTGAGAAAGTATAAATTTGTCATTTTAATTGTTCATTGAAGTGTATATCTACTTATCATAATGTTGGTTTTTTTTTTTCTGTTAAAAAATCATACAAAACAACAGAAGTGTAAGAATTAAGATTTAAACTACAAATATCGTTTAAAAAGTGAAAATATTGTCCAAAAAGTATGGGAAAATTATAAATAAATGTGTGCCTAAATTAAAGTATATATTTATTTCACGGGAAACAATTTCCATCTTAATTAAATTTCTCCCAGCTTCAAATTAATTTTCTTAAAAGATTGATAGAATTTAAACTTTTCGAAAAATGTTATAAAATTTTTTAATTTATTTGAGTTTTAAAAATTTTGTATACTCTAAACGACAACTGAAATGTGGAATAATAAAATACTTAAAAAGATACAACAACAAAATACTTGAAATTTTGAGTATTTTAGAAATTTCAGTTACTTTAACTTTAAAAATAATTAGAAATTATTGCTCATTATATTTTTTTAAAAAAGAATTGGAATAAATTTTCTTAAATTTTGTCAGAAAAAAAAAATCATAAAAAATAACAATAGAAATATCTGACCCAAATGAAATGTAAAATTCTTATTAAAAGTTGTATGAGATCAAAAAGCAATATGTTGTTGACGTTGACAAAATAAAATATATTTTCCCTATAAACGTGAAAAAATGGCCAATACTGAAAAAAATAAATCTTTCTTCTTTTTATTTTTTGTTTTTTTTTTATTCCTTTCAAACTTCTTTAAAATTCGTTGAATTCAAAAAGTAAAGAATGTTTCAAGTGAATTCAGAGATTCAGAAAAGAATAACATAATTACAAAAAAAAAAAAAAAAAAAAAAAAAAAAAAACGTTGAATAAGTTTTTTTCTCTAGACATTGTTTTCTATTGAACTTTTTATTTATTCAAAATTAAATCCTATACAATGTTTTTTTTTTCAAATCTGTATTGACAATCGACTTCTATACTTTTCCTAATATCCTTTATATAACAATTTTTAATTGACTTTGCGTGTTATTAATTACATTATAAAAACAGAAAAATGATTAGCTAGTGGTATGCTTCCGTTATTTTACTTTTGATTTGAATAACAATACTAATTACGCATATTATTCATAATACAAATTTAAATGATTTTTTTTTGTTTTTTGTTTTTTTTTTTTTATTGTAGATTCTTTGCACCCTTTTAGCTGTTGCTAAAGCAGCTCCAGGAATTTATGGAGAAGGATATGGAGGATATCATGGTTATGGAGGAATAGCTGTTGCTGCACCAGCTCCAGTCGCTGTTTCCGGTCCATCATATTATGCCGCACATGGACCAGTCGCTGTTTCCGGTCCATCAATTTATGGCGGACATGGTGGTCCAGTCGCTGTTGCAGGTCCATCAATTTATGCCGCTCCAGCTCCAGCTGTAGTTAAATATGCAGCTCCAGCAATTTATGCCGCACCAGCTCCAGCTGTAGTTAAATATGCAGCACCAGCTGTAGTTGCTGCCGCGCCCGCAGCAACAAGCTACTCATCATTTAGCCAGGTAAAAACTAAAAAAAAAAATATTTTATTTTAAAAGACAACTTATCCAAAAACAAATCATAATTACTATTTTACATCTAATTATCAAATACATTAGTGTAGTTTAAAAAAAACAAACTATAAACAGAACTAAATACTCGTGATTATTATTTGTTTGTGTTTTTCTTCATGGTTGGAAAACTTAAAAATCACTTCGTGTAACTGCAAACAGGAAATTAGAATATGTATATACTTAAATCAATAATAATACTTAAAAAGCTATTAAGGATTTAGAGGAAAATGATTGTTGTTTTTTATAATTCAAAATAAAAAACAAAAAGATTTTAAAAGTTTCATAAAAGTTTATTGATTTCATGATTTGTGGAATAAATAACTTTTGACCTTTAAGAAAAAATTAATTGTAACAGTAATCAAGGTCTATCAATAAAAAATAAATATGTACTAGGTCATCATGAAAAGTATGTATTTGACAACATGGAAACTTGTAAGAAATAGAACATTTATACATAATTTCTTAACTGATGGTATCTTAAAAACAAAATTTCATATAATTAAAGATATTAATTTGGAAAAAGGTTTAACAAGCTTTTTATGAAACTGGTAAAAATTAGAAAATTTTAGCGATACACCTTCAATTTACCTTGAATGTATTCGTACTTTGATTATATAATTATTTATTTCTAATTATGTATATGTATTTTCAGGTCGTACATTCTCAACCAATTGTTAAATATGCCGCTGCTGCACCAGCTGTTGCAGTTGCACCAGCACAAGTAATTAAATATGCAGCACCAGCTGTTGCAGTTGCACCAGCACCAGTTATTAAATATGCAGCTGCAGCTCCAGTTGCAATAGGTTATGGAGGAGGTTATGGAGGAGGTTATGGAGGAGGTTATGGACCAGCTTATGGATACCATGGTATTGGTTATCATCATTAGACAAATAATATCTATTTTTTCGATAATGAAAAATTAAGTATTATTTTGTTTGTGATCCAGGATTTTATTATTTTTGCATATAGATACGAACCAATTATATCTGAGATATGTTTTTTTTGTACTTTAAAAAAAAAAATAAAACTGACAAATTATGTCTGTTTTTATCTTTATATACATAAACAAACAAAAATAGATAACAAAATAATTGTTGTATATTTATTTAATTTATTTGTATAATATTGAATATTATATGATATTTAAAATAAAAATCTTTTTTTTTTTTATTTAAACGTAAACAAAAGAAATGAAAAAAAAAAACATAAAATAAATTTTTACCTGTATATTGAATTATTTCTTTGTAGTATAATACTTTATTCTCATATATTATATGTATATTATTATATTTATGTATACATTTAAAGTTAAATTTAATAAAAAAAAAAAATGTTTAATGCGGTCACAATACTACATTATATACACATGGCATGAATATATGTATTTGTTTTCACATGTTCTTTAAAAATCAAAACGTTAAAAATTTTCAATTTCAAGACCCGGTTAAAAGTAGCTTTACACTACTTGATTTCTCATATCACTTTATATACTATATGTATGTCAGTGGTAAAAGTTTGACAGCGTTTACACTGTGTGATTTTGTTGAGAAACTTTCTCATACGACTTTACACTCGACATATCATGAAAATAGATTTTTTCTATTTTCGTATGACATTTGATTCGACTTCGTAACACTTGAATTTTTTTATTTCAGTGAACTATCAGCATTATGAGAAGTCGTATGACAATACATATGTAAAATAACATACATAAAGTGATATGACAAATCAAGTAGTGTAAAGCTACTTTAACAAAATAATCAATTCATCGTATTGAAAACGTCTTATGTACAAGTGAAAGTCATAGGAAGTTATTTAAATATACAAGTAGAATTTTGTAACCTTTATGTGACTGGATGGGTACAGGTGTACCTTTTGCATTTTAAAACAGAGATTTTTCGCGTCCAAAAAATACTACTAGTGGTGGGGTGGTGGTGGTCAACTTCAACGTGGTTTGCGGGGTACGGAGGGTTAACGATTTTTGCTACTTTTTTTGTAAAACACCCTGTATTTTCGTTTTCGCTTATTGTATAGCAATGATACGTTATTTGAAAAAAAGGGAACTATTTGCCGTTTGAACTAACATAAGTACCATCTCTTCATCCCCCTTACCCCAGAAGTTATTAGCGATCAATTTATTTGCAATTTTTCACCTAAATTTTTGGAAAAACCGGGTGATTTCTCGAAAAAGCTAATTATTATTACACTTTTTTTTACAATAAATAAAAAGCACAATTCTTTTTCTACAAATTAGTTTCTCACGGTATGACTTTATCTGCCTTGGTTCAGAAGCTTTGGAATTAGGTGATATTTTTCACTTTTTGTGAAAAACGTGCGCTAATTGAAAAAATGTAAAAAAATTATTTGCTGTGATAAATCCAACACCGTACGTTCACCAACGTTGGTTTGTTGCTCCGTTTTTCTTTTTACCCCTTTATCTTTAGGTGAAAAACTACACTTACAATATGAAGGTAATTAGAAAAAAACCAAAAAAAGAACAAAGGAATTTACACTGACCTTTTTGCATAAAATAAAAATAAACTGCTTAGTATCTACATATTTAGAGCTTAAGAAAAAAAATTTGAAAAAATAAAAAAAATACTTGTAAAACAAAAGTTTTTTTTGATAAATACCCATATAAAATATATGGAGGTACACCTGTACCCATTCAGTCAACAACGTGAAAAAAAATATTCAGTCACATAAAGGGTAAAAAAAATCATTTAAAGTACTTTAGGTAAAACTGGTAAAACTTTAATTATACATTTAACATTCAACCCTTTTATAAAACTATGTGCTATAAGAACACCGTTTCGGTTCAATACGGTTTGTAAACTACGACAATTCTCCTTTAAGAAGGTTATTAGGTTAAGTTAGTGTGGGTGGTGGCATTTAGTACTAAAAATGAACAAAACTTCATCAAAGTTCATTTTTATGTATTATCCTTTGTGTACGAATTTCATTTATGCTACTCAGATATTCTGCGTGGATATAAGCAATAAGTGTTTTAATTCGTTTAACAGATTTAGTAAATTGTTTAATTTTTTTAAAGAAAAAACGTCAATTGTTGTCAATAATACCTACACATCTTTTAAACATAAAAAAATTTGGCTTTTAAAACAAAATATTAAATTAATATTATTATACTCGTACTTTCAATTAATACCTAAGTGGAATATTAAGACACAGCTGACAGAACAAGTTTTGACAGAACAACTATGTATATCATTGGCAAAGAGTATACATATTCAATATAAATTTAATAATAAATAAGCTGTTTAAGTTATAACTAAATTAAAGTCGAAATTAAATTCGTCTATTAGTAAGGCCCATTGTTCTAAACTTACAATTAGTTCTAAATGGTTGTTGGTTGATTCATAGTTGGATCTTGATTCATTGTGCGCGGCTCATTATTGTCGCCCAGCATAGGCCATAAATCCATAATGGACCTATATCAAGCCACATAGAATGAACTAAAGACATATGTATGTAGATAAGACATACTCTTACAATATACAATTTTTTCGTCACTCTACTTTGTTTCTTCATGTTTCGTTGAGCAAGGTTTTGGTACAACACGGAACCAATTTGACCTGTTATACGCATATAGAAGGGCTGTATATATTAACATTTTTTTCTAAGGATATTTTTGTTGAAAATACATGCTTCCCCTTGAAGACAATTATCATTACAAAAAAACACTGAAAGGATATTTTCAAGTAACACAAGCTTAATTTATTCTAGGACAACGATCACGAAATCAATCTTAATGTTTTATTTCTACGAGAAAAATGTATCAAACAATAATGGAATTCTACTGCCACTATCCACAGATTCACATATAGGTAAATCCATTATGGATTATGGCCAAAGAAATGTGCGATTGTACGTATACGAGAAGCATTTCAATTTAAATCAATTCCTTTTTATATAAAGATAATATCACACATGAATCCAATGAAATGATATCCTTTTATATGAATTATTTAATAAACAAATAAAATCAATCAAAAATATGAGTCGCTTAGTAACAAGTGTTTTTTGTGTTTATTTAAGGTAAACAACCTCTGACTTGAGCAAAAGGAAAAAAATATTTCATTCAGTAAAAGTACAACTTTTACATTAGATTTCATGACAATTCCCTTAAATGAAAAAAAAAAGCGAAAAACAAAATAGTTCTACTTACACATACACTTAGTTAGATTCATGTTCAAAAATAACTGTGCAATAATATGTATAATATTCATAAAATGAATTATGTGGGTATAGTAATAATCGGTTCAATGTTCATTGGACACTATTCATTTACTACTACTTGTACTGTTGTCTCTGTTATTATAGATAAAAGAAATTGTGAGATTTTTATCAGTGGTAATTATACCTTTGCATTATTTAAAAAAAAAAGCAAGTACTTAAGTGTACAATAATAAAAAAAATATGGATTTCATTTGTTATCTACATCGACATTTTTAATTTTCTAATACATCGAATGTACATATCAAATGGTGATGTTTTCCTACTGTCAGTTAAATATTAAAAACAAAATAACAACAAGTAATATATCAAATCTAGGACATATTATATTATGTACGTAGTTTATCGTCGAATGCAATTATTGTTTTTGAATAATAGATACTATGAGGTATTTTTAGTAATTAATTAAAATCAATTTTTAACATAAATTTTTGTTTATACGAAAAAAATAACATATGTACATACGTCTACGTGTCCTTTTTGATTTTACAGTACCGTGTAGTTAATATCTATACATTAATATACTTATAATGAAATCCTACATGATTTATATGAAATATATAAGTCTGTTTTCGTTGGATATTATTTTTACAACCCTACAGCAGAACTTAAATAAACAATTTCCTGAAATTATGCAACTAAACATTTTTTTAGCATAGCTAATCGTTTTCTTTTTCTCCATTTAATTTTTCGTATAAGCAATTTTTTTTTTTCTAAATGAAACAGTGTTATTACATTAGAGGGAAATCCCAAATTCTTGAAAACAGCAAATATGAAAAATAACGACAAATAAACATGCATAACAAATGAATAAATTATAATAATTTATGAAGAATGTATAATTGAAAAATAAAATTGTTATTGGATTTTACTGTCAACGTCATTTAACAAAAAAAAAAAAAAAAAAAAAAAAAAAAAAAAACAGTATAATATTACAATGATATCTTCTTCATCAGGTGTTTATTTATTTTTTTATGAAATTATCTATGAATAATTTAATTCATGAAAAAACAAATATTTTTAACATAATTTAAATTATGCACACATTTTTTTAAATGTGTGTCTACTCTTGATGTCTCAGATATCTTTTCTGGCTCCTAAAAATTTTCTTTGAAAAGATAAAGATAAATAGTTTCAAACCAGGCCTAGAGTAAAGCAGTATATGTAATTTCATAGATCGTCAAATAAGTTAATTAATTAAAAATTAAGTCAAATACAGTATTAAAACTCAACTCAGATATGTACATACATATATGCTTAACGAAGAGTGTAAACAGGTAATAATGGAAGTCATATGTAACATAAAAAACGATTTTTTTTTTAAAATGAATATTTTATTGTTGAATAAACAAAAATACCTGAATTAAAATCACATACATATTTCTTTTATCGAATCGTTTTTGATCAAAATATTGATATGAAAAATTAAACAAAATAATTACTGAATTTATATAATTTTTATAATTACAAAATAATGACAACACTTTATTGTAATTTATTTAAAAAAAAAAAAACAAATAAAAAATGTAGTAAAAAATATTTATGAAACATTAATCATTTTATCATGTGAGTTTTTAAAAATATTCAACATTTGTTTTAAAACGTTAATTTGAATTAATAAATTAAAAAATAAATAATTCATGAATTACGCTTACAGAAAACTGAAACTTCTTTGCATGTGTGAAATTTTCACTAGGATCCTTTCTTTGAAGTATACCTAATAAACTTTTAAATACATAATTGAATTGTATGTTCTCAAAAAAATACCTTTTTTTACTAAATTTGTCCTTACACAATAATTTGATAAAATCAGCCAATAAATCTACTTTTAATTGCTTTTTATATGTAACTTTTTTTAAGCTTAGATCAATTACTTTAATTGTTAAATAATTGATCTGTACACCTACACACACGTAATGTATATATGATTTTGCGTATAATTTCTCCAAGAATGGTTTTTCTCAAGAAAAAGAAGTGGGGAAAAAAATAGTACACGTTAATGCCATGTATTTTTGTGCCAAAACAATAATAAAATCAGAGTTTTTTAAACAATACGTCTTTTTAACATCGCACAAATATTGCATTTTTTTTTATTTATTTGCGTGTTTATTTTTATGTTTTCTGTCGTATTTTATTTAGAAAAAATAATTATTAAAATTTTAAAATGAAAAAACAAAAATATTTAAAAGCAAAAAAAAAGCAGACATAAAATTTATTTATTTTTTTTTTTTTAAATAATAATAATTCAACAAAATCATAAAAATAGATCATCATTTTAACAATTGTCAACTAATTGTATTATAATGACTTCGAATTGTTTCAACTAATAAAATTATTATTTATTTTTCTAGGACATTTCATCCATAAAAATACAATCAATTACTGGAAGAAAAGAAAAAAAGTAAAACTAAAGAAATAAAACATATTTTTTTATGTCAATTTTGATTGAAGTTATTTGTATGTATATAATTTCTCTTCGATATATGAAATGATTATTAATGATTACGTTATTATCATTGCATTATTTAGTTTATAGACAATGTACATACATAAGTATGTACTACATTTATGATATGTATATTTCTGATGCGTGTACATTTATAATTTGTTCATGTATATTTGAACGATAAAGTACATTGTAAAAAAAAAGTATTTTTCATGTTTTGTATTGACCAAAAGGATCTATGGTATGTATACATACGAATATTTACTTACATATGTATTTCTATTAAAGTACATATATGCAATAATGATTATTACAATAGGCCAAAGTTGACTAGATAAAAACCATCCTGACACGAAACTTACCTTAAACAAACTAAACTAAAATAGTGGCCATTTCATTTTTTTATTATTTTTTTTTTATTATTACATACATATGTATATATACATATACAATAAACGTATAGGTCATTATAAATGCATGTATAGATTTTTCAGTCACAAATCAATATAATTGCCATACCAATCCTTATGAAAAAAAAACCTTCATACCTTAGATTGTTAATGTTTTTGACTTGTAATTGTAGCTATCATATATGTATGATATACTATATATATACAGTATATAACAAATATGATGTGTAATCGTCGTTATTAATGTACATATATACTAATATAATAAATATATGAAAAAAAGCTAACTACTTTAATATTATAAAAGTTATTGTTAAGCTTATGCCTGCTATCATTCAACGGTTAGAACCTCAAACATTGCCATCAGCACGGTTTTTGTGAAAATTTCTAATTTCAATGACCGGTAGTTTATCTTTAGTCTAACACAGTACATTCATTATTTAATATTTAAGTTTGAAAAAAAAAAGGATTGAAGGTGGTTATTTAAAATTTAAATATTTATTTTTTCTTCCTTATATATTTAAAAAAAAAAATAGAATAAAAAACCTTGGAGTTAAAAATTTAGTGGGAAAATTATTTTTTAAAAGTTTATAGAAGAAAGTGCAATTGCAAATGTAGTACTTTTATGTTTTAAATAATTTATTACGAGACACTCAATATTGTGGGAAATTTTATTATAAATTCAAAGCTAAATGTTAAAAAAAAAATGTACCTGTACAAGCACAACAGTAATTTATACCTATACCTATATTTTAGAATAAAATAACGATATAAATATACACCTTGAAAAAAAGAAAATAAATAAAAAATAACAATCGTTATCTAAAAACATTAATCATAAGTTTATCTTTTTTTTAATCTTTTATTGAATCATCATGAGATAATATTAAGGTTTTGTGCTCTATGAAAAAACAAAATTGTGCTTTTAGTAAATCTTATCAGATTTTTAGATTTTTAAAAAAATTAAATTTTAAAAAGTGAAAAGGAAAAAATTTGCATAACACAAAATTTTTTTAAAAAAATGTCAACGTGAAAAACAGATTTTTTTTTTTTTCGTTAATTGAAAATATAAAAAAATGGATAATGAACGAGATGTATGGACAACTGCCAATAACATTCAGGAGCATACTTCTTCACGTAAGTAAAATTTCAATTAAAATTTAGCAACGAAAAAAAAATTGCAATAAAATAAACTTTGAAATTTTCCACTTCTTGTATTTGTGTAACAAATATTGAATTTATTTGTAATAAAAAGTATAAAAACAATAAATCTTCTATTAGGAAAAATTTCACGTGCTTCATTTACGATGATCCCTAAATCAAAAAATTTAATAAAAGTATTATTTTCATGATTAGATACTATTTAATTAATATTAATAAACTGAATAAAATTAAGATACTGCTGAATCTGTTTAATCTTAATTTAAAAAAAAAGAAAATAGAAAAAAAAGCTATTAAAATGATCATGCTGTTTTTTTAATAATAAAAATAAAACCTGTTTGTTCTTATCTTCGACACGAGTATTAACTTCCTACAACTATCTTTTATGAATATCTAAGATAATATCAATTTTAAAAATTCGCATTTTTCAGACGAATTAAAAATTTTTCAGCGTTTAACAATTTGTATTTTTTTTTACTTATATATTTTTTATTCATGAAAAAAAAAATTATCTCAGTTTTATGTACACCTATTTATAAGGTTTTCCAATTAAACAGAACATACAACATAACTTACTTAAATTAACAAAAAAGCTAGCTACGCTGAGAAGAAATAAAAGGTCAATTAAAATATTTAATGTTTACCCTGTGTTTTGCAATATTTTTATTTACAAAAAATGCATATACATACATACGAGTATGTATGTCCATTTGTAATTTTTTTTTTTAAAAACAAAAACTTTTATACAAGAATTAGATAAGATAACTCGTTTTGAAATTTACATAGATGGAAAATTTTATTTAAAAACATTTTTTTTTGTTAAATATCATCTTTTTTTTATTAAAAAAAAACTGAGTCACCCTTTATGTATATGCAATTTGTGTTATTATGTGTTATTTTAATATTGTACTTTATTTTTTAATCGAATAAACTATTTTAAAATAATAAACAAAAATAATGAGGAAAACAAAACAAAAAAAGAGTTAATAATAATTTATATTTGACACCTACACAAAAATAAAAACAAGTAGACAGTAGTAATTAATGTAAGTATAAACATTAATAATTGTATGCTTTTTTTATTTTTATATTTTGATTTTTTTTTTTTAAACATCGATTAAAAAAAATATTAGTTTTTTTACTTAAATTGGATTTTTAGTCAATTTTTGTCAAATTTTATTGAAAGGTAGTCTATTATAAAAAAAATAATTAATCAAATATGTACAATTGTACATACAAATAAGTCGTCGTATCAATATTTGATCAATTGATATATGTATAATTACTTTTGTAGTATGCGTACTACCATCAGCATATTAACAATTTCCTAGAAATACCTACGCATGAAATCCTCGATAACAAAATTTAATTTAACAAGGAATTTTATTTCTTTTCTTTAATTATCTAACAAAATTAATTGTTATTTAAATGCCATTATTAACTCTAATAATTGAAATGTTTACATTTGTGTATAAGAAAATATTTTTTTTAAATTTAAGTATTTCAATATGAAAACTTTTATTTTTAAACTTAAATTATTTAAAAAAAAAAGGAAAAAAACATTCTTTTAATTCAAATATCATACAATTATTTTAAATAATTAATTTATAGGTGCACCCACAGCAAATGGGAATAATAAATTAATTATTAATAATCCATATTTAGTTGGTGTACAATCAAAGTAAGTAAAATTACATTAATTGTTCATGTAAAATATTCCTCAATTTTGTTTTTTTCTTTTCAAATTAATGATATTTTGTTTTTAACATTATTTTCAGATTTCGTCGAAAATATTATCATAAATTTGTATTTATTATTTTATTAGCAATTATTTTCGTATTATTAATAACAATTATTTGTTTAGCTATAAAAGGTGAGTTTTTTTTCTTGTTCTAAGAAAAACTGTAAGTCAATTAATTTAATTTTTTTTTACCATTTTATATAAAACACAAAATTTAAGTACTTATTGTTTTTTGTTTTTTCTTTTTAAATTAGCAAAATACTTCAATGACAATATTTGTAAAACAAAAGAATGTCTACGATCAGCATCGAATTTACTTCAATCAATGGATCAAACAATTGATCCTTGTGATGATTTTTATAAATTTACATGTGGTAATTGGGCTGAAGAACATCCAAGACCAGATTCAGTAACATCATATGATTGGTTTAGTGAAAAACAAACAAAAATTATAAGACAAATACGTTCATATCTTCAAGAGAATGAAACTGTTACAGATCCTCAGGCAATTAATAAAGCACGAATTATGTATAAAGCATGTATTGATGTTAATAAAATGGATAAACTTGGTGTTGAACCGATATTTCATTATTTACGTGAATTCAAATTACCAATTATACCATCATTTTTAAATCGTACACAAAATGATACAGAAACATATGAATTCGATTGGATTGAATCAATTGTTCAAATAAAAAAATCGTTAGGATTGGATTTACTTATTGGATTTGATATTTTTCCAGATCCAATGAATCGTTCAATAAATCGTATGGCTATTGGAACACCAGAAACAGAATCATCACTTCCTTTGTAAATTAAAATATTATTTTTCGAATTATATAATCTATTTATCCTTTTTTTAAAAATCTATTTTTAGCAACAACGAGGAAAACCTCAAACGTTTAAGAAAAGCAAAACAAAAATTTATTCTTGAACAAAATGAGAATGAATTTATAGATGCCACAGAAAAGGAAACTGAACAACATGCAAGTGTTGCATTAACGGCATATTTACAATATATAAGAAAAGTTGTTGCTATCCTTGTTACAGCGGCCGAACCGGAAATAAATTTAGATGATTTTATGGAAAATATTACAGAAGCGGCTATTGATGTTGTCCGTGTAACAAAATATGTTTATAAGGTAAAATAAGGGTCCGTTAAAAAAAAGGCGGTTTCCTGTTTCTACGAAAATTTACGTTCACATTTTGTTGTTTCAAACCGTGTAATCTGATTCATAATTTATAACTTTATAACTTATATAACTAATTATATTGTTATGTTTTTTTCAGCTCAGTGAAGATGCAGAAAATGCAACTAAATCAAGTCAAAATCCAAATCTAATTGATGATTTATTATATTTAACAATTGATGAATTACAAAATTCAACTGATGATAATATTAAACCGAAAACAATACCAATTTGGGATAAATATATAACACAAATGATTTCAAATATAACCACTACAACTGACGAAAATAATAATAATGAATTTGATAGTAAAACTGAAAAAATTTTAACAAGTAAAGCTGATTTAAAATATTTACAAACAATTATTGAATATATATCAAAAAAATCACCAATTACAATTGAATTTTATTTATGGTGGAGTGTTATTGAAGAACTTATATTATATACAACATCAGATTTACGGCAAATGCATAATGAATATACAAAAATTATAATAAAAACTGAAGGTACAACAACAAGATCATTACATTGTACAAACGGTATAAATAGTTTATTAGGAATGGCTGTAAGTTATGCAATTATTGATAGAAATTTTTTAAATATAACAAAACCAAAAGTTGATTTAATGGTAACGAATATACGTAAAGCATTTAATAAATTAGTTAAATCAGCTGAATGGATGGATGAAGAAACAAGAGTACAAACATTAATGAAAAGTGGAAATATGAAAAGTTATATTGGTTTTCCAGAATGGATTATGAATAAAACAAAATTAGATGAATATTATACTAATATTAATGTTAATATTGATAAACATTTAGATAATATGATATCTGTTATTAAATGGCAAATAAAAAATAAATTTATTACATTGAAAAATCCAATTATAATTAATGAATGGGCAACATCACCATCAAATGTTAATGCATTTCATACATTTCAATCGAATACCATAAGTAATTAGGAATTTTTTTTTCTTCAAAAATTACTTTCAATTAAAAAATGTCCTTAACATTTCTCATTTGAGATTTTTTTTTTTTTTTTTTTTTTTCAATATTTCAGCGATTCCAATAGCAATCTTACAATTTCCATTCTATGAACTTGGGCTGGAGTAAGTTTATGATTTAATTTTTCATATTTTATTTTTGTTTTAAAAAATTTTCTTTGAAGAGCTCTTAACTATGGAGCCATAGGAACAATTTTGGGACATGAACTAACACATGGTTTCGATGATAGTGGACGAATGTTTGATAAATGTGGTAATATGAGACAATGGTGGACAAATACAACAATAACAGAATATATAAATCGTACAACATGTTTTATTAAGCAATATGGGAATTATTATATTCCTGATGTTGGAGATTATGTATGTGAAATTTTGCATAATGTACAATATATTAAAATAATTCCCTTTTATTTAATTACTTTGATTTTATCATATTTTTTTTCATTGTAGATAAACGGTGAATTAACATTAGGTGAAAATATCGCTGATAATGGTGGTTTACGTGAGGCATATTATGCATATAAATTATTAATTGATGATATTGGAGAAGAGAAATTATTACCAGGATTAGAAAATTATACACATGAACAATTACTTTTTATATCATTTGGAAATTTATGGTGTGAAACATATACACAAACAGCTGCTCATTATGCACTTGAAGATTCACATTGTCCAGGTCATATACGTTTAAAAGGTGTACTATCAAATTCTCCAGAATTTAGTAATGCGTTTAAGTGTAAAAAAGGTTCTGGAATGTATCCTACTGAAAATCGTTGTAGAATATGGTGATTTTATATTTTAAAATTTTTTTTGTCACTAGTCAAGTTTTATGTTGTATTTTTAATGAAAATGTTTGTTTGTATTTTATAAGAATAAAAATATCAAATAGATTTGTTTTTTAAATAACCTATGGTAGGGACTAGGGAGTGAATCAATATGGTTAGTTGAAAAAACAAAAGTATGTATTCTTAAAAGATATAGAATTTCTTCTATTTACCTTTTTATTGAAAATAAAATTTCAATTTTTGTATTTCTAAATAAATTATATTTAAGTACATGTATATTTTACATTTTACAAATATTATATCATTAATTCCTTATTATTTTATCACATACAGGATTATTAGATCTGTGATAAAATTTTCAATGAAATAACACCCTTTTTATTTTTTTAGAAAAATAAATGTTATCTCATTGAACGATTAATTACAGTAATTTTGGAAATATCTATCAAGAAGACATTAACAGGCATATATGTATTGTATTTCAATATTTTACGTAATCTAGTAATTTATTCACTGTTCCCGACCTCCCACTGGAACGCGGTGAGTTGACTTAACTCCTTTCATTTGATGAAGAATGTGGTGTTTACGCAACCGTCGAAAAGTAGAAAGGATGTTAAATCCTAGATCCTCAGTTGTCAAACACCACCTTCCTTCGATGAAAATGAACTTTTTTTTCTCTATAAAAGATAATAGATACGTATTTATGAATAAAAACATATAGAAAAAAATTACTGTAGTCTTTTTTTTTTTTGTCTGAAACAGTTATCCTTTATTGCAGTTATATACATATATGTATATTCATTTTTAATAGAATTTTTTAATTGTATAATCCTTGATATAATTTATCAGGAAAATTATCTTTCATGTGAAATATGGAATATTTAAGTGACTGGTACGTATTTTTGTACGTTATATTTTCTATACAATTTTTTTTTTTTTTTTTTTTTGATTGTTTTATATTTACAAATAAGTATTATAAGAAAAATTTAAAACAAAATAGAAGAGAAATCATATTTAAAATTACCTCTAAAATATAAAACAATATTTATAATAAATGATCATGTATAGTAGTATGTTCACAAAGACTAAAGAGGTGAATCGTAAAAGATTTTATTTCTGCATTCTTTTACAATCTATCCTTGTTTTTTTTTTTGTCAATTAGATTTACTGTAACATAATTATATTATAGTACATAATATGTACACATATAACTGAACATTCTTTACACATAAAAATATTTTTTATAAAATTTTATTAAGAACTAAATACATACGAAGTTTGACCTAAATTAAAAAATGGATCAGATGTTAAGAATGATGATAACATTGATATTACAATAAAAAGGAATATTAATGTAAATGCAACACTAGATTGTTGAGTTAAATCTCGACGACGATAATAATAACGACCATTGGCAATATTATATAAATCTTCATCATCATCATTATCATTGAAAACAGTTGATCTTCTTGTATTGAATTGTGTAAAACCATTACCAAAAAATATATTAAATAATTCTTCAGCAGATATATCTGCTTCGAAACCTCTCTCATATGCATATTCATAATTGTTATGTCTTCTTCCATTATAAAAACTTGTTGATGATTTTTGATTTTGTTGTAAACCAAATAAATCATATTCTTTACGTTTTTCTGTATCAGTTAATGTTGCAACAGCATTTCCAATTGCTTTAAATGCCTCTGATGCACCTGGTGCACGATTTTTATCTGGATGTAATTGTAAAGCTAATTTTTTATATGCTTTTTTTATTTCTAAAACAGTTGCATCTTTTTTAACATCTAAAACTTCATAGTAATCTTTACATTTTTTTATTTTTTCAACAATTTCAATTTGTTCTTTTGTATATTCTGTATGTTCAGTATGCTCATCATTATTTGATGTAGTATTATTTTTGCTCCTTTGTCTAATATTAGCATTTTCACTTGTAGATGGATTTGTAGATGGTGGTTCTTTTGTAGGTGAAACAGATTTAATATACTCTAATAGATCAGTAACTTCTTCAGTTGGATTTACTAGTTTTGCTTTATACAAAAACCTTTTGGCTTCATCGTAATCACCATTTTCAATTGCTGATATTGCATTTTCCATGCAGGAACTATAATAATTTTCAATGTTGTCATACATTTATAATGTTTTTATCGGTCTACTTTATGAGTGATGAAATATATCTTTTTCAATAGAAATTAAAAACTTTTTTTAGTATGTAGGTGATCACAACGTCACAACCAGGGTATAATATAAACTTTTTCTATTTATAAAAATTTCTTGTCGTTTTAAGTTGCATTACAAACTTTCTTACTTTTGAATTCTTTCGTTTTTAGAATTATTTTTTTTAATTTTACACTAAACTTCAAGATTTTAGTAAAACAGTGAATTGAAAATTATTTGTAATTCTTTACAATTTGTTGTAAAAAAATCAGCTGATTGTCAAAATAAACGAATGGGCAACGGTAACATGATGGTTTTTTATTTCCCATATGAGGCATGATTTGGGTATTTTTATACACTCATCCCTCGATTTAAACGGTAGATATGTACGTTCCTGGAAAAATCGTGCAAAATGAAACCGTTTAAAGCGAGACACAGAATTCATACAAAATAAGAGGATATGTTCAAATAAATTGTAAACCGTGTAAATCGATCTAAAGAATGTAAAGAAAAGTCGAGGATATGTTCGCTGTAACCGTGTAAAATGAGATAAGGAGTACATATAAAAGGGATTCGGTTCATTAATTTTTAAATGCGCTTTATTTCTTATACTTTTTATCCACTTACAAACCCTTGACTAAATTCCTTTGTGGGTAAGAGTGTTCCTCGTGACGTAATTGAAATTTTGGAAAGAATATTTAAGGGTAGTAAACGTGAACGGATTTAATTTTTTTTTTTTTTTTTTTACTGTTAATTGCACAGAAAAGTAGATAATTAATAAAAACATACATTATTATCATCCATTTGAAATTAAATAATCAATTAACTAAATCAATGAACGAACCCAAACAACTGTTCTTTTTTTAAGTCAGATTTTAAAATAATTAGGATTGGATTTCAAATTTGTGGTTGAGCGACAGCTGAGTTCCATGTGTACGAACATTTATTTGTTTTTTTGTTTACTGTAGTTTTCTTTAAAAAATTATCACAACAAAATTACTGAACAAATTCAAATAATTTTAAATTTAATTAAAATCCAAAAATGGATGCTGAAATAAAAGAAGAAAATAGTGAAACAGAAGAATTTCTAGTGTATGTCGATTTTGAAGGTAATCTTTTACCAAATGATTTAGATGATCCTAATTTGGATGTTCGCATAATTGGTATAGATTCAGAAAACCCAGTTATTGAAATTAATGGAAAAATATTCGAAGGTAATTTAATAATTTTTTCCACATACATACATTTTTGAATAATCTTGTAATATATTTTTCATATTCTTTTGTAGGAAGTTATGATTTCAGTATTGGAACTAATCTATTTTTTGAAAAGGATAAAAATCCTCCAATATTAGATCCATTGTATGATGTATGGCCTAAGCAGATGTATAAATTTTATTCAAAAACAAATAAGGTCCTTAAAATGAGACGAATATTAGTTGAAAGTAATCGAACTGATGAAATACAAAATAAAGAAGAAACATTTGAAGAAATTGAAAAAAGACTTAAACCTAATATGTCTTATAAGGAAGCTCTAGATCTTTTATTGCCTCCCGGAATGGAACCACCAAGAAAATTAGATGATGAAACTGATAAATGTGATGATTCAAAATCAGTAGCGGAGAAAAATGATGAGAGAATGGAAATAGAAAGTGAAAGTGATACAGATAGTTAAGATTTGTAATGTTATTTTTTAATTTGTGATAATAAATGCATACTAGGTCTAGTATACACTAGCACTAATGGTCTGAATCTGCCTCCGGAACTGGTATCATTCTGTTTGTTGCTCTTCTGCTGAGTGCCTATCAGGCGCCCAGAAAGTGGAAGGACAATCCTCCCGAGACAAGACTGTCGGGGAGTAAGAGATTGTGGAATCTCATCCTCCGCTAACGCTTGATCTACAGGCGAAAGAACTCCTTCCAAACCAACTTTTATTTTATCGATCTCCAAGGCCCAAGCCCACGGTCAACAATCATCCTCTGACGCGCATAACAAGAAGTAGATGATTTTAAATCCCAGATCCAAGCTATAGTTCTATATTCGAGAATATATTGTAAAAAAAAATCATTTCAAAGAAAGAGAGTATGTATTTTTATGAATGCGTCGACGCCACGGCGCTGACGGTTTTGTCACATTTTGTGTGTTCGTCAAATAAAGAGTTTATATACGACACAAAAATAATCCGAATATTGGATTAAATTGGGAGTAGCGTAGAAACGGTAAAATTGGGATTAAAAAAGTACACGCAAACGTTGATATTTTTATACACTTATAGTTTACATATTATTCTTCTTCCACATAAAAAATAGAAGAAGAACATGACAGCTTCACTTTCGTCTTTCACCATAAAAATTAGAATCCGCCATATTGCATTTTACCTCACACATACATATAAAAAAATTGGGATTAAACCGAAATAAATTGGGCTTAAGCCAAAATCCGAATTATCGAGTTTATACCACAAAAAATTGGGAGTAAACCAAAATCCGTATTAAAAGCGAATCCGGCATAAACTCGTACAATTTCAAAATTGTCAAAATACTCAAAATGGGTGTTTCACCCAAGTCACACTAGGTTAGGTGGTTAAACGAGTTATTTAACCAGTTCACAGTTCACACTAGTGATTGCGACTAATTAATCGATTAATCGAATTAGTCGATTAATTCTTGATACTTTTAGTCGGATTTTAGTCGATTAATATTGTACACGACTAAGCGACTAAATGACTAATTTAACTTTAATTTAGTCGCTTTTGACTAATTGTAATTTTTCTTCAATTTTGTATGTGTAGTACAATACGAAACCTCAACTTTTTCGCCTTCTACTATGATACTTAATTGATAATAATTGCCAACTTCATTTGCTTTTACTATTTATACCATCCATAATCCATATTCCATATCCATCCCATCAATAACCAGACCATATTATTTGTCAAGTGTCAAGTGTCAACAGTAGCGTGTTTTTCTTAATCTGATGAATTTGTTATGAAGTGTGTTTTTAAAGTTTCTAACTTTTTTATATCTAATTTAATTTTAAATTCTAAAATACAAAATGTTAACTTAAATAAAGTGTTTAAATTACACATGCTCTCCTATTTTAAGGAAAATCTATGAAATCAATCGATTAATTTTCGATCGACTAATTTCGATTAATCGACTAAAAGTAGCTTGATAAGTTTTGACTAATTTGATTAATCGATTGATTTCAGTCCGATTATTTTTAGTCGACGACTAAACTAACAGTTTTCGTAATGTTAGTCGATTAATCGACTAACTACAAAGATTCCAGACATCACTAGTTCACACTCCTTACAACTTACAACTTGGTCGTGCCGTACCACCTTCATTCTATTATTTTCTATTTTGAGCAGTTGTAAAAACGTTATTTAAACTAGTTTGTGACGGTTGTAACAACTACCCAGTGTGCGATGGATTGGATGTTTGATCTTGAATAATTGATAATTCTTGATGGTTAGGTTAGTTGGGTTTCGAAAGTACAGTACATACATACATAGCTATTTATTTTAAAATAGAGAAATATTTTTAGTTTCTTTTTAAAAATTGAATTAATTTTAAAATAATTGAGGTAATTCATTTATTTAATTAGAGTAGTTTATAAAAATTATACAAGAATTTTTACAGAAAAATTCAACAATGGAACATATCTATGATCTTCCAAAATCCAAACTGGTTAATATCAAAGAATTTTTTGATAATTACAAAACAAATTTACATTTGAATGGAGCTTCACTTCCAACAAATGATGAGGAAATTACGAAATTACTACAATTTGATGGTGTCAATGATAGAAGATTTAATGAATTAAAAGATTCAGTATCACTAGATTTACATTTATCACAACCTGACGATATACCAACTTCTGATTTTTGTCCAGGTGAAAATGTTATATTTAATCATGCTACAACAAATTTTAAAGTACCAAAAACAGCATTGAATCTGAAAACATTCAATGAAATAATACGTTTCAAAGAGAAACATACTGGTAGTCCATTTGGACAATCAACATTATCTTATAAAATAGTTAGTCATAAAACAATGAGAATTATGAATGAAACTAAAAATTTAAATAATTTAGAACCTTACAGTGATGTTATTATATCAGTTAGATTTTATAGACCATATCGTTATAAATCTGGTCATACAGTATATGGACCAAAATTTGCTGAAGAGTTTCTAGTTTTAGGATCACAATATTTAACTGAATTAAAAGATAAAATCAGTTGTATATGTAATAATAAAATATTCGTAGATATTAGTAATGATCCACATCAACCAAATCCAATTAATAAAACAAATTCGGGTTTCTTTTTTATAACAAATATTTTTTATAATGATACACGTAATCCAAATAATTCAGATTATTCAGAAGTGATACGTAATTGGTCAAAAACACGAAAAGAATTTGAAAACTCATCAATTGATAATACAGCAATAATGGAAAATACTAGATTTTGTGATTTAAATGTAAATTTAGGTTTTCCTCAAGTTTATCAACATCATGGTAATTGTGAACATTTATTTACATTCTCATGGATACGTTTATTATCACCAGAAGATATTTTGAATAGAAATAATTATCCATTACTAAATTCAGTTGCATTTCCAAATACAAAACTATGCAATATATGTGCAGATTCAGAATATACATTTGTTGTACAAAAAAGCCAGAGGCAGTTTCATGATCCATGTTATCTTTGCCGTTTATGTTTTGATGCATTTTACTACATAAAAGGTAAGAAAGTTGGAGATTTTGAAGCATATAGATTAAATTCAAATGGGACTGTGGATGATGACAATAATGATAATGATGATGATATTGAATCAGTGGAATCAATGGATTTAAATTCAAGTGAAGATGAGAATATGTAATCTTGTAAAAATCAAGTGTTTTTAATGAATAAATAAGTTTTTTTTATAAATATCATGACTTTATCTTCACTGTTCCCAAATCCCAATCTCCCTTCAATTGATGAAGAATGTGGTGTTTGCGCAACCGCCGAGATTTCTCTGACTCTAAAGTCTGTTGCCAAATACCATCGATCATACAGGTTCAAAATTCGCTCATTTCGAATTTTACAATTTTTAAAAATTTCTTGAGGTTTTGTACATTTGTTGGGTTGTTAGCCTAGGTTATTTGTGCCTTCATTCGCATCGTAAGTAACGTAACTCGTAAGTTGCAAATTTTAATTTATTTTGGCAAATGGCATGGCAATTAAGGTAATTCGCTTCCGCTTGCGTTTGACTGTTTGAGTCTCGACTCGACTCTCGATTTGGTATGACGGCGAAAAAATTTCAAATGTCAGTGAAAAAATAAAAATTACCCTCAATCGGGCAATAGAAATGACAGACAATTTTCTGTGTGTACAGTTTTTCTCGAATGAAGTTTCGTGTGTATAGACGTCTTGTTTTCAATTAATTTTATGTTAAGTAAAATTAATTTAAAAGTGATTTAATTATTAAATAATAAAAGTGCAATGTCTAGTTCAATCGATACAATTGGTCATAAATTGCAAACGCTTGAGGAACGTTTGCAAGCAGAAAATGAATCACGTGATTTGGTGCTCCCTTCACAAATGCCTGGACCACGACAAAGTAGAGGAGGACCCCGCCCGCAACATTGTAATTACATTGTTTTGAAAAATTTTCAATTTTTCATTTTATTTTTATTTCTTTTTTACGAAAATAGCATGAACGATTAAATTTTCATTTCCTATTTTTTCTAAAAATATGAATTTTGAAGTTGAGGGGGGGAGATTTATGAAATAGCCAAAATAAAAAAAATTAAATTTGAGTAGGATGGTAAAAAAGAAAAAAAAATGTACCCATGTATGTATTCTTTACTTTTTGACATAAAGTGCTGCCTGATGAAAATTGAAAAGTGAAATTAATGCATTTTGACATACACGAAAAGGGTACTTTTAATGTTTTTGTTGATTGTTTTTTGTTTTATTTCTTTTTTCAATTGTATTATCATTTTATCAATAATTATGAATTTCATTGGGGATGATGGATTTTTCTTTTTCGTTGTGAATCCTCTTGATTTTTTTCCTTTCCACGGAGAAAACTAGAATTAGTATGATTTTGAAATTTTGAATGGTCTCAAACATAAATGGGTTTTCCAAATTCATTATTTTTAAATTATGCTGTCCAAATATCTACAATCGATTTCTTAATTTCACATTTCACAAAATTTTCTAGATTTCACCTATGAAGTATGAGTATTGTTGTTCTTATCATTCCCAAAATTATAAGCTAAACACGAATCTATTTATTATTTATCATTCTCTAATTACAAAGTAATTTTTTTTTCTTTTTCCTTTTAGTGGGTGAAATAACACCGACACGTCCTAAAAAACCATTAAATTTACCTGTAATACAGCCTACACAAGCAGTAGAAACAGAGACTGATAGAAAATTAAAGAAAATAATGAAACAGAATGGTGTATTGACAATAAATGGAATATCCTATCAATCAGATATTAAAGATTTAGAGCATATTGGTGATTTAGGTAATGGCACAAGTGGTCATGTTGTTAAAATGCGTCATGTACCAAGTGGAGCAATAATTGCTGTTAAACAAATGCGTAGAACTGGTAATTCAGAAGAAAATAAACGTATATTAATGGATTTAGATGTTGTTCTAAAATCACATGATTGTAAATATATTGTACAATGCCTTGGATGTTTTATAACAGATTTAGATGTTTGGATATGTATGGAATTGATGGCAATGTGTTTTGATAAATTATTAAAATTATCAAAAATGCCAGTTCCAGAACAAATATTGGGCAAAGTTACAGTTGCGGTAAGTAAATATACTTTTTTTTTTTCTTTTTAAATATGATAATAATAATAATGATGAAAAGGTAATTAATTATAAAATAATATGTAAACATTTTTATTGTAGACGGTAAAAGCATTATCTTATTTAAAAGAAAAGCAAGACGTTATACACAGAGATGTAAAACCATCAAATATACTCATAGATGAAAGAGGCAATATAAAATTATGCGATTTCGGTATAAGTGGCCGATTAGTTGATTCAAAAGCAAATACAAGATCAGCTGGATGCGCAGCATATATGGCGGTAAGAAAATTCATTTTTTTTACAACACATGAATGTATTTTTATTAAAGAAACTATTGTTATTATTTTTTCAGCCCGAAAGAATAGATCCAAAAAAACCGAAATATGATATAAGAGCTGATGTATGGTCCCTTGGTATAACACTTGTTGAATTAGCAACAGCATGCTCACCGTATGAAGGATGTAAAACAGATTTTGAAGTACTTACAAAAGTTTTAGATTCAGATCCACCAAATTTACCAAAAGATCAATGTTTTAGTCAAGAATTTCAAGATTTTGTCAGTAAATGGTAAATTTTTCTTTTAATTTACATTTTTTACATACATACAAATTTCTTTCAAAAAAAATATTTTCTATTTATTTTTATTAGTTTGAAAAAAAATCATACATTTCGACCAAAATATCCAGAATTATTAGAACAACCATTTATTAAAATTTATGAAGCAAAATTTGTTGATGTTCCTGCATGGTTTAGATCAGTTGTTGAAATGACTGGAATAAAACCACATCGCAGGTAAGGTATGCATGCAGAATTTTGTTTTGATTTCCTTTTTATTTTCTTTTTTAATTTTTTTTTTCCTGAATAATTCTTGATTTTAATTTTTACATTTAAAAAATTACTTTCGTAAAAAAAATACCTAATTGAAATAATTATTAATTTAAAATAATAATTATTTAGTTAATTTACCTTACACACACAGTTTGACTAAAGCTAATTTTTTTTTTTAATATAAAATATAACTTTTAATTCTTATTTAATTTTTTTGTTTTATTGATGATTTACTTATTTCGAATGCATATAAAAAAACAAACTAATTTTTGTTGTTGTAATTTTTTTCGCCTTTTTATTTCCCCTCATTAATTTCCAGTAGTTTTTGATTTTCAATTAAATCAAACTGCATGGATTCAAATTAATAAATAATTAATAAAACGAAGATATAGAAGCAAAATATTTCCTTTTTTTTTCCATTTTTTTTACTGTTATTTAAATTTATTCAATCATGATTTTTATTAAAGATAATTTTTTAAAGAATTTATATCGTTATTTTATTTTTTTTTTAAATTAAAATCTTTCGTTTAGTGAAATGATTTTTTTCTCTTCAAATATATTCAAATTTTATTAGTGAGGATGTTTTGTTAAAATTAAAATTAATTTTCTTGATGTCATTTTTATTTTAAAACAAAAAATATTATTTTCTTCTTTATTTTATTGTTTTCGTCTCATCCCTTCGTTTTGATTGAATTTTATTTTTTTATTATTTTCTTTTTTTCGTTTTATTTGTAGGTTAATTATTTCTTAATCCCTTTTTTTCCAGTAAGTATGTTATTTATTTTAATTTTTTTTCTCTTAAATATGTAATTGAATTAATTGCACGAAATTTAAAATTAATTACCAAACTAATTTGTTTATAAATTTAATATATGTATGTATATGTATGTGTGTACTAAATACTAACTAATTCACAAATATATGTATGTAGTATAATGTGTTTATGTAAATTTGCACTAATTTGTAATTAACAAATTGATGTTTTGTGTTGTGTAAATAATAACTACAAAAAAAACAATTTTTTTTAAATTGAATTAGCGAATAAAAACAAATTGAAAATAGTCAAAGAGCAAAGATTTTTATGATTTTCAACAAATGGAAATTTATCTAAATTTTTCTATCGTAAATATAAACGTGGTACAAATTATAAATTTTGTTACTTTAGATTCGCTTTCTTTTTTAACGAATCACATAAAATTCATTCAAAATATTTTTTTTGCATTTCATGAGAAATTCTTTTCATTTTAAAGACATTAAATTTCTATTGAATTAACTCTTTCAAGCTTAAAGAACCACAAATTTTGTAGATACTTTTGTAGTTGCAATTTCTTCAGATAATATAAAATATTCTGATAGATTTATAAACCTTCTAAACTATGTGAAGTTGTGTTTTTTTTTCTTCAAAAATTCATCTTCATTCTAAGAAGATAAAGAGATGTTCTATATTTAAATTTTAAAGTTAATCTTGAATTCTTGAAATCTTGAATTTTTTATTGAATTACTATGTATATCACAATACTATTTACTTTTGCACAAAATTATTATATTTAGCACTTATTTTATGTAAATAAACTAGAACATTGTATTCAATGGAAATTTTTTATTTATAACGCGCTTTTATAATTTTCTTTCTTTTTTTTTTGCTTCTATTTTTACTTTGATAGAATATCATCACCATCGGAAATTGCATCATCAATTTCGGTAACTTCAGTATCATCATCATTAACAACAACGTTTAATAATCGTCCTGGAATATCTTTGAAAATGTCACAAATACCAAATTATCAAACTAATTTAAATAAAACATTTCAAAATCAAAATATTCAACAACAACAGCAGCAACAACAACAATATCATCATCATCATCATCAAAATTTAGGAAATAAAAATTTAATTAGTAACACTGGTAATAATAGTAATTATCAAAAATTAAATTCTCAATCATCATCATCGTCTATAAGTTCAACATTATCATCATCAACGTCATCATCTTTACCTCAACCAATAACAAAATCTTATGTTTATCAACCATTACCAAAAGAGACAAACGGCTATACTCAATCAATATTAAAGACTAATAATAGTTATCATCAAGTGAGTGGAGGAAGTGGAGTTGGTGGTGGTGGAGGTGGAGTAGGAGGAGGAGGAGTTGGTAGTGGAGTGGGAGGAGATGAAGTTGATATTGTTAGTGAAATGAATAAATTGTATAAGAAATCACCATTTGTTCAAAGGAAACCATCATCTGATACTAAAACAGCAACAATTTCGCCAATAACAGCAAATTATGGAGAAAGCCCGAAAAAAGAATCAGTTCTTAGCAGCTTAGGTAATTTATTCTTAATTTAATTTTCTTACTTCTCCACTCAAATTAATTGTTTTTTTTTTCTTCTTATATAATTTTTTAGGACAATCATTAATACGAAATATAACGACCTCATCATTTAGTAATCAAAAGAAAATTCATAATCAACAGCAACAACAGCCTGAGGGTTTTTGGAAATTTTCAAATCCACCGGATGGTGGAGGTGGAGGAGGAATTCAAAATTTTAATACAAATGACAATACATTAGAAGATAGTTGTTGTAGTGCAACATCATCTCCAATTGGTGGAAGAAAACGATTTCAAACGACTGTGCCAGTCTTAAACGACAATAGTCATGGTAGTACACAATATGCACGACTTCCTGGTAATACAAGCCCAATTGGTAAGTAAAAGACCAAAACATGTAAAATTTTCATCGAAAAACCTAATAAAAATATTTTTTAATATTTTTCCTTATAGTTTTACAACGATTTTATCATCAACAAAATCAGTTACGTGAAAAAGAATTGGAAAAACAAAAACAACATCATCAAATTCATGATATAAATAGCACAACAACAACTACGACAAATCCATTTTTAAATAGCTTTATCCCAAAATATCATTACCCTCAGAATCAAATTTATTCTCCACAAAATTTATCTTCTAGTCAAAATGTTTCCGATGTTGGATATCATCATCATCATCATTATCCTCAACATCATCATCACCCTCAGCATAATCATAATTATCAACAACAACAACAGCAGCAGCAACAACAACAACAACAACAACAACAACAGCAACCACACCATCATAACACTGCCTCAATTTCACAACAACAATATCATCATCAATCACATCCGACGAATTCACATCAAACGTCAATATCGTCATTAAGATCATCTTCTAATCCAATTTCAAATATACCAATTTACAGTCAACAATTAAACAGTGGTACTAGTTCTGGATATAATAATAGTGGTGTACAAAATTTATATAACAACAGCAGCAGTAGCGGTACTAATAATTTATACGGTCGAGCATCATCATCTGCTAATAAAGAAAGTAATAATTTGAAAGATGAACAAGGTAATTCAATTGGATTTTATTTCAAAAACTGATAAAAGCTATTTTTTGTTTTAACACAAATGCTGCATTCTTTTTATGATTTGGTGTTGATGATCCACTTGAAGAGTTGAAAGTGTGGTCTGGATCACGTGGATCATAAAAAGAATGTAATTAAAATAAATGAATATTTGATTTTTTTCTTTTTAATTTGTACAATTTTGTTTATTATTTTATACAAAAATTAATTCATTTTTTTTTTTTTTTTTGCAATTCATTACAATTTTAATTTTATGTTTGCATTAAAAACAGAAATACATAATGTCGTTCTTAGTCTCTTTTAACACGTTGAATATCAGTTAATTCAGCCATCATGAATTATGTGTTACGAAGAAACTCATTGTCGATCACCAGTGGTCACTGGTCGGTATCCTGGTATTCAACGTGTTAAAATATGCATTTATGCTTAATAATGAGAATGATGCCAAATTGAATTATTTTAAAACACAAAACATTAATTTTTGTTTTCTTTTTGTTTGTCCGTTTTTTTTTCTTTTTTTTTTTTGTGATTTATTTGAACGCTTTTTGCTGTTTCATCTGCTGTTCCATCATAATATGCCATCTCACATAAAAATTCATACAATGCACTGCTAATTTTTTTTTTCAAAAAAAAAAACATGAACATTAAAACTTGAAAAAAATAAATAAACAAAATTGAAAATAAAATTGGATTGTACACATGAAAAAAAAAAAAAAAATTAAAATAAAATAAAACACATTAAAATCATCCAAACACTACACAAAATATGCGTTATTTGCGGCTTTTTGTTTTTTTGTGTATCTTACGACATTATCAACAACATTATCCAGGATGGTTCAATTCAATTGCAGGTGTAGTCAAAAAACAATTTGCCTCATATGTTAAATTGCATTCAGATCGATCAAATAATGATATGAATCGTAGTAATCAACAACAACAACAACATCAACAGCAGCATAATAATTTTCGAACGATGCCAACAACGACAACAACAATGACGAATAATTTAACGACAAATGCGAATAATATAAGTTCAACCGTGAATTTAGCATTTGATACGACGACAATGACGACAACAATAGCAGCAGCAACAACAACAACAACATCAACACCAGCAGTTACTACTGCTGTTTCGTCTTCATTAATCGATGGAAATAATACTGGTAGCAGTGGTACAACAACTACAACAACAACAATTGTAGGTTTAGTAAGCGATCGAAGACATAGAAGTCCAGATCCACCACCAAGATATAATCGTGGACAATCACCACTTTTATTTAGAAAAAATTTATTCGAACTAAGTAAACAATTACCCGGATCACCATTATTAACAAGAAGGTAAAAATTTTGCATAATATTTTCGAGATTAAAATATAATTCAAGAAATTTTAATTATTATTTGTTTACTTTTCTTCTTGAAAATAGATATACAACAGCATCACCACCTCTTCCACCTCCTCGTCGAGGTTCAGAGAGTGTTCCTGGTTCACCACAACATTTTCGTACACGTATTCATTATACTCCGGAACCACAGCGACGAATATATCGAACGATTGATCAATGAGTAGCACTACAGATTATGCTTATGTGATATTGGTATGGTTTTAGTGATGATTAAAAATTTCAAAACAGAAATTTTTGAAATTTTTATTTTCCAAAGAATTAATTAACTGTATTTTTTTTCTTTTTCTTTGAAAAGTAATTGAAAATGCTTCTTTTTTTTTTGAAACTAAACGAAGAGAGGTAAAGAAATGGAAGTATTGTGTAGGTATTGTTGTTGGTTTGAGTGAATATAATATATGAAATTGTAAGGACCTGAAGTGGGATCCATTTACATTGTGAACTTTCATAAATGCCAAAAAAATAATAATTTGTTTTCTTGGGAAATTATTTTTTTTTTAAAAAATAAAATAATTCAATATCGAGATAAAATTTATAAAAAAAAAAAAAAAAAACATGTATTTAATCTGATTTCTTACTAACTAAAGGTTTGACTTGGTGTGTTTTTTTTCCGATCTTTTAAAAATTCATTTTTTCCTCTATTTTTGGCGTTCATGAAGATTCATTCACTTTTTTAAAACCGTTTTAAATATTTTCTTTTCTTATTTTTCAAAAACAATAAAACGTATGTTAACAAAACAAAAATTTAATAATAATGAAACAATACTTGAAAATTAATTGCCTTTCTCGAGAAAATATAAAAAAACTTTTGAAAAAAAAACCCTATTAAAGTAGAAAACTAACTTATTGCGAATATAAAAAAAAAAAATAATAAAAATTTTCAAAAGAAAAAAAAAATAATTTAAAATTAAATAAAACATTAAATTTCCAAGAGCTTCCGAATATTTAAACTTAAAAAAAATTACTAAAATTACAATACACAACAAAATAAGACAAAAAAAAAACAAATAAACAAACAACAAAACATATATCAGATATTGTTAAAAAAAAATTATTGTAGAAGAGAGATTTTGAAAAGAAGAAATAAAAAACCAAAAAATATAAGAAAAAAAAAAACAAAAAATATAATCTACTTACTAAAAAAAATATATTAAAAATACATAAGAGAAAAAGAGAAAAAAAAATCAGGTTTCCTAAATAGAAAATAGAGATTAATTAAAAAAATTAATTAAAACAGATTATCTTTAATATTTTACTTATAAAAATAAAACTAAAAAAATAAGTAAAATAAAATGACAAAAAAAAAAACTTGAATAATAAAAAATTAAAACGTAAATAAAAAAATAAAAAAAATAAAATATTAAATCAAATTTATAATCGCTTGAATAAAATAATTTATTATACAAATACTTTTATGTATGGAAAAAATATTCGAATTATATTCTAAAAAATTATATACATATATATTTATTGATTATTAAATAATATACATATATATACATGTAAAAGTATGTGTAATTTTGAAGGAAAAGAAGAAGAAGAAGAAGAAGTGGAAAAGAAAAATTCTTAATTTATTTTCAAAATATTTGAAATATTTTTGTTTTTATTTTTTTGTGAATTTATGATGATGATTAGCTTGAATAGTAAGTAATTATTGTATGCAATATCGCAATATATATATTTTCTCTTTTTAATTTATTTTATTGCTCGGTAAATCATGCTTTTTTAAGTCTAATTTAAGAGAAACAAGAAAAAATAAGTACAGACGATTCAATCACACATTTTTTTTAAAAAAAAGTTAAATGTTGAAAATGATTTTCTCTCAAAATTATTGTCCCTTGCCATAAAAATGTTTGACAGTATCGTTTTTCATTGTTTTTTTTTATTAGTTGTTGTGAATTATTGAATTTTAGATCCAGAAAGTCAAAAAAAAAAAGTGCTTCAAATATTGAGTTTGTCTTTTTACTTCATTTCTTAAATTTTACAAAACATTTTTCATATTTTTTGTTAAAAAAATTACAGAAAATATACGATAAGAACTTAAAAACATTTGTAGTAGAAATTATAAACTGTCATGTAACTTTCTATTCTAACATTATTTCTCTTATTTTATTTTCGCGTTATGATGAAACTTTTTTAAAAATTAGTTTTTTCTTCCTCGATTTCAAATTTAAAAAAGAATTATAGAGATTGTATCAGAAAATCTATCGTTTTTAAATTTCACAGTATTTTTGTATGCTTTATGCTTAACTTTTCTGTCTCATCTCATTGAAGCCACGATATTATTCCTGAAGCCATTATTAATAAATAATTCAAAATCTTTTTTTTTTTTTTTTTAAAATGTCCTTTGACTACTTTTATTAATATTTATCATGATGTGAAATTTTCTTCCCTTCTAAAAATATTTTTCTTTAAGCATGAAACAATAATTTATTACATTAATTATAAAATTACATTTTAATCTTATAAACAAAATACATAATAATAAACAACAAATCATCCTAAAAAACAAAAAAACAAAAAACATGGAATGCGATAAATTATGTAATTAAATAGTATATTTAATATTGCTATTATGTAATTAAAAAAAAAAAACCATTAAATATTTATTCTATTGAAGGATTTATTTCTTTTTCTTATAAACGAAAAAAAAAAATTAGAAAAAAAATATAAACAACTCAAAATACACAACACAAAAAAAAACATAACTATAAAAAAAAATAAAAAAAAAAAATAGTCAAAAAAGAAGTAATGTTTTTTTGTGAAACAAAAAAAAAGAGAAAAGTATAGAAAAAAATAATAATATAATATGACTGATTGTACAGAAAATTTTTATTAATAAATAAAATAATAATAAAATATTGAATAATTATTTATATTGAAAAAAAAAAAAATAAATAAAATTAAAAAAAATGAATGAAACCCTGCTATATTATATTATTGTGAAAAAAAAAACAATTTAAAAAAAAAGTATATACAATGTAATAAAAAGTGTAGAGAAAAAAAAATCAAAGACATAAAGCAAAAAAAAAAAAAATGAAGAGAAAGAAAACTTGTAAGAAAAACGAGAAAAAAAATTCATAAAAATAAAATGAAAAATAAAAAAAAAACTCATAATTTGTCTTTTAAATTTTATTGGTTTTTGTTCTCAATATTTTCAACCCAGCCAGCTTCGAAAAAGGACCCAATCATATATGATATAACAAAAAAAAGAAATTAACTTAAATTTCTCAAATATTTTTTTTTATTGAAGAATTGAAAATTCAAGGCTATTTTCCAAAACTAAAAATAATTAATAGAAAGACTGCGTTTCAAAATACATTCAACATTGTTGAACCCCACTCCATATTATATAGTGAATTCATCTTGGTTGCAGTTTATGCGTTCATCATTGGTATTTTGTTCCGGTGGTTAATTGAAATATTTTAATACTTCCTAAAAAACCCAATTATTGAGGACAAGTTTTTTTTTTTTTATGAGAAAAAAATATCTAAAGATTTTCAATCCTTTCGAAAGGTTCAAAATAAAAACACAAAAATTTTATATGTACCAATAATTTGTTTTTTGTTTTTTAAATATTTTATTTCATTTTTAACCATTTTTTTTTTTATCATTTTAAAAATGAAAAATATTTTTCAAGCGTTCATTGTTTTTTTCTTTCTTTCATGTATGTAATTTTATTATTAATATTCATATTATTATTATTTTTCTAAATAAGATATAAAATTGATAAATTGATAAACTTATAATTAATTTATTATTTTTATTTTACTTTTAATTCTCCCGATTTTTTTTTATGTCATTTTATTTTCTCTTAAATTAATTTATCATCATTTAAATCTTTTGGCATCGATACAAAATATTTAATTTTTTTTTGTTTTTTTTTTTTGCTTGCAATTAAAAAGGTTGTTTTATTATTTTTATTTTTTGTTTTTAAACATGATAATAATTAAGTAATTTTAAATGTAGCTCTAATATCCTACATATGTATGTAGAAATATTTAAGAAATGTAAATTTTCATAATTATGATTAATTTTTTTTATTTCTGTTTGCTTTTTTAATTATAATTATTTAACGGATAATAATAGTAATAATAAGAAAAGAAAAAAAAATAAGATTATTAAAAATTTAAAATGTTAATTATATTTATTTGTAGGTATATTATGTATGTATGTATGTGTAAAAGTTTTCAATCTTATATATAAGAGTGGCAATATGATTGTGTGTTATATAATAATAATTAATTATTTTAATGTAAGAATAGTGCAAAATTCTTAATTAATAAATTTTATTTAATTATTTTTATTACTTTTATTTTTATTTTATTCTATTTTTTATGATCTTGTATGCTTTAATGTGTAAATTTTATAGATTTTTTATGTCATAATTGAAAGGGTTTCTTTTTTAGTTAAAATTAAAAAAATTGAGGAAAAAAAACGTGTGAATGAATGAAATATAAATCTTATAAAAACGCAAAAAAAAATTGTATTATTAATGTAATAAATGCAAAATATAAATTTTTGGAATGAAATTGAAGTAACGAAAAAAATGTCACAGACAACGAAAATTTCAATAAAAATCAAAACAATAAATTTTTATTAAAATTAAAATAGAAAAAATTGGAATTATGTATTTAAAAACTGTTTACTACGTTTTTTTTTTAATGTAAAAATCGCACAAATATTAAATATTATGTATAATAGACTTTTTTTTTTTTCAGTCTTAAAACACGAGAAAGAATTAAAACTATTTTATAAAATTGTATCCTTATAAAAATTTTATAAATTTTAGCTAACCATATTTCATTATAAGGCGCATAATTTTTTTTCTTGTTGTCTTTTTTATCTAAAAAAATGTAATTTAAAACAACAAAGTACAAAATTTGGAAATATAATTGAAATTTTAATTACTATAATCAAATAAAATGTAATCTCAAAAGTACAATAATACACACAATAAGGAAACAGTTTTTACTGTTAGGAAAAATCACCGTATAATCTCCACTATACATATACTATATTATATTTTTTCCAGCAAATAATTCAAGTTTTACTGTAATTTTTTTTTGTAAAGCTAAGTATTGTGTTCAAGGCGGAATTTCGTTTCCCATTTAAAATACATGTAAAAAAAAGCTGGCGGAATTCCGTCAAGAAAATATTCCGTTCACTTTTTGTTTTGCAGTACTGAGTTCGTGACGGAAAATAAGTTAAAATTATCTTTGCTAACATTTTTTAAATAATGTTCAAGAGATGGCGTTGAAGATCAGTCTCCACCAATTTTCCGTCGCCATGAAACAAAAGAAATGTACAGACATTTATTCCGTTTAGTAAATTTGACAATTGTAAAAAAAAAAACTAAATACAAAAAAAATTCCAAAGGTATTTACGTGAAAATATATATTGAATTCAAATAATTTAAATTTAATTTACGTTTTTCCAAATATTCTACGTCACTCTACACAAAATTTTTTCGTGTAGAAATAAATAGCAAAACATGAAAAAATTTTTCGCGATGAACACAATGCGGAGCTTAATTGTAGAACTTATTGGTGAATATTTTCCAAATTTGTTGAGATTTCATTTTAATTGAATTTAGTTTAAAATTTCAATTTTTATTTCTTGAATAAATTTACAACAAAGTGATAATTTTTTATGATCAAATTTTACTTGAATATTACAAAAAAAAATTTTTAAATTAATTTTATTCATGAAATTTGAATTTTAAAGTTTAAATCTGTTTTTAAAAAAAAAAAAATTATAATTACAAAAACATCTCTACAAAAGAAAACATAAAAAAGACAGAAAGAGAGAGAAAGCGAATAATGTGTGTAGTAATTTCAATTTTACATAATTTTTTTTGCTCAACAAAAATTTATTTCAAATATTTCTTTTCTCTATCAATTCTACAACCAAGGGGTAAAAAGTATTCTTAATGAAGAAAGAAAAAAAAAATGCATTTTAACCAAAATTACAAAAATAATAATTCATAATATGTAATTGTAATTAATTAATTAACTAATTAATTAATCTAATGTTTCAGCAAAAGAAAAAAAAACCCAAAAAATTAAACATAATACAAAGTACAAAAAAATAATTGGAATCTTAATTTGTTTTTTTTTTTAGATTTTTTTTTAAATTAACAATTATTTATTTTCAACTAATAATACGATTTAATCGAGATTGTAATTATTTTTCATTTCTTTAAATATTAAACAATAATTAGATTGAACATTAAATCAAAAAGAAAAATAATTAAAACAAATATAATTAATTTTATCTTAAAGATGATAATAATATTTATATAATTTATATTTATAAAAAAAAAAGTAATTGAAGAAATTTAATTTGATTTCTATCATAATTAATTAATTAATTTTCTTCTTTAATTTGTTCTTCTTTTTTTGTTTTTTTGTTTTTTTTTTCTAGTACAATAAATCTGCCTTTTGTGATCCTTCACTATATACAATTGTTAAATCATCTGTAGCAGGTTTTAAATACGGCAAGCTTTCTGGTTCATTATTTAATATTTCATTATTTTTATTATTAATCATTAAATCATTATTTGAACTACTACAACCACCATTTTGTTGTATTGATGATGTACAGTTATTCATTTTTGTTGTTATTGATGATGATGTTCCCGTTGTTGTTGTCATAAATATATCATTACTATCATATGAATTATTACCATTTGTTGTCATTATTGTTGAATTAATATTATTTTGTGAAGTACAGCAGTCATCCATTGTTGTTGGAACACGTGTTATACCCAACTCAAATTGTGTATTTATTTGAGCTTTAATTGGTGTATAACTTCCTAATGGAGCTGAACCTGAAATTTTAAGAAACGTGATTAGTGCTATTTGAATTTGAAATTTTTTTTTTTTTTTTAATTACAAGAATGTGTGATGGCTTTTCAAAAAAATTTACTGGGAAGATGAAATACGGTAAAACGTTAAAGCAGAAACAGAATGTGAAACAAAAACAAACAAATTTGATTGAATAAACAAGCACTAATTGGTAAGTATGTACATATATTTATAAAGGCAAAATGGGCTTTTAATTCCTGAAATTTAAGACCAAAAGCTTCATTATCATGTGCGACTATAGTTGAAATTATTTCAGTTGAAGGTTCATTGCGCATGTTTTACATGGCAACGTAGTACAATACGAAACTTCAACTCTTTTGGGACAAGCTATAACTAGGAAGAAATTCTAATTGAAAAAAAAAAATGAGACAAAAACAAAACATAATTAAATCAAATCGTAAATTATCCTGATTTGAAAATCCTTATCCAACAATTTTTTGCAGTTTTAATGAGAAAAAAATGTGAAACTTTTTTTAATACAAAATGAAAGGAATTTCAATCAAAATGATTATCTTTTTCCCAAAAAAACAGTACGTTTTCATTTTACTCTTAAGTTTCTAGCATACATAAAATCTTTCTTTAAATAAAAAATATTCTCACCTTTTTTTTTTTTTTTTCAAATTCACGAAATTATTTATTTTTCAAATGTAACTGTTAAAATTAATTAGGATTTGTTGAATTTCAAAAACAAAACAAAAAAACAAAAAAATAAAACGGATAGAAAAAAATAAGCATAAACATGAATTTTGCACTCTTTTCAAAACAACATTCCAGCATTTAAAAAAAAAAAGAAGCTAAATTGGCAAATTAATCAATGTTCATGATGAATTTTCGTATAATGAGAAAATGAGACAAAGGATTTACGATTAAATGAAATTAAAACCCAATTGAAAAAAAAAAAATAATAATAATAAACTAACAAGATGAAGTAGGTACTTGAAATGTAAATGGAATGTGAAAATAATTTCAAATATACGAAGTACAACAATTTCAATGAGGCAACAAAATAATGCACAAAATATATTACATATATATTTTTTTTAGCTGATTTTAAACTAGCGATTCTGTACCTACAGGAACAGTGGGTAATAGCAACAAGGGTTTAATGCGTTTTGGTGATTTTAAAACGAAATTATTTGTTGCTGTTGTTGTTGGTGAAGATGATGATGATGATAGAGGTGTTTTTGGTAAGGATGATGTTGAACCACTATCTCCATTAAAATTCCTTGTTGTTGTTGTTCTTGCTGTTAGAAAATTTGTATTAAATTTTAATCTATTTGGAGGTAAAGGAGGTGGTGGTGGCAGTTTTGTTGATTGCGCCAATATTGTACTCATCGGACCATTTCGGTAATCTGGAATTTTATGTTTAACATTTTTTTTATTGGTTTTATGAAAAAAAACATATTTCAATTTCATTTTAATTTTTAATAAAATATCGATTTATTGGAATAAAATAAAATATTTGTAAAAAAAAAATGTATTGCGAAGCCTGAAATTATGAATTTTAGCAAAATTTTAGAGGATTATTATACATGAAATAATATCAATGTGTTTGTGGTTTTAAGAATTTATTGATTTTTTAAATTAAAATGGGTAGGCAGGTGCTACGAATTATATTATTTTCGTAAAATATACATATATTTTTTTTAAATTTTCATTGTAGTACATATGATTTTAAAACTAATTTTTCTTCTTTTACTAAACCTAAAAGGATTCTGTTGAAATAGAAATTAATATTGAATTTTTACTTCAAATACAAGATTGTACTGTTACAGGAAACCCACTTGACTGTGGAAAACTATTTTTTCAGAAATTTGAGTTTTTCTCAAAAATAAGTAAAAAATGCAAATATGTGCTATAGGGGACCAAGGCTTCAATTAGCCTGTACCGCCCATTGGAAGAAACAGTAAATTTCTTAGACAGTCAATAATATTTTATATTTTTGAAAAATTTTTACGGTAAAAAATTTATGGCAAAAACGCTCAACTGGTAAACCGTTTCTAGATAATATTCATGGAAATTAATGATGGCTATATCAATACATTATATCGTGATTTTCTGTTTAATTTTCAAAACAAAAAAAAAACAAAAAATTATTAAATCATACTAAGGCCCAATTTGTTGGCAATTATTTTTAATAACGATCAAAATTTTTTTGAGTAGAAAATTGAGTACAACTCTTTTTAGTATTTTAATTTCTTTACTGATTTCTATTCTATGTTAGATTATGAATTTCATCAACAAAAAAAAAAAAAATCAAAATCAAAAGGACACTATGAGCAATAATAATACACAAGTATCAAACCTACAAGAAACAAACCTGATTAAATTGAATAGAGTTTGTAATGATGTATAAAAACATTGTGTTAAACAATTTTTTTTCGATTTATTTTTATTATTACAATTATTATTATTATTATCGTTGTTGTTGTTGGTTATGATGGCTTGTTGTTTCACAACATTAACAACTTGTGTTATTGTAACATCTTCAATTATATCTCCTGAAATTTTTACATAAAATAATACAGATACATAAAACACACACATAAATTAAAGAAAAAGAAAAGAAAAAAACATTTAAAATCACTTCTGGAATATTTTAACTGGCACTTAATTTTGGGAGTCATTTACTATTTTGTTTTTTTTTTTCAAACGAAAAAAAAAATATACTACGAATGAAAAATTTGACTTCTGTTTATAAACAAATTAAAATGAGAATTTCAAGTGCATTTAATGAATTATTTAAGAAATAGCTATCAACTAATCTAATTGTAAGAGAAATTTAAGACGAAAAGAAAAAATAAAAGAAGAAAAAAAATGACATGATGTTCTGGAAAATGTCAATCATCGCATTTCTGTTTATTTTGAATGATTTTTTAAAATTGTTAAAAAATTGAAATTAATTTTAATGACTCAATAAAATATACTACATTGAATTAGGTACTTTGTCCAAAAAAAAAAAGAAAAGAAAAAGAAATAGTAAAGAAAGTACAGTAAAACTTGGAGAAAAGAGAAAATATCTAGAAAATCTGTGAAATGAAAGTGAAAGAATATCTACTCAATTTAGTGACGGATTTCTCAACTTATTGTTAGTATAAGATCTTTTTAAAAATAAAACTTAAATTTAATGAATTTTCCAGAATGTTTTTTTTATGAAATAAATGAAAAATTGTCTTCGAAGTTAACTTAGAGCGGTTAAGATTTTTTTTTCGAAATTTAATTCAATTTTTTGAAATTTCGAAAAAAAAAAAATTTTACAAAATTTTGACTAAATCAAAGAAAATTGCAAAAAAATGAACTTAAGCAAAATTTTAAAAAATAATTGTAAAATTGAATTTTTCAATTATGTATGTATGTAATTTTATTTACCTAATGACATGTTTCCCAATGATTTTTGGCCTGGAACTTTAATGATATCATCAATTTTTGTATTTTGTTTTGTTGTTATTGCTGTTGTTGATGTTGATATTGTCATTTCTGTGTTTTCAGTCTCAAATGTTGTTACATCCTCAAGTAAAGATGATTCTGATGGATATTCGAATGTTGAAGTAAGCGTGTCATCGAATTGAACTTTTAACTAAAAATAAAATAAAAATAAAAGAAAACTGTTATTAATTTCTTTTAATTAATTTGAAATTTCTATGCTTAAAAGTGTCTGGAAAAAGTGAAAAATAAAACCACACATTCGTTCTATGGGACTAAAAATATAGTAAATGTTGAATTAATTCACCCAAAAAAACAATAAAGAGCATTATAATTTCACACAAAAAATTCAAATTTATTTCTAAAAGATACTTTCAACTCCATCCTATCATGTCTTTTGAAAAAAGAAAATTTTTGCTAAGTCTAATGGACGCTAAAATTTTTTTTTTGAAAGCTACATAAATAATGATCTGTGTTCCTTGTCAACAGCAGTTTTGTATTCATTTCATTTTAATAAAAATTTGTAATATATACCACGATTATTTTTTCATATTTATGTACCTACATGAGAAGATAATTACCATTTATGATAATGACCTTTAAATTGTGACATGATACATGTAATTCTCACGGTTGCTATAATAAGTATGTATACCCTCTTGTATATTTAACTTACACTAATAAATCTTTTGCAATCTTTATTTGTTTATTTTTTTTATTTTCTTTCTCTCTCTCATAACTGTGTTTTATTATACATAATTGTTTTATTCACAATAAAATCTACATAAAAAGTGCAAAATTTATATCAGAAGAAAGACAGACAAAAAAAAAAAAAATATAAAACATTATGGGAAATTGTATCAGAGCGTCGTTAGTGGAAATTTGAAATTTTCCTCTTTATTCAAAAAAAAAAAAAAAAAATATATAATTTGTACAAACAAGAACAATAAAAAAAAATAACTTTTTTTTCTCTCGAAAATTTTTATTATTTTTTCTTAAATTTTATTTTAAATGATGTTTTAAAAAAATTGTTTTTTTTTAATGACCACTAGAGAAAAAAAATGAAAGTGTTTACAAAACACCAGTATCTATTTTATTATTAAAAAATTTTTAAAATAATGAAAAAAGAAAAAAAAATGAAGGTGAAGATATTCATCTTGAAATTTTAGGTAAATTTTTTTATGACAAAATTTGTTTTTTTTGTTTTTGTATGAAAAATAATTAATGATGGCTCTTTGTAAAAGATAATCTTCATTTTTATAGAAAGAAAAAAATAATATATAAGTATCATCATGTTGCAATGTAAAATTAAAAAAAAAAATAAATAGGTACCTAAATAACATAAAAACCAACGAAACAATAAAAAAGATGACTTTGAAACTGTAATTATTATAGAACATCTGACATTTCTTTTTTTTTGTTCATAGAAATTTTCATGTAATTTTTAAAAGTAAGTAAATTGATTTCATTGACGACACATTTTTTTTTTTTTTAAATTTTGATAAGATTAAAATAGGAAATAGTTTTTTTCTTATTGATTTTAAAAATCAATATTCGAACTATTGAAAAAAAAGTATACCTTGTTAGTTTATAAATTGGAAAAAAATAAAAAAGAAAATGCTGTTAAGCTTAGTGAAGATCAACGATAAGTTTGTTCTAAAATTACATTTTCATGAATGTTTTTCCGTATCTATGTATATTCTATAGCCCCAGCCCATAGTATAGAGTTATACACATTGCTGCATTTATGTTTTTTTTTTCTTTTTCGACCCAATTACCATAAGTATTTTTTATTCTTCAAGTATTAAATAAACAAATGAATTAACTAATTGGAAAAATAATACTGTCCAACAGAAACCATAAGAATTTTTTTGCTTTCACTGAAAATAAATATGTATCTACACTTTTTTTTTTTTTTATTGTGTAAAAGGTAAATTATTTAAAAATACCTTTATATACATAGTACCAAGTATAAAAGTGTATAGTGTTTTATTTATAAAAAAATAGTCGTCAGCATTTTTTTTTTTGTTCAACTAATTAAATTTGCACGTATCGTATAAATGTATGTATAATGTATTTTGCATTGGTATGTTGTATGTTGAATAGAATTGAAAAAAAAAAGAAAAGAAAAGAAGAAAAATGAAAATTATAGGTATCAATCAATTTTTAGTGTTATAATTATCTAAAGTATTCTGATTTGCAAAGAAAAGTATTATACCATGAAAAACATTAAAATAAATAAAGAAAAGAGAAAAAAAAACTTAAAAATTTCAAATGAAGCTAAAAAAGATATAATTTTCTGCAACATTTAAGTTATGAATAAATTTATTATTGAATTTACTATGTAGGTATGTATGTATATGTCTATGTAAATTGATTGCATTAAAAAAAAAAGGTAACTTCATCAATTTTTTAAGTTGTGTGAGAAATTGAAATTTTTTTATTAATTTTTGTTTAATAATTAAAAATTTAAATTTAAAGTTAAGACTCATACAAAATAGCTGACAATTTTAACAAGAAACTTTTCAATTAAAAAATTCAGAAAAATGTGTCATAAAATTGATTATATTCGAAATAATTAATTTTTACTTTTACTTTTTGTTATCAAAGTAGAGTAAAAATAATTATCAAAAATATGTGTACATAACTATATGTATACTAATACATATACTTTTATTTTTTTGGATCTTGAAATGCTTGTAACGGAAATTCATAATACGTATTATCAAAATTAAATGTAAAAATTTTATCAAAATTTATTGTGATTCAAAGTAATTTCAAATTTCCGACTGTTAATTAAAATATGTAATGCTTTTTTTTCTTCTAAGGAATTTAGATTAAAAATATGAAAATAAGATGTTAAAATTGTATTCTACGAAAGTAACAAAATAAATACTCTAACCAATATGTTCATTATTTTAATAATTAATGACTCATTAAAGTTAATAACATTGTATTAAATATAATTAAGGTGATATGTATGTACATACATACCTATATATTTTATCATCAAATAAAAATTGATAAATATAAATGAATTTTCAATATATCTAATCAGCCAGCGTAATCAATTAGAAATTGAAGTGAAATTATTGAAAAAAAAAAAAAAAAAAAATACGTGTAATGACGCCATCACAATTACAGTTTCAACACCTTTTTATCAGAGAACAAAATTTACAATATTTTGTTCATAAGAAAATACGAATATGATCTTTTGTAGGAGTAATTCTTATTTTTATTTTTTTTTAAATTTTCATATACTTACACTGGAATCTCGTGTTTTAAAACGAATACTTGATTTTCCATCGATTATTACATTTGCATTCTCAAATTCAACATCACATGGTGAAGGTGGTCCCATTGTCCATGAATCATCAGGATCTGTTGATGTTTCAAGTGATAAATCACCAAGTAAAACAAATCCTGGTTCATTTGGCTAAAGCAAAAAAAAAATCATTAAAAAAATTAAAAAGAAAAAATAATTAATAAAATCAATGAAAATCTTGATAACACTTCATTCAATTGAAAATAATTTGAAATTAATTTTTAGAGGAAAATTGTTATCAAAATTGGAACATTTCGCTCAAGTTTGAGATGTAAAAGTTGATTAAATATATAACAACAACAAAAAATTAATACTTTTCAACAATGATTTCATTATAAATTTCTTTTGAACTAATAAATAATTTTCTGATGTTGATCTGTTCAAGATGTATGCACAAGATATTAAATTCTTTTTTATTTTTTTTTGGTTGTTATATTTATTTTGCATTGTGGATAACATCATAAATCCGGAATCTCAAGTTTATATTTAATTTTGTTATAATTTTCTTGAATATAATATCACAAAAAAAAAAAAAAAAAAGAAAAAAAGCAAGAAAAAAATAAACGGTTAAACATAAAATTTTATTGAAAATGAAAATAATCAAAGAGTAAATTTATAATTTTCGAATTTTCAATTATGTATATTGTATATAGGAGGACAATGGGAAAATAAGTAATAGATAACAGACATTCAATTATCTGTTTTCACTTTTCTTTCTATTTTTTTTTTTTACTTCAATATTATATTCATAATCTTATTATTATTATTATTTTTTTTTTTTCATTTTCAAATTTTCTTTCTTTCTTTTTCTTATTTTTTGTCATGTATTTAAGATTTTCTCCTTTTGGTATAAAGTTTTATGTTTTTTTCAATTTCACATTTTCATTATTATTTTTAGTTATTTTTTTTTTATTTTCAAACTAAAATATTATTGATAATTTTTCTTAATTCAATTTTCGTTTGTGGTAATTCTAAAATTAATATTAACTTAATTTTTCAATTTTTATTACTTATTATTATTATTATTATTTTTTCAAATACAGATAAACGCATTTTACATTTTGGAGGTAAATAAACTTTAATAAAGATTAATGATATTGTGAAAAGATGAAAAATGACAATTCAAATTGATACAAAAGTGTTGTGTCATCTTATGTACTTATAGTAGCCCTTAATTATAGTAGTTTATTATTATTATTTTTTTTTTTAAAGATCTCTTTATGAAGGGAATTTATAGAAAAGCCAAAATAATTTTCGTGGGAATCAACATGACGCGAACATATGAAAAATTCAATCATAAAGCTACGTTAGACTTCGAAAATTTTTGTATAGATCGAATCTTCTCTAAAAATTATGTCTATTGAAAACTTATTAATATTTTCTTCAAAATTGAAAAATTCTTTTTGATAAAAAAAAATGTAACAATTTCAAGTAAAAATTGATTAATCTGATTTGAAAATTTGTATGCGCTACTATTAAAAGTAGAGCAATGTGAATAATAAGAAAAAAGTATCTACAATCTAGAATCTACATACATACATATGTACGAGTATATGTAGGTACATATGTATATGTATAAAAATATAAATTGACAATAAGCAATTGTCAACGGAAGATAATAATCATTAAAATAACATCAAAAATAGTAAAAAAAAAAAACATTTTTTGTTGTTCATAATAAACATATTTATATATTGTATAAAAGTATGCTTTGTGCATAATATGAAAGTTATGTATAATACAATAATATTCTACTTTTACCAAAGATTATCTTTTATGGTAAATTCCAGTATTTCTAGTAAAAATACATATACATACATACACCATTGACAGTGCCAATACCATTCAATGTTTAGATATTCATACACCTGAAAAATTATAAACAATACGAATATATGTACTATGTTGAACTACATATATTGAAACGATGCATATAGAAAAACAACGGTAATAACACCATGTATAGAGTACCATGATAATCATCGTAATAATAATAATAATAATGATGACGATGATGATGATGATGATTCTTGAATTTTTGATATAATTTTTGATTAAAAATTATTTCAAGTATAAAAAAAAAGTCATGATTTTCTTTTATGTTATACATACATATTTGCTTTGTAATATAAATGACGATAATTATGAAATTGTAATGAAAAAGTTCAAAAATATATTTTGTTTTTTTTAGATTTTTCATGGAATTTAATAAATTTTTTTGGTTGAAAAGTTGTTCCGATAACCGCGCATCGAAGTAGGTACTTAGATCGACTTTTAAACGAATGTTGAAACTTGTTTTCATTGAACTAGAAATTTGAAACTTGTCCTGCACACTCATCTCATAAAACTCTCTAGACTTCATACCAAAGGAATCCTAACAACAGGACATCATTTTAATAACAGTAAAATCAACACTGTGACGCCGTAAACACAATACAGCGATTTTCGTTGTCGGTTGTTACAATAACAAAATATGTACATACATGCAAAGCTTGCCGTCGCCGACAACGAAAATCGCTGTATTGTGTTCAGGGTATTATGTTTACGGCGTGAGCTACTACAATTTCCACAATTTCGAATGTTTAAAAAAACATAGATAGATATATAGATAGATTATGGGCTATCATTACACTTCGACCAATATTGATCTTTTGTGTAGCCTGTGCTTCTTAAAGATTCAGGCTATTGATAAATCCTAATATTCTATTAGAAGGTGCACACCAGATTTCCTCTGGCTTGAGAAAGTACTGGTGCATGTGGCACAGTCTTTTAGAGGCCAACGCCTCGCATTCACACAGAATGTGTTTTGAGGTTTCTTTGGCCTCCTTGCAGAATCTGCACTTGTCTTCCTCCTGTAGTCCTATCCTACTTAGATGGTAATTTAGAGGACAATGTCCAGTTAAGAGACCCGTAATGGTTCTTAGCTCTTTCCTACTGAGGTTGAGTAGTTTTCTGGAAATACTAGCCGAAGGTAAGATGAATTGCTTTGCTTGTAGATTTCCAGGAGTTTTCTTCCATCGGGAGATGCATTTTTTCATTTCCCATTTTTTTATGTTATTTCTTGTGTGGTTTTTGGGCAACCCGCAGAAGGGTTCTGGTCCAAGGAAGTTGGAGTTGGCACCTTTTTTTGCTAGGGAGTCTGCCAGCTTGTTGCCCTTGAACCCTTCATGTCCCGGAATCCACATTAGATGTACTTTGTTTGTCCTAGCTAAAGCTTTAACAGTTTTCAGGCACTCCAAAACCAATCCAGACACAACTTTGTGTGTATTGAGAGCTTTAAGTGCTGCTTGGCTGTCTGAGATTATGTAGACTGTGGCTTTATTGAAGCCTTTCTTTAAAAAAACATTTCCACACAGGACATACAGGAATAAATTTTAAGGAATAGATAAGCCAAATTGCAAAGAAATCTTTCGGACATCGCTGAGACCAAACTTTAAAATTCAATCTCAAGGTATAATTTTTTTTAAATACCTAAAATTACAAATACTCGACTGTTATCAAGATCGTGGAAGATCCCAAAAAAAATATGGATCATTGCAACAAGCCATTAAGTAGATTTCGTTCAGATTTTTTTATTTTTTTTCTTCAAATAATAATTAAAAGCTTAGTAATAATTTCCGAGAAATTTGAACTGAATGTATTGAACTTCCTATGAAATGATTGATCTCACTTCAATGTGAAATGAAGCTAAATTAAATTTAATTCAACTGAAAAAAAAACTGTTTATAAACACATGAGCGAAGATACAATAAATATTTGAGCTTTGATAGGAAGTTATAAGTACAATTGAGTAGAGAATTTAAAATTTTTTTTTAAATAAATAAATAGAAAAAAAACGTGAAAGAAAAAAACAAAAACATAAAAACATGCATAATAATTACACATATGTATGTATGAATCGCTAAACTTTTTTGTAATGATTAAACACACATTCTATTATCATACATATGATGCATATTGTGTATTTAAGTTATTTTTAAATAAAATTGTAGTTACAGTACATTGTTTTACACATATAATGTACTATCAGTAGTCAATGTTAAAATTGATTCGTACAGTTGTAATGATGATATTGAACGGAAGTGTATATAAATATATATAGATATTTATTGAAAAAAGAAGAAGAAAAAAAAATGTTATTGACCGTGACTTGTTTATTATTATATGTATTTATTTATAATATCATGTATATATATAAAAAATAAAATAAAATATGCATTAGTTGAATGACTGATCTTAAAGTGAAAGTCTAAAAACGTGTTCAATATATTTTTTTTCTCCATCAACATCAACATCAACATAACCATCTTCTTCTTCTTTTTCTTCTGTTTTTCTTCTAATATGCATTAAGTTTTAAAATATTCAAAGCACACTAATGATGCATCCAAAAGAAAAAGAAAATGAATGAATTTTTAAAAAAAAATAATAATTTTTATTAATTTTATTGCATTGTTTGAAGAAAATAGAGAAAAATATTCAATAAAAGATATACTGAAAAATATCACAGACATCACCTGTGTATGGTACCTGTTGAATGTTTAACAAATTATTACAGACTTGGCGAGAAATTTTTGTAAATTTTTTTTTATATTGGAATTATGTAAAAATTTACAATTTTTTATTATTATTTACACTTTAAAGTATAAAGCTTAAACTTCAAGAAAATTTAGCTAAAGTATATGCAGAATGCATTTTATAAATTAAAATAGATTTCAGATACTTTTTTTATTTTATTATGTCATCTATTCAAATAACGTTTGACAATATAAAGTCTACCATAACACAAAATATTTTGATGGAAAATATCATGTTAATTTTGTAAAGTTTATAATGTACAAAAAGTATTGATTATATGTGTCCACATAAATAAAATCACAGTTTTATTGCATTAAATTTATAATAAAATTTCAATTTATCATAACTAAAATCTCATAACCATAAATCAAAATATTTATGAATGTTTACCAAATCATTTTATATTTCATTTTATTTATTTTTTTTCTGATACTAAATTCATTTCCTTATTTCGTTTATTGATGCATTAAAATTGAATTTGAATAATAAAACAAAACAAAATAAAACACATACATATTAGGTATATAAAAATAATTCAGCTATCAAAATCTATAAACTCATTTTTCATTAGATTTTATGTCATGTCATACCATCTTTGGTATAATGAAATAATATGACAAAAAATTAAAGATATAATCGTTAGAAATAAACATTCTTATGTATACTAAATTAATGTTCAAAAAATATACATATAGGTAAATATGTATACCAGGGTATTTCTTTTTGTTTTGCAAAAAACAAAAAAAAGCAATAAAATTTGTAATACTATTATTTTTCGTTAAGTAGGTAGTAACAGATAGTTAATAAATATTATAAGCAACAGTTCTTGTCTATTCAAGCATTACTTCGTCAAGGTTGTTGTTATTAAACTATATATTGAAACTGTTGCAATTATTTTTTTTCTTTCTTCTTTAAGATGATAAAGCATTCATTAGGAAAAAAGAAAACAGTATAAAGCAACTTCATCATCATCATTGCAAAAGCCTGAAGGTTTATACATCGATGATGTGGAACTTCCATTATAGAGCTTTAAATTAAATATACATAATAATTATTATAAATTTTATTTAATTCTTTTTTTTTTTTTTTTAACGGAGACAACAAATTGCAATAACTTCGACCATCTTGTAATCTTGTTAAGAAAGTGTGATTGTGAAACATGAAAATGGGTTGTGAAAAACTGTTTTCTATTTAAAAAAAAAAAAAATTGCCATCGTACCTGAAAGTATCTCGAATTTTATAATTTAATTACTATAATCTTTATCTTTTTTTTTTTCATCTAAATTATTCGATAATTTTAATAGTATCAACTTGAAAATGAGTCAACCGTCAACCTAATAAAATCCTAATTCTGAAATTTTATACTACAAGAAAATATGGATCAATTATAAATTTTATATGTAAACTATGTATATCTCTGCCTGTATACCTGTGCTACATATGTACATATGAATATGTATAGATACGTACATTGAGTCATTATAATGATTACAATTTTATTACACTAATTTTGCAATTCTGTACTTAATTGGCGTTAAAGTGGTTTTCCATGTATCTTTTTTATATATTTTTCATCATTATGTACACACATATAAGTATACAAAAATCCATGTATAAAATTTTCTCTGTTGTTGAATTCATCTCGAATGTCATTTAAGAAGATGATCTCAATAAGTCAAGCGAAAAAATAACAAGTACCTATAGCATATGTTTGGTTGGTCTTGGGTACTTCATGGTCAGTACTCTTTATCCATCAATCAGTAGCATCAGATTACGGGATGGTTGCATAATTTTATTAATCTATTAAGTAAATTCAGGCAGTAAAAAAATTTTTTATAACATATACAATACAAGCATCTATAAATGGAGTATGTACATCTACTCGCATTGGTATATACATATATATAGTATAGATACATATATAGCATCTGTATTTGGGAAAGAAAAAAATTACATTGTTTCTAAATCAATACCACCCATAACTAATACCTCTTTTTGTATTATCTACCTAAAGTCATGTTTAATTTCAAATGTGTTAATCTTAATAACTCTATCTTGTATCTTAGTTTTTTTTGTATCTGAAATTTGATCACTTAACAGTGAAGCTTATAAAAATATGTATTGCAAATGAAGTTTAATTGGAAAAACCCCCCTTCCAAAAAGAGTATAGGTACTTTGAGTAAAAATATATTTGTTGATGTGTTTGTGTTATGCGTGAAAAAAATTTATAAACATAATTTTATTTTGTAAATATGTGATGTACATTTTATGCGTACATTAATGGCGTGCATTGCGTACAAAAAAAATTTCAATTTCAAAGAGAACGGAAGTGAAATGAAAAAGAAAAAAAAATAATGAGTCTGATAATGTGACTATTATCTCATTGTTATGTATGATAAGTGGAATTAGCCGACAAAATTAATTTTATGAATGCTGCTTGTAACACACATCATGTAATACTTATGAGTTGTAAAACAAAAGGAATGAACATGTATGCAAAATTAAAGGGTATTAATAAAGTATATTCATGTGAAATTTGAGATGAATTTTTAATTTTAAGTATTGATGAATATTTGGTGGAAAAGATTTTAGAAAAAATGTGTATATGTATATGCTATATATATATATATATATATATATATGTATGTACATATAGTGGTTCGCATTCTACTTTAAACTTTAGGTGCATGTAAGCTCGAAAAAATGTTTTTAAGAAGCTCAAGTTACATTAGGTGAGCCGTATGCTTCAGTTGGGAATTGGGATTGAATTAAATGTTGTATTGTTTTTGTAATTTTCTTCGCTCTTAAAATATGACATTAAAACTTACAAGGTCACAATTTTAATTTTACTTACGCCAAAACTAAAAAAAATTGAAAAGTTACTGCAGTAACAATAAATTTTCTTAAGAGGATTTTCTAGTTCAATGGACCACACAACATTCACCGTCATTAATTTGAATTTTCTTAAACTCAAATGACGTAAACATTAATGTTTTTTTTTTTGCTTTTTATTTAAAAAACAAAGCTTGTTTAATTAATGTAAATATTTTTTCATTGACCGTTCGAAGACCACCAATATGTGTAATAACAATTTAAATAACTGATCTGACGACAGCAACAATAAAAAAAAGAAAAAGAAAAGAAAACACTTTCACCTGTAATAATCGTATGCATAAATTTGATTAAATCATTCTAACGCCATAAGTACCGGTTTTTTTTCGAATTAAAAGAAAAAAAAAATAACATTTTTCTTTTTAAATATTTTTAGCCCGTTATTATACAAAAGATACTAATCAAAGAGTTTAAAAATTTGAATAAATTTGACCCTAATTTCAATTCAAATAAAATTGTGTGCTTACACACATTTTATTGTGTTGTTATGATTGTTGTATTTATTATCATTTTCTAAATTACGAACAATCAAATCAAATTTATTATTAATTGGTAATATGTAAAAGAAATTTGCTATGACACATAGGCGTAAATCTGTCAAGTTAAACGTCATTATTTCCACCTTTTTAACGTGTACAATACAATGTACATTTATATAAAAAAGAAGTATCTTAAATGAAAAAAAAAATTTTTATTTGGATTTTAAGTAACAGGTAACAGCAGCCATATGCTATTTGTCTATATCTCATTCAATAAGACAATTAAATAAATCTGTATTCTTTAATTTTATTGATATTGTTTATGAAATTAATACACGACATGTGTAGCTTTAGACAGATATTGTATAGGTATGTATATATTTCTTCACCAATAGTAGACACAGTTAAGTGCACTAAATCAATCAAAAAAGAATTATTTTTTATATGTTATGTCAATAAAATTGTTTTTCCATAAGTATGACATAACTGTGACTTTTTCTTTTTTTCTTCTCCTTCTATCTAAAAGTAATACATACTTTGAAATTGTTTAAAAAGCATTTTGTGGAAGATTTATGATTTGATTGATCATTAGATATTAATAAAAAAAATAAATAAATAAAGTAATATTTAGGTCAAAAGCCATCCCAAATAGACAACACAATAGAACACAGTTTTATATTCAAAAATTTGAAATATATTTTTATATAAATTTCCGAACAAATCCAAATTTGATTTGATTAGATACTCAATCAAAATGAGGATTATTTCAGCATGGCATATAAATTGAAAATTTTTAAAAACGATGAAAAATAACTGAAATTTTTGAATTTTAAATAAAATTTTCAATAATAATATTTTTTTTAACTTTTCACATTCTTATTTTGATTATACACATTATAACATTTCTATACGTTAAAAATTGTTATACATATGTGATTGTTTCATGGTTTATTTAGATAACAAAATTTAATGAAAAAAAAAAAATATGTTTCATGCATGAGTTAAAAATTTTAAAATGTAAAAATTTTAATTAGCACAATAATCGCAATTTCCATTTTACTTTAACTTTATTATTCTAGAAATTAAAAAAAAAAAAAATGAAAATATTTCTCGAGACATGATTTAACATACTAATGAATTTTGAAAAATTTACATTGCTATTCTCCAAATACACGTTACTCATTTACACACTTTGATCTGAATCAAATTTTGCAGGTGCGATATGAATATGACCTTAAATATAGAAATGTTTTTTAAGTTTTTATTAGACGGTTTGGAATAAAAAAAAAAGTTACTATAAAAACAACTAGAAAAAGATCAAATTCCACTTGTTTATCAGACAGGAAATTCACTATAGGAACTTTTATTGAAAACGATATTAACTTCCTGAAGTAAAAATTCACAATATTTTATTAAATGTTGATTCTACAATTAATGTTTTGAATTGCCAGAAACTTTAGAGTAGAAATCAAGTAAAAAACTCTAACAAGGGTCACAATAGTGAATATTTTTTTTTTAATTTCAATTTCCAAAAGCCACAAAATTTCAATGACCCCTAACCAACATTCATGTACAAAAGTCAATGACATTCCCGCATAGCACAACATCAATTATGATGAGCCCTTTAAAATTGCACTTTTTTTCCTTTTCTTTTTTAATCACATACATATTATATGCGTCAACTTTTTAAATACATAATATATATTAGTTTTTTTTATGAAAATTTATTATCACCAAATATAAATTAAATTAAATTTGAAAAAAAAAATACAAAATACATTCAAATCGCCTAATCATTTGCATACATTAAATGAAATTTTTTTTATTGCTTATTTTTCCCAAAAAAAATTTCACTTTTCTTTCTTTTCCCTTTATAATCGCTATCATATACATATGTATGCAAATTAAAGTGTTTTTGTGTACGAACTCTGTAACACCCAAAAATTTATTTGTTTTTCCATTTTACTATACATAAATATTTTTTTTTTGATTTTAAAAAAAGCGAAAATCACATTTTAAATTACCTAATAAATTTTCTAATACCTTCGAAGAAGAAGAGAAAAAAAAAACACATGAATAAATTTACGTAAATATGTTTTTCTTTTCATTTTCCCGCCAAAGAACAAACTACATATACCTACATTATAATATGATGATTGAATAAACGTAAAAGGAAAGAAAAAAATAATAGAAAACAAACTTGTAAAAATTTTCGATTAATTATGTTAAAAAAACAGATAAAATGTGTTCGTAGGCCATAAAGGAGAAGAAAAAAATAATCAATTTTCATTTTTGTTTTTTAAATCTTCTTCTTTTTTTTTGATTATTACCATCATCATCATCATCACCATAATCATTATCAGTATTGTAAAGTGTAGTAACTGTTGCGTAACATCTATTAATATAAAAGTTATATATTTTTTTCTGTATTTTATTTTCTTTAAAAAATAATAAAAAAGGGAAATTTATTACAATTTTTTTTTTCTTCTAATGTTTTTGAGCATTACAATATATTGTTTTCTTTCATTTTCTTGAAGAGTGATATACATATTAGTATATAAGATAGTTTAGCAGGTATCTATAGTATCTATGCGGTCTATAAAAGATACATAAGAAATATTTATATGTATATATATACATTATGTACATTTGTATGTAGATGTGGGTATTATATGAGCGATGGAATTTATAATAACTTACATTTTGTGCGATTAAATTTTCATAATCGTCATTTAATGAATATAAAAATATAAAATAATATTAAAATTACTGTTGCTGCTAATAGCTAACACTTTATGACTTATAATGTAATAAAATGTAATAAAAAATATACAAGAAATACAAGAATACTTACATAGTAAAGGAATAAAAGAAACAGAAAATAATCATACAATAATAAATCACAAATAGATACATGTAAGTATGGTATATTACATATAATATGTATAGTACATACATATGTATATAGGCAATTATTTTTTGTTTACATACGTTATAATTTTAGTGTCGATGAACTTGTATTTTCATGTAATTATACCAGAATTAAAATTATTTAAATAGTTTTTAGGTTTTTTTTCCCCCTCAAATCAATTAGATTTTTTTGGTAAGAGTTTATTATACCACCGAAATTTATAAAATTATTAATAATTTTTCTGAAAATTTTTTTCTTTTACAGAAAACCGCGGGTAAAATTTGTCAATTTGAACTTTTCTAATTCTCTATACCATCAAAAATACATACGTTTTAATAATTTCTAAAAAGTCAATGACAGATATTACAACAACACGAGATTTGAATTATGATTTTTTTTTAAATTAATTATACAATTTTTTCAATAATAATTTAAATAAAAATCCATCTTTTTTCAGTACTCAACGAAATTGAGTTTCTGAACTTTATTTTTTAAGAAAAAAAAAAAAAAAAGTTATACCACGTAAAAATAATTAGCATTCAATAAAATTTTCATGTAAGTAGTAATGTGATAGAGGTAATTATGACAAGAAAACATGATTTACTTGTAATAAATTACGAATACTCTTAGATATTTAATTTCTCTACCTGTTACCAATTAATTTTTTTTTTTCACCTCAATTTTGATGCATTTTTTACTCGATTTTTTTTTCTTTTTCAAAAAAGTATTTTAATTGCTTTTGGACAAATTGCATTAGCTTCAAACCAAACCTATAACCGCAAAAAAGGAAATTAATTCAAAACATTCAAGTTTTCTAATGTTGTTTTGAGGCAACTACATATAAGGCAATATTTTAACTCTTTTTTTCTAGTGAAATGAAAAATGAGAAAAAATTAAAATTAATATCGCTTTTTTGAAAAATATATTATTTTGATATTTCTCATGCATTTCAATTAGAAAATTTCAAGATTTTTTACATTTATAAAAAAAATTCTGAACAAAAAATGAAGTTTTTTTTTCTTATGAGATTCAAAAAGTGTTTTTGTTTTTTTTCCTTTTAAATGCAAAAACTTAATTATACAAGTGTAAGTTTTTTGTACATTTTGCCCTTTTTTAAATTAATCAAATTTTTAGTTTGCTTCATATCTTGTGCAAGCAAAAAAAAAAAAAAATTGAATTAGTTTACATATTGTTTTTTTGTTTATCTCATTTGTCGTTTTTTTGTTTTGCATTTAAAACAAGAATTTAATCATTTCGTTTAACAGTGAAACCAAGAAACATATTATTAGTTCAAAAGAAAATTATTAATTTAAATTTCTTTGAAAAATCACTCAAAGAACAACATTATGAATTTAATGACTCATGTAAAATGAATAATTAATCAAAGAAGCATTTTTAAAATCTTGTTTTTAATTTTTTTTTTTGAAGATTCATTATTCACTTTGATGTTCATTAAATTACTGTGTCATATTTTGCTCTCCTTTAATCAAACTAAAAATATATCATAAATGAAACTTACCTTAGGTAATTCTCTTCTTCTTTTAACAAATAATCCATCATTTTCAATGTAATCTGGTACCTCTTTACGATCTTTAAAATTGAATACCATTGAATTATTCTGAGCTTCAGCCATTTGTTGACTCCATGATGATTTTTTTTTCATAAATGGCCATTTAGCTCCACTAGCACTTGCTTCAATTGCAGCTTGTTCTGTTTTCTTTTCATTTATTAGATTCTTTTCGATTTCACGGGATGTGAGGGCAGGTTTTTGCTGTTGTTGTTGTTGTTGTTGCTGCTGTTGCAATTGTTCATTTGATGAATCTGAATTAGTTAAAGTAGAACAAATGCCTGATTGACCTATGCTTGATATGACTAAATTATCACGAGTTTTATTTGCATTTATTGCATCTGTTACAGATAAATCTAATTTTTCTACAGATTTTTCAGATTTATCTAAAGATGAATTTAATTTTTCAGTTTGTTGCTGGGATAATTTCGATGTTTCAGCTAATAATGGTCGAATGACACACACCTGTTTAGTCGGCATTATTTGCTGTTGGTGTTGCCCTTGCTGTGGTTCAATTGATGATGTACAAATACTAGTTGTTGCTGCTAAAGAATTTCCATTGACAGCAGTTGGTAATGACGATGGTTTATTAGAGGAGGAAATATTAAAAGAGGAGGATGATGATGAGGACTTGTTTAAACTGTTCTCCTTAATTTTTTCTTCTTTATATAAATTTTTCTTGGATACTGTCGTTTTAGAAACCTGTTTGATCAGTTCTTCAACATCTGATACATCAGATGAATCGTTGTTAGTTTCAGAATTCTGCCGTTGTTGTTGTTGTGGAATTATAGAACCAGAAACAGCAACTGAAGATATTATGTTTGGCTGTGTAATAGATGAAGATTGTATGGATTGTTGTGTTGGTGATTCAATTCTTAACTTTTCAATGTTCTTTGTTAATTGCGTTACCGGTGACAGAGATTCAGCAAATAAAGATTGTTCAAAATGTTTTCGCGGTATGAGATCTGGTGTACGAGATGGACTATTACTATTGCTATTGCTATCGAATGAACTACGAATTGGTGTACTTTCATTTTTCGATATGAAATTTTGACGATGATGGCGTAGGGTCATCTCGGCACGATGACCTCCAGACGCAATAGGTAATGGAGATATTATACCGCCAGTATGTTGCTGATTTTGTTGATAATGAGATGGGGCTGATTGTGTTGATGTTATGAAGCTTTTTTCATACGATGATTCATTAAATGCGTCAGGATTTGTGAATTTCTTTGCTAAACTTGAAATTGGACTAGCTGGATTAATTTTCTTTGTTGTTATATTTGCGGCATTATTTGAAGTTAAATTCCTTTTTGCTGATGTAATATCTAAACTGTTTGGTTTTTTAAATTGTCTTTTAGGACTTAATGGTGGTTTTGGAAATACAATTGGAGGTTTCTCTTGAGATATTATTGATTTGTAACTAGCTACTTTTGCAGCAACTTCACCACTACAATTATTTCTTGATAAACCTCTTCCTCGTCGATTAGCTGTTGCTTCAAATATTTTTAAAGTTTGTTTTACAACATCTGGAGGAGGACGTTCAGTATCATCTATAATTGATGTCAGTCTTTTTGGTGTTTTTTCACATGAAATACGTTCTCTAGCATGAATTATCTTATCTTCAATTGTAACATCAGCAGCAGAACTTATAGAACACATTTCAAATGAATTATTACCACTTCCATCCATTCTGTGATATAACGTTCTTATTTGAGTTTTTTCTCCATTATTTTCATTACCATTACCTATGTGATTAACATGATCCCAACTTTTATCACATCCAAGTAATGCTTCTACCGACCTTGCCCGTTTAAGTGAATCATTTCCTCGTTTTAATTGTCTAGATCTTTGTTTATCTTTATCGGATATTTTTAAATTCTTTTGAAAATTTGCAACAAACTCATCGGGAGTTGTTGTTGCCGATGCACTATCAGTATTTAAACTATTATTTCTTGTTGTATTATTTTCAATATTATCAACATGATCAACTACACTTCCATTATTACTATCATCATCATCGTCCAGTAAATTGTTCAAACTTGTTGCCCTCCTGAGATTATCCAATGGTGGCCTTTGCTTACCAGCAGATTGCCTTAAAGCTAGACTCAGATAACGGCAACGAAGTTTTGATACAATACCTGGACCATATTGAAGTTCTTCAGAAGGATCAAAGTCCAAATTAGTATTTACAGAAGATTCATTTATATCCATCTGTTGCATTGCAACCATTTTCTTTGTTTGAGAATTTAATGTATTCACTGTAATAACACTTCCAACGTTTAACGTATTCGAATTCAATTTGGCACTCAATTTATATTTATTTGCTTTATTTATTGATGTTTTACCGACCGATGGATTTTTAATAAACGATATATTATTAGAATTATTAATATTATTTGAAAAATACGCTGGCGTAGTAGATACGGTACTACATGACGGCGATACTATAGACGATGTCTTTACAATATCGTGCTTGGAATGTAACTGAAACGGTTGTTGCTGTTGCTCTTGGCTTGAACCCCCCGTATTCGAAATGGAATCAAGTTGTTCAAGTTGATTTTGTTGCTGTTGTATTTGTTGCTTTGATTGTAAAGTAATCCGGCAAGTTACACTAGAATTATTACTGTTGCTACCATTACTACTACTACTACCACAACTAGTATTATTACTAATGTTACTATTACATTTTAAATTATTCTCTGTGTAAAGAAGATTGGAACTTTGACTGTGGTTTAAGTCAGAGTTGGAGCCATCACTTTTAAATGTTGAATTAACTGATGATGATGATGATGATGATGAAGTTGATATAGCATTAGGTAAAGATTGTGATGGTGATAATAATGATGATGATGATGATGATAATGAGGAGGAGGATAATAATGATGTCGATTTGGTCTCTAGACTAGTGTTTGCATATAACATTCCAGTTCCACATATTTGTTGTGGTTGATGGGCATAAGATTGCGAACTATTAACTGTCGTATAATGACCTGTTGAACAACCTAAATGAGTTCGACCAGCACCACTTATTGTTGTTTGGTGGGTTGTATTTGTTGGAATTGTTGTTGTTGGCAGTGTTTTGCTAATAATTTGATGACTAGAATTTTTGCTGCTATTGTTACTATTTGTTAATGTTTTTGTCAATGGCGTAACATGTGACGTCGACTTGGAATCTAGATTTAGACAAAAGAAAAATAAAGAAAAAAAAATATAAGTAGACAAGTTTTTAATTAAGAAAAATTAATTATTAAAAAGTGGATGCATACAATTTTTTTAGATTCTTTTTTTTTTGTTTTTTTTTTTTACCTCATTTTTAATTTTTAAAATTTTTTGCTGTCTGAGCAAATATGTATAATTTCGTAATTGTCATGTTGAAGTGAATGTACTACAATTATTATTACTAAGCAAGCATACATTCTCTATTTAAAAGATTTACTTATACTTAAATGTATTAAGATTAGAATGTATGTATATGTATATCCGACGACTAAGTAACTATGTGGTTTACTTGAGTTTTTCAAATGAAGAATATTGAAATGATGAGTATAGACTTCAGTATATGTGTAACTTTGTTACTTACATTCTCTGTAAGCAGTTCACTGAAGTGGTAATTTTCTTTATTATAAAAGTTTTGTACGATTAACTGTAAGCATATATTTCAAAATTATTGAAATGAATGTACGAGTATACGTATAGGAAGTAACTTACTTATTGGTAGCGCCGTAGCGGTTTATTGAAAAGAAAAAAATAAGAAAAAGTTCAAGTTTGAGGCACAATGATTGTATTTTTGTCTTTTTTTTTTCTTCACTTTTTTCATAAGTTTAATTAGAATTTTTCTTATTTTTCACATGAAATTTGAAAAATAGTATATGTAGCTATTTTTTTTTTTAGAATTATTATGTGTATAGTATAATATGTAAAAAACATCTACAATTAGAAAATTCTTAAAAGATACGATTTTTCAAAAATAAATCTTGAGAAAGCTTTAATGCAATGCAAAAAAATTATATTGAATTTTATTGAATTGAATTGATTAATTGAAGAATGTTTTAACGGTTATTTCAATAAATAATGTATATTTGACTTCTAATTGATATGTCAAAAAAAAAAAAATTCGTTTTTTTTCTATCAATTTTGGTACAGTTTCTTTAGAATGACTTTCAAATACAATTATGAATTCTTCTTCATACTTATATAACTACTTCTGAGACATTGTTTCTATTTTTCCCAATTATGGACTTTTTTTCTTTCTTAAAAATTGATTTAATTTTTCAACACAAAAGCGTATTTAAATTTCAATTTAAACTGCGAATTAATTTTCCAAATAAAAAAAAAAACATGTGAATCATACTACATTTGTATATTATTTAAGTTTAATTCATTGTTTAACTCTTCCCACATATGTTTCTGTATTTTTATTATTATTTAAACAATCATATGTACACATATGACTACACCTATTTTCTCGCTTCAATACATCAATAATAAAATACTTTCATCATAACTTAAAAATAATTTCTTATTGTAATTTCATTATTATTTTTCCCCCTAACATAAGTTATTTAATATTTATTGTAAAAAAAAAAAAGAAAAGAAAAAAAAAAATTAATAATAATAATAACAACATGTCGATTTCATTTATCGCACATTTAATTTCAATAAACATGATTTCAAGCTAGCTACATAGTTATATTAGCGCAATTATTTAAAATTTAATATTTTTTTATTGGTTTTCTTATCATTTATTTATTTTTAAATATTATAAAATTGAATTATGATAATAAATTGTGTTGTATGTTTTGCAATAAAAATTAGTTAAAAGATATAGGTACTATAACATATCGTGACACATGTAGGTATATGATTAGAATTAAAAATATGTATGTTACACATTTAATAAATTATTTAATTTTTTTAAGTGAATTTTTAAAAGACCTTGAAGAAAAATAAAAAATATGTCGGATCATTAGAGAATACGGTAAAAAAAAATGTTTTCTTAATAATAAAAAAAGAAATTTTTAAGAGTCAAAGTTCAAATTGAAAGACGATACATATGTATATACACTTCGTTTTATTTTCGCTCTTCCAATAATTTTTTTTTCTTTTTAAATTAATAAAAAATGTTGCTGAACATGCTTGGATATTGCTTATTTTCTTTTATTAATTTTTTTTTAAAAAAAAATGAAGTTATACAGCAAGTAACAAACAAAAGCATTGAACACAAATCAAATACGGTCTTTATGTTTGGCAAGCAATTTTCTTGCTTATTGTTGTTCAAGAAATTAAAAAAGAAAAGAAATAAATACTCTTTTTGGATATTAACTAAATATAAACTTGCATTTATTAGATAGAAGAAGAAAACAAAAGATAAATAAAAAAAAAATTTAAAGAAGGAATTGAAATGAAAAATTGTTCATTTAAAGTATAACTAATTGATTGGTAATAGAACATAACGTCATATTTAAGTAAGCAAATTTTTATTTATGTATGTATTTCAAATAAAATAAAAATCTATAAAACATACTTAGATACTCTAAATGGATTTCGAGAATATTTCGTGTTATTTTTTTTAATTTGTTACGTTACAAATTAAGTTATAGTTTACTGATAGTTTGAAATGATTTTATTTTCACATAAGTACATACTTCCTATTTGTATCTTAATATTTATTTCTTAACCCAAAACTATAACAAATTTTAAGTTACTTAATAAAATTTTCCATGTATCTTTCCACAAACTTTAAATTTAAATTTGTATCTAGATATCTTGTTGCCAGTCGAAAGGGAATAGACACAGGTAAGTAATATGGAAATTTTCAGTTATTAAAGTATAGAGTAACTAGATGAGATAAGAGTTATCAAAAAATCGAAACGTAACTAATCACATTTGTATTGGAAAATTTGAATCATCAGCAAAGAGCGTTTTTATTTTAAACAAATAAAATTTTAAGAGCTTCTTATGATGGTATTGCTATTTCTTCTATTATTTTTGACATAAAATTCGCAAAGTAAGAAACATAAAATAAATTTTTAAAGTATGAAACTAATTTCTTGCTGATAAAAAAAAAAAAAGTTAATTTTTTAAAGCTAAACAGGCCCGTCTGTATACTTTAATTACATTCCTCCAAACTTTTTTTTAACTTGAAAATATTTGTTTTTAATTACATTTTAATATCATGAAATTTTCTTTGTTTTCTGCGTTTCTTTTTTTATATTTCGAATCAGTCTAAACGAACACTAATTAGCTTAAGTTTAATTTTGTTTCAATTCTAAACCTTGATACGTACTTAATTTTTTTTCCTTCTCAAAATGAGCATACATTGTCATGATATTAAAAAATTCCGACAATACTTAAAACACAAAATATCTTTATTTGCGGCATGCATGACTAAATATATATTTATAGTTAATTTTATGTTATTTTATTGTTATGATAATTGTGATAATGGAATTTTCAATTTTAAACAAATTAATATTTATAACATTTTATTTTATAATCAATCACACAATCACTTTGTGTTTTGATACGACAAAAATTTTAATAAATTATTCAGTAAAAAAAGACAACAAAATGCAACTATTGTGTGCAGAATTTAAAATGAGATAAATTAAAATTACATAAAATGAAAATTTTTAATTTTAACACTATAGCATGTCATTCATAATCATCATCATCATTAGTATTTGTCTACATTCAGATACACCATATCTATTCTCCTACTACTACTACTACCTTTGAAAAACAAAACAAAAAAAGTTCATATAAGAACGGACATAAATAAGATATGTAAGTAGGAATATTGATGTCACATTCTTGCACAAATAATGTTCACATTCACATACCACCACAGAAATCCTAATAAAACAGGTAATTTTTATGGCAGTAAAATTCTTTTTTTATTCAGGTATCTTGGAATTTCAGAATGAAAGAAGTAAATATTTTTTTTTGTGAAATGATAACCACCATTATAGCCAATATCTTCTGTTTCTAACTTTTTCAGTTAATTACTGATTGGAATTTTTACTTTGAAGTCTGTAAAAAAGAAAGAAATTAAATAAATCTGAAATTTTTTATGACTACTAAAGATTCTTAAATTAATTTTAGATCTTTTTCTGCAAATTATACAATTGATAGTAGGTAAAAAAAAAAAAAATAAAAACAAGAAGGAAAGAAGATACACGGTGTTCTGTTTTATAAAAAGATAAGTAATCTCTGGAGGAATCAAGTGAAAACATCATCTTAGTTTCACATCAAATGCATAATGTATTACATGATGCTTCTTGTATCGAATTTTTAAATAAAAATTTGGCTTGGCAATGAAATTATTTTTATTATTTTAATAGAAATAAGTATAACATCATCTAATCTTCGTTGATATTCTAAACAGGAAATCATATGTTTTACTTAATAAATGTCATTGCAAGGTAGGTTTGATATAAAAATTTTAGAAAAAAAAACAAATGTTATACTTGCTCTTTCATTTGAATTAATTTGCTTTAAAATTAGAACACTTTATTAATTCGAAAATAGACAAACTGGTATCAAATAATACGCTTATTATCTTGAATAGACAATTTTTGTCGAACAAAAAATTCCTTAAGGAGTTTTATTGTTGGAAACGCCCACATTTTTATTTTTGAAATAAAAATTAAGTTGGTATAATGTTCCTAAAAGCTCAAGTTACTATACTATATTATTTTTGCAAAATAATCTTTATTTGTTAAAATATTACTACATAGTTTGTTCATACTATCTAGTTTATTTTTATTAAAACAAAAATACTAAAAAAGATATCTATTTGTTCCGACTTATATATACTATATATTTTTTTTTTTGCAATAAAATCAAACACTTCTTTTTTCCAATCTGATATCGTTGTTTGTTTTATTTATTTTTTATGAAAAATCAATTTAGTTAAGTGAAAATCAAACAAAATAAAAAGTCAGTAGGTAATTATGTATGAGTTTATATATGTGTAAAATATACGGGTACTTGTGTACACAGGTGAAAAAAAAAATATACATACATATGTATGTATAATAAAATTTATTATTATGAAGTTTATCAAAATGCATTAAATAATTTATATTAATATATATAACTACAAATATAGGTTTGTACATATACTTACATGTGTGTACATATTGCGATAAAAAAAAATCAAGTATCTAACACATATCATTCGAATAACCTTGAAATTTTTTTTATTAATTAAATTTTATTACTATTATTATCATCTTGTAATTGAGATATGTTACTCAATGAAAATTTTGCATAATGATAACTTTTCGTTTTCGTGTGTTTTTTTATTTTTTTATTTTTCAAATAAGTATCTGTAATGTAAAACTGCACACATAATAATGATAATAATAATAAAAAATATAAAAAATCAATTAAGTGATTGATGAAATGTAGCTAATGTTTTCTTTTTCAAAGACTTGTGATTCATAAGTGTGGCGCAAAAATAATAACAAAATTATTATTGAAAAAAAATATAAATAACACTACAAAAACCACTTACCACATAAAAATTGATGTGAATGATGATGAAAATTAATATCAATTGCGCCTATCGACTATTTTGAGCTTTTATATAATTAAATTATATTTATTTTATATATACATCATATACTTTTTTCTAAATTGCAATAATTTATAGCATTTAAAAGTGTTTTTAACTAACACATACACACATACATGAACTTTTTTATTTGAAAATTTATTTTTCCCATGAATATTCATCTGATAGAAAATTGAAAAAAATGTTTGTTTTTTTTCTATTTATTTGAATTGAGTAGGATAATTTTATCCAATCATCCTTTCTAGTAAACTCGTATCTATAACTAAAGACTTAAGTATATGCTTAACTACATTGAGGTACATATAAACAGAAAATTCAACTCTATAAATTTAAAGCTTTTCACGATGACTCATTCTGTATTATTATATCCTTGTTATATGCAGAAAATCGATTTTAATATTCTTGTTTGGGGGGTGAAATTTTCCACAACAGGATACAAATTGTTGATATATTTTTGGTTTTAGTGTGCATTTTTTTTCTTTCTTTTTGTATTTAGTTACCGTCTAAGTATATTTATTTTATACAAATACGAGTACTTACCTAGATGTATATTCATCAAATTGAATACAGGAATAAGTATATGTACCTACTTTACTTGTATATTATGCATTCAAGAAGAAGAAAAAAACGTTGTTTAATTTTGTTAAAAATAAGAAAAGGAAAAAAAGAGTTAAGCACATAGCTATATGAATATCCGTACATAAGTACACTTATTCAAGTATTGAAAATGTTGATTTGTAGCCAAAATCCAAGCATGTATTTTGTAGGTATATCATCATAAATTAAAACTTTTTCGTAAAAAAAAATGAAAAAACTAAGAGATAAAAAAATATGCAAGAACCAGCAGGTTTTTCGACTTTTGATATAAATTTTAAACATTTTTTTTTTTTTGAAAACGAAAAAAAAAGGTGAACAAGGCGCATATAGCATAAAATTTATCGAAGGTGGTTATGTATTTTATTTGTGTAAAAGACAACATTTTGGCTGATGTATAAAAGGAAACATACAGCATAGTACTAAATATTACCTGACTTATATTTTATTTAGGCTTATGACTTTAAGAAGAAAAAAAAAAACATTATTGTACACTTATATAAAATTTGGCACACCCAACGTAAATATTCCACAAAGAATTCAATATTTTATTTCTGATGCATGAAACTAATTACATAAGTATGTATTACTTGTGTTAGGTGCTAGTTCGTTACAAAAAGAAAGGATGAAATAAAGCTTCTTTTTTTTCAGTCATCTGAAACAATCTACGGTTATTTTGAGAATTTCCAATTTTTTGAGAATCGAAAAATTCACTTTTTAAAAATAATTTTTCAAGTACAAGTAAGTTGTCAACCTTGAAAGTTGTTTCCTTATTATAAAAAAATATCATAAGTGCTTTATACATTTAAGTTTTTGTCTCTTAAAAAAAAATAAAAGAACAAGTTTAAAAAATAAATAATTTCAAAATAAAACAATATGGAATTATCACCATCATTTTTTAAAATTTTAATCAGTAAAGAAAAATTGATATTTACCAAAACGGTAAACAAAATAAAAAGTGAAATTTTTTCAATGATATCATGACATAATAAAATTCCATATTCACTTTTAAATTAAAAAAAAAATAATAATAATAATACATTTTTCTCTTTTTATGATTCAAATATCACATTGATATTTAAATGAATGTCCATCATATTGTAAAATAAATGAGTGATGAATAATAAACTAAGAGTATACTTTTTCAGTTAATATTATGCGAAAAAATGTGAGGGTGTGATAATTTCAAAAACGTGGAGGTAGTACATTGGATAGCTAGCATTTAATATACATATGTACATATAGCGATCGCTATTCCAATCGACATGAATAAGTGAAATGACAAAAATGATAATAAAAAAAAAAAAAAGAAAATCAAAGTTGAATTTGAAATGTAAAATCGAACAAAACAAGTAAAATTTTGTATATACCTACTAGTAAAAAAAATAAATTGGCTGCTATCCAACTATGTCTGTATTCATGTATTTAACTAATTATAATAAAATATAACGGAATTTTTAATGTAATTTACCTTTTTTGGTGGAAATTAAATTGCTATTAAATTGATTTGCTCCAATAGTTCTTGCAATTTTAGTTTTTCTACGTTGAAGAAGTTCTTTTTTCCATTCTGGAATGTTGTTATCACAATAATCACCTGCTGCTAAATTTTGATTAGAACCATGATGAATGTTACATCCTGAATTTTTTAATCCTGTACCAGCATTACCTTCATTATAACTGTTACCACTGGCAGTTGAAGCTGTAGACAAATTTTCTTCTGATGTATTAACATCTGATTTCTGTTCCTGATGATGATGATTATGATGTTGTTGTTCTTCCGACATTATAAATTTTTTCTCAATACTTGAAGATGTTTTATCTTTAGAGTTTGTTGTAATAGTATTAGCATCAGGAATAACAGTAGTATCAGTAAAACTAGTTATTATTAATAATTCTTTTTCTTTTACCGCTACTGTCATCAATTCCTCCTGCAAGACATTTTTCTCATTTTCATCTTTATTGTTTTCTGTTGTTGTAAAAGAAGCAGTTTCTGTTGTTGCTGATGCTGCTGTCGTTGTTGGTGTTGTTTTTGTATCAATTGCAAATGATGCTGTTGTACATAATGTTTCTACATCACCTACAGTTGAAGCAGCATTATCAGAAGCCGCCTCCAAATCCATACTATTTTCCTCATTTACTTCCGTTGTTTGCGTCGCCATATTGTGTATATATAGTTATATGTATTATAATGTATTGTGTATATACAATATACAAATTGGATTTTCCTTTGTTTTTCGTTACTCTTTTCCGTGTACTAAATATATGTACATATAATAATCATTAACTGTATACAATGATTTTCACGTTTTTCTAGTTCGATATAGTATCTAATAACTTTTTTTATATTTTAATTCCTACAAACAACACCTCTATTAGTTAGTTGTGTGGATTTTTTACTCTTTGACGACAATAATGATTATTATAAGGAAGAGAAGAAACAAAAAATGAATTGAAAAACATGCAAAACCGGAACGTCCTTCCAAAAACGCATTCACTTTTATCGATTGTTTTACCCGTACCGACCACACCGCACTGCTCACCTTTAAATTAATTAAAAATAAATTAAATAAAATTGAATAAACAGCACATCAAAACGGCATCAGCGACAACGACAATGACGATACACTATGATTATGATTATATTGTAGATTTACCAAAAATAAAGGAAAAAAAGACGATGATGATAAGACACTGCCAATTGGACTGGAACTATACGAACTATGCTGTGCTGTGCTGATGCTATGAATAAAATTATATTAATAATGTGTTAGAATTTAGAGACACTCATATATTATAATTTGATGATGAGATGATCATATAGCTTCATACAAAACGTTGGTAGTATTACAAAAGAATAAAAAAAGAAACATTGAGACAGAGAAAAAAAAGCAATGAACAAATATACGAGTTTTTTACCTATTGATAGAATATCCAATTTTTTACCATTCTTTTCAAATATAATTTTGTATTTGTATATATTCAAAGAATCACCATACTTCGATGTACTTTAACTAATTTAATTTATTTGTGATACCATTCAATAATTCACTGTTTTTATGGCTTCTTTTATTCACATAGAAAACAACAAAATATTTTTTTTTTTTGAAAAAAAAAAAAAGAAAACCTTTCTTTTTTGTTGCTATTGCTATTACTCTGCTAATTTTTTTCTTTCTTTTTTTACATCACCTGTGTTGAAGCCTTTCTCTGAGTCGACTAGAACACTTTCATTTTTTTCATAAAAATTTTATTCAGTTAAATTCGATAATTAATAATTTATAAAAGTTTTGTGTGGTTTTTATTAAATGTTTTTATTTTTTATCTTTAAGATAATTAAGATAGATACAAAATTAATTTAAACAGACAGACGACAAACAAACACATTCACAAAGCTACCACCAACAACGGGAAAAGGTATTTTATTTTTTGAATTAGAAAAATGAAAAAAAGAAGAAGAAGAAAAATGTATACTCTTCGCCGTGAATGACAAAAAGTCGCCAGCGGTTTTTTTTTTTGACATTAAACAAGTCTCGAATTTTAGTTAGAAATTAATAAAAAACAACTTTGTTCAATCGATGTTTAATATCGATGAATCGATTGTTTGACTGTTCAATTTTGATTTTTTTTTTAAATTTTGAGTTTTATATAAAATTAAACTGTGTAAATATTCACTGGTGGAGTCATGTTTAAAGTAAATACCGTAGAAAGTGTGTTTTGTGACACTTATTCTGAATTAAAAAAAATAAAAATCGTTAATAACATTTCCTATGATTCCAGCATGCACTGTGTCATAACGCATCCCTAGTAGTTTCATTTTTACCAATCTGGCATAACTGGTAAAATCATTATGATTTATGATTTATGATTTATTTAAAATTTTGTAATTTTTAAAGTATTAAAAATCTAAAATTTACAAAAGTAATAACGAAAAAAAATTTTATACATTGTATTTTTAGATAAAAAAACGGCAGTTTAAAGAAGTGTAATGCCACATGATATTAAATTTCTTTTATGGTTTGAATATTTGAAAAGGAACTAAATGTGAAGAAAATAAACACCAGTCTGAATGTAGTATGAACTACATATGAACATTGAACAATCACTTCCGAACGTTTACCGCCTGTAAAATTTAAAAATTTATTTAATTTATGTATATCTGGATGAATGTTCGATTTATTTTGGACTTTAAAAAACAAAACACATTACTCTTCATTTTTCCCGAAAACATTTTTTCGATTTAACTTGATTTACTGATGGGCTTAATGAAATATGATAGTAATTTGGATTTTACTGTAGGGCTAATCTGTTTAGAGATTAATTTCCCAGTTTTCACTTTTGAAAATCAGAAAAATATTTTCTAATGTTCCACTATTTTTAAAGAATAAATAAATGTAAGTGTATTTTGTATCTTGGAAAATAATTAACAAGAAAAAAATATATATATTTCTATCTATTGGCTTTTTTTTTTTAAAGAAAACTTAAAATTAAGGATTTCACACTGACTTGTTGAAATTAAAAAACACACGAACAAAATACAATTGCCCTTAGCAATATTGGAAATTTTATTATCCTACTTAAAAGTTGGACAAATTTTAAACTTTGTCTGATGTTTCATAATATTTATGGTTTAAATTTTCTTTATAAATCTTTAATTCGAAATCGTTGTTAAAATTTTAATTTAATTCAAATTAATCCAAAATTTTATCTTTTATGGGGACAAAATCTCTTTTTTGTTAAATTTGTTTATGTTCAAGACGTTCAAATTTTACTCTACACATACACAAACTGTTTGGATGCCAACTATATCGTAAGATAAGTTTTTCAAAGAAAAACCGATAAATATTATCTATTTAAATTTTTAGATAATCTTTCCATTAGACGATTGTCTGTCTTCTAGTTTTTTATTTTGTGTTTTCTTTTTAGTTCGTGTTATAATAAAATTTCAACACAGAAAACGATGTTATGTTTATGTAAATCAAATTCTTGATATTTTCTTTTTTTATGAATGTACTATAATTCCACAAAATGAGAAAAATTATTGTGAAAAAAAAAATATAAAATTCGAGTTTAGGACAGAGGCTGTTAATGCTATAAAAGGAATTTTATTTTCATTATTTAAATTGAACGTTAAAAGATTCATTAAAGCTAACAATAATTTTCGTATTAGGAAGAAGGATGTCTTTTTTATAATTTCAATTTTTTATTGTATTTTTACTTCAACTTCAATAGAATAACCTTATTTTATCAAATAAATACAACAAGCTTGTTGTCCTTTCTTATTATGTACAACGAAAATTTTCCTTTTTCTTTTGAAGAACAATTTAAGTATGTATATTTCTTGTTTTCAAATAAGAAGTTTATACATCCTTTCCTTTCTGTTAAAAAAGGAAGAAGAAGAAAATGACAAAGTGTAGTTAATGCGGGTAATTGTGTGGAAAAGTTATGCCCTTGAGGAAAAACTCTAATAATGAAGTACTATTCAAAAACTCAATGTGAATTAAGTAGAGAGATATTTACAAACGAAATGAAAAGAAAAAGGTAAAAAAAAGCACAATACATACTTATATCATTTTTATATACAAAAAAGGATCTTTAACGATAGAAAAAAAAATCATCCAGTAACTTTTTTTTAATGAGAGTTTGTTATGTTTTCCTACATTTTCGTTGTTGTTGAGTTAATGTGTTTATTATACCGGTTTTTAAATTTTCATAAATGTAATAAATATATTTTGTAAATATGTATTTTTATTTTCATAAAAAAAAGAAGATGACTTAATGACCTTAATAAGGATTTTTTTAAATTGTTTGCGTAGGTACGAGCAATGTGTATTCAGTACTTGAAAATGGTTTGATTGAAAGAAGTATCCTTTAAAAACGTTACTTTAATTTTAATGTTAAGAAGAATTATACGAGTAGTATTCTATTAGTATTATTATTGAGAATGTCCATGTCCTTTCATATTTTAACTTTGTTTTTAATTTTAAACCTATTGAAAATAATTGAATTTGAAGAAATTTCAAAATTTGTTTATTTTAATTAAAATAATTTGAAAAGTACAGGTTACACATATGATATGTATATATGTATGTATATGTACTTTTAAAAGATGCTTTTATTAAAATTATTTTGTTTATAAACTTTTCTTTCATAATATGCACTTCATAGAAACTTCTACTATTAAATGAAGCTTTTATTTATTATTTAAAAGATTTTAACATTTTATAAATATATTTCTCTCTCTCTCGAATTAATTTTTATTTTAAATTTTTCTACTATACTCTATGCACTTAAAAATAATTTTTCAAGCAACATATTAATATTTGTGGAAGAATCTTTCTAAAAGTTTCAATTTTTCAATGTTGAAGTATTTTAAAGAAATAGAACCTCAAAGGATAATTGAAAAGGACAAAGTAAAAAAGAATTAATTAAATATTTTCAGATTTCCAAATTTAAAAAGGTTGGAGAAAATCCTGAGGAAGCTACAGGATGGCTAGTAAGGTTGTTTTAAGTACAGTACAACTTTGTAGCTATTTTTAATTTTCTTGAATTTTTTTTTTAAAGTAAAATTTGTTTTCTTAAAATTACTTATAAGTTCGAATATAAAACAGGTACTTAAAATACAAACACTACGTATGAATCTATCGATATCGATATAGAGTATAGGTATAGAGACTGTTATTATTAATTTATAATGTGCACTTTTATAAAATAATTACACCAAACAGTTGGATACCAACAATAAAAAAACAAAAATATTTTATTTGTTTGTCTTTTAAATAATGTAACAAGATACTTTTGTTATTAAATGTAAAACTTTTTAATGACATTTTAAAAAACTTCTATGAAATTAAAATAAAATACAAAAACAACAACAACAACAAAAACTAAAAACTAATACACAATAGTGAAATAATCACAATAACTGATAAAATTTATTTATGTAAATAATTCCTTAGAGCCAAACAAAAAATATAATATATTCATTTTTAAGTAATTTTCATGTATATGTACCAGTATTTACATTAAGAAAATTTGAAAATTCAAATTATATTTTATGAATTTATTTTTAGAAAAAAGTATTAATTGTAAAATTTCAATGTCCTTTTTTAGTTTTCTTTTTTTTAGTTTCCAGTTTTTTTTTTCTGTTGTAAATTAAATTAATTAATTTTCATAGTTATTTTTTATCGAAGCTAGCAACTAACTTTATTGAAGTAAAAAAAACAAATATCAAGTAAAATAAAAATTCAAACAGTTACATTATGGAGATTTTATGATTAAAAATTAAAAATCTGTGAAAAAAAACTTTAAACACTAATGAGATTTTTAACTTGTCATAGGATTTTTCCTTTTTCGTTGTTATTTTTTTTTTAATTTACACTTTTTCTTTTCCTTTTTGAATTTTCATTTGGTGATTGTTTTTAGTTATTTTTTTTTTCATTTATTTGTAGAACAAAAAAAAAAGGTTACGAAGATTTATTTGACATTTTTCATGCTACAAAGGATACACACGAATATATTTATATATAAACATTCTTTGAATTTTTTCTTCTTCAATTTTAATGTCAAAATTTAGATTTTCATGATCCTGTAACTTGTAAGTTACAAATAAAAAGTTTCAATTGTACGCAGTGGAACCATATGCGGTTTTTGTTTTGTTTTGTTATTGTTATTTGATTAGGAGTAATTCACTTTTGAAAATAAAAGAAATTTTGTTCAGCATGTGTTACTAACACAAGGTTATGAAAAAAAAAAAAAAAGATAAAAAAAGAAATTGTGAAAAAGAAAGAATGGTAATAGCGGTTGGATTATAGGATTTATTTCCAGTTTAATGACACATTGATTGTGAAAATTAATGAAGAAAATGTTAATCTTGGAAAATTTAAAAGATTTCAAAAAGAATTCTTACCTTATATTGAATTTAGTTGTGAAATTTAAAATAAGTGTAATTCTTTAAAAAATATAATTTGATTTAATACGAAATATCGATTAATGCCTTCATACTTTTAATATTAGTTAATTAAAAATTAATTTCTGAGAAAATTTGTAAAACTAAAACGAATATTGTTCAGCTCTCACGGTACATCAACATTTTTTTACAATTTCGTTATTTGTTCAGCGGCATAATTAAATTCAAAATTACTGAATTTTCGATTATTTTTTATTGAAAAAATATTAATTATCAGAAAACGTGATGAAAGGGGACCGAATTTCGTAGCAATCAAAATCACTTCAAGATATTGTGCTTAAAAAAATCAAATACTTTGATTTACAAATATTTCACACTCTCATGGTTGAATTATAATTGATTTCCATTAATAATTCAAATTAAGTAATTTCGGTAGGCCAAAGCTTTGTACGGGTTGTGGAGTCATTGGTGATAATAATTATGATGATACTGTGCTTTGCTACTTCGAATTTATTTATTTTAAATTTAAAATTAATACGAAAATTTTAATTGTAATTTTCATTTTCCAATATTTAGAAAATTGTAATATTGGTGTTGAAGCTTTAATAAATCAAAATTTACAATAAATTGAGAAAGTGAATGTAATTTCCATACAATTTTTTAAAAATCAAAATTATTTTAAAAATAGCTTTCTTCATAACATCACGTTTTCATTTCTTATTCAAATTTTCTAATTTTGTGTTTTTGATAGAATCAAAAAATTCAAATCCTCAAGCATGATACCATAAAATGTAAAATACATGTATATTTTTTTAAAAAGTAAATTTCATGTATATAAATTGAGTTTTTCTTTTATTAAAAAGTAAAAGTGTTTCCTTAACAGAAATTCGTTGTATTATACATATCATGAATTACCAATTATACCTTAAAGCTAGAAACATGTGTATCATTATAATAAATTGCATGAGAATGAAGTTTCGCATTAATTTATCAAGCTCTTCCATTTCAAATTTACCACAGCTATGAAGAGTTCTTATATCAGATATGCTTAAATAAATTAATGTAATATAAAATTTTATGCAAGAGGTAAAAAGCACCATAATGTGGAAAACATCAGTGTTGATGGTATTTGTGTGTCTACGCGAGTGTGTATGTGTTTTCATAAAATTTTTTTGTGAAATGTTAAATGAGACACATTGCTGAGGATTTATGTATATCATAAGATAATTTCAAGATATGCAATAAGTAAAAAAAAATAAAAATAATGTTATTATAATTTAGTTTATTCGCTTCGCTGCATAATAATTTTACATAAATTGTTAGTTTTTGTGAAGTGGTGTCATTTTAAAGATTATGAATGTTATAATAAAGGATTTTCTTTTGTAAATTTTAAGTTTGGAATGTGTTGATTCTAATTTTGTACATAATAAATTAAACTTAAAGCATTCTTATACATAATTTGAAAAAATAAATGAAGTTTTTTTTCTTTTAAAATAAAAATACAGGTAACACGTGGAATATTTGAAATTTCTTTTTTTGATTTCATAGATTACGCCTAAATAACGAAAAATATATACAAAATAAAAATTTTATGAGATATTTTATTAACTTTTGCCTTTGAAAGTTTTTCCTTATTTTATTATTCGTTTATAAATATTTTACAGGATAAAGGAAAAAAAAAACATTTTAACTCATTTTTACTAAGTGCGTAATGTAAATTTATTATTAAAATTATTTTCCAGTACTCACTATAATATGTAATTCATGTATAACATAATAATAGATATTAATTTCTTTTTTAAGAAATTTTCTTATTAGGAAGGATGTGTCATAATATAATTATTTAAAACTCTTTCAACTCTGTTATTCTTTTTAATAAAAGATTTTTTAAAATTTTCTAAAATTAATATTCTTGACTAATTTTATTTAATCAATTTGAATAATTTATCATAACTTGAAAATTACAGTTTGAGTTAAGTACACATACACACACATGTATGTTATGAAGTAGTGTACGTGTATCAAAGTCAATGTCATATTAAATACTACTCCTACAAAATTACCTTCAGAAAAGGTTAACCGAGATAATTTCTAAAAAACAAAACAACATTAAATTACCTTTAATGTGTCATATTTATTAAATTTAAATACCTACCAACTTTTAAGTTTCTTTTTAAAAGCCTTTTTGAAATTAATGAAATTTGAAGAAGACAAATTTAAATTAGATTAAAATTAATTTAAATAAACACTTTTTCGGTTTTAATTAATAATGTTTATATGTACATAGTTGTATAATTTAGTATTTTAAAATAAATGATAAATCATGTCTTTTGCTTTTGTAATGAGAACACTAATGGGAAAATGTGAAATTTCAGACTTAAAAAATTCAATGTAATTAATTTTTTTTTTTTTTGATGTGGGGAATTGAATTATGTCATTATGGGTTTGGTTTTACGTAATTTTGTAATAAAATTTTAGGTTTTCATGCTGTCAAAAAAAAAAAAAAAAGTCGATGTTTTTAGAGGGAAAACAAATTTAAATAGAACTTAACAAGAAGTTTATGAGAAATTTTGTTGAAAATATTCAAGTAGTTCGAAATGTCATAAAAATAGCTTTACAAACACACACACACAAAGACTATATAAAAGGAATTAGTTTCATACACTACAAAAGTCAAGTGTTCAAGTAATTCATCATATTCTCTTTTGTCTTGTATTTTTTTATTTTATTGAACCATCAAATTTATAAGAAAGATTAGAGATGCTATTGACAAGCTGTCATTTTCAAGGATTCTAATATTACACAAAAATTCATAATTCTAATTTTCATTCTATTATTTCTCTCAATTGAAAATAAGTGAAATACTTTTTACAATGAATAAAGAAGGAATTACTCAGTCTCGAGACATCCTAATAAAAAATTGTCTTTTGAGTTCTGTTTATTGAAGTATTTTCTTGTACAAGAGAAGGAGAAAAGAATTTGTCTTGATATTATAAATTTCAAATATACTTATAACAAAAGTCTTTCAAAACAAAATATTCATTTTTTTAAAATGTTTTTATTAGCTTGGTTTCTTGTCTGTCTGTTCGGTACAAATTTGGAAATTGATTTTTAATTTTTAACCAACTTTTTGATGAGATAGAGACTTGAAACTTTCAACATAGCTCAGACCTGCATGACAATGCAATATTACATCGCTAATGAAAGTTTTAAGATTTTACTTTTTATGATATTCGATCCTCAAATTTGGTCTAAAACAAAGAAAGTATTAATTTTTCTTTACTAAAATTTAATCTAAGCAAACTCTGATTTTCAAGTCAAAAATATTTTAGTATGCTTCATTTCTCATTTTTAACAGCCACCTCTGAAAATGTAGTACCACTTGAAAATTTTTTTTTTGTTTATGAATAATATTTTTGAAAGAAAAAATAAACAAATGAATAAAAAAATTCTTAAAGTGGTACTACATTTTTAGAGGTGGCTGTTAAAATGAGAAATGAGAGAGATAATTGTGATTTTAATAAAAAATTATCATTTTTCTTCAATAACTTAATTTCTATTAATTTTATGATATAACAATGTTTGGGAAAAATGTTTATTTAATAAACATCTACAAATTTGTATTTGTAGAACATTGTAATTTGATATTTGTAGTAATTTGGGAGATTTCAGGGAAAATTGATTCTCAGTTTTATGTTACTTAATATTTATCACGTTTTTTCTTTGATTTACGTTGCTCATAGATATTTAATATATTCGGTGAAAATAAAGCTAAGGATCTTCTCTACATTTCATTAGAATATAATTTTCATGTAATTTTAATCACAACTTAGTTATGATTGATTAAAAGCAATAAGTTGTGATGTCAATTTGGTACTTCCAACACATATATACAAATATATTTGTTTTTTAAAATTAAAAAAACTTTTTTAGTTTTACTTATATTGTTTTTTAATGTAAAATAATATCAATAAAATCGATTGACAAATTTCACATAAGACTAAAAAGCAAAAAATAATTGAAATAAAAAAAATTTTTTAATATAAAATGTTTTTAAAACGGACTCAAAAGTATAAAATAATTTTTCCTAGCCACATACACATTCTCAACCCCATGCAGATAATCCTGAAAATTTGTGATTGCGAATTTTTAATAACTATAAAAATACTTGTAAGATTAAAAACGAAAAACATGGGGCGCAAGATAAAATAGTAAGAAGTGTAAAGAGTAGTGCAAGTTAATAGTAAGAAGTGTAAAGAATAGCGCAAGTTAGGAAGTGTAAAGAATAGCGCCCCACGTTTTTCGTTTTTAATCTTATTATTTATTTAGGATAATTCGTACAAACAATTTCGATCAACAAAGGATAATGACTAATCTTAATTTATGTCAAATTCTATAATATTTTCCCCTTACCAAAATGAAATTTTTCTAAATATGCTAAAATTCAGTCATTTTCACAATTTTCTTCCCCCATTTATTATGATCTGAATATTTATTTTTTATCAGTTACCAAAGCATAAGTGTAATTGATCTAAAGATACAAAATACTGAATTATATTTTTTCCATTAAATTAATAAAAAAATATACAAGTATATATTTTTTTGTTTTTGGAATCTCAAAAAATCTTTTTTTTTTTAATTTTTACTGAAACAATGGTAAACAAATTAATTACTCGTATTTCTAAGGAAATCGTTCTGATTGAAAAAATCACCTGTATTGATTTTCAAGATTTTTAAAAGACAATAGAAAACAAAACAAGTTTGTTAACTTTTATTTAACTTTTTCATAATAGGCGCACACGTTCATTTTATAATAGAAACCTAAACTAATTAATGTAATTAATTTTTTATTTAAAGATGTTCACGAAAGGGATATATTGAAAAGAAAAATTTATCTATTGATAATTCTTCAATGAGAAATGTTTACTTTTTTTTATTGATTGTATACAATTAAGTAATTATTTATTGATTGATGATGCATTTTTAAATGGTTTACTGTTATCAAGACAAAAAATAAATAAATGGTATCCAATGAGAAAAACTGTATAATTCAAAGTTTTTTTTTTTTAATGATGGGTATTTTACACGTTTTTATTCGTTCATTTATTTAAAATGATTTTTTTATGTTCAATTTAAATTTTTATTAGACCGTAAGGAATTCAAAAAGGATTTATTAAAAAAAAATCAATTTCAATTTTTCAAGAAATTTATGTTTTCGTTTAACATCTTATTTATTTTTTTACACTCAATGAATTTTTTTCAAAGTGCAGAATTTTGTTTGAAGAAATATTTTTGTTTGAATTCAATAAGTGAACTATTAATAATTATTTTGTCCTAAATCCTTTCCTTTTTACTCTAATATTAACGAAAATTGTCTTACGTAAGTTCGAATATTAAATGAAATGGAAAATTATTTCTTTATAATTTTTTTATCAATGAAAGAAAAATAAATATTTAAATTAAAAATATAATTTCCAGATCATTTGTTGAAGGAATTAAAATCAAACAAATATTTTAGTATGGTATTTAATGATAAGAAAAAAAAATGTCCTTTTTCAAGAAAATTATAAATTCAAGGTATTAAAGAAATAAACAGAACACAAGGTTCTTTCATATTTATAAAGACGTTTAAATAAATTTTTTTAATTTGTTTTCTTTCAACATTTTATGAAATGAATCTGAAAACTTTCTGATGTGAATTGAATTTTTCAAGAGAAAGAAATAACTTTGTTCAAAAATAATTCCAATTTAATTTGGAAAGGCATGTAGCTTTTTTTTGAAAAAAAAAATAATTGATTAAAGTAAATTCTTTTCTTAGAAAGATAATAGATTTTTTAAAAATCTTAAAAAGGATATTAAATACTTTTAAAATCATTGACCTTTGACATTTTATTTAAATATCTATAACATTAAAAATTTATTTAGAAGGATCATTTATTGATTATACTGTGTATTGATTTCTAATTTTATATATTAAATTTCTTTTATAATGTAAATTAAAATGTTTATTATGATATGCAAAATCGTCAACATGACTGCATTGACTGCATAGAAATGAAAAATAATGAAATTTTCCATGAGAATAACCACATCAACATGTATGTACATATATGTATGTTCTATGTATATGCAATATATAATAATGTTTGCTTTAATACAGTTACAGAGAATAAGTAAGATATGTATAAAGCTGCACATATTATAATCTGAAAATTGGTCAGTTTAATACACGACATTTAATTTGGATTTTAAAATGACTTTGCTAAAATGTAGTAACTTTTATCATTTATCATTTAATGAATTTGTGCAAAAGATTGTGAAATTGTTGACTAAAAGTGTTTATGATCATGTGTATGTGATTACAATGTCTGATGTAATAAGTACCTATACTACATATACTAAGATAATTTATTTTAATTGAAAATAACGGAAACATATGTGAATACATGTCATTTAAATTTAATAAACTTCAAGCACATTTCAAGACTATAATAGTTTTATGTATGAAGTATTAAAAAAGATACAATGGCTCCAGGCGTACATACATAATATGTTATATAAAGTTTTAAAAGATAATTATTTGGTTGAATTACTGATATATTTATATTATATATTTTCAAAATTATGGCTTCTATGAGTGTTTTTGATTTTAATATAAACAACACACAAGTGGAATTTGATTTTATTGATTTTTTTTTAAAGTTTTTAAATTCAGTAGAATTAAATATCTATACTGTCTTTTCTGAAAATACATACATTGGATGGATTGTTTGCAATTAACAAAATTCAGTGAAATTGTTTCTTTAAATGTATTTGTTGATTTGAAATTTCATTTAATTAATCCTGTTTACTTTTAAGAGGACCTTAAATCGAAGTAAATAGTTTTTCTTGACTTTTTCTTTAAATATGTAATTTCCTTATTAAAAAGATTCTTTTTTTATTTCTTCTCTACTTTCTTTTTTAATTTATATTGAAAAAACAGAAATAAAATAACAGTGTTTGTTTTTTCAATGGATTTTTTTCTTTTGTTTTTTTTAACGCAATCACTACAAGCATATACATTACATAGGGATTGTTAAAATAACTAAATTCAGTTTAACTGGATTGTGTCGCAAGAGTAAAATAAAACATTCATGAAAATTTACAATAATATACTTTTTACAAAAAATGCTTTTGATCCTTTCTGAATATATAATTTTGTTTATTGAGATTGGAAATAATATTGTGGTAAGGTTATGAACGATTTTATATGTACGAAGAAGTACTATATGTTCGTAAATGGAACCTTTTTTTTTTGTTTATAAAAGAATTTATATGTTACCATTTTTTTAAGGATTTTATTTGTATAATATAATTTTTGTACATACATAAATTCGGTTCAAAAGAGATTTATAATATTTAAGATAGGATAAAAAAAACACACACACAAAATGTAAACTAAAAATCTGTGGAAATTCTTTCGTAAAGATAAATAGTAAGAATGCTATTTATAATTGTCATGGAACTGAATATTTCAGGAACGTATTTGTGGTATTAAATTTTTTTAAAAAAGGGTAAACATTTTTACTTTGAGAAACTTTTTCATTAATTTTCCTAAAATTTTAAGCAAAAAAATTAATTTTCTCAACATTATTAAAGGATACAAAGTTCAATGAAACCACAAATTGATTCATATAAAATTCATATAAAATAAACTTGTTGAAAATTATCATAAGTTAAAAGAAAATAAACATGCTGAAGAATTTACATACACCTTCCCATAAATTATAATAAATTACAAGGTACATACATACTTTAATTTAAAATAAAATTTAAAAAAAAATCTTTTCTATTTCCACCTGAACATGTGTGAAAAGATTTGAAAATAAGTGAACTGAAAAAATTTACACATATATATATATACAAGTAAACCTGACCAGCAACAGAAAGTAATTGGAATTCATCAGCAGTGGTTGAGCAGAATGATGGAATACAAAGAATATATTTAAATAAACAATAGATAGTAAATATGTATGTACTTATATTACTTGTTAGAGATAATAATTGGTATGCAATAGATTTTCAAATTAACTTCTAGAAAAATGTTTCGGAGAGAATGAGGAGTCATTGATAAAAACCAGTTAATTAAAAAAGAAAGATACTATAAAACCATAAAGTAAAATTGTCGAATTCCCAGAGAAATTAATTACTGAAATGAGGAATTGCCCATCATCAGTTAATGATAATTATCTGTCTTCCATCTTAATCAAGATCAATAAAGATAATTCTTTATTTGTCGATAACTGTGGAGCTTATATTAACAATTAGTTTAAACAATACTAAAACGTACAATGGCGCAGTGCATGAGGTGGCTGACTTAGAAACCATAGAACACTGGTTCGACGAACCACCAGAGAACCAAAAAAAAAGCAAGGTAAATAAAATTTCAGTTTTTAAATTAATCAATACGTAACAAGTAAAATTACTTCGATTTCATAACGAAAAAATGCATTAAAATGGAATTAAAAATTTTTTTTAAAAAATAATTTTAGATTCGTCGATAAAGATCTTTAAAGTTACCTATAAAGAAAACGGTGAAAAATCTTTGTAGCGCGATATCGATCCTCTTCGCAATCTTTGAAAAGATCTTTAAAGCTATTCAAAGTTACCTTTATCGATTGGTTGCGCGGGAAGCGACAGATACAAAAATTGCCTGAAGAGATTTAAGAAGAATTCATTTCAATCAAAATGGTTTGAGTATTACATGGCATGAAATATATTCTAATCGATCGAGCATCAAATAAAAGACAAGGTACAAAATTTGAACATAAGAAAAAGCTGGAAGAATTCTTAAAAACAAGCGTTAATATTACACGTGCCGCTCACAAGCAACGACACATTTTGCAATCATGTCGTTATGGAAGGAGCAGCAAATGATAATGTATTTCAAAATTTCAAACTTATTTTGTACATTTTGCACAAGTTTGTTTTTTCTTTTTTTTTCTTTATCAAAATACGCTTTTATTGTCGTCACATAATCACACTTCCCAATCTCCCATTGAACGTAATTACAATTAATTATAAATTATAATTCTGGAAAATTCTACCACATTCACATAAAAGTTTTCAATATCAAAATATGAAGTTTTTGTTTCCAACATGAATTCTGTATTTCATTATTTTCATCACTATAAGATTGTTTGAGTAAAACTTTTTCTTCAAATATTTTGTATGTTCTTTTTGTTGATGAATAGGATTTCTTCGTACGTGAATTGAACAGAAAAGAAAAAGATTGTGCTAACTTTTTGTTTTAAAAAATTTCAAGTATGAAGAATGTAGAAAATAAAATAAAATTTTACTGCACTCAATTGAAAATTTCAAAGGATTTAATTACATCATTTACGGTTTTATTAGATGATTTTTACAGTTGATAAAACTGGAATATTTTACTTTTTCCGTTAAATGAAAATGCACTGGATTTTTTTAATAAAGAAAGATAAGGGTTTCGTCATACACAAGAAAACCTAACCTGCATAAAAATTGAATTGCTATCTGTCTTTCTGTGAAACTGGAACAATGTATGTAATGTAACTCTAACAACCTTGTTAAAATTCCACATTGCACATAAAATAGATACTTTCAAAATTATACAAATTTACTCCTTTTTTCTCAAATGGATCACACAAAAGAGCATGACCGGATTTTTCATCAGTATGCAATGTCACATTCGATAAACATAAAACAGTATACAAATAAGTAAACAAGCATGTAACTAGAAAAATGATGAATGTCAATGAAATTTATTTGAAAATAAAATCGATAATATGTGATAAAATTGCCGTTAGTAGTAAAATTTTAATTTTACACCGATACATTCATACAATACATGTACATTGATCCATGTGGGTAGTAACATACATATGAATGTATATTGTATATATATACACATTAAATTTTTAATCAAACTCAAATTTATAATTTAAAGATTAATTTACTTAGATTTTTCAAATATGAAAAATTACATGATGAAAAATCTATTTAAATTAATTAATTTTTTCTTTGTGAAACACGCAAAAAAAGGACATTATTTTTTTTTTGTTTTTGTTTTTAGTAAACATTAAATGTTAGAATAAAAACTAGAAGAAAAAATTAAGCAATCTATTGATTTGTTATTGAGGAAGAGTTTTAAGCTGTTTTTTTTTTATTATTGAAGATTTTTAGTAGAGAAAAATTTCCAGTTGAATGAATTTCAAGAAAATAAAAGGATAATATGATTTGCAAAATATTTATTTAACCTAAATAAGGACACATGTAGCAAAAAGAAAACTTTCGAGACAATCGAAAAAAAATATGTAATTGAAAATCCCAAAAAAAAAAACTGTTCATTACTTTAACTTTTTTATTTTATTTTTTTTTTCTCCGGAGAATAAGAAGCAATATGAAAACAAAACTTAGGAGATAGAGGTAAAAAGGAAGTTTTAAATTCTATAAAAAAATCATAAACTTTAAAAGATCCTACAAATAATTAGATGTTGAAGAAATACGAAAGGAAACTACTTGTGAAAAGTTCTAGAAAATACATAAATCAAAAAAATATCTTTTAACTAATTTTGTATATAAAATTTTGTAATCTTACTTGTAAATTATATTACAGGAAGTAAAAAGGATATCCTATTATGTATTTTTCATCCTGAAACAATGTCAATTTATCAATCAAAGACAATCTTGTGTTGTCATTTTCTATGTTGTAAATGAATGAGTCTTTTCACTCTGATAAATAAAGAACAAAAACAAAAAATACGCAATTCGTTGTACCTGATTGTATTATCCTTGTTATTAGATCGTTAAATCTAAATTGCTTGTTTTGTAGATGAATTTCTTAATGAACACATATTGTCAAAAATATACATTTAATAACCTTCTAACAAGGTGAAGTACATTAACCTTTTTATTATTATTTTGATATGAAAAACAAAAAATAAAGCATATTAAATTTGTGATTTAATGAAATAAATGTGATATTTTTTTTTGAATTTTAAGGAAAATGTTGAAAAAATAGAAAGAATTAAGTTATATTATTATTTTCACTATTTAACTGGATACTTAAATAAATTTTAATTAACAAAAACTAAAGTACCAAAATATTTGTTTTCTTAATTCTTTTGTACTAAAATTCAAGTAATTAAGAATTTAATGGTTCATTAATGAAACAAAACTGTAAAAATATATGCATGATATAAACATGTACATACGTACACATTAAAAATAAGATAAGATGTTTTTTTTTAGTACTTTTGAAGTAATAAAGAAAAAAAATGTGAGAAATTATGTGAAAATTTGAATTTAAGAATGTATTGTGTAATTTAGAATGAAAAAGCTTCAGGATTTGAAGTTTTATGAACTATTAATTTCTACATTTGTTCAGGTATACCTATAAAATTTCATATACCAACAGAGAAATAACAACAAGGATTTTAAAGACGATTTTGGAAATATTAGAAGAAAAAAGTTTTTGATTCTGATAAATCTGTTAAAAAGCAATGAGAATTTTTTCGTCCACTAATTTTATAATTATTATTAGAGAGAAATTACTTTCTATTTAATGTGGCACAATTGAGAATTTAATTTATTTATAAAATATTATTTACTTTGTTTTATTTAATTTTCATAATTTCAGTTCCCTTTATTTGTATTTGAATTATTGTATAGTAAAGTATGGAACTTTGAAAATATAACTGTAATGTACTTACTTACTTACTTACTCCATGGCGCTACAGCCCGTCAAGAGTCTTGGCCCCCCTTAATACGTCTTTCCAGCGTCTTCAATTCGCTAGCTACTTCTTTCCAATTATCAAGGTTTAGCTTTGTGAAGTCGGCTCTTACGTTATCAATCCATCTCGTTCTGAGCCTTCCTACCTTTCTGAAACCTTCAGGGTTATTTTTGAAGATTCTAGCTGCCTGCCTCTCTGGATCCATTTTGACCAGGTGCCCCACCCACCTGAGCCTTTGCAGCTTGATCCATCTTGTGACACTACAGTCACCGTATACAGCAGTAAGCATTCATCGTTAGTACGGAGCCTGAACGTTTCATCTTCGTTTCTTACAGGACCATATATTCTTCTAAGGATTTTCCGCTCAAAAATATCTAGCTTTGCTTCATCAGTCATCGTCCTAATCTCACAAGCGTATGTAAGGACTGGCCTTAATAATGTTTTGTAAACTGTAATGTAACCACATATTAAATATGGTTAACCAACAAAATGGTCTACGGAATACGGTAATTAATAACATTTATGCATGCTTATAAACAAATTAAATTATACATACATATTTACGTTTTATCGAAATTCATTAAAAATTAAAAAAATAATATGAGATCATTTCTAACTAAACAGTTGAAGTTTTCAAATATGTACCTAAGTGAAAATTTCAAAATACACAAATACTCCTACATTGTAAGTTAATTGAAACTTTTGGTTTGGTCACTGTTTTATTGAAATTCAGTGTTCAATTGAAAGTTGATATTTTCGATATTTTCTTCAAGTATTCAAAAGAACCAAACCAGTGAGATAGAGAATAGATATCCTACGCTTTATTTTGAGATTACTTTCATGCAAAACGAAATATGAAAAAGTCCTTTTCGAACAAATTTAATCAGAATGTCACAGTTTATTAAAAAATTGAAAATTGAGGCAAACATTTTTCATAATTCCAAAAGTAGTTAAAATACTAAAAAAAGCATACCTTTTTTGAATTCTTTAGATTCAAATCAATAAGAAAAACAATCATTTCTAAACAAACAAAAAATTTGACCTAGAAAATCAACAACATGGTTGAATTTTTTAAAAAGTCGGTCGATATTTTGTAATGGGATTTAATAATTTGGGACGTTCTGAGTTCAATGTAATGTTAATCATGAAAAATTTTTATTATCTCGGAAAGTAGAAAAAATAAAATATTTATTCATCTCACATAAGACAGTTTTGGCTAACAGTTACGATTTAAAAAAATATTAAAATCAACATTTGATCAAACAATATTTAGGGAAATAAAAATAAAAAATAGAATAATAAATCAGAAGTTGAAGTTCTATTAAATTCTGAAATTTTTAAAAATTTTATAAGTGAAGCTTAACAGTAAAATGTTGTAGCTGATTGTAACTGACAGAATGTCACATTTTTTTTGTTTTTTACAAAAACCATATTCCAAATCACAATTCTTTTTGTTTCTGTTGAAAATCATAAAATTGAAATATAAAAATATATATATGTACTTGTACATACATATATGTATATATAAATCAAAAACAGAAATGTTACAAAATACAAGAATTTATTAAAAAAATCATTCTTGTGTTACATAGAAACACATAAAACACTAACAACAAATGTGTGCTTAACATAAATTATTCATACAGATGTTTGCAATTTCTTGTTCTCAAAAATTTTTGTTCATGATTTTTGATAAATCTGAGTTGCAGCTTGTTAGGAAAAGAACACGTGAAATAATGGATTGTGATTTTTTTAAAAATTGTTTTTCATGTTTGTAATAAATGTCCTTTTCATTCCAGATCACTTTTGTAATTAACCTTATTTCAATGATTTATTCAGCACCTTTTGAATTGTTATTGTATTTTTTCAAGTGGTCGGAAATATAAAAAAAAAGAGAGCAAAAACGCTGATGAATTATTTTCTATTGAAATGCTCTACAATAGTCCTTCAAGTTCATTGTTTTTCGTTGTTGTTTTTGTTGAATTAATGAAAATTTGTTTTTCATTTCGAAAAGGAAATTAATTTTAAATTTCAAACAAAAAGTAGGCATTATTAAAATTTTATTTTTTTTTTATTTCGGTCATTCTCTTAGTAAAATTAATCAAAAAATTCCGCATTCATACAATGAACGCCTAATGAATTTGTCGAATTTTATTATTTTAATAAGATTCAACCTATGTATTATTTTTATGTTCATCATTAATAAGTATTTTGTGTGAAAAATTTTATTGAAAAAGGAATTTTTGTTACCATGTAGATGTAAAAAAGACGCGTTGAAAAAAAGTTGATGAAAATATCGTTTTTATTTTTTCTTTTCTTTTGATTTTTTAATTTAGTTTTTTAATTACAAATAAAAAAAAACATTATTTGATAAAATCAATTTTTTTTTTAATTAAAAACGTAGATTATATTGTGTTTATGAAAAGGATTAACAAGCTCATTTGGAACTAACACATATTTGAATTTTCTACAAAAAAATGAAAGGATAAAAAAAAGTGTCAATATTTTAATTATCGCATATCAAAACTGTAAATTACTTGAAAAATAATAAGAAATGTAATTAAAAAATCTTTTAAAGAAAAAAAAGGGTAGAAAAAAGCTTTTTATAAAAAATAAAATAATGTTTAGTGACGCCTGAAAATTCAACTGAAACAAAATAGGTTTTCTCTGTTCCGTTTCTTTACAAAAGACGTACTTTATAAACTTCCAATTCAATTTTGTCCATAACTATGAACATATGCAACAGGAATTTAATATAATCCAAAGTTGGGACTTTAAAAAGTTTTCATATTGAATTGATATAGATTTGTCCAGAAAACTTATGTTCCAAAATTCACCTAAATCGCTTCGTATTTATTCACCTATAAAACATATTTCGACATTACAATATTTACATCATGAGTTGACGCGTCAATAAAGTGGATTAACGCTTCGTTATAAAACGTTGATTTGTCAGTATTCGCTTCTTATACCAATTAAGCTTTTGTTAAACCGATCTGATATGTTAACTGCTTTACAGGTAGAATGTTTTAAAATACAGGAATTGCTCGAGGCCGAGCTTGTGGGCCATACTTGATATAAATTCCTTGAAAATTTGTAATTTTAATTGAAAATGAGTGATAAAAGTTAAGAAAAGATCATCACTGAAACATTTTACTTTTTCATAATCAAATTTGATAAGCCAACAGTCTCGGTACTGGTATCTTCACCCTATAATGTTAATAAATTTAAGTAGAAAAAAAAGACAAAACTTATGTCATTAACAAAATAAAATACTTATTTTGAGAATAAACTATTTCCTTGTTCTTTTCTCAATCATTTAGAACGTGATGTGTGGAAGTTTTATTTTCTGCTTCCTTTGTTTTGCTTTGTTATTGATAAAATAGAAGATAGACTGGGAAATTTGTTGACATAAATTTTAAACAAAAATGTAAAGAAAAGAGTTTTAAAAAATCTTGACGATTGACGTAATTAAACTCTATTGTGACTTTACATATTTTTATTTTTAAATTTAAATTCAATATCATAAATACACAGTGGATATACATACTCGTTTAGATATTTTGTTTTTGACAAAGAAGAAAATAAGGGAAATGTTAAAAAATTTAAAAAAATTAATAACAGAACAAATCATGTCCTTTATATTGCAAATTGCAAATAATAAATTACTGCTTAATTTCTGATGAATATTTTCTTTTTGATTTTGTTTAAAAAGGTCAAAGTTCAAATTTTTTCCCTTAAGTTTATATGTATACAGCTATCATAAGCCCCCGGATTCTTTCCAAATTATTTTTCTGCTTTTTCACTTTGTTTTATTATTCAAATATGATAAAATAGAATTTTTTTCTTTTTTTAAAGTCGTTTATACATAACATTGAATGACTAAAAGCATATTTTCATAATACATTTGAATATTTGTGATAATGTGTTTTAGTAAAACAGAAAAGCAATATTTGTAAAATATTCTAATAGATTTCACATAGAGGATCTGTGTTTTATTTAAATAAGTAAATATGAAAAAATAGAAGAAAATAATGTACAATTTTTAGGATTACACTTTATTTCAACACATACTTTTGCAGCTGCGTTTCACATTTTCATAATGTAATTTTGAAAAGATTTTTTATAATTTTTTTTAAAAAGTTTTAACATATCCTTTTTTATTTTTCATTATACATACTAGTAAAATTATGTAAAATAATAAATGCACTATGAATTTAAATTAACTTATGAATAAAATATGAATAAATTCGATAAAATATTCTGTTTCACAGGAGATTTTTATTTTTCCGTTTTACATAAAACGAGTACATACCTACATTGAATTTTGAATTTTTTTTACAGTTTTTTTTTTCGTGTATAAAAATTATGATGTTTTTTTATTGTAACAATTGTTTGATATTGTAATAAAAGAAATTCAGAATTATCTTGTATTTATTTTACAAATCCAATAAAAATTTTTTCTAAAGAAGAAATTGTACAGAAGTGCAAAATAATAATGTAAAATTCGATGTATCCTTTTTTTTTTTTTGTTTTTTGTGACCAATAAAATTTTTTTTTTAAATTCATCATATCGAAACTTCTGTCTGTGTTATTGTATTTGATTTTTCTTTTCTTTCAATTAAATAACATTGAATTTAAGAACTTTTCAGTGAAAATTATTTCACAAATATTTTTTCAACTTTTAAGGACCAATCAAAGCAATAAAAAACAAGTAAACAAAAAAAAAACATTATTTTTATTGAGAACAAAACCATTATTTATCATAATGACTTGGACATGACCTTTTTTCAGGACTCAGGACACAAAATGAATGTACACATATACAATACAATGTGTGATCTAATGAACTTTTACGATGATATTTACAACATTCAGATATTCATCATGTCCTTTATAAATTATTATTTTTTACATTTTTCTTTCCATTGAAAAAAATACTGACATAGTTTATGGAAATAGCTTTCATTTTCTATTCTTTAATCATGAAAAATTAGTTATTACGAACTTTCATATTGTTGTTTATTTAAGAGTTTATTACAAACTAAACTACATAATACAAAATGTAATAGATAATTACAGTGTATAAAATATTAACTGTTAAGTCTCAATATAACATAAGTATGATAAAAAGAGATCAATTATGTGAGTATAAAATATGTACAGCTGTAATATTAAATTTCAATTAACAGATCATAATTACAATATTCAATATAGTACAAAGTACAAACTAATGTTATCATTTTTGTCTATAAACCAACATTCCTTCTTAATTATGATTGTGAATTAATACCCATATTACAGCAGCAAGATTTATGCAACAACGGTGACAATGGTTTTGTAAGCACATCAGCTGGCATTTCTCTACTAGGCATATACTTTAATTCAATTATTTTATTTTCAATTGATTCTTTGATGAAATTATGACGTATATATTATAAGGTGACGACCTTTTAATTAAATGATGTGCACTCTGGTTATCGTTGTATATATTAACAATTTTTGTTGAGAAACCAACTTCTTCTAACCATCTTTTTATGTAAATTCCTTCTTTCGTTGCATCAACTATCGACATGTACTCAGCTTCTGCTGTCGAAAGTGCAACCGTTTTCTGTTTATGTGATGTCCATGACACTGCAGAATTAGCTAATTTGAAGAAGTATCCCGTGTAAGATCTTCTGTCATCCAAGTTACCACCCTAATCGGCATCAGCGTATCCTTCTAGATTTTTGCTCGTTTTTCTGAAGTGTAAACCAAAATTATTAGTATGTTTCAGATATTTCAATATACCTTTAGCAATTTTCCAATGAGTCTTTCCATAAGAATTGTTGTATTGACTGAGTAGGTTCACTGCGTAAGATATATCTGGCCTTGTTGTTGTAGACAAATATAATAAGGAACCAATTAAGTTTTGATAAGGTACTTTTTCCATGTTTAATTTTTCTTCTTCAGTTTTTGGTGACAAATCCTTCGATATTTTCATACCCAATGACAGAGGTGTACTTTTTGTTTTGCAGTTAAGCATGTTAAAACGTTTTAATAAGTCGTTAATGTACATATTTCTTTTGAGAAACGTGAATACTTCCATCAAGTTCTTTAACAAATTCAATTCCTAGGCAGTATTGTAGTATACCTATATCTTTTTCTTCAAATTTAGATTTTAATTTGTTTTTAAATTCTTCTAAATGCTTAATTTCTTTTGCACCAATTATTATGTCATCTACATATACCATCACAATAAGAAATTCTTCATTGTTATTTTTTACATATACACACGGATCTGTACTAAGTGGTGATAGTCCAATTTCACACAAGAATTTATTTAGTTCTTTATACCATTGATGACTTGCTTGCTTTAACCCATAAATAGCTTTCTTAACTTTCAATATTTGATTCTGTTTCTTTGTTATATTCTTCAGTTCGTAGAAATATTCCGGTATATTCATGTATATTGTTTCATCTAGTTTACTATTTAAAAAAGCTGTCACTATATCAATTTGATGTAGTGTTAAATTCCATTCTACAGCAAGGGCAAGTGTCAATCTTAATGAAGTTTGGCGAGCGCGAGCTACTGGAGCAAAAGTTTCTTTAAAATCGATACCAGGTTTTTGATTACATCCTTTTGCTACTAACCTCGCTTTTCTTTTAATGATTTTACCATCTTTGTCATATTTTTTGGTAAAAATCCATCTACAGTTCAATACGTTCACATTATCTGGTCGAGTTACTAATTCAAATGTTTTATTCTTATAATGTGCATTTAGTTCTTCATGCATGGCGATTTTCCACAATTCTGCATCAGGATCTGCTAAAATTTCATTCAATGTTGTTGGATTATGATTCACAAATGACACACAGTCATAAAATGATTTCTCTGATGATTCTTCATTTGAATCGTGCATGTACTCCATATTTTCATCAGATACATTTCCCTGATCAATATCATTCTCCAAGTTTTGTTCATCAGCATCGTCTTCTTTTTCTTGATAAGTAGTTTTATTTGTAGACCCTTTACTTTTAACGTATAATTTCCTTGGACGTCCTTTTTTACCAGTTTTAAATAATTTTGGTCTGCCTCTACCTCTTTTGAATGATTTTAAATTTTCTACAACGTCAATTTTTGAATTTGTTAAATCATTCGAACCAATCTCATTTTCTTCAATAATCTCTTTTGAATCTACTATTTCTTCTAAATCATTTTTTGAATTTACTAAATTAGGATTAATCAATGTCCATTCAGCATCTTCATATTTTTGAGTATCATTATTACATAAGTTATTTTCAAGTTCATATTTAAATTTATTTGTAAATTTTACATCTCGACTTTTTATAATCTTTCTTGATTTTTCAGAACACAAGCGATAGGCTTCAGAATTTTCACAGTAACCCAAAAAAATGCATTTTTCAGATTTTTCTTCGAATTTACTGTTTTTTCTCGTTTTGTTAAGAACGTATGCTACAGTGCCAAAGATCTGAAAAAATGTAACATCTGGTTTAGATTTTTGCCAAAACATGTAAGGGACTTTACCATCCAAGGATCTTGAACAGCATCGATTTTGTATGAAGTTAGCTGTTGCAACTGCTTCTGCCCAAAAAGAAGGAGGTAATCTTGATTGTGAAATCATACATCGTGCCATTTCAACAAGAGTACGATTTTTCCTCTCTGCAACTCCATTTTGTTGAGGTGTATATTCAACACTTAATTGATGAATTATACCATTTTCCTCTAGAAATTTATTAAATTCTTTGCTGCAGTACTCTTTTGCATTATCTGTACGTAAAATTTTAATCGTTCTGTTCAACTGATTTTCCACCTTCAATTTAAATCTTTTAAATGCTGATAAAGCATCAATTTTATTCTTCAAGGTAAAAACTTCACACCAACGGCTTGAATCATCGATAAAGGTGATGAAATATTTCGATTGACCCAATGATGCAATTTTGAATGGACCACAGATATCGGAATGTACTAAATGTAGTGGCTGTTTATATCTGTGAGCATCTCGTTTCGGAAATGGTTTTTGAGTTTGTTTTGATTTGATACACGTTTCACATAGAAACTCCTTATCAAATGCCGCTATACATTGAGGTAGACTAGACCATCTAATAATTTATTTTTCGCCATATTTTTCAATGATTGTATGTTAATGTGACCTAATTTTTCGTGCCACTTTCTTAATAAATTTTCTTCACATGTCAACTTTGCATAATCAGATTCTGTATTTTCTATTAAATAAAACAAATCGTTAATACGGGGAGCAAATAATAAACAATTACCTGTATAATTCATAATTGATGCGCCTTTTTTATCAAATTCAACTTTGTAGCCTTTGCTGATAATTTTGGAAACTGAAAGTAGATTACATCTCAAATCTGGTACATATAACACGTTGTCCAACTTTATTTTCTTTTCACCATCAAAATTCAGTCTAACTGAACCTTTACCAATCACTTCAACAGAATCCTGATTTGCTAAGTTTACTTTATAAGATGTGCATTCTTCAAATTCAATAAATTTTTCTCTATCAATACAAATGTGCGTTGTTGCACCACTATCTAGACACCAATTTTTAACCATTTTATTTGTAAATTCTTCTGATGAATAGAAACATGTGTCATCTGTATCTGTATCTTTTACATTCCATAAATTTTTATCCATTTTTTGAGCTACATTTTTTGACTCTTGCTTTTTATCTTGTCCAGATTTCTTTTCTGATTTTTTATTTTCACACTGAAAAGCTTTGTGACCATATTGTTTGCAATTATAACACATCAACTTATTAATAGGTGTTTTGTGGTTATTATCACTCTTACCCTTTTCGGATCGTTTACCTGAAAATATTGATTTTCGACTATGTTTGATTGCCATTGCATCTTGTATATCACATTCTTTGTTTCTACGTGCATTGTATTACTCTATAATTTTAATTTTTAAAGTTTCAGGATTGGGTAGATTGTCCCGTGATTCTATTGCAATGCGAAAGTTTTCAAATGAATCAGGTAAGCTGTAAAGTAACAGAATAGTCAGCAAATCTTCATTAATATCTATTTCTAGATCTTTAAGTTTTTCAACAATATCAAAGAATTTCGAAAGATAATTTCGAGCATCATCATTTGGTGTCATTTTATTCACAATAAGCTGTTTTAAAAGTTTAGCTTTTCTTGCTGGTGCACTTGATTGATAAAGAGACTGTAACTTTAACCATACCTCTCTAAAAGTACCACAATTTTTCACATCTTTTAACAACGGTGGGCTAATTGAAAGAAGAATATCCGCTTTTGCTTTTTCATCATTTTTGATCCAATTATTATAATCTGCATTTTTACTTTCCGGTTTTTCACTTTTGCCAGACACATAAATCATTTTTAATTAAAAGTGCAGCCATTTGGATTTTCCACGTGTCGTAATTGTCTCTATGAAGAGGTTCAATTTTGATATTATTATATGCCATTTTTCTTTTTTAGTAATAAAAAAATATTTTCACAGTTTCTTGAAACACAAAGTTTCTTTTCTATTTCAAAAAATCACTTTTTAATATTTCCACGGATTATTGAAATATTTTCTGATTAAAAAAATTGTATTTAATCAATTCACGCACTATACCAGTCACACAGTCTGGGCCCATAACCTGTTGTTTATTTAAGAGTTTATTACAAACTAAACTACATAATACAAAATGTAATAGATTATTACAGTGTATAAAATATTAACTGTTAAGTCTCAATATAACATCAGTATGATAAAAAGAGATCAATTATGTGAGTATAAAATATGTACAGCTGTAATATTAAATTTCAATTAACAGATCATAATTACAATATTCAATATAGTACAAAGTACAAACTAATGTTATCATTTTTGTCTATAAACCAACACATATCGATATTTTTTTTATTTTTAAAGGTTTTTAAAACTTTGGCTACTTTTTTTAAACAAATAAAATTTAAAAAAAAGGCAGAAACAAAAAACGTTTATATATTACGAACTTTCATATCGATATTTTTTTTATTTTTAAGGGTTTTAAAAACTTCTGCTATTTTTTTTTAAACAAATAAAACTGAAAATCTTTAAAAAAATAAAAGGGGCGGTAGTGGGTGGTAAAGAAAAAGAAGAACATTTTAAGGTTAAACATTTTTAAGAAAGAATTTCTTTTCATTCAATTGTTGTGATTTTAGTTTGCATGCGGAAAGAATTTACTAAGAAAGAAGAAAATATGATTTCTCTTATATCATACAAGAAGAAGAAAAAACGCATATATAGAGAAAAATAGCATAATTGTATTTAGTTTTTATTCTTTTGTATATATAAATTCCGAAATATATTGTTTAAAAAAGTATGTCTTTGTATTTTTCTAGAAAAAAATAAAATGTATAAAATATGAAAAATAATATGTATAAGAAACAATTGCATCCTTGTAAAAAGGATTGTCATTTACAAAAATGAATAACAATACTATATACGAATATACATATGTATATTATGTATTCACATGTATATTTCATCCATGAAAATATCTTTTATCTTCTTTTCATATAAGTATAATGATGATGAGTACTCTTTCAATAGAATACCATATTTTTTTTATCTATTGTATCCTTTGTATTATTTTCAACTTTTTCTAAGTGCACACATACTATGATATGAGTAATATAAAATTCCAATGAGAAATTTTTGATCGCATGCACATAGCTTCGTATAGATACATACATACATATATCACATGTATAAAAGTACTCGTATTCGTATGTACATGCAAATATTCATTTTTTATTTTTCTTGATTACACAGTAATATGTACTATATTTCTTTAAAAAAATAATATAAATTATCATGCTGTGAAAAATAGATGTTTTCTAAAAAGTTATACATTATTTTTTTGTGAAACATTTTCTTTTCGTTTTTTCTTATCAAAATTAAAGTTTTATGTATTGGTTTTTTCGTAAATCGAATTCAATTTATGGAAATACTTAAAAAAAAAAAAATTACTTTGGTCATTGATAAATTTATTTGTTATATTTTATATTTTATTTTATTTTGTTTAATGCGACAGATAATTTTTTATAAATATTTTTCTGAATATTGGAAATTGTAATACTTGCAAAAATAAATAAAACAATAAAGATACTGGGCCTTACTAATAAATATTTTTTAGTTTTAAAACTAAAATAGTTTCGGCTTGAGAATCAAGCTCTATACAAAATATGTTAAGTTCATATTTTTTTTCTCCATTTTATAAAGAATTTGAAAGCATACTTTGATTCTCAAGCCGAAACTATTTTAGTTTTAAAACTAAAAAATGTTTATTAGTAAGGCCCACTATTTCATAATCGTTATTTTGATTTATGATACACGATTTGAATGCATAACCTTTGTTTTTTGTGTTTTGAAAATATTTATGGATTTAAAAAAACAAAACAAAAGTTAAAGGTATAATGAACTAAAATAATGATCATTTATTATTTTATAATATTTCCCTTGATGTAGAGATTCTATCTCATATTGTAAAATATATATTTTTAGCTTGTCCATGTTTATAATTTATTATGTCAATTTTACAATAAATGTGATAATAATATTATTTCGATTTGTGTATATGGAAAATGTATGATTTATGTTGTACATATTTACAAACACATACACAGGAAGTTTACATTAAAATTTATTGTAATATGTAAAATTAGAACATTACAAATTTTATAGAGAACTTTTGGTTTTATCACTTGAAACTACAGATACTTACACAGTAATATTAAAGTTTGAAAATACCTTTAAAGATGTTTTGATTATTTTTTATGGATATCATTATGTTACAAATTTTATGTGTCTATAAACATAAATACTACATACTATTTTGAGTACTAATTATTATTATACATTGTTTATTACGTAATAAGGTCAGTATGACATTTGTTTAATTAGATAAAATTATGTAACGCATAGTGGTGTAGAAAGTATTTTTTGTCATATAATCTTGTCATTATTTACATTCAAACCCCTTTGAAACCCTGTGACAGATCTCTCACAGAACACTCTTCCATCCCATGTGTTACCCCTCTCTTATAACCGACAGAAGTTTATTTGGAGCATCCGCCAATACTTTCTTTCTTTACCCCCATAACTTCTACTAACCGTATTTTTCCTTCTTCACGCACCTATGTAGTTTTTTATTTGAAATATATTTGAAGTTTATGCAATTTAAAATTTTAGGAAGCCAAATGGATGCAAAATTTAAATTAAAAATAAAATATTCAAGGATAACTTTTAAACTTTAGTAAAATTAAAGAACTTTTACGTTCTTTGATGAAACACAATTGCAAAAATGTGAATTTATTTTTGTTCAAAAATTTAAAAAATAATTGAAATATGATATTCGTAATACAGCATATGCTTGTTAAGGATATTAAAAAATTATGAAAAATTGCTTTTCTACGAATTCGTATTGAAAATGAAGTTTTCAAAATTTTTAATATATTCTTAAAGCGAATCAACAATAAAAAATAAAGAAAATATTTTCACTAAAATTCGTCTCTCTTGAAAAGAATAAGAAATCGTTTAGCAATTAGCTTTTTCGATATTTTCCATAAACCTTAGCTATTTCAATCAATTTTAAAATAAAATTCCTTAAAAAATTTCATCAAATTAAAATTCGTCAATAATTAGACTACTAACAAATTTCTTGGTAATTGAATTGAAGGAATTTTTTCAAATTCCTCTTTTTTTTAAAAACCATTTATTTTTCGATAAATGACGTTCGCATGAAATTGTAGAGCATAAATGAAAAATAATTTACCTGCACAAAATGTTTCTTCTCATTTTTTTATTGTTGCTTATATTCAGATTTATTACAGCGTAGAAATTCGAGAAAATTATTCTTTGACAAATGGGCTATTTACACAATAAGTACAGAAAATGGATTTGCGATACATGAGTTTCTGGTTAGTGATTAATTTCTTTATTCGTGTTTTTTTTTTTTTTTTTTTTTTTTGTGAAATAATTCAGTTTATCAGAATAAAAAAATAACACTTTTTGTGGAGCATAATGAATTTAAATTTAAATATGCATTTGGCATTTGATCCTTATGGTCCCTTCATTTTTTTTCCTGTGCACCTTTATGGAAATTGAAAAAAATAAGATGTATTTTTGCTTTATTAAAATATACACATGTCAAATTTATAAAATATTATTTTCAATTTTAAGATTTTCTGGGGATAAAAGAGGAAATGAACAAAATAAATCTTTAATGTCTTTTACAATAATTGTCAGTTGTTTATAGTGAAAATATATAATGAAAGATTTTTTTCTCGAAAAAGAAAAAAAAAATAGATTCAATGAAAATCAAGGTATCTTTTCCGGATATTTTATATTATTACAGCTGAAATGGGTATGACTTATAGAATTTCAATCACAATTTCATATTTTTGTAATATGCCAAAAAATGACATAAATTTGAAAACAAAAAAAAAAATGTTTCCTGTTTTTATTTATTTTTTTTTTTTACTTACACGTTACACGTGAAACTGACTTTATTAAACTTTTATTATTATATGCTTGTCAGTTTAGTTTACTTTTAAATACGGTTAAGGTTTTTAATCTCTTTCAGAAAAGATGAGTGAAATTTTATTCAATGCGAATTTTTTTCTAGAAAGCTGATTTCAATTTCCAACAAAAATTTTAAGTATCAAACTTAAAAAGTAAAAAAAACATCAAATTTTAAAAATAAAAAATGTCAGAAATTTAATTTGGGGAAAGTTTTTAACTTCAACGCAAATTTAATTATCTTTTTAATCTTAATCCCTAATCTAAAACCGTATAATGCAAATTTACAGAAACATATCGCTCAAGATATTCATTTTAATGAGAAAATGTCAAATTTTGTATTGAACGAAAACCCTACATCGTTTATTTTTTTCCTTTTAACAAAAATTTTATACTCCAAAAGATTTCTTTTTCTTAGGAAATTTTTCATACACGTGTAATACACATCCCTTTTCAAGATACTGCTCCAGTTGCTCGTTTCAATAACAAACATTATGTATAATAAAAAGAAATTAAATAAGAAATATTAACTCTTTATTTCCAATAAAACATCAAAAAAATTTTCTCAATGTTATACGAACACACACACACACACTTAGAACCAACCTCAGTAACAAGTTGGTTCCTTTTCCTCTTATACGACGAAATGGTTTTCTTTTCTTCTTTTTTTCCGAATTTTTAATTCGAACATGAAAATATTAAAATATTTAAGGTACATATTTGAAATATTGTTTTTTATTCTTTTTATTTGTGAACAAAGATAAAAATTTAAAAAACCAACAAACAAAAAAAAAAATAAAAAAAAGAGAAAACTTTTACATCCCTTTTTACATCATTTAATACATGTAAAAGTTTATCAGAACTTCCGTTCTTTCGTATATTAAACATGAATAAACATTTTTATTTATGTAAAGAAAGTTTTTTATTATGTAATATTTAAGAAAAATATTAACGTAATTTAAAAGGATCAAAAGATTTACAGTTTTGATTTTTTTTCTTCTTAAGGAGAAAAAATTTGTTCATTTTATAATAAAATAATGTTTAAAAATTTATGATGGTATTATAAAATTTTATACAATAATTTAATTAATTCAAATTATTATGAGTTATTTAATGTTAATTAATAATATTCAATTTAAAGAATTAAAATGAATAAACGATAATTATGGAAAAATAAACAATTTGAGTATGGAAATTAAAGGAAATCACAGTGTTGTTGTCATCTGTTTAAAAGAAGAAAAAAAACAAAAAAAAAGGGGAAGTGAAATATATAATAGTAAATAAAACTAAAGCTTATAAGTTTTTAATCCAAACATTTAAATTAGTTTATTTATGAATTTTATGATACAGTTAAAATCTAAAAAGAAACATAAAGATTATCGTGAAAAGGTCACACAGTCAAGAGCATCATTTGTGACGTGTATTAAAATTTAAAAAATAAAAATCATCCAAAATCTTATAAATTCAAAATGTCAACTCTTCTAAGATACAAAAAACATTAAAAATAAAATTTTATTACAAAATGCTTTCTAACTTTTTTTCATATTACAAAAGAAAATTGGAAAAATAATGAAAATGTGAAAAAAAAACAGTAAGAAAATTAGATTAATTCAATCGTAGAATCTTCAAATTAAAAAAAAAAAGATAGTTAATAAAGATAAGATAAATAAAAATTTCTAGACCGGAAAAAAATTACAGCCAATTAAAATATTCAACTCAATTGATGTAAATTGGCTATTTTGATTGGTTTATAAAAATAAACGTTGCTTTCGAAAAGGATATTAACCATTAACTTTTATTTGAGTAATAAAATCACGTGCAAGAAAAAAAACCAAAATAACTTTATTTCCTCTTCTTTTTCTTTTTCTACAATTTTTTTCATATAAACATATATCTACAGGGGGTGTAGAAAAAGAGTTGAACGATATGAAAAGTAACAAATGTATTAAAATGTATTCAGTACTTATACTGCTCATTCAGGAAATTATACCAATTTGAAATTCAATCGCTTAACAGCTCGAAATAAAACGAATATCCTGTTACACATAATATACAATTTCTACACTATATTGAGCATCTATTTCCGGTACGAGTCAAAAGAAATTTTTTCAATTTTTTTAGAAAAAGAAGGAAAAAAAGTGTAAACAACTTGAATATAATGAATCCTTTCGAAAACAACATTATTTATTAAATTATTAATTTTAAGGCCTTATATATTACGCCTTTTGGGAACATGTATTGTATTTTTTTTTTGTTCATTTTTTACGCTGTTCTCACTTTCACAAGGCTATTTGTCGTTTTTAATCTTATTAAAAATCAATATAGTCGATAAATAATTTGATTATATCAACATTGCGACCTTCATTGATTTTGTTTTACACTATCTTATCAGTTTCAGAACCAGATGGAAAAGTTAAGGATATAATGATAATTATCCATTCAAAAAATTATGAAGTACAGAATTTGTGACGCAGATTGACTAACTAATAAGAAAAAAAAACATAATGCTCTTTCTCAAAAAAAGAGAAAAAAATTGAAAAAGCGCACATTTTTATTGTCCTTTTGTTCCTTCAAGCATTTTTTAACATAAACGATTTAATCCCGTCCTGGCGTCCTTGCATTATTACTAAAACTTCAATATTTTTAGCTTTTCTTATAGAAAAATGTATCACTTGAATTTTTAATATGTGGCATGTGTTTCTTAGAATCAAACGTCTATAAAGAAAAACAAATCTTCACAATGAACACGAGGTATACTCGTATAATAGAAGCCAAACCAAATTCAATTTACGAGAAGCAAAAAGTGTTGTGATACAAGAGAAATTCAGGATATTACGTGAGAATTAGGATTAAGGATATTACCGTGAGAATTCTCAAGAGCAAATAAAAAAAATATTCTAAAGAACATGAAAAAATTGTTTAAAAAAAATAATAATAAAAGGATAAAACTTCAAATAAAGAATTTAACATAATCCGAATGTTAAAATATTTTTATTACGTAGTCTGATATGATAAGGATAATCTTAATACTATAAACGTAAAAAAATAATTGAAACTGATTTGATTGACATCCTTAGATAAATAAAATAATATTAATTTATTTTTTTCGATGAATTTTTTGAGAAGAGACAGACAAAAAATTAAGAAAATTAAAATCTGTCTGACTGAATATTTTCTGAATTCCAAATAAAAGGATCATTGTACTATTGGAAATCAATAAATGAGAAGGATATATTTTTATTAAAAAAAACGTAAAATAATCGTAAAGTCAAATTTCATATTAAATATCGTATTTCTCATTTAACTTTGTATTTTTGTTTTTTCATTAATGCGTATTATATGGAAAAAAATAAAATGACCTTGTAAGGACTTTTATTTTTTATAAATATTATTGGTCATATTCATTGGTTATGTTTCTCTTTTTGATAATGAGTTCAGATAAATAGATTCAGATCAGAATTTTAATAGGGATTTTATATTTTTAGGTCAATTTCCAAATAAAATTAAAAAAGATTTCAGATATATTCGTATAAATGTTTGATTTTGTTGTATTTTTAAGCAGGGAATTCAAAATAACTTTTAGAGGAGAATAATAGATTTTAAAAATAATATTAGGATAGATTTTATTGTGTTGGGATACACACAATAATTTTTAAATTTAATCACAACTCTTGGAAATACGAGATCTATGGAAGGATGTATATAATATAATAACAACCATTGTATTTTATTTTAATGAACATGTACAAATTAGAGTTTGAATACAAAGTATCTATTTGGAAAAAAAAGACAAATCACATTGTCAAGGATGCAAAAATAAGTATTATGAAAACCTTGAAATGAAAGCGATTATTGGAAATATTTTGACTAGAAAATAATTTTTAAAAAGAAAAAAAATAAAGATTAAGGACTTCAAAGGACTTAAGCAACGGCTTTGTTATTTTTTTTCCCATGAAAATCACATTATTGTTTTGAAAGTCTTTTTAAAATATTAAACATTATTTTTTACCTAATATTTTCATCAGGGAGTTTTTATATCATTTTCATTAATATCAGCTTATTATATATTTGACATAAAATACACAGACGACATAACGCATATATTCACAGAAATATATTCATACCATGTCTTAAGAATAGTCTGCAAAAAATTACTTTATCAGTAGAAATATTCATTTTTCTTGAGAAGAAAAAAGAGAACATTCTCCAGGTTTTAAATACCTACATAAAATCAATAATTCTAATTTTTTTCAAAAAAAAAAGAAAAATCAAATTTTCCCATCACATTTTTCATATTTCCATAATTTAATATTTTTATTATCTTTGCCACTTACGCGCTCCATACAATATTTTCTTATTTTTTTTTTCTTTATCCTCTTCTTTATGATGGTGAAATAAAGAAAACATATAATTTTTCTTCATTGAAAAGATAACACGTTTCAAATAAAATTAAAATCAACCTAATCAGCTGTACAATGAATTAAAGGTGTATAAAAAGGTTAAAGTTTACTCGCACAAAAGATTAAATTTTGTGATGAGAATTATAACAGGCTTCTTATATTTTTGATATGTTTATCAACAACATGAAATGAAAAAAAATTAATATCAAACATCAAATACATTATATGTACCATCCTTTTTTCGTTCATTTATATTGAATTTTTTTGACAGTTTATTTTGAGATGTGTGCTCGTTTTTTAGAACGTTTTTAAAAATAAGAATATTTGATATTCGAAAAACAAAAAAAAAACTATTAATAAAATTTTTCATATGAATAATTTTTGATTTGTTAAATTTTTTTAATAATTTGTCACTTGTTTCCTAGGGTTTTGTTTCTATACAAAATAAAAAATGAATAAAATTAAAAATTCACATGAAATAGGTCATAAAATAACTTAATCCTAGTTATTTGCAATTTTTAACGTAATATCATTTCCATTATTTTTTTTTTTACACACTTTGTATATCCTCTCCTTGAACTAAATGCCACAATTCGAAACTAATGAATGCATTAACAAAAATTACGTACGTACTCTGGTATATTTCCAATACCAGAATTAAAAATATATTTACAATGTTCATTTATCGATTTTCGAAAAAAGAAAATAATAATAAATTCAGAAAATCCTTTTCTTATTACTTTTTAATTTTATTAAATTGCCATGTGCACATTAGATCTACTCTTAAATTTGAAATTACGTGTTTTTAATACCTCCTACTAAAGTTCCAAATACATTTAATGTTGCTTTTAACTAAATAAGAATCGACTATCCTTTTACGTTTACACTTTCTTGTTCTACACATTTGTAAGTATCCTTTTTGAATATTTTATAAGGCAAAAATATCCTTAAAGTGTATCAATTCATTTGTTTTGGTTTTGTGTTTAAAATGATAAAATTATAAGTTTTCAAGGACATGTTAGATGTCATTTTTGTTATTTTTACATTAAAATATAAAACAGTTAAAAAGAAAAAAGTGATTAAAAGCCATATTTTTCACACGAGAACCATTAAGGATTTCCTATTATTTAAATTTTTTATTGCAATTTTTTCCACATTCAGCTAAGAAACATATTTATTCGAATTTTCAAATCCAGACAAAAGGAAACATTTTTTTTTCACACAAAAATACAGAAGGTTTCTCTTTACAAAAAAAAGGTTACGTACTGAATTTTAAAAAATTTCTCATTATGCAGAACAAGTTTTACTTTTCTCAGAAAATACGTGTATTGAGAGAAATATTTTTGTTACCACTTAGTAATTAACATTGAAATTAATTATTCATTAAAAAATTTCTTCGAATGATAATATTGTAATTTTAAATATTTAATTACTTTGAGTATTCCATTGTTGTCATTACATTTTGTTTATTTTATTTTCAAACATTCATCATAAACTACAAATCCTATATTACACGTGTTCTAAAATTTATTATTATAATATGTACACATACATATTTATGTACATAAATATTTGTAAATATGAATTATTTTTGTATTTGAAACGTATTGTAACAATTATTGTAAATTCATATGATTAAATATTTCATGACATCATTGTACCACAAAAACTAAAAAAAAAATAATAAAAATCTGACACTTTTAATTGAATTGTCATAAATAAACAATACTTTCACATTTTCATTTACAAAAATTTTATATACTATAACTTATTTAATTACATTAAAATTTAAACAGAAATTAGATTAAGCGATTTAGAGAATAGTTTTAATTTAATTGAATTATGAATCATTATGAATGTTTATTTTTTATTTTTTTTAAACATCTAAACCAATTAAATTCAAAAATAAATGATTTTCTTAAAAATACTATGACAAAACAAGGATATAAAAGGATAAATTAATGCCAAAATCTTTTATATTTCTCATATGTGTTTTAATTTCTATAGAGTGTAACAACTGTAATAGCGTAGTTTAAAATTAGAAAACTGAAAAGAAAATTATAATCGCTTACTTTACAAAAAAAACTTCTACGAATTATGTATGTATATGTGTTTATTTGATTTTATTATTAAAATTCAATGAAAATAAGGATAGTAAATTTCACAATACGGAAAATAAAAGGATTTCTCCTTTTCGGCCCACGTTTTATCAATCGATTTATTTTAAGGATTTTTTCAGATTTCTTTTTTTTCTTCTTTTCAAATAAAAAGTTCCTAAATCAAATTCAGATGATTTAACTTTTTTCAGATTTATCACAAGAAAGAAAAAAAAAAGAAAGAACAAAAACGGTATCATTTACAAGACATAATGTAATAATCATGGTACAGCAATTTTTTTTTTTTATAAATCAAAATCATAAGAATTTTTTCTCATTATTGAGAAAGACAAAGAAAAAATATTTCCGGCAGATTAAGGCATTGAAAGAAAATTTTTTTTGAAAAGTATAAAAAAATCTTAAAAATCGGATTACATCATTTTATACACGGAAAGTAACATTAAAATGATTATTTTTTATGGAAAAGTAAAAAAAAAACAAATCCTTTTTTTGTAGGTGTATTAAGTAGGTGTGAAGATTTAAGTCAACTTAAATTTCGCAAAAAACTTTTCTTTGTGGACATAAAACCTAAAATACTCTTTTAATAGCCTTAAATAACTTTGCTGAGATAATTTATTATGTTGAGGAATGTAAGAATTATTTTTTCTTCGAAATAATATTTTTAGAATTTAGTTTTTCCTTGAATAAGAAACTTTTCTTGTTGATGTTTTTTTTTTTATTGTTTAAAAATAAAGTTAAACGAAATTGTAATTTTTTACAATATTTTTCATTTCTAAGAAATTTGTAATGAAATCCGAATATTATTTTCTTGGCATTCATTTAAAAAAGATTATTTTATTCCAAGAAATTGATTTGTAATGTAATAAAAAAAATTTGTTTTTCAAGGACATGCTTGAGGCTTTCCATTTCATTAAATATTAAAATACGTGATTTCTTTTAATTCAAAAAAAGGATATTTTAATTTTCAAACACAAACTTCTATTGAAACAAAATTAAAAAAGTTACAAAATTTTTTTATTAAAATCAATATTGAATTTCATGCTAAAATTCAACAAAATTATCAAAATTTTATGAAAAAAAAAACTCGTTTCCTTATTTTTTATTCCATTTTTCGGTTTAAAAATTTTCCTTTTTATCCACAAAATTTAAAAATTTTAATAAAATATTTATTAATTTACAAAAAATATCCTTGAAAAGTATCTTCAAGAGGATAAATTTTCTATGAGAAACCGTTTTCTGTGAAAATATAATTTCGTTTTTCTTATCTCCATAGGAATGTTTAATTTTTTTCTTCAATGTTCCTTTCTTAAATTGCTTCCTTTTATTAAAGGCATAATATTAATAATAATTTTTTTGTTGTCGAAAAAAAAATCACAACAAGAAAAAACTTAAACGTTTACAAGATTCATCGTATTTCTAAATGCTTGTTGTTTTTCTTTGTAGTGTGTAAAAATTAAGTTTAGTTTCTTTTAGCACATGAGTTCAGATATTGAAGAAAATTTTTAATTTCGTTTTTTTTTTTTTGTTATTTTGCTCATACAGATAATTTATAAAACATGGTGTGGCTAAACAAATTTTAGTGAAACGAGAAACAAAAAGAAAAAAAAAATTAATAAGGATATATTATAAAATAAGACATACACATGTCGTCGTATTCTTATTTCATTTCCTTCGAGACTACTATATGTTATTTCTGTTTTTTGGTTATTTTTTTACTTTCATTTTAAAATTGCAAACATTAGAAAGGACGATAAAGAAAAATCATATGACCAATGTAATGTAATGTAAAAGAACCATATCCTTATTTATGTATATTGAGATTGAACTAATTCCCAAAATATTACATTACAAGGATATGTAAAAAAAATATATATGTGTGGGATTTTAAAGATTTTTTCATGTTGTACAGATACTTGTCGTACATATTCACATTATGTTAACATATATGTTTCTTTTATATGAAATTTTAGAATTCTTTAAACGATTCCATACACATACATACACCTACAATGTAAAGTGAATACTAAAAGTTGTTCACATTAAAGTAGATTGAAAATGTCTTCAAATAAAGTGTATTAAAAATAATTGAAAATAATTTAGCTAAGCAGTCAAATGGGATAAATTTTAAGGATATTTCTTCTCACTAACATACAATTTTTAAAATTGTTTTTTTCGTTTGTTTCCTGCATCCACGTCCACGTCTCTCTTGAATTGTACGGTTAATGGGTTCTGTGTGAAATGAAACCGTGTAAGTCGAGACTTAAATTTGGTTCGAAACTCGTATAATTCGAAGAAGACCAGTTATTTATTTATTTATTTTTTTTTTTTAAAAAAATAAGGTCCTTTTTATGTTTTTCAGTTTTTTGAAAATTTAAAGCTTCAGAAATATTTTTGAAAATATTCATAGATTTTTTTTTCAAAAGGATATATGTAACAGTTTATTCAAATACTATCTAAAATACAGATTCTGTATAGTAGTGTTCTATATTATTATTTATTAGAGTCCTGATTTGATAGTTAATGTGCAGATTATCTCGAAAACCACTAAGTCATAAATCATTTCGTCAGAAATCATTGCAAAACTTCTTTCTATTTCTACCACCATCATCTAACACCCACTCGTACTAGAAAAATCGTATTTTATTTTTATTTATTTTTCGTTTTTATAAGAACATCATTAATAAATAATTTAATGTTCTAAAATGAAAAACATGTGTCTTTAATAAAAATTAAAAACATTGAACATGAGACCAACATATACTTTTATGATTAAAACGTTCACGAAAAAATAATAAAAACAAGATACACTTTTATTAAAAGCATTTTCTACGAATTACTAAAAGCAAATTATACTTATATTAAATTTATGTAAAAAACAATATGTATCTATAAACTAATGGTTTAGACAACGTTCATTTATAAAAACAATGTATTTTTGTTTCAACTAGAAAATAAAAACAAAAACTATATAAATAATTAGATAATATGATTGACATTATACATTGTATAAGTAGTATCTTAGAATGAAAATTAATTAGATGTACATAGTACATACATACATATATACAATATTCTGCTACGTTGACTTTCGATAACGTAAGTATTCACAACATGATAGTCAATATTATTCTATTTTTTTTTATCATAATATTTTATGAAATTTATCGTAACACTAGTTAATGAAAATTTAATCTTAATTTCACTTCTTAGTGACATTTATTGTAATACATAACTGAATACAAAAAAAATCCAGGGGGAAAAACAGAAAAGTATTTAATTTATTCATTTTACGTAGGTATACACACCAGAGGTTATTCATCATTCATTCTTGAATTTGAAATGTTGCCTTAATGAAAATAGAAAAACAAATAAATTAATGAACTGTGAAAATAAAAACAAATAAACATTGTTTTATTTTTCAACTAAAGTTTTAATGAAATGTAGGAAGAAAAAGCTAAAGTAGCTGTTGTTTTCGTTTCTGTTGTGTTAATTTGCATACTATCTTTTTGAAAAATATTCCTTATGCATCAATATTCTAGAAAAAAAAATTAATTAATTATTGAATATTACGTAGCTTCCATAAGAAAAACAAATACATTCTCCATTGAAAACTCAATTTTAATTCAGTTTTTATTGAAAATCTAGGAAATAGGATCTACTCAAAAGATTAAAACTTGGGATAATTGGGAGTAGAGGTACAGCACAGTATGACAGATCTTTGGAAATTAAACTTCTCTCTCACCTCTCACACTTCACATGACTCTTCTTCATCTAATGATGGTTCTGTTGAACCTTGTGGGTTGTATTATTGTAGGAGTTAGGGAAGTTAAACCCTGTGAAGAATAATGAAACAAAAGAAATGGGAATTGAACGACAATTGTCTGTCCCCTATTTCTATGAAAATACTTTATATTGGTTGACTTAAGAACAAGCATTGTATTGAACAGTCCTTTTTAGGACTATCTAGCCGTAAAAGAAGAGAAGAAAAGAATATTATAATTTAATGTAAATTTATTTTACTGTAAATATTTTCACATGTCCTTGAAATATGTAATTTATATCTATAATGTAGTTCATATAAAGTACCCGATTTAGTCCAGAATAATAATTAAATAAACATATTTTTACATTATACGTTAACGATGCCATAGAAACTACATTTTTATTAACTTTATTATTATTATTTTTTCGTTTTTTATCTATTTTTCATGCATAATAACATAATTGATTCTTATGGGATATACATACAAATTGTAAAAAGTAAAAAAAGTTTAAATATCATCAAAAATATATCTAAAGTAAAATAACAACAAGAAATATCTTAATAATTATTACGATTCATTAAAGTAATACATTAACCCTTTTACCTGAAAATTATCTAATAATTTTTTACCTGAGTTGATAAAAAAAAATAAAAAGAAACATATAATTCGTACTCACAAAAATATTTTAAAATTTAATATTTTTGATGAATTGCTACTTTTCTTCTAACATTAATTCTTCTATTCTAATTTTAGACATCTTTGAAATTTTTGTCTTTCATTAAATTCATTCAAGGAAACAAAACAAATACTTTAAAGATCCTTTAACTTTATAATAAATTAAATTATACACGTACTTTATATATAAAATTATATTCATGAAATTATATCTTTTTTAAATGTAAACTTTATTTTTTACATCATCATCATCATCATAATCATTATCAACGTCATTATCATTATCATCATCAGCAGCGTCATCATAAAGTATAATTTGTTGAGTCCTTGAACGTAAATGATGTAATAGAAACAATGAATTAGAGTAGTAAACATCAGGATTATAATACCAAAATAAAAAACAAAATTTATATACTATATTTTGTATTATAAATATATACGTACATATGTATATACATATATATACGAGTACATAATATATACATTCTATGTTGGAGTAATTTTAAACAGATGTGGTTTTTCCATGTCCTTTTTTATACTTACATATGTATATACATACTGGAAATAGTACAATTGAATATAATTTTGGAAATTTTAAAAGAAAATTCCTTTTGTACTAAGAATTATGCTCAAAATATTCTTTGGTATTTTTGTTTTTCCTTATATTTTCCGAAAAAGTATCTAAATATATCTGATATCACATTAAGTAGATACTTTTATTTTATTAGAATTTTGTCTTCCCTCTTCGATATTTTAATTCTATGTATTTCGTAATTTAAGTGTATTAAATTTCTTTATTTTGATCCGCACAAAAATTCAAGATTAAAAAAAACACACAAATAAGAAGAAAAGTGAAGTTTCCACGAAAAAAAAAACAAAGTATTAGGCTCTGAATTTAAAAATGTGTGGGTAGTATTACGTTTGACATAAAATATATAGTATATTATTTTTTTAATATCTTCTTAGAATCCTTGCAGTTAAATAATAAAATTGTAGGTAGTTTAAATAAACTTTGAAATGTAAATAATACTTCAAGAATAATTATGCTTCGATGACGTAATATCCAAAATATCATAATCTATATTGTTAAAGCTGATTTACAAACGACCCATGTATAATTTGCTTTAAGGATAATTCACAGGAAATGTTATTTTGAAAATTTATACGATTTTGTTGAAAATGAAAATAAACACACAAAGTAGTCCTTGAAAAAAATTATGAATTTTAAATGGTATTAAAAATTATACAAAAATACAAATCATAATCTTCTTTTTTTTTTTTTTTTCAAAGTAAATCATGATAAGAAAATTTAAATTTAGAATTCCCATTGTGGGTACGAACATACATATGTATGGTATATGTATGTATAACGCATGAATAATCTGTGATCATAAAATTTATATTCAAAACATAAAATAAATCTAAAAAAAAGAATAATTCGGTTAAATAAAATGTGAAAAAAAAAATTAAACTTACTTAGGATAATTTCATTAAAACTTTTTTTTTACAAAAAGGGCTTTCACACCAATATGTCTTTTTTCTATCTATTTTCAGAATACCCTTGAAAATATTGCAATATTTATTTTTATGTAATTTTAAATTACATATGTACTCGTATGTAGAATCCTATTACTACATACTTTGAAATGCTCCACAAAAAATGGCCTTTCTTTTATTACACTTCCAAATAAATCTTGTGTGAAAGAAAAGTGAAAAAACGTGTTGGTCAAAACTTTTTTTTATTTGTTTTAACAATTATCACGCTCAAAAAAAGGACTTGAAATTCTTTAGAAAAAAACGGGTAATAGAAACGGTTTTATGAAAATGGAATTTCCTTTTTTTCAAAGTTAAATTTATATGTCCTACATTTATTTACCTATAAACATATATATATATACATATATATATATATATTTTTTTTTTTGCTAAAGATACTATGAGTAACATTCAAGGAAGTAAAATGCATAAAGATAAACGTTAGATCACATTTGTGAAAATCTTTAATTTCTTATTTTCATAAAACTGTTTTATTACTAGTTTTTTTTATTTTTTTCTCGAATAAACTTTAAGTGATTGGATTTTGACTATAAACAGAGTAGTTTTCGAGATACCAAAATTTATGTATTTTTCGTAATAGTAATAAAATGGATGTGACGACCTTATTACCACTTTATTTAAAAAGCTCCTTATTTATTGCAGTGGTATTTAAAATTAAATTTAAAAAAAAAGAAGATATTAGTGGATCACATTACCAAGAAAATATAGTCAAATCTGATATATTTATGTATTTAAAGAGTGTATGAGGAGACTGTTATTTAATTTCCTATCAATTTGATTTTATTTGAAAGTTCATAATATCCTTGTTTAATGTTTTTTTTTCTTCCTATTTTCGTAGTATCAATTAAATTTATCAGAACATTAATTTGAATAATTTATAGACTATAAAAAAAACTAAATTACAAATTTTCAAAATTTTATTGAAAAAAAAAATCTTTCATGCATTTTTATTGTTGTTTTCCATTTTATACATAATAGTAGTACTCACAATGTGTGGAAGTTGATCGAAACTGTAGAAATAGTAGAATAATGGAAAAAATCGAAAAAGAAACTTCCACCTCGAAATTATTTTATATGATTTTGACACTTTTCCATTCTTCTACGATTTCCATTGGTTACACCATGTTTTTAATCGAAAAATCGAAAAATGGAAAAAAGTCAGCTGATCTGCATTATAGCAAATGTCAATTCGTGTATGTTACTTGACAGATTGCTGACAGTTTCAGATTTTTCGATTTTTTCCACTTCGACTTCTACATATTCGAAAAGAGTCCTTCATGATCTGACTCACTTCGAAGTGTTTGATGTTCCACAATTTCGACTTCTACGGTCAACTTCTACCGATTGTGAGTACTACTAATGTATATATATATTTTTTTTTCCCTATCTTTAGAAAATTAAATTAGCGGAAAATTTATCTGATAACATATTTTCTCAATCAATTTTATTTCAAGGATACACAAAAAAAAAAAAAAAAAACAGAAGACAGAAAAATTATTGACAAAATAATAATGTGTGTTTCACATATATGAGACATACATAATATGTTTATTTAGTACTTGAAAGCCATATAATATCTTGATTATATTTTTGTGTATATATGTATATTTATTTTGTACAAGAATGATATAATTTCAATGTCACGTTCAAACTAAACTCATAGATAATGACGCACTTTCATATCAAATAGAAAAAAGAAAAAAAAATTCAAGCTTTTACCACACAACAACCAAGGATCATTTATAAAAAAAAACGTGTATTTTAGTGTATTCAATGAAAATATTGTTTACCAACAAAATTGATTAGAAGAATAGAGTGATTACATTTTTGTGCGAAAATGAAATTATGTTTCGCATAAATAAATATGAAATGAAAAATAAATGTTTAGTAAGGATTTAAGATTTATCTTCTTTAATAGCGTACTTGACGTCAACAGGACGAGAAAAATCAAAACAATTTGAAATGAAAAAAGGAAAAATGTTGATGAAATTTATACGAATTACTGAATTACTAAAATTGTAGAAATGTATGATCGTGACTAAACCGAAATAAAAGTTGGATTTGGGGTAGATCAACATTTTTTGCAAACTTTGAAAAGCATGTATTTTATAAGTAAACGTCGTGAAGTAGAATTCTTTGCAAATTCGAAATTAGGAGGATTAAAATTATCAATTTTCATCGCTAAATCAAGAATTTAAACTTCACTAAATTTTATCGATTTTCGTGAGAAATGCGGCGAGGAGTCATGTGAATGAAAATATAAATCCAAACTCGATCATTATTTGTGGAAAAGTTGAAATATCAAAACTAGGATGTTCTTATACGAATTACGAGCTATGTATAATGGAATAGCAATATTTCATGGAACTAAATATTTTTTCACTATTCTAATTCTACGCGAATAAATACACAAAATGAAAAAAAAAATACAGAAATGTTTCTAATCTCATAAAATATTTTATAAACACAATCAAGAATACTTTTTCTAGTGCAAAAACAAAATTCCAAAGAATGACATGTGATACAATGAAATATGGAAAAAAATTGTTTAATATAAAAAACATATTATGTATTCAATTATATGTGATAAAAAATTTATTTACATACGAGAATATGATATCTATGTCATAAAAAAAAGAAAATTCAAACAAAAAATGTCTACCATTTAAAAAGCAATGATAAATTCATTTGTACTCGTATAACACGTGTTTTTTTTTATTTTGTTTAATATTTTTTCTCTTTTTGGATATGTTTTTTATTTCATAAAAATAAAATTTATACTTCAAAAAAAAAATGTAAGCAAAAAATTAGATATACATTCTGTCAAAAAAGTACCGGGAATTTGTAATTCAAACAGCCCGCGCTGAAGGGATTTCAAAAATTCTTTTTCGCCGATAACGCGCCATCGCATAGAACCATGAATGTGAACAAATTTAAGGCCAAAAACTTATTACTACCATTGATAAACCATCATATTCACCTGCTTTGGTTCCGTGTGACCTTTTTTTATTCCTAAAACTCAAATTGCCATTCCGTGGAATCCGTTTTGAGTCCGTTAAGATTATAAAATAAAATTCGCCGAAGGAGCTGAAGGTCCGACCGGAAAGTGCTTATAAAAAATGTTTCGAAGATTGGAAAAATCGCTGGAACATGTGTGTAGCCTCGAATGGGAAATATTTTGAAGATGTCAAAAAAATTTTGATGATTGAATATAAAATACGTGTTTTATTTACCAATTCCCGCTACTTTTTTGACAGGATGTATAATCAAGAAAGATTCTATATAATAAAATAAAATCTACTCATGTTCTTGATGTCTTCTTTGCAACTCATCATAATCCCAATCATGGAAATATTTTCTTTTTTTGCACTACTAAATAAAAATTCAAATTTTACACAATACATACATACTTGTATACGTACCTATATAATTTTTTTTTCTTCACATTTTTACAATATAATGAGAACAATAATATTGGATATCCTTTTAAATATTCTGAACATTGAAAAATACCATGCAAACATATGTAAATGAAATATTTTCATAGATTTCTTTATCACATGAATATTCTCTTTATTACTAACATGATGAAAAAGGATGTATTTTTTTTACTTCTCTCTTATTTATCATTTTTTTCTACGTTGTTGTAATTTATTCAGGAAGCATGTTTTTTTCCAATGTAAGATTTTTGTATTTGATTGATGACAACAATACTCTTACATTACAATTAAATGTTTGTAATTTGATGTAAGAATATACATAAATCATTTCACATAATCTGGATTACTGTGTGATGTATTCATTTCAGAATTTAATATTGTTATGTTGCGATTCATGCGGTAGGAAAAAAAAACTTTATATTCAATAAACTGTTCCCATTTTAAGGTTTGATTTGTTTATAAAGCAAAAAAAAATGAATTTCCTACTTTAAGAAGGCGTTGTAGATTTAGATTGATTTCATTAATGAGTGGTTTAAGTCAAAAAAAATGTATCTGTTTTTAAACCTTTTTAAATATATCAAAATAGCATTAAACTCAAGACTCTAATTCAATTTAAAGATATAAAAAAAAATTTCTCAGGAGATAAAAATATTTATTCTGTTTCATGTTCTCATGAATATGTCATGTTCTGAAGTAAAAAACAAAAATTGATATAAAATTATACAAAAAAAACAACATTTAAAATAAATATTAGATTAGTATCATTATTCCACTTAATCAGAAAATTATGTGTGTGTATGTGTGGGAATCTTGATTTATTCAGTATACAATTACGAAAATTAAATTACTTAGATATAACATAATGGAAAAAAAATGAAAAAAAAAATAAAACGAAACAAATAACAATTTTTTAATTAACATTATGTTTGAATTTTTATACAAATTTCAAAAAGAATTTTTTTAATACTTTTTGAAAAATAAAAAGGATAAATAAGGTCTTTTTTTCAGATTTTTTTTGTTGATTTTCTTTCATAATCTTTTTTTTTGTTCTAAGTCTTTAAATAAAAAAATTTTTTGTATAATTTCTTATTGGATTTCAAATGAAAAATAAAAAGGATTCACTACAAAAGGAACTAATAACTTATATTATTCATATTTGAAATTTAGAATAATAAAAATTGAAAAATAGAAAATATAATTTTTTTTAAATTAAATTAAAATTTAAAAAAAAAAAATGTCTCTTCTTCATGATATCTGTGAAATTCCAAGAATTTTTAAAAAATATAAAAATGGTTTTTAATATTATTCGTGTGTGTACTTAATTACCTGAATAATATCCTTAAGTATAATGATACTTATTTTCTATTTTAATTTTTTACTTTTAAATGAATTTTTATTATGTTTTTATCGTCATATTTTTATCATAAAATTGTTTTTATTTTTATTAATACATTTAAAACCCACACATTAGAACATGCGTATCTAATACATATTAAAAATTGCAATGTGTACAAGCAAAAATTGTATTTATTTACAAACTGTTAAGTCCAAATTTACAAAATCTAATTATCCACTAAATTCATGTAATGTGTCATTAACAGTATTTTCTCCTTAATTTTCTTGAAGTTCTTAAATTTCTTTTTTTTTATTGAAATTCTAAACTTTCTCATTCAATTTTCGTTTTACTTATTTAATTTTGTTGTTGGTACGTTTACTTCCTGTTTGTTAAAAGATGTGCGAATGTTTATAAACAAACATTCAATTTTGGTTACAAATACTTCAAAGTTATGAAATTTAACATGAATTTCCTTTTTGAAAATTTCTAAATATAAAACACACACATACAAACACACACACGTAAAATTTTACAGTTCGCAACAATTATAGAAATTTCACTTTTCCCATACACGTGTTTATTATTAAATGAAATTATAGCATAAAAATTAACACGTACTCTAGAAATATTGAATAATAAAATTGGCGAAAATGAGGATATTTCCTCAAATTTCTATTTTTACTTTTACAAAAATTGATACTTTGCCGTTTGCGGTATATTTACGTGTGTGTTCTTTAAACAGAATCTAAGTAAATAAATTGAATGTAAATTTGTAATAATATAAAAATACTCATATTTATGTACATGGATTATCACTTAAACACTCATTTGTAAAATGTTTTGTATTGATTGGAAAAAATAAATTTTTCTATTAAATGAAAATTCGAAACTGAATCAACATTAGTTTAATTCTCTGACATTATTTCAATTTTAAATAAATTAAATATCCAAATTAGGATCTTTGGGGAATAAATGTTTTAAGTGAATTGCTTCTTTTTTATTTTTATTTCGTTTGAACGTCCATAATAGTTATTTACTTATTTGTTACATAAAGAGACAAATTACTTCCAATTTATTTAAAAAGAAAAAAAAACAGCCTTTTTAATTTGGAATTTTATTAAATTCTAATATCCTTTCTATAACGAATGAATAAGTATATGTAGATACCCATCTACTATATGTAGCAGAACCCTTAACGGAACAGCAAGACGTCATGCTGCTTGTAAAACAGCAAGTGCGTATAAAGCAATAAATAATAAATAATCAATGAACCTAATGATGACAAAAATAACTTTCGATTTTAGAAAATAACATTTTTCAAAATAACGGGCGAAAAAATATGGAAGAAAAAAAAATGTTTTGTAAAAAAAGATTTTTCAAAGTGATCTCCTCACTGTCTAAACAAAGTTTATAGGTGGGTCTGGGAACAATACATAACCCGTAATGATCCTTGAAATGAATCTTAGTAGAGTTTGTTAAAAATTAAAAGCGAATGGTATAATTGCGCAGAGAGATAATGGTATTATTTTTAGAGAATTTTTACACTAGTAGTGGTTTTTTTCTTCTAGTAAAGAGAGAAAAACACTAATATGCATATAAAAATTTTGTGTATAGTATATATAGCATGCGCAGATCATTCGCCTTTAATTTTTAACAAACTCTAACTGATTATATTTTCGATACGTCGATTCAATTTAGAGCTTTATTTTGAAAATTACTTTTTAATTTAGAAAAAATCAATCAAGGCTCACAAAAAGCATAATAATTTTTAATGACTTCTTTTCTACATATTCAACATAGTTGACAATTTTTGAGTATGTATACATTCATTCAAGATGACACTAGATTTTATTTATTTATACGTACATATAATATATGTAGTATGTCAGTACTTATGTGCTGGCGGGCAGTGGACGAAGCGGTAGTGTGTTGGCTTCTGATGCTGAAGGTCTCGGGTTCAAGTCCGTCTAAGTTCACTCAGCTTTGAATGAGTACCAATTCACTTTGAGTTGGGTATAAGTATTCGGTACTAAATAGTTTGGTAGCTTTGTTTAGAGACCATAAGCTAAGTCCACAAAAAAACTACAAGAAATATTAGTACCAAGCCCTGTCATACGAATAAAATTCGTTCTCTACCAACGAATTTAAGTGGTTCGCATTCCACTTTAAACTATAGGTGCATGTACGACAGAAAGGGTTTACAACCATTTGACTCGACAACTGCGAGGTGTGTTGGTGTGTAGTATCAAAACGGCACGGTTTAGTGCTAATTGGGTCTTCGGAAATAATCCAAAGAACCGCCACGTCAACCAACCAACCAACCATTACTTATGAACATACATTCTTTGACTCATATTCTTTTCGCTAAAATTACATGCCTAAAATTTCCTCTACTTTTTCAATGACGACGTACATATAATCTTTAAAAAAAATTGAATGTATGTATTTTATGATTTTGAAATTTTACATATATTAAAGTTGAGATTTAAAATCGTTTAAATGATAATTAGGAAGAAAAATAAAACAAAAACAACGACATTTTTCATATGTTTTTCCTGTTCAATTAACTAAATAAAAAAAAATCAATGCAAAAACAACACATTCCTTTTTTTCTGTCTCATGTATGTCAAGCCATAATATTTAAACTTTGAATACATTCTAATGAGATTGTTTTAAACAAAACTGTTATTCTTCTTCCTTATTTTAATTCCATACCACAAGGATGTACCATATAATAGCTTCAACATGTGTCTCTTATATTATCGTAATTTCTCAACATAATATACATATGTATGTAGATACATTACGTGTATGTGTTTTACTCATTTGTTTTTCTATCAATTCAAATTCACAAAAAAATAGGGTACTTAAGTCCTTAAGTGTGCACAAAAAAAAAAAAAACTAGAAGAAAAATGAAATACAGAATGTAGCAAATTTTCTACAATACACAATAGTTACAATTTAAAATCCCGTATTTTTTATTTATTTATTTAATAACATATCCTGAAAATAAAACAAAAGAACATATAAAATACAAATGAATCGCACGTGTTATACACGTTTGCAAAAAAAAAAATGACCAAAAGAGAGAAAAAAAGCAAGAAAAGATAGGATCCAACATACTTTTCCTACAGCAATTTATCTACAAAAAAAATGTATCCTTTATTGTTTCTGTTTGTTTTTTATCTTGTTCCCAAAAATGAAAAAAATGTTTCACAAAAGGAATTAAAGGGTTGTGCAAAAATTTTTATGAATTTTTGGCTCATGTAGGAAAAATATTTCAAATAAAAAGATAACTTTACGCCATTATTATGACACAATTTTATATGAAAAAATTATTTCAAAAAAACGTGTGCTCACACAATTTAAAAAAATACAAAATATGTATGAATGTATTCTATGCAAAAATATTCAGGAAAACTAAAATTTATAAAGAATTTACCTAGTTTTTACTGTTATAAAGCAGTAGATTACTTTCCTGGACCACCCTTCATGAATACTATGCACTTTTAGAAAATGTTCTTCCATTCAACCTATTTTTTTTATATATTTTCTATTTTTATTCCTGTTTTTTTTTTTCTTTCCTAAAGTATGGTTTATTGATGTAAGTTATAAACTTCAAAATATGCAAAAGATAAAATTTATTACAAAATAGTACATTTTACTACATTATTTTTTAATATGAAAATTTTATTTTAAATTTATTATCGCTGATACTATTGGAAAAATAAAATAGAGTTATATACATATTTCAATACTCTTTGTGTGTGTGTGTGTGAAGCTAATTTTTCTAATAGAATATTCAATATTGAAAATCCATACATTTTCAAAACTGTCGAAAAAATGTAGAATATTTTAAAATAATTTTTTTTTTACTATTCTTAAGTGAGCTTTCAATGTATCTTCGAGAAAAGTTGAATAAAAAATAAACTGTAAGATAAATTATATTAAATTTTTCAAAATAACATTAAACTATTTCATGATATTTTATGCAACAAATTTATAGTCCAGATAAAACCATAAAATATTTACTTTATTGAGAAAATAATTCAATGTTGTTATTTTAATACAACTAATTTGACTTAGTATCAGTGCTGGATTTAGGCTTAGGCAAGTGAGGCTCGTGCCTAGGGCGGCAAAATCTTCTAACATATTATTTTCAATTTGATGATATTAAATGAGTTTTGTGTGGTTGTACATACTTAAGTCATAAATGAAGGGGATGAGAATTCACTTTTAAAATTTTTTAAAAAATTTCAAATTTACGTTTTTTTTTTAAAGCTTTACTAAAATACCTGATTTATAATTCAAAACATCAGTACAAAATTTAAATAATTTTTATTTATTTGAGTAAAAGACTCAATTGAAAAAAAATTCAAGAAGCGGAAAAGCTTTTATTTTTAGAAAGGAAAAACCACAATAGGATTATTTTTTTATTTTTGTTGTTATTGTAATTTTTAAAGCAAAACAAAAAAAAAAACCTAACATGCGACATTAATATCCGTATACTGATTTTGTCATTTTTATTTTTAAACATTTCAATTCAAAGAGAAAAAAAAATGAAAATTGAATATTTTTAATAAAAGCTTGTAAAATGTAAAGCCTCAAAATGACGAATAAAAATAATTACATTAAAAAAAACCAATAAAAAACATAAAATAAATTTTAAAAACTTAAATTATGTAATTAATTAATATGTTGTTTTACTTTAATTAAAAATTTTTTTTTCATTCCACGATTCACCTATAAAATCATCGTCTTATTTTACATTAAAATTATTCCTGACATTTATATAATTAACAATATTTTATTATGCAGAATAAAAATTTAATTTTACCCAATAAAAAATACACACACATACATATTGTAGCTATTTGTATATAAAGAACATAAAAAGAAAAAAAAAATATAAATTTTTATGAAAAATTTGTTAATAAAATCGAAATTAAACTGTAAAATTAATTCACACGGTAATTAAAATATTTCATTGTTGAATAAATATATAGATATGTGTTGATGAAAGAAATAAAACATGTTTTAATTGAGATATTTTATGTTTGAAATGTCTGGATTCGTTTTTCAATGAAAAAACCACAATTGTCGATTTGTACTGAAATGCATATTCATAAAATACCTCTCACAAAAACGTCCACAAAAGTCCAGTTTGTTGTAGATTCATTTTCTTTGTATATAATTTCGAAGAAAATATGTCGAATTTTACGCCACTTTTCAGTAATAAAAAAAATAGCCTAAATATTAAAGAAACAACGAAACACTTAAACCAATATGTTTTAGAATTTTAAAAATTCCCTTCACAATAAAAAAAAAAATTAATAAGAAGAGGATATAAAAAACTTTTTAATGAAAAAAATCTCCTCAACATTACGTCATAATTTTATCTTGTGTCAATGAAAAAGTGCTTAAATAGAAAAAGAAATCAGCTTAAAAAAACAAAAAATAAATAAAAGGAAAAAAAAACAAACGAAATGTTTGTTTTGTGGTAGAAAATTGATTTCCCAATATTTCGTTTTTTATAATAAAATCCTAATCCATTTAATTCCCGAGTGGTATTTTAATGTGCAAATACAAAAAAAGTCAATACATTATTATCTTTTCTTGACAATTTAATATGAATTTTTTTTTTCTTTTTCTTATTTGTATTGTTTGTTCTTTTCTTAGTCAAAACAATAAATTGGAATACAAAGAAGAAAAAAACCAGCAAAAGTTTATTTGTTTTTCTTAACCATGAAGCACCACCCACACACTGTCACACTCACGACGCAAAGATATTTGCTTGTTTTTTTTTTTTGATTTTCTAAAATTCATTTAAAGTTCAAACAAGACGTGTTAAATATTCGTTTTTCGAACACCTTTCAATGTTCAAATAAAAAATGAAAAACAGTTAACAGCAACGTCAGATGTCCAGAATTAATTAGAAGTAGCAAACAAAAAAAAGAATGATTTTTCAAAACTACGTTCGAAAAGTTTAAATTAAAAATAAAAGGTGAAAAAAAAATGCGGACAGGGCACTTCTCCATTTTTAGGACACGTCAATATAAATTTTTTTTTTTTTTTTTTTTTTTTTTTTTTTTTTTCAATTTATTCAATATAAAAAGGATAAGAATATGTTCTTCAATGTTTAAAATTGTTTACTTATATGAATTTTGTGATTGTTCACCCTCGCTTTTTTTTCTTGTGTTCGAATCGATAAGCATACAAATCAGAAGATTTAAACTTAATCGGTTATTTTATGGTTATAAATTATATTTTGTATTATCATTTGAATGTGTGACAGACAAATGAACTTAATCTAATATGTATGACTTCATGTAATATTCAAGGATTTCAGACATAATCTAAAATCTAAAAAATAGAAAATATGTAAAGCATGTTAAATGAATTCAAATTGAAAACAAAGAAGAAGAAAATTTCATGAGGAATTTGCAATCATTCCAACAAGAGAAAATAACGTCGAGAAACGTCATAAACTACGCTCCAGTTATTTTCAATAAATTGTATTTAGAACTTTAATAATTTGATTGTACGAACAAATTGAAATACCACCACACCGCTGCGCTAGAGAAAAGAAATTAATTCTTGGAAATTATTATTGAGAAGAAGAAGAAAAAAAAACGATAATTGAGAGAGAGAATGTTTTCAATGTTATTAAATTGACTTTTATTAATAAATCAATAAATTTTTCGTCCTGCAAAAGAAAAGTAAAATTTTATGACAAAATAATTAAGTAATAAATTAGAAATTGTTTTTACTAAGTTTTGGTAGGATCTAATTTCTTATTAATTATGATAGGCGACATACTTCACTTGAATAATTAATTAACTGGTTAATATTTCTTTAAGGCTTAAGGCAATCCTATAGGTAAATTTCGAAATAAAACAAAAAAAATTGTGGATAATAAAAGTTAGGAATTATTACTTACATACATTTAATAAATAATTAATAGTTGATGAAGAAAATTAATTATGAATAGTTTATATTTTAATGTGACAGACTTCACATGTTTACAATTTAACATGAAATGGAATCGATTTTTGGAAACTATTGATTTTTACTTTTGATACTTCCAAATGAAAATTTCGGAAATGAAGCTTTTTCTTAAATACATATTTCCACACATCTGCAGGTTATTTTTTTTTTAATTATCCTTATCACAAAAATTCTGAACAATAAAAACAAAACTCATAAGTCAAAATTTACTTTTTCAGCCATTTCATTTCAAACAGTTCATAAACTTTATTTAAAAAATTAATTTCTTTTTCCCAGAAAAATTTTTCATTAATTTTCCTTAACCATGAAATTTGTGTTATTTAATTTCCAGATATAAAGAGTACTTAAGAAAATATAAATTTTTCATGGTTGACTTCCAAGAAAATCAGATTAAAAACACAACATTTAAAATTCAAAAAGAATTTCTAACTTTATTTCACGTTTAAGCAATCACGCAATTTTATTAAATTATGAATTTTTTTTTCTTTTGCAACTTTATATCAAAAATTATTTATCTATGCTTTTTAACCACAACGTCGTTTATATTCCATATGTTATTAATTTTTGTGTGTGTGTGTAAAACCACATTTTTATTTCAAATGAATTCCCATCACGTACAATGTAAACCTAATTTCACTTGTATGAGTATAATTTTTGTTGAAAAGTTAATTAATTTTTATCAAAGTAATTTTTGTGTTTAATTTCATAATAATAAATTTATCTTAATATGTGTATGTGCTGTGTTTGTATTGTCGTTATATGGAATATATTTATAAATCGCTTTACCTCTCATATAATTATGAAATGAATAATTTTCACATTTTCTAATTTAAATTAATGACGAAATTTTATAGAAAATTTTATTTGTTAGTGCCATAGGAATCGTTTTTTCTTTTTTGTTTTCATAGAAAATTATAATTAAATTTTAATTTCAATTAAACCACATAAAATAATTCATTTTAAGTGTAATTTCACAATTATTTTACCGTTATTATTATTTTCAGTCCACTATTAAATGAACAAGGACAATAAAATTGTCTTTCTTTTTACTTTTTTTTTTTTACATTAAAGCATTAAAAAAAATTTCAGGTCATGCTAATTAAAAATAGATTTTCCAGATTAATTTTTTTTAATCCTAAAAATAGAAGAAAAAAAATAAAACTCTTATCATCTAATTACCCTCATTGTGGTCTTAACCTGTATAACACTCATTATCTAGCTCTTCTGTTCCGGTTACATTAAAATTTTTCTGTCTTGTGTTTTCTTCCTTTTCATATTTATTTTTTAAAATTTTCTTCGACAATCTGAAATTATTTCAAGGACATAACCCTTTTGGTTCACTTATGTAGATTAATTACAGTTTAGAAAGTAAGAAAACTTCTACAAAAAAAGAAGAAAAGAATAATCTGAAACTTTTTAATTTTTTTTCATTATTAAAACTTTAAAGGTATTTTAAACAATAAAATAAGCCTTGAAAGTGGAGGAAAAAAAACAAGGAAAAATAAACAATTTTAAACATTTAAAGTGATTGTGGTAATTTTTCCAGTGGAAAAAACATTTTATTTTGTATTTTTTATTTTATTCAATATTTTTTTTCAAAGACAAAAAAAAAATGTTGAAATTGAAACGTAAAATTGTGTTAAATTTGATTTTTGTGTAAAAACTTTTGAGATTTTTTTTTAAAAATATATTCTTATATTTTTAATTCTATTTTTCTCCATTTTCAAGTATGTATTCTCATAAAATGTAAAGAAGTAAACACAGACAATAATAAATAATTTCCATTGAAATCAATTAAGCCTCAAACATTTTTTAATTTGTTTTTTTTTATTTCCTCTTGTCTCAATTGTTTTTTTTTTATGAAAAAATAAAATCAAACAAAATACTCACATATCAGAAATTTGATTTTATTTTGTTTGCTGTTTCCTATATATTATTTGAAAAGCACTTTCTTTTTGTAATAATACTGTGTGCCAAGTGATACGTTTTAACAAGCTTTTTCTAATGAAACGCCAAGAGCACTTTTTACCATGCATTGCATTAAATTACAAGCTTTTTCTTCGAAAGATTTTACAAATACTCTAGCAGATAATGTTGATTATCTAGAAAACTAGATTTGCAAATGAAATAAGTCTAATTTCACACACATGCTAAATACTTTAATATTAATTTAAAAACAAATAAATTATACAAAACGATATTTACTTTTATTATGAAAACAATGAAACAGAAAAAAAAAACACTCTAAGAAGAACGTTGTGTGATTTTTTTTTAATAATTTCCATTTTAATTCAACACACACAATAAATTAAGGACCCTTACGTGATATCTTTTCACATTTCTTATTGTATTTCAATGAATCGTGAAAACAAAATATGACAATAAATTATATGATTTTACTCACACTTCATTGCTTGATAATGTGAATAATTTATTTATTTTTTTCTAAATATTCTACATATTGTCATATCCTTATATTGATTTGAATTAATAATAGAAATTGATTTCAATGAAATGAACAATAAAAGTGCCATTATCTTTTTTGAATACATATTTTATGTTTTAACCCAAAAAGGTATTTTAATTTATTTATTTTACAGAACAGTCTTAAGTGCAATAAATTGTTTTTTTTTCTAAAAGTCATTTCAGTTGTGCATGCCATTAAATTTTACTCAGTATACTTAAAACTTTTACAAAAGCAATTGATTTTTCAAGATAATACTGGATTTTTATTTGTTTTCACGTTAAAAATAAAAAAGAAAAAAATCATTAAAATTAAAATTTTTATGTTCGGTGACAGTATGACAATTTTTTTTTCTTGGAAAAAAAAGTTCAAATATCCTTTTTTGATTTGAAATCAAATAAAGATAAAATTGAATATAAAACGATATCATTAAATGACCCTTTTCTTTTCTAAATAGTGAAATGTACGAGAGAAATACTGGATCCATTTTATGGGAAGATTGGTTTTTTTTAAATTTTATGATTCCATCACATTTGCAAATCGTTTTAAGACAAAAAAAACAACAAAATACTGAATTTTTATGTGTTTTCATTTAAAAATTAAATTATGAAATCATTAAAAATTAAATTTTTATAGAGAATTTTTGCTGTTTATATGTTGAAATTTTATATTTGCTTCATCAAAATGATGAAATAATACAACAATAGAAGATGACCTTATTGTTTTTATACACATTTGCATTCATATATAAATATTCATATAAGTATGTACTTTAAAATACGAGATATAATAATAAAAAAAAAGCATAATAATTTATGTTCTATATTTAAACAAAAAAAAATAAACAGAAACATATTCAATAGCAAGTTTTTAGGCGCCAAAAAAGCTCTTATTTTGTTTTATCAATCTGGAAGTTAAATTACATTTTTTTTTCTCTTGTTTTTAATTTAAATGAAAATACGAATGTGATTATAAAAATAAAAAACATATAAATCATGTGTGCAATTAATTTTGTTTTATATGTTTAATAAAAAATAAATAAAAAAAATTGTTTTAATTAAATTTTGTATTTTTTACTCATTTATCCTGAATTTTGAAACACCCATTAAAGACCAAAAATTAAATAACATGTATTGCATTTGAAATATCTACTTAAAAGGACATTTACCAAAATACATACTTGTTTTTGTTTTACATGTAATTTGAAGAGTTTTTAGTAAAAGTGTCAGAGCCATAATTATATAATTTATTTTTGTGTGTGTGTCCTAATTGCTGTTTAATCAATTTTTTTCATTTGTTTTCTACGTTTTGCGTTTTTTGTTTTGCTAAATGATAAATAAATTCAAGTGTTTCCTACTATAAGAAGAAGAATAAGACACAAAATATCATAAAAATAAGGAATAAAAACTTCTATGTATCCTAATACACATCCTTAAGAAAGTTTTTGGTCCTAAGATAAATGTATTTCCTTTGGTAAATTCAAACAAACAATTTATCATTGTAGAATACGAGTATAGATAGCACTAAGGATTTATGATTATATTACGTTTTGTTTTATTTTTTTTTGTTTGTTTGTTATATTTTCATAATTCTATATTAATTTATTGTTTTTTTTCACATGATATTTATAATAATATAATATAATAATATATATGATATTTTGACTGCTGTAATACGATAAAAAAAGAAAAAAGAGACGAAGAAAAATAAATCTGATAAATGAATGTACAAAATGACACAGAAGATAAACTTATAACAAACTACTACTACTCATATACTACTTATCCTTTTTTCTTTTTTTTCTTTTGTTTTTTTAATAAATTCTTTTTCGATGAGTGATAAACCACATGCTTTTCAAATTAAAACCAAACAAATACGTAGTTGATGTGTTCCAACATAAAATGAAAACTATTCATAAAATGATAAATTTATAAAGTTTTTAAGTATTTTTATGATGTGAATATCCTTGTAGAAGTACGATACTTAGAGAGAATTAATATTAAATTGCGTTTATAAATAGTTTTATCTTAGGTGTAATATACATATATACACAACAAGGTAACCCCATCTCATATGTGTATAAGGGTGTTAGTTTGGATATGTATATGTATGTATGATGGGTCAAAAACTCAAAAGTTATTTAAAAACACATTGCTGTATATCCTGTTCGATAATACTTTTACATAATTTGACCAAATTGAATAACAGGACATTTAGTTCTTAATAAACTGATTTTATTAACTAAATTTACTGAATAATACACATGAATTTTATTCCAAAGTAAAAGGTTTTTTTTTTAAAAAAAGCCTATAATTTTATCTGTAGATCCTTAATATTAAAATTCAACAAATTAATATTATTATGAATTCCTGACGTCATGTAATTTATTTTTGTTATTTTTTGAAACATTTTCAAATTAATTAATAATTTTCAAAAACTTTTTCTGTATTATTTTATTGCATCTTCATGTATGTAAAATAGCATACATAATTATATCAAAATTAATTGAAATTCATAAACAATAAAACCAAATAAACATACACTGAAGTTTTGTAGACTTACTTTAATTTGTATTCAGTAAAGTCAACTTTTTCATGAGAACTTTTTCAAAATAATTTTCAAACATTAAATCGACCTAAAGGTAAATGAAAAAGAAAAAGTTTATAAATTTCGTACAATTTATGATTTTTAATTAACCCTTGAACATACAATTTAATCATTTAAATTCTACTAAAAATATTAAAGTTAAAATAGAGATTTATTTTAAGGACTTTGAAAACATTCAATAAAAATTATGCCGTTTTTAAAGGGTAATTATGTAATTCCAAAATATCATACAAAAAAGTAATGTTTCTGTCCAGCAATGAAATTCAACTTTTTTGAGTAATTCAAATCTACATGAAGTTTTTTTTACGGTTATAACGACAGGATAATTGTTAAATATTTTAAGGTATTCTCATTATAAAATGCTAATTCAATTTAATTATGATAATAATTTTTATTACTTCAATGATTATTCGTTTTTTAAAAAAGAAAAATAAATGTAACATTTGGAGAAAACTTTTTTATGGTTGGAAACTTTTCGTTGTTTGTAATTATTTTTGTCTTTATTTGGTAAATAATTTAAATAGGAATAATTAAAATTTGTTTTATGGCAAGGCAACGATGAAAAAATTATTTAGGAAATTATTCTTATGTGTTTTTCTTTATTATCTGCATACAAAATCAAAAACAAAAATAAAAAATAAATACAACTATACACAAAAGTAAATTCTTGAATATTTAATGGATAATTACCTTAAAGTTTCGATTATATAATTTGAAAAGATTCAATGAAACAAAAATAAATTTTTGAATATTTTCGAACTTTCTTTAAATCTCTTTAAAATCCTTAATATCAAACAATTGAAAAACTTTCAACTTTTTCCTTTGTTAATGTTGATAAAAGTTTATTGTGTGTTATTGATAAGTATTAGAAAACTTTTTCGCCCGTATTACTTTTTTCTTCCTGCTAGAGAATTTCAAATATGTATGTGAAAATTCACAAACAATAAAATAAAAAATTTATGAAAAATATTGATATAAAAATCATTTTTCCACTTTTTTTTATTTATCTTTTCTTTTTGAGCAAAAATTTCAAAAATTTTCTTTCAACTTCAAAAACAAATATTTTTCCTCATTTTTTTTTTTTTTGTTTTTTTGAAATACAAACTTAACAAAAGTAAATTTGTCTTTTTTTTTTTCTTAAATGATTCAAAACTTTACAGTATTTCAACCATCATACACCAGGTGGTTAAACCGTAAACCGGTTATTTAACGCTAGTTGTAACAATTTTTTTCCAACTTGGTATAATAAGAACCATCTAAAATAATTTTAGCTGACGGTTGTAATACACTTATACTCTCGTTACAACTGGTCTGCCTCCTTCAGATGTAATTTGAGCAGTTGTAAAAACAGGTTTTAAAACTAGTTTGCGACGGTTGTAACAACCATCTAGTGTAGGATGGTTGTTTCATCGGAAGAATTTTTGTTTTTTTTTTATATTTTGTACAAATTTTGCTTACACATGAATACATGAGATATTTAAATAGACTTTATTAAAAAATGTTGAAAGTATTTGTGTATATTAAATTTTTCTTTTAAGAGTACTTTTCTATATTTGCTTTCTTTTTTATGATTGACAGGATAAAACAATTTTTATCTTTAATCTTTCATGTGTGTTTAATGAATTTTTATTTTGATGTAAACAAAAACGAAGTTTTTTCCTACTCATACATGTTCATTCCGCTTTTTTTTTTTTTTTTTGAAGAAGTATTGTTTTATACCACATGTAGAGCTCAAATTCTGAGTCAGGATGAACATGTAGATACAACAAAAAAAAGTTATACAAAAATAAAAGCTGAAGGCTAAACGATAGTTAATTTTAAATATTTTTTATACTACTTATAAGTAAAATAAAAGTATATGTGAGTAGGCGATGATATAATCAGGATATCCTCATCAATTAATTATATGAAAACCACTAAGAATTTTTTTTTCATCAGAAAAATTATAAACACATTTAAAAAAATCTAAAAATAAATTAAGGATCAGGATCAGGAAATGTGAAGATTTTCCTTGAATTTTTTCTATTTATTTATTTTTTATAAACAATTTTGGTATTTGAGAAAAAAAATCTCATAATTATTAAAATCGAATACAATTTTTTTGGTAATTTGTAAAGTACAACAAATGTTGTTGATTTTATCAAAGAAAACCATAATTTTTCATTAAACGGAACCACGTGCTCTAAGAATAGCAAAGATTTTTAAAACCAATTTAAATTTTAAATATTGTATGTATGTATGCTTTAAAAATATTTAAAATAATGACGCATTACGAGTATTTATCAAGGAAAAAACATTACTTTTTTAATTAAATTTTTCTTTAAAAGATTATTGTTCACGCTTTAAAAAATTTTCTTTTTACACATGCTTAAGATTTTTGACATATTCAAATTTCTGAAATAGAAAATAATAAAAAACAAAACCAAAATAAGAGTTTCATGTATGAGAATGTTCTTGACAGTCCTGTGAAAGCAAAGCAAAAAAAAAACAATTATTATGTCCTTAAAATTCAATAAAACAAACAAACAAGAAAAAGGATCAAATTCATGATAAAATTTATACCGATGATATCCTATACCACAAATACAAATCATACATAAAAAATCATCTCAAAAAATATTGTTTGCCAAAAAAAAAATTTTTTTTTACATTTCAAAGCAAAAAATAAACGAGTAATTGCTTGTTGTTGTTACATCAAAAATAGTATAAATTCATTTTTTTTCACTATGTCGACGAAATGATTTGGGATATATTGGCACATTGTCAAAATTATCTTTACATGTATACGAGAGAAGAAAAAAACAAATTTGTTTCAATGATTATTGAAATTTATGTAATCAAATAAAAAGGACCATTAGTAACAAAACAAGAACGATAAACAAGAAAAAAAATACATATGTATGTATGTAGCCATTATACATATACATCATACGAGATGGCTCCTACAGTTTTTTTTTCATAGTTTATTTACATTTTTTATTTTTATACGTTTTTCGATTTTTTTAAATTTTTTAAATAGGAATTTGTAATGGAAAAAATTCACACAAAAATTGAAAAAAGCATAAAATTGATATAGTTTATGATTCGAATTTTATTCTGCCATTTTTTTTTGTTTTAAATTTTGCTTTTATAATTAATGAATCATGATTTTTAAAAGAAATTTGTTGCAAAATAAATTTTTAAACCTCAAGCATAAAATTTAACCCTCTTTCCTCCTTCTCATCCTTTATAAGGCATGTACATATCTGTAGAGTAATTGAAAAAATTGAAAATACACGTTTTTATTGGTATTGAATTTTATTAGGTGGAATTACTGATGTAATAAAATATTTAATTATGTTTAATCACTACAAAGGTTGGAGAAAGACTAACTTATCAAAGTACATTAAATACTATATAGAATACAATGTTTTACAATATAACTGTAATGCTAACTGATAGCTTATTGATAACGAAGTGTTGTGTTGCATGTACATTATAATAGAAGAATATTAATGTCTACTATGAATTCATACATATAAGTGTATATATAAATTATATTACAACACTCCCCCTCAACGCAACACATCGTTTAACAGGAAGAAAAAATTTAATATACATATGTATTTACATTACAATTCAATGCCTAATAATTTCAAAAATTTTAATTGTTTAACACTATATAAAGGCTTAGTAAGTATATCCGCTGCCATATCTTCCGTCGGGGTATAATTCAATTCTATCAAACCTTGTTCATATACCTCTCGAATGTGATGATATCTGATGTCAATATGTTTACTCCTCGAATGGAATACCGGATTCTTCACCAAATGTTGTGCACCTAAGTTGTCATTTTTCAATACTATCGATTTTTGTACCATATTCAAAAAACCAAGTTCTTTTAAAAAATTTTTCAGATATACTGCTTCTTTGCACGCTTGGGAAAGAGCTACATACTCTGCCTCAGTGCTACTCAAAGCTACAGATGACTGCTTTCTAGATTCCCATGTAGTAGCACCATTTGCCATGATGAAAGCAAAACCTGTGTACGACTTTCTATCACTAGTATCACCAGCCCAGTCAGCATCTACATATGCAAATGGCGTATCTTTCGACTTAGAAAAAGATAGCTTTGCATGTTTTGTCCTTTTCAAATACCTCAACAAACGCTTTGCGGCTGTAAAATGTTCTGAGTGTGGTTCAGAATTAAACTGTGAAAGTTTGCTGACTGCATATGTAATATCTGGTCTTGACGAAATAGCTATATACAATAACGATCCGATTAGTGATTGATATTGTGTTTGATCAACCCGTTTACATGCCTTATTCGTACATTTTGCGAGTTTTATTGATACATCCAGTGGTGTGGAACATCCTTTACAATCAGTCATATCATAGTCATTTAGCAACTGTTCAATGCGTTGCTGTTGACTCAATTTAATGCTCCCCCTTGCTCCATCTCTTTCTACTTTAATGCCTATAAAGTAATCAACTTCACCTTTGTCAACTGTCTCTAATTTTTCATTTATTAGCTCCTTGACTTTAATGAGACTTTCACTTTTCGAGCATGCAAATAAGATGTCATCAACGTATACAGCAATGATGTTCCATTCGTCCGACTTATTCATTGTGTAAACACATGGATCATTGGTACATCTTTTATAACCAATTGACAGCAAGATATCATTCAGTTTTTCATTCCACTTTCTACCGGCTTGTTTTAGGCCATAAATTGCCTTTTTTAACTTACATACTTTCTTTGGATGTTCTTTATCTACGAATTCTTCTGGTTGTTCCATGTATACAGGTTTATCCAATACTCCGTTTAAATAGGCTGAGACTACATCTACATGATGTAACAATAATTCATACTGAACAGCCAACGCGATGATCAACCTTATGCTGGATAATCGAGCAACAGGAGAAAAAGTTTCGAGAAAATCGTGTGGATACTGTTGAGCGAAACCTTTGGCTACTAATCTGGATTTGTATTTAGAAATCCGTCCATCAGAGTCTTTTTTAATGCAGAAAACCCATTTACATCCAATTACTTGACAATTTTTAGGAACATCGACCAAATCCCATGTTTCGTTACTTTGTAAAAGATTAAATTCTGTTTTCATAGAGTCTTTCCATTTCTGAGAGTCTTTTCCACTTAAAGCCTCTTTCACAGTTGTAGGAACTTCCGAGATATCGCCTAATTGCGTAATCGAATTCACCGTAACAAATTCCTTTCTTGGTCGACCACGACTGCCGGTTCGAATAATCTTTGGACGTCCTCGTCCCTTTTTCAGCTGTGAATCATTTGTATCATTTAATTCACCTTCGTTAGATATAACCTTTTCTGGTCCTGATTCCAAAATTTGATTATCTAAAAAGAAGTAATCATTATTCACATTTGAATTTTGTAATTGTTCGTTCTCGAAAAATACGATATCTCTGCTTTTCATTATACTTCTGTTCGTAGGGTTATACATTCTGTATGCTTTGGACTCACCATCATACCCAACCATAATACATTCAATACCTTTTGCCTGAAATTTTGATAAACCTGGTTTTTTATTTAATATTACACCTTTACAACCAAATTTTCTAAAATGGTGAACTGCTGGTTTTCGTCCAGTCCATATTTCGTGCGGCGTTTTGTTTGATATTGCTCTGCTAGGAGAACGATTTCTCAGATAAACTGCTGTATTGACAGCTTCTGCCCACAGATATTCTGGCAAACTCGCTGATATGAGAAGACATCTGGCCATTTCTACAATGGTTCTATTTGCTCTTTCAGCAACCCCGTTTTGTTGTGGTGTATATTCTACACTCAGTTGTCTCTTTATACCATTGTTTTCCAAATATGATGTAAATTCCTTATTTACATATTCTTTACCATTATCACTTCTGATTATTTTTATCGTTTTACCAGTTTCTTTTTCAGCTGACAATTTAAACTTCTTAAATGCATTGAAAGCTTCATCTTTTGATTTTAGAAAATACACGGAAAATCTTCTTGAGTGATCATCTATAAAGGTTATAAAGTATCTTGCTCCTCCAGCAGATCTTGTTCGCATTGGACCACAGATATCTGTATGAACTAATTCCAATAAATCCCGTTTATAGTTGTGATCTGATTCTTTGAATGAGCTAGTACAGATTTTTCCTTTTGCACATATGGTACACGGCGGTTCTTTTAAATAATTATTTAGTTTCATTCCTAAGACCATATTGTTTTTACTCAATAAGTTCAAACTCGAGAAATTCAGATGTCCAAAACGATAATGCCATTTCATGGTTTCATCAAGATTTTTTGTCTCTAGAAGTGATAAAGATTCAATATTTGGTTTAAATACAAATAGGTTACCTTTTAAGGGAATTTCCAAAATAACTTTAGATTTTCCATTTCTGATAATGGCCCAATTATTAGTAAATGTTAGGTTATATCCAGCTTGGGTTATTCTACTCACTGATAAAAAATTTGCTTTAATTTCTGGTACATACAGTACATTTTTCAATGTTATGTTACACGAATCGGTTTTAATTTCAATTATACCAACACCACTTGATTCTATTGTTTCGCCAGTAGCTAATCTGACAATCTGTCTTTCGTTGTCGTTTAATTCTTTGAACATATTTTTGACACAACAAATGTGTGATGTAGCACCACTATCTAAATACCATTCACTATTTTTCAACTCTAAATCGACTGTTTTAGCAAATAAACCAAAGGTAGCTTCTTGACGACCTTTGTTCTTACATGACGAAGCATAATGTCCACGATTACCACATGTGTAACATTTAACACGTGTTTTGACTCGTTTTTGTCTTTTCTCATTTTTATCCAATTTTTCTTCTTCTTTCTTTTCTTTGACATTTTTTCTCGTCTTTGCTAATAGAATATGTTGCATATCATTATCACTGCCTTTCTCACAACGTCTTTGTTCTTCTTCAAGTAACCTTGTTTTCAGAATTGTTAATGCCGGTAAATTATCACGTGCTTCCATGGCAACAACGAAATTTTCATAATCTTCTGGTAAGCTACAAAGCAGAATTATACTTAATAATTCTTCTGGAATGATTATTGTTAATTCTCTTAACTTTTCTATAATATCATAAAACTCGTTGATGTGTTCGGTCATTTTTCTATCTTCCTTTTTCTTGAAATGGAGTAGTTTCTTAAATAACATAACCTTCCTTGCCGGACCACATGGTGTGTATATTGCACCTAACGTATCCCAAGCTTCTTTGGATGTAACACATTTACTTACGTGAATCAATTCCGATGAATTTACTGCTAAAATAATTGTAGCAAGAGCCTTATCATCATTTCTTTTCCATTTGGATTTTATTTCAGCCGTTTGTTCTTCTGTAGGTTTTCTTTCTTCTCCACTTACATATTGCCACAAATCGCAGCTTATTAGAACACTCTTCATTCGAATTTTCCAGATGGAATAATTCTCACTATTCAATTTTTCAATATTTTGAAATTGCACAGTGTTCATCTTCTGCCAATTACAACTACCGGGTGAATTTGCAGTAAAATTATTTTGCAACTAATGCTTAAATAATTTACACGACACCCCAACTTAATTTAATTAAACACACAGCTTAATTTGCGACACACGCTATTTAATTAAGTAGTAATTTATTAGTTGTAATTAAATCAAATTAATGTAACTGGAAGCTGGCGACTGGGATTGGGGCCTGGGCCCATAACCTGATGTAATAAAATATTTAATTATGTTTAATCACTACAAAGGTTGGAGAAAGACTAACTTATCAAAGTACATTAAATACTATATAGAATACAATGTTTTACAATATAACTGTAATGCTAACTGATAGCTTATTGATAACGAAGTGTTGTGTTGCATGTACATTATAATAGAAGAATATTAATGTCTACTATGAATTCATACATATAAGTGTATATATAAATTATATTACAACAATTACTTATTAATTTTTAATAGTGAAATATTAAAACAAAAATTTCCATTAAAAATTAGAATTGTTTTATTAAATTTAATTCGATTTATTTTCTCTTTTTATTCTAGAAAATTGTTGAAGAAAAATTTTTTTCATGCTATTAAACTTTTTTTTTTATTGAATTACTTTTCAAATATTTAAAGGATCAATATTTATTTATTAGAAAAATTTATATTTTATGTTATTTGTTTTTTGTTTTTTTTTTTTCATGTTTATGGGCCCATTGACATTTTAAATTGTAGCTCTATGGATTATTATTATTAGAAAAGGACTTTGTGTCAATAATATTCAGGAAAAAATATTAAAAAAAAGAAATAAAAATTATTGTTTTATTATGTTTCCAGGTGGGAAAATTCCTCTTCTTTTGTTTGCTTTTTATTTATTTTTTATTTTGAAATAAATGTCCCTTTCATGTCCTTTTTTCAAGTTTCATTTATTTTTAAAAAATTCCAATATTTTTCTTACGAGGTCTCTTTAAGTTTGAGTATTTATACGGTTATTTTAGTGTTGCCTGATGGGAAATTCTAAAGAAAATAATTTAATATGAAATAGATTCAACAAATAAAGCATCACAATTTTCTAAATAAATCAAAAAACTTCTAAATTAAAAAACCAAACAAACACAATAATTCAAAACTCCTATAAGGAAAATAAATTAATTTTATCATAAAAACTTGATCCTTGAATGTTTCTGCAATCACAACATTTAATTATTGAATGTTCAATTTGACTCACGCCAGTTTATAAATAGTTGTGCACAATGTATGTATGTTTGTAGGTATTTTGTTCTTCTATACTCTTTTTTTTTTCTTTAAAAAAAATGTTTTCACAAGCAATAAAAAAATAAATCTAAGAAATACAATACATCATTCTTGCAGAGATAAGAAGGTATTATTTTTCAAGATGTATTAGTGTCTTTTCATGTACGTTATGACATTTCTGTTCTGCTTGCAAACTTTTATAAACTTAGAAGTTTAAACTTTTTTTTATAAAAGAAAAAAAAAGAACTTCATTTTCTTGAGGTGATAATATTTTCTTGTTTTTGGTTTCTTTTCACTTTCCCAAATGAACAAGTTTGATCTCTTATAAAAATTTGTTAGGTAACATGTTTCATATTTATCATTTTTTTTTTTTGGGAGTGTGTATATTACGATTGCATAATAATTTCATGTTATACGTGTCAAAGTCTTTAAGAAAAACAATTTTTTTATCTTTTTGTTTAACAAAAATTTTTTAAATACATTTTCTTATATTTCCAAAAGATACAAACAAACGATAAAGATAATAAAAAGCATATATCGGAATTTTTTTTATTCTAAATCGATTCCCATCCCATGTAAATACTCGTACATAAAAAAATTCTATTCTATTTTTTGTTTAAAAAGAAAATAAAAGAAATGTTTTTTACGTATATCCATCATAGATAAATTGATTTCGTCTTTTAACAGATCATTTCTTGAAGCTAAAAAAAATAATAATAATAAAAAACGGTAAGAATAAGTGGGTTTAGAAGTAAAAAAGGAAAAAAAAAAAAGAAACAGATAAGGCATTTTTTATGTATCGTGTAAAGAATTTTAAAGAATTTCTTTTTTCTTCCTAAAAAGTTCCTTCGGATGAGAAGTTTTTTTTTTCTTTTCAAAAGAAAAAAGAAGAAGAAGAAACATAAGAATTCCAATTTACACCTTATTTTACTGAAAAATTGTTTACGATATACCAAAAAGAGAAAAAAAACTGTCATTGAAAAATTTTTCCCATGATATAAATAATAATTGAATAAATAGTGTGGTTGAACACAAAAATGAATTTAAAGGACAAAAAGTAAATGAAAAAAATCCTTAAAGTATTTTAAAACGTTATTATAAAATATAGCATTGAAGTAATCAGCTTTTATTGAAATGGATGTGTTGGAGCACAGATCAATAACGCGAGAGTATTAATGAATCCCAATAAAATGGACTTTTTGGTGGTTGAACAGAAAGCAAACAATAAAACAGAAAACAAAAACATTAAAAAAGTTTTTAAAAATGTAAAATTCAGAATGAAAATTTTTACTCGAATCGAATGCTTGAAGAACGTATGAAAAGAAAAAGGAAAATCTTTTATATAAACAATAAACTTGAAGAATCTTGAAAAAATAAAAGAAATGAGAAAAAGCTCAATAAAGAAAACTACTTTTGGCTTAAGCTTAAAGGAAAACAGGATTTATTATTTAGATTTTTGTTTGTATTTTCTATTTTTTTTGTTCTGTTTTTGAAGGATTTTTAGAGGAAATATCAATTATTTAAATGAGTCAATTGAAGCAATGTTGTGTTTTGTTTTCATTACTTTTTTTCTTCGTATAAATTTGTCAATTTTTGAAATGTTTTCTTTTAAAAGGGATTTTGGTTTTTGGGATTGAAAAAAAATGAAATTTCCATGTGAAACATTATCATAAAATCAAAATACATATGTATCCTTTTTTCCTGAAATTTAAATAAGAGTATAAATAGATCTCTCAAGAGTCGATGCTTTTGTTATTTTGTTTAAGTATAGTAAATTTTTATTGGATTTTAAATGATTGGTTTTGATTGTTGTTTTAAAAAAAACATAAATGGCATAATTTTAACAAAGAATATTCAATTAAAAATGAATTTTTCAGTTTCCTTAAGGAGCTATTCAAAAATCCGTGTTTGTAAAATCTTCTGAAAATTTGATTTCAGAAAAACAGATTAAAATCATTTTTCCTTTTTTTTATATTAAAAATCGTCCGTTTCGAATACGAGACAAGTGAACAAAAAAAACTATTTAAAAAAAAAAAAAATTACTTCGAAATTTTATTGAAATACAAAAATTGTTAAATTTAATGTATTTTACATGTAATTTACATGGCGTAACTGGCAGATTGTATGTAAAATTTTAAAATAAAGCATATTTCCATAACGTTTGAATAACATGAATACAAAAAAAAAAAATTAGTAAATACAAAATTGGATTCTGGATGTTTGCCAACTTGACTGAATAACATTAACTGAATGATTTTTAAAACAACTATTATTTGAATAAAATTAACTATTATTATTGTAATTGGATTTCTAATGATTTTTTTACAGGAGAAAAAATATTTTTTTGTACAGTTATATAGCCACTTTACGAAAATAGGCGAAAAAATTTTACGTTTTTATTTTTAATTGAATTTTCAGGGGAAATAAAATTTTTAAATAGAAATTTATTTCAACGTAATTTTTTTTTTCAAAATAAATTATGCGTTTAACAATTTAATTTCATGATGAAATCTTACTAATTAATTTTAATTTTAAAATTATTACATTTTATTTGAATATTTTGTAGCGTTGACGTTGTTTGTAACGTTGTTGAACATTCAATTAAATTTAAAAATAATTTTATTTTTCTAAGAGATAGTCAATTTAGATATAAAAAATTTTACATTCGAATCATGAAAAAATAGTAAACTGTTGGTTTAAGTAATTATTCAAATTTGAAAAAAAGATAAGTCCTTTATATTCTTTTTTGTATAATACTATAATATCCTTCCTACATATTATGTTCATTTAAAAAAGAGATATTCCAAATTAATTTTTTGTTTTAATATTACTAAAAGGATATTTATTCAGTTTTTATATACCTGATCTTTTACCAATTTGTGTTTAATTCTTTTCTATACTTGTAACGAATTTGAAAGGAATAATAAAAAGAAACTATCATTTATAAATTCAAAAAAAAATATTATTTTCTATTAATAAAGTTTTCGACATGTGTAAGATTAGATTCTTTTATAAATATTCATTTTTATAAATCAAATAAACTATCCAAATCTATGAACACTTCTATAAATAACACCTTATTGTAATATACATAGATTCTATGTAATATAATATACAAAGAAAATCTCCCTTTCATCCATAAGATTAATAATGAGAATAATGAATTTTCAAAGAAATATACTCTTTTCATTGAATTAATAAAATTATAGTATTTTTTAATGAGAAAAATAAAAATAAGATTGTGTTTAAGAATTTTTCTTTTTCATTTTAATTAAATTTAAAAATACCATTTTTTTGTGGCACTTTTGTTTAAATTTCTAAAGAAATCAAAATTAATGACCTTTCCTTTGATAAAAGTTTGCAATGCTAAAACAGAAATCGATGTACCTTTTGAAATCTATAAAAAAAATTCCTACTTCCGTTTTTCTACAATAAACTAAATAAAAAACGGAACTGTAGAAATTCTTTCACTGTTTTTTTAAAAAAATTATTCAACCAAACAGCATTTAAGTCTCATTACATTGAAAAGTTTATGGTAAAGAAGTAAATACATCCTTTTCGAAAGGAATTTGATGCTCAAAGCTTAAAAAAAATTGTTTTTATGTATATACATACATATATGTACTATATATGTACATATATACAAAGTAAGTGAAAATATAAGAACAAAAAAAAATTGTTCAAGAAATTGCTCAGTCAAATGAACATCACCTTTTTGCCAGGTCACGTTACGATTTCTGTCTTGGTCTTTCCCTGTAATATTTTAGTTTTTTCTTACGCAAATGTTATTTATTTTTTTCATTTGTTGGTTTTTCTTCGGGACTATATTTTATTTTTCTTTCTTGCAGACATAAATTCATTTTTACCTGTTAAATTCATGAGGGAATGAAAATATGGGACAAAAAAAGAAAACGAAAAACAAGACAACAAAAAGATACAAATTTTATTAATTTTTTTTTTTCTTATACAACAAATGATTGTCTACATTACATTTTTTTCCATATGATCAGTCTTTGTCATATTGTATAAAGTTGATTTAATTAATTTCTTGTTGTCATATTAAATGTACGTCACATGTTTATTTCCTTCAAGAATCATTTATATGAATAACATTCTCATGAATACAATATGAATTTTGTTTCCTTGTGAGATTTGTGATCCAAAAGAAAATAATAGAATTTATATTACATAAAAAATTTATGGTATTTTTTTTTGTTGTTTCTTTGTTTTTTATATTTTATTTTATTGTTTCTTATATATCTACACGACGTGGAATTTTAATTTCTCAACTGCGGTGAAAGTGTAGATTCTGTTTTTATTTCTCAGTTAATTATCGCTCATAACGTTATTATTATTTTTGTAATTTTTTTTTTCACATACGAGTGCATCGCACTTTATTCTAATTCTTGAAAAGCATCAGAATAACGAATAAAAAATTATTCTTGATTTTATACCGAAAATTTCACCTGAGCTGTGGTTGAAAGGTTAAAAGTTTCAATGGATGGTGAAGGACATTATAAAAGTTTTTTAATTGATTTTTATTAGTTTTCGATTTTAAATTCAATTGAGTATATCTATTGTTGAATTATTTAAACTTTTTAAATCTTGATCCTGATTGCTTTTTATTGCTTACATTCTACAATTTGCTAAAAGAACCAATAACTTTTTTGTTTTCAATTTTATTGATTTTTTTCCCATCCTATTTCTTAATAAAATTGTTTTCTTGCTTTTTTTTTTTGTAAGGATACGACGAACTGGAATAATTTAATTAAGTTCAATTTAATAGAAGACAAAGACATTTACTGATGATATATTTCTTTTTTAATTGTAATGTCAAAAAAGACGGCATAATATATCTGTAAAAGTATCTTGAATATTTTATAATTTAATAGAGTATCTATCTATTCGTATGTAGCATATTCAAAGAAATCAAATTTTTGTATTTAAATTTCGACTTTTATACGAATACTTATACAGCATTCATTGGAAATTTGTATAAATTTCGAATTTATTTTATTTTATTTTCCTTTTTATCCTGAAGCATTCAATGGTCTTTATATTTGGGTAGTGAAGTATCTTTTTAGTATGTATGCGTATATATGTAAAATTGAATTAAACAATATTCCATTAAAACAAATTAAAATTACAAATTTGATTATCATTGGATATTCTTAAGGCCAGTTTTAAAGTAATTAGAAAATTTCCATTTACATACAGTAATTAAAGTATAAATTTAAATGTAAATAGAAAATGAAATGTAATTTCATGCAAATTGAATATTTTCTTTTGATCTTAAAAACATGTAGTAAGTGTCTTATCTTTCATGTTTATCTAAATCTTGATTTAAAATATACGATTGACATGTGAGATATAAAATGAAAAATTATGATGAAAAAAAAATATTTATAAAATTTAAAAGATATTTGAATTTTTTAAAAATAATAATAATTGTGATTTTGTTGTTTTTTTCATCAAATAAGCAAAGATTTATTTCATTTAAAATTGAAATTAAAGCGTAGGTGTAAGTTGTACAAAAATTCGTTAAAATTAAATTGTAAAATTAAACAATGAAATTTTTCCCAAAATAACATAAAGCAAAATAAAAACATATATTAAAAATGTAATACATATACATATCTTAAGGCTACAACGACCTTTACAGAATACATTACACTTTACCAACGGGTTGAAAAATCTTTAAATAAGAAAAAAAAAAAGAGTGAAAATCGAAATAATCAATCATGTCAAACATCAAAAGCTTCTATTTTAACAGCTCGTACTACCTGTGTGTGTGTGAATAATGATTGACGATTTTCTCTCAACGTGAAAAAAGGGAGAAAAAAAAATTGGTGGCTATTTTCACATTGTTTTGTTTTTTTCTTTCTGCCCATTTCAAAGGGTTAGTTTATACTGTTTTACATATATGGTATGTGTGACGCATTACATTTTGTGTTGTATAATTAATCAAAAATCATTTGTAAAGTCTTAATTATTTTGTAAGTAAAAAATAGGTACCATATGTAAATTATGAATAAAAACAAATAACTTTGAAAAGATAAATGTACACAGGGTGTTTTTTGGGTGTAGGTACAGAGTTTAAAGTATTTCTGGAAAAATGAAAGAGTTTGAATGATCGATGTTTCAAAAAATATGAAGAAAAAAAATTCTAGGTGAAATTAAGACAGAATAGATCGATTTCTATTCGAGAAGAATTAATTTAAAACTACCATAGGAGCTTTCCTCGTGAGCAAACAATTGGCACGGAAATTTTACTATAAAATTCTTAATTTTTATCCATAAATCTTTGGTGATAATTGGAATACCATACTTTTATTTTTGTATTTATGTTAATCGGTTTATTAAACTCAATGAACTGTATAAATAAAACGCTTTATTGGTCCTCATTTTAAACGATCTATCGCATAAAATAAAATAATTATCATGTACGAGTATACACTGACGTGCAGAATTATAATTGCTATGTGTGTGTATGTGTGTATATGTGTCATAATGAATTTTTATTTTTCATTAAAAATGTAGCCAGATGCCAGCAGTTTTCATGATTAAGGCATTTTATGTGTAATGTAATTTCACTGTCGTCGTCTCCATCGTATATACTGCAGTATCCTGTAATAACAATAAAATAAAAACAAGTAATGTGGTTATGAGAAAAAAAAACACACATTCCTTAAATTATCCTTTTTCGACAAAAAAAAAAAAAAAAAAAAACAATGAAAAATGTTTTATACCACTTTTTTTTATGTCTCTTATGAGCCATATAAAGTGCTCTAATTTTTCATTGTAAAAAATGTAAATGGAAATAATTTTTTCATCTTAAGTTTTCTCTAACAGCCTATAAAAATACATAAAGAGAAATCTAAAATTTTTCTGCAGAACTTCAAATTAAAACAGTAGATTGTTTTTCTGATGGAAAACGAGTTTATTACACAACGTTTATATTTTCTTTTGAAAAATTTTCGAAATTCTTTTAATTACGTTTATGAAATTAATTAAATTCAATTTTTTCTCATGCTTTTTATCATGAAAACACTTTAGAAATTAGTTTTTAATTTCTAATTATGTTCGCTTATATTTTAGGAGTAATTTGGTTTTTTTTAGAATTTCGAAATTAAATATTCATTCTAATTAAAATAGGTTTACCACCGTAATGACTTTTCGTTAATTTGAAAATCAATCAATTATAAATGATGTATAAATTTTAAATACTGGATATTTATTTCGTTTATCAATTTATAACGTGATTTTAATTGAAGCGTTTAAATTAAAGGGTTGAAAATATACGAGTATAGTGTACGGGCATATTAACGTTTTAGCAGATTTTTTGGAATAAATAAATTTATTCATATGTGAATGACCACACATGATAATTGGGTGCTAAAATATTACTAAATAGTTCACCCATTTAACATTTTAAGCTTTATTAATTAAATGAAAAAATAAAAACGTAACAAAAAAACAAAAAACAATCAAGCAAAGATTAATTGATTTCACATGTTGACAGTCTCTTCTCTTTGTATAATTTTTAATTAAGTTTTAACTTTAAAACGAAAATTTTATTTTTTGCTAGAAAAATCTAACAAACTTAATTTACACTAAAAAAAATCACAAAAATTGAAAATTTTCATTGTAAAAGTTGAAAGTCCTTTAGAAAAACTTTTTTTATTTGTACGAAGTTTTAATTATAAATTTTATACATTCAGCGTACATATTTTTAATGAAGATTCGAAATTTTCGTTTTAAGAAAATTAAATTGTAAGGATAAATGTTATTGCGATTGCAGAGATTAGGATTAAAATAGTTTGTAATTAGTATCTATTTTATATAAAACGTTTTAATTTTCCGGAAAGAAAAAGAAGATTTTGATTTTATTTTTTATGAAAATATAAAAATTTATATCATTGAGCTTTAAAAAAAAATATCGAAATTTTATTCAACAACTTTTATTTTGCATCGTTTTAGACGTGAAGAGTTTTAATGAATGAATTTTAATATTTTTAAGTACCTGCAGAGGCCAAACTAAAAACCCACAATGGGATGCAGTGTCAAAAGTTAAATAGATCGATTTTCAAGGACACAATAAATTTATGAATAATAAATTTATAAAAATCAAAACATCAAAATTTTTATTTTTTACTATCAAATTAAGATAAAATAATCCTTTTCTATTTTTAAATTTATTTTCAAACTTTAGAATTTTATTTTAGAATACATACACTCTTTCATATTTGTGAAACAGTTAATTTAGAATGGCACATTTCACTTCAAAAGTAAAAGTTCGAAAAAACTTTTCATATTTTTTGCTTTTATTCTGTGTATCTTTTCTCATTATTTTTCCATTATGTTATAAAACTTTTTTTTGTCAGTGATCTGTAAAATTTCTTAACAAATTTTCTATTTTATTTATCACATGTCGTAGGAGTTGTGTTATTTTAAGAAATTTCCATTCATCTTTTAGTTTTTTTTTTTTTTTTAAGAAACTTCTTTCATAAAATATTCTTTTCTGTTCACATACACATTTCAATGAATATTTTAACACTTTTTTTTTGTTATTGTTAAAGAATAGTTTCATTCACTTTAGAATATCATGAATATAAGATAGTAATTTTTTTTTTAATTTTTTGCTTTTTCTATTTTCAGATTCTTAAAAAATCGTTCACATTGTGTATCTTTGGAATATAAAAGGACGATGATTTTCCTCTATTCAATTTAACACGACTTTCAAAAACATATTCGATATACAAAGGAAAAACTGTTGAAAAACTAAAGAACAAAAAAAAAAGGAAGAAGAAAACGAAAAAAGCATACAAGGGGTTATCACAAAAGTTAAGCTGTAAAATTGATCTTCTCGACATCTTATCTATTTTAATACATATGGTACATCGATATATGGACAAACATTGAAAAAAAAATTCTATTATTTTCGAATATTCCATATACTGTGGATATATAAATGTCTGTAAGGACATTTACTTTCTCAGAAGAAAAGAAGAACATTTTGTAAGTTGCTTCTGAATGAATAACTAGAACAACACATCTTTTTCATTGTCTTTTATTTTAGATATAATGCAATAATGTAATATCATAACATTTTGAAATTATAATGAAATATTTTTCAGTTGATAATGAAATTTTAGAATCTTATGTAATATAATATATTTTAGATACATAAAAGACTTTCATGTAAATTCTAATTTAACCGAGACACGTTATTGTAATGTAGTAATATCTATAACAAAGGAAATTTTAAGAAAAAGATGTTCTTTAGTTTTAAATTCAAATGTCTGTTGTAAAAAATAGTAAAAAAAATTGTATTCAAAGGACTTTAAGTTTTAAAGTGGACAAAATACATTTTAAGGATTTATGTTAAAGTTTATGCTGTAACAAAAACTTGATGTAATTTAATTGTGTAATTTTAAATTCTAAATTATTACAAGTAATTAAGGAAAATTAATATTTTACTAAAGAAAAAAATACATTGTATAAATTTTCTTTCCAGTTCATGGAAAATTGTACATAAATAGACTCGAAAAAATTGTAATATTAATTAAGTAAACGAAAAATTACCAGAGAAAGATTATTGTAACTTTCTAATTATATAAATTTTTATCTCTAGTTTTCTACAGGGAATGTGCTTAATAATTTAAGTAGAACATATTTAAATCAAAAATTAGAATTTCATTAAATTTTCTTAAAGCAAAGAAAAAAAAATTTACTAATTTAAATACAAAAAAAAAAAAAATCTTTCTAATAAGAACTTTGCAAAATTAATGCTACATTATTTGTTTTAAAAGGGAAACCCAAATTATTATTTTTAAAATTATTAAAAAAACATCGTAGAAAGAAAATTGCTTATTTTTTTTTTAAATTAACATAGAAAATGTTGGTGTAATTGAAAATTTTACGATATATATTTTTTATTGAGAAAAAAAAAATTGTAGCTTGAAAAATGTTAAAATTAAATTGAAATCAAACGATAAATTGAAAAGCAAAAAAAGAGGATATTTGTAAAATTCGAATATAAAAATTCGAAATTTATATAAGAGTAAAAAAAACAAAAAAGGGTTAAATGTTAAATTAACTTTCATTTACGAAAAAAGAGAAAGAAAAAAATTGAATCAACAATTTACATTTTCCGTAAAAAGGATACATGAAGAAAAAAAAGTAAAATTTATTTTTTGAAATAAAAAAACAAAAAAAAGAAGTAAATTACAATCAAAAAACACATAAATACACATACACATAGAAAAAAAAAATTGAAACACAATTACAATATTTATTTAGTATATGTATATGTATTTTTTGTTGTTGTTGTTGTGTTGTTTCATATAACAACTATATATGGCATCAAATCGATTAATAATGAAAAATTACTTTAACCAAATAAATTACAACCGATGATTGAGTATAACAAAAATAATTATTTCAGTCAAATAAATAATACAAATAATAATGATTTATATTACAATCATTTTAACGGTAATAATATAAATGTTAATGATAACATTAACAACATTAACAACAATATTAATAACGATGTATTAAATAGTAACAGTAATGGTAATATTTTAAATAATAGTACATCATTATTAATTGAAAATGACTCATTCCTTGATGGTATCAGTAATAATTTTAATTTTGATTTATTCGATGGTACATTTCAAACAACCACATCTTCATCATCATCATCATCTGCAACATCATTTTTATCATCATTATCATTAGATTCAATTGCATCAGTAACTTTATCATCTTTAGGCACAACATTACATAATACAAATATTGATAATAATATATCATTATTTAATGGTACATCATCAACATTTTTAAATTCAACGTCATTAATAACAAAAAATCTTCTAAATGATGATGATGATTATATACCACCATGTCCAGATGTATATTCACCAGAAGATGAATTTTCTGAATTTGAATTTTGGGTATGCGGTATTATATTAAATTTTGTAGGTATATTAGGTATATTAGGTAATATATTATCAATGGTAATATTATCAAGGCCACAAATGAGATCAAGTATTAATTATTTATTAATTGGTTTAGCACGTTGTGATACTGTATTAATAATAACATCAATATTATTGTTCGGTATACCAGCAATATATCCTTATACTGGATATTTATTTTATTATTATAATTATATATATCCGAACATATCACCATGTGTTTATCCAATTGCAATGGCATCACAAACAGCTAGCGTTTATTTAACATTTACTGTAACATTAGAACGTTATGTTGCTGTATGTCATCCATTACGTGCAAGAGCATTATGCACTTATGGTAGAGCTAAAATATATTTTATTATATGTATTGTATTTTCAATATTATATAATATACCCCGTTTTTGGGAGGTTATAGTTATAGCATATGCACCGAATGAAAATGATGTGATATTTTGTGTAGTTGCATCAAAATTACGACGTAATACAAATTATATACGTGTTTATATACATTGGTGTTATTTAATTTTTATTTATTTTATACCATTTACAACATTAGCAATATTAAATTGTTTAATTTATCGTCAAGTACAGAAAGCAAATCGTGAAAGGCAACGTTTAAGTCGTACAGAAAAACGTGAAATTGGTTTAGCAACAATGCTATTATGTGTTGTTATTGTATTTTTTTTGCTTAATTTTTTAGCATTATATACAAATATATTAGAAGCATTTTATGGTATAATTAATGAATATCTAGTAAAAACATCAAATTTATTAGTTACAATAAATAGTAGTGCCAATTTTATAATATATGTTATATTTGGTGAAAAATTTAAACGTATATTTTTATTATTATTTTGTAAAGGACGTATGACACGTGATACACCAGATTTAATACATTATGAAAGTTCAATATCAAATGGTGATGGTACAAATCGTTCATCTGGACGTTTTTCACGTCATGGAACAACACGTAGTATAACACGTAATGGTATAACAGCAGCAGCAGCAGCAACAACAACAACAACAACAACAAGTGTTAGAATAAAACGTGCAACAATTAAACGTAATAACCGTGATCCAGGTCCTTGTGTTTATTATCCAGCTAGAGAATTACAAAGGACAACAATATTAACACATAGTACATCATTAAATTGTGATTGGGATACAAAAAATGGTATAATGACATCAGGATTCTAAAAAAAAATTATGGATTTTGAAGGGTTATAAGCAGGGGGGATTTTGTAAAAAAAATTGGATTTTTATGTTAATTTTTTTCATGTTCTCAATTGAGATGAGTGATTAAAAAATATGTAGATTATTATAGAATGAAAGGATATATGTGTATAGTGAATATTTGATTTCAAGGGGTTGTGTGAGAGCTTAAGTTTTCTAATGTTACAGGGAATGGCTACATACTTTAAAACTGAATTTACGCTAGAAGGACGCAAATAAAAATAAATTAAAATACATAAATAATTTCGATGCCAAATAAAATTTTTCAAGAAATTATATAACTCAAACGGACAAGGACATAATAAACGGAAATTTTGGAAAGAGATTTGATAAATATACATATTTTAGAAGAAAAACAAAATACGTAAATCGATTTTATTTCTATTTAGACGATTTGGATGAATGATTTTACGAGATAGAAATTTTTGGATCAGAAATGCATACATCATCATTTGTAGGCGTATTATATCCTTTTTTCTTTTGTTTTTTGTATTTTTCTTCGTTAGAGACTAAAAAAGTTGCTAGACATTATTCAGCATGTTAAATTGCAAAAACAACAACAAATTAAAATTTCGCTCAAATAAGATTTGTTCTCTGAAAGACGCTATTATGGACACCACAAACGCTTTTTATTGAAATGCTTACATAATAATTTTTTGAATTTCATCCACACATTGCCCATTTTTTTGTTTTGAGTTTTTCTGTAATGTTATTGATTTCTCAAAGAAAAAATCGTTTTACAAGGTTGAGTAATATATAAGGATAATAAATTTAAAAAAAGAATTCAAATAAAAACCTTTTGTTTTTTTGGAAGATTTATTACATGCACGGATATGTCATATTAGGGACAATGGAAAGAGTTAAATAAAGTTAAATCAATCTGTCAGAATTTATGAAAAGAATTTTATTTTCTTAAGCTAAAATATTCAAAATTAATTTTTTTTTAAAAATGTTTAAATCATCTTTAAAGATCCTGCAAATCCACACACACACACACACACTTTTCATTCCAGAACATACAATTTTCAATTTTAATTTTATTGATTTTGTTTTTTCAACAGTTTTTACTTTTTTTACCTTTGAGAATTCATTTTTGTAATTTTTACGAAATTCTTAGGAAAAATTTCTTATTTAAAATTTTATTACACGAAATGAATAAAAATACAATTGAATTTTGGTATAGGTAAAGAAAAAATTCATAAACATGAGAAAAACTTTAATAAGAATGAAAACATTTTAATAAAAATCATCTGCTCTTGAACTTTAACATAAATATAAATTACACAAGTTTAAAAATACTAACAAATTTTCTTTATAAAAAAAAATAAGAAAAATAAAAGAAAATATATTCTTCGTATTTTAAATTCATTTTCAAATTAAATAAAATTTATTGTAATTGAAAAGTTTTATGCCATTGCAATATAAATTCTTGGAAAATATGTAAACAAACTTAAATTGACATGACATAAAGGTTGCTCCTTGATCAACCATATATAAGTACAAATTCAAATAAAAATAAACAACAATAGTTTTTTTTTGTTGTATATTTATTCAAACGTATGCTGAAGAAAAACGATATTGAAAACACATTTTAAATAAATTTTGTTCATTACGTTTTATTGAAAAATAAATTACAAATAGGTCACATAGGTCACACTTGGTATCATTTTTAATTCGATTTAAATTTTCATGAAATTTCTTTGTGGAAATAAAAAAAAAAGATTTGTTTTTATTTTGAAAAATTCAATGGCATCTGAAATCAAGAAATTAAAAATTCAAAAATTTAAACGTTTATGCTTCAGTGCAAACTCAAATTAATTCCATTCTGTAAAGTTTTCAACAAATACTTAATTCCATGGTGATATACTTACATTATTTCTTATTTCTCAAGAAAAAAAAAAGTTATTTTGTTCATTCAAAGATGTACTGGCATTTTTCCAAATCGAAGAGAATTAATTTTTTACGCACCTTAAATGGTTCAGGTGTGTTTTTCTTCTATTCTTTTAGATTTAAAAAGTAAAATATGAATTCACAACAAGAAAACAAGAAAAAAAAAAACCGTGAAAATTGAAAAATAAAAAAAATAAAACTTTACAAAAATCCAAAGAATAAGAAAAAACAAAAAAAAAAACTAGAACACTAAAATACAATGGAGAAAAAAAAAAACACATACAAACACAAATTATTTCAGACGAAAAAACTGTATTTGTTAAAAGTTTTATTTTAGTGATTCCAAGGATTAATGGTTTTGAAAAAAAAAACTTGTTCTTCCCACTTTTTTTTTATATATTATAGAATTTTGATGCAGACTTTGAAAAGTGATTTCTACTTCATCAAATGTACTTACCTATTTCTTTCTGTATATACACTATAAAAAAATAAGTGTGTGCTTTTAATGTTGTTGTTGAAAAAAAGGAAAAAGGAATAAATACAAATAATAAAAAACAACATATTTTTGTATTTAAAAGTTTTAATTTCAAGGTAAATAAATACATTTTATGCACACGAGAACATGAATTAGAAATACTCGTATATAGATATTTGTTGTTTGTTTGCTTTAGAAATTTTAAATCCTTTTTAAATTCGTTTTTATTTATTATTTTTTTAAATATTTTTAAATGTATTCAATTTCAATTTCTATGTATCAGGATTTTATTCTTTTTTTTTTTTTAATTTTCTCCTTTTGATCACTTTTTTCCTCCTTATGTACTTACACTTCTGTATGTATGTCAAAGACTTTCCCTGTACGCGATTGATTGATGCTTTAAAAAAAGGAAACTTAAATATGAAATGTGTAAAACACAACCACAAACAAACAAAATGAATGTACTACTCGTATGTGAAGCTTTAATAAAAAAAAATTTATAAATTACATGACTGAGATAATTAATGAACAATTAAAAAAATAAATTTCTAAACACATAATTGTTGATTTGGTTTTTCTTTAATTTTGGTTTTTCTAAATTCTATTTTATTATTGTAACATTTATTATTTTATTTTATAAAATACTTAGTGTAAATAAAAATTAAAATAATTTAAAAAAAAATTAATTTTTAAGTAAGAATTTGAAAAATAAGATGAAAAAAAAAAGAACAAATTTGTAATTAGTAGTGAATTGAATAAGAAATGTCTTAAAAAAAAAATTATTAAATTGATAATAAAATTCTATTTGTTGAAAAATTAATAATACTATCTTGGTGTTTTTTCAAAAATATTTTAATTAACATTTAAATGATTAATTAATTTATCATTAATAGATTTTATTTTATGGATGAACTTTTTATGCTTTTATCAAAGTAAGGATAATTTTTTGGAATTATAATTTTACTCACTTTCAAATCTTTAAGAGAAATATTCGAATCTTATTTTCAATGGGCTCTTTTTGATCCTTGATTCCGTAAAATGGTGAATATATTTTTTTAAGGTTCATTTGTTTTACATTTTTGATAAAGATATGATATTAAATTAATTAGTAATTCATTGAAATAAGTAAAAAAAAGATGAGTAACTCTTAATTTGATTAATATATTTGAGTATATTTTTTGCCACGTCGTCGTACAATTTAATTATTAAAAACCTAAAAAAATGTCATTTTATATGATTTTCTTATTATCGAAAATATTGAGGTTTACTGAAACTGGAAATGATGAGACTGTTAGCAGTAACTAATGAAATTTTTAACATGCTAGACTGACAGAAACGTCTCTTTCCTCATAAACGTAACAATCTATCAAATAAAAATCTGTTAAAAAAATATTTAATTAAAAATTTAAAAGAATATGAAGATTTTCTTGTAATTTATATTTTTCTACTATTTCATTTTAAAATAATAAAAAAATATAATAAAAGTCATAATTACATTTAATTGCATAATTTTCCAAAAACGAAAAAAAAAAAATATTAAAAATTTTCATGTTTCACTAGAAAAAATTCTTCACATTTTTCTCACATATTATATCAAATGATAAGGACATTTATTAAAATTTAAAAAAAATGATATAGAACATTTAAAGACTAGGCAGGTTGATCTCAAGCAGATGGGATAAAGCGTGGACAAAGGCGAAGAAGTGGAATATCACAAAACGCTTATATATCTTATTCACCAGATACAATTGAATCTATGATTTTGACAATAACAAAATTTTTTCAAACCCTATAAAAAATAATAAAATTAACTTAAATGTTTGTTTTTCCTTTGAGAAGTGAAATTAGAAATAAAATTACAAAATTCAGTTTACAAAAAAAGTTTAAAACAAAAAAAAAATTACACCCACAAATATAATTTTTTATTAATAATAAAAAAAAAAAAACAAAACAAAAAACCTTCAAACTTTTCATTGTGTGCATGCGGTAAAAGTTTAAATCAGATTTTTTTTTTCGTGGTATTCCACAATTGTATTTAAATCTCATTGTTTTCATTATTCATAAATATACGTATATTTATTTTTTTCGTGAGAGTTAAATACTTTAAGTAAAAAAGGTTGAATAAAATTACAAAGTGAAATAAAAAAAATAATTTTTTTTTTGTTTTTATTGTGGGTTTTTATGCGATACAGACATTAATTTATTCGGAAAAAAAACATAAACAAAAATACATAATTAAAATATCTTCTTAATTCCATTTTAAATAATAAAAATAAATGTTTAAGGATACACGAGTATGTTTATTGTGAAAGGTGTATTAAAAGTATATTTGTTTCATACTATGTGGGTATTATGTGACAATTCTGGCGAATTATCTCATTTCATATACGTTTTTTAAGCCTTAATTTAATAAAAAATTATGTGATTTGATTACAATTTTTATAATATTGTTTAATTATGAATTTTTTGTTTTCTCAGGAAGAAAGGATATTATTTTAAGTGGTACTTGGTATTTTTGTTTACCTAGGGGTAATTTTTAAAATCATAAGTCGAATAATTAATTTGGATAAATTTTGTTATAAATCTATGAAGATTCTTGTGATCAGATAACGTAAATAGCACAATTATGTATACATATAACGAGCTTTATTATTATAAAATAAATGTGTTGAAAAAGGATTCACATAGAAATTTACCGGGTATATTCACACCACTGATAAACGAAAGTCAAATAAAATGTCAGATGAAATTAAAAATGGTTCTAAAACCAAATTTGTCAGATGATCGTTTTGCCTGTATTCAGATCATGCAAATCATTAATATCTGACATAAGTCATATGACAACGATTAGCTGACACGATTAAATAGTGTGTGTAGAATTTATTTTTAATTTACCGACCAAATTCCTTTGTCAGGCTGTTCTAAACTTTCTTGCATATCTTTTGATGAATAAATGCTGATGCGATGTGTGGGATTGTTGATAATTGCTACTGAATATCATTATAAACATGACTATTAGAAATAAACATAATATAAGCAACATGTTGTGGGGTGTGATATCACACAGCCCTTAAAGATTGTGTAGAAATGAAGTAAACATAATAATAAGAAGTATAAATATAAAAATAGTTTGAAATCTTCTTAAGACAACTTAATCGGCTTTTCTTAATGGACACAGAATAATCGATACAGAAATTATACAAGAAATTAATTGAACGCAAAATAATTTAAGTATATTAAAAGTATTCTAAATAATCGCCTTTTGAATATTTCAAATACGATTTACTTGAAAAATAGAAAGCAAGTTTGAAAGTAAATCATAAAAACCGATAAATAAATAAAATATTTGAAAAAAAAGGAAAGAAAACAAGTAAAATTAGGAATCTGTGTTTTTTTTTTTTTTTTCAATTTTGGAAAAAATTAACTTGATTTATTGGGAAAAAATCTATCATTATAGAATTCTACGAATACAATGGTTTTTTAGTTCATCGTGAATAAGGATTTATCAAAATAAAAACACGTGTAAATAATAATCTCATAAATAACAGAAGATTTTCAGTATAATAAACGTTTACCACCTTCAAATTACGATTATATGCACACACACACATACGATACACGAACACTATCTATAATTTTTTCTGGATAACAAATCTAGTTAACCTTATCGATAAAATGTATCAAATTTGAATTTCCCATACACAATCAAAAATAAGAAGAAAAAAATAAGATATTTACTTGCTTTCATTCATGATTTTTTTCGTATTAAAAGTTATTTTCATTTTTCTGAAAAAGGAGTAAATAATAGAGGTTTTACGATCTGACACCTGTATTAATCAATATTTTTATTCTTATACACACGTCTTTTATTATATATTTTACAAATCAAATAAAATGTTATTTTTTGCTATTTGTTTTCATAATACTCCTACGTAAAAAGAATATATCAGTGTGCTCGGCATGTTTACTATTTTTATCTAACATAAAATATATAATTTTTGACATGATATTTTATAATAAGATATTTTATTGAAATGGACTTAAATCTCACAAATATTGGATTTGACGTAAATCCATATTTTTTTTTCACTATAGACATACATACATCATTATGTTTTATGTTTACAAAAACATCAAATTCACTTTAATCTAAGAAAATATAAAAAGGATTTGAATCGTAGATACTGTAGGTATATGAAACTATAGGTAGTGTGATTCTTGAGTTCTTATTAATTTTATCTCATAAGAAAAAGAAATCATATATCTTGTTTACCTTATAAACAGTTTAGCATAACAGAAAAAATATACATATGTATGTATGCATGTGTAGTACAAGAAGAACAAGAACAACAACAAAAACAAATTTTTATTTAAAATTCACGTACTGAAAGCAGTTTGATTTTCTTCTATTATTTTATTTCATAGTTAGGATTTTTATCTGAAAAACACGGAAAAAGGATTTGAATGACGTAAATAAATGAAAGTTTTAAATACATATGTACATTGTATATGGAGAATTACCTTAAATTACCACTTTTTACCTTAAAATGCATATGAATGAAGCTAATTTGGATAGGTATATATAAATTTTTGTGTATCTAGTGTTAAGTTATTTACGATATCACTATGGAGAACAGTATTAAAAAAAATCTTTTTGCTATTTACTTATTAGTAGAAACTCGTTTCGCTGTCACACCCGTTACATTTCTTTTTTTTAATTATGAAAAAAGTATTGCATTATTCCTCGTCAAATTTTTCCAAAAGATTCTTTCAAGTGTCTACAGTATAATTTAAAATAATTTTTGGAATTGTTTATATGAAAATTTTAGGATATTCAGTAGAATATACGAAAATCCGTGAAATTCGAAATCGTCAGCGTCACACCCGTTACGCTACTAAAATGACGATTCTGATTAGAAATGTTTGAGATTTTCTGTTTTATCGTAACGTAACCGTCGTTTGCTTCCACTAGAAGTCATATTAGGAACATAAAAGTATAATCAGAATGCAATTGCTGAACGAGTTTTTCAATATTTGAAAGTCAGAATGTCACACCCGTGACCCGTTACAAATGGAATTTCCCATACGCATTAGACTTTACTGCTATTATAATACATTCATGGTTTTGTTCTTTTTATTTTATTTGTGTAAGGACATTCACTTATTATATACACGTGTTTACTTTGTATAAAAATCTTTTCTTTACATTTAAAAGGGTTTTTTTCTTTCTTGATGTAAACAAAGACGAAAAATATATTAAAGCTTATACCTACATATATGATAATTATACCTCATGTAAAATTCTGTCAATATAAAATTCCAATATTTTTATTTCATAGAAAAACCGTAAATGACAGTGTAATATTCACGTACCAACTATCTATATTACTATTATATCCTGAAAATCATGTTCCACTTATTCATTTTATTTTTTGATGTATCTACATACCATGAAGCACTTCGTACATATATAAACAGAACATCAATTTGCAGCTAATATATATGATACATTTTGCAAACAATATTAAAAGTAGGTCTGTAAATATGTATATGTACAATGTATATACAATATTCATACATACATGCATACATACACTATGTATTTGAAAGACAAAAAAGATTCATTTAAAAAAAAAAAAAAAAAAACCAAATAAGGAAAAAAAAATTAGTCTGCTTAAAAGTTCACACGAGAGTATATTTTTTTTTTAAAAACGAAAAAGGATATAATGGATTTATTTTTTTCACATGAATAATGAAGCAATTAATGTACATATGTATATGTATGCAAAAAAGGAAATGTCATGATAGCAATTTTTATTTTATTGTTGGAGTAAATTCAAGACAAAGTGCAATTTAAAGACAATTAAACTGACATTTTTTTTTAAACTAAAAGCAAATTATTTTGTGACAAATAAAATCTTTATAAAAAGAAAATAATCTCCTAAAATAAGGATGTACTGTTAGAAAGAGAATAAAACACAAAAACTTTTAAAAAATTAGCTAAAAAATTTAAAATTTATTATGGAAAATTTTTTATTATTATTTTAAAGCATTTTTTCATGGTAAATTTCTTCATTCAAAAATTAATGCTTTGTACATTTTGTATATTTTTTTTGCACATTAAATTCTATACATAAATTTAAAATATGAATCTCATTTTTCGCCTGAAAAAATCTAAAGAAAAAACAATTTGAATAGAAAATTTTTAGGATACGAGTATATAAACAAATCAATTTTTATTTTTGTTTTTCCTTTTCAAGTATTGAATTATTTAGGTCAGTTTTACAATTTTCATTTTATCTTACACTTCTTTTTTTCTCGTCATTTTACAGTTTTGTCTAAAAGGAATTTAAGTTATTTTAGATATTTTTTTTCCTTTTTACATTTCTGGTTATATTACATTTTGTTTTACATAAAAGTTAATTAAAATCACTCCAGGCAAGAAAAAAATAATGATGATTATGTTATTTATGCATGTAAGTAGCACAAAAATAAAAGTATAATATATGTATTTACTTTGTATTTTTGCAGTATGGAAGATGAAAAAAAGCACAAATAAATAAATAAAAAAATTTCTGGTGAAATAAAATAGAAAAGTTTTGTAAATAAATATAAAAAAATCGAAAAGAAGAAAAAATATGTAATTGAACAACACTAATGACTATTGAATGTATATTTTGCTTTTTGTCATTGAATCATGGTGGTGGGTGTAATTGAGATTATTTCATAAAAAAATAATATACCTATGTAATATGTATGTATATAGTATTCCTATAGAGCTTCCTATAGAGATATTATGTGAATATGGGATTTATATAACTGAAAATATATGTTTTGTTTACTCTGTCATTATATGAAAATATGCTTGTTAAAGCACATAATGAACAAACAATAAATATATGAAAAATTTAAGTAGATTATTTATCGGGACATTAGTAATTCAATGGAAATTGTAACGACAGTTATTCTTAGTTTAATTTAATGTAGCTGTTCGGAAAGACACGAACAAAAATTTGGGGAGAAACATATGAACGTTAACGTTATGACAACCCCTTGTAACCTATCCTTTAGAAAAGACGTTGAAGAGATTTCTTTGTCTATAGATTATTTTTCTGTTGTGCGAATTGTTCTAAGGTAAATTTCTGAGATATTATTTTCGTCTTCACGGAAAAACATGATGGTACAGTAAGCAGCTAACTTTGGTTACCAGAAAAAATCTAAAATTATTTTAATAATTTCAATGATAATAATTTTCAAAGTAGTAAAAATATCTGTTTTGCTCTAACATAATTTACTTTTCTAATTACATATTTATTTCATTATTTAAAATTAGGTTAATTATCAAACTTTTTTTTTTAAAATTAAAATAGCAGTCATTTACAATTAATTTATACGAGAAATTAATTATACTTCAATTCGAAAGGGTTTCTTGTATTTATTTATTCTAACAAATAATATGAATAAAGCAAAAACCTGTATAAACACGAATATAATTACCTTTTTAATTATTTCCGGATAACAATTTCAATTTTAGTTGTTAATTTATTGTTAAATATAGGGAAAACTGCCCAACAACGAGTTATTTCTATTGACTGAAAATAATTTTCTATATAATAATTTACAATAAGTCACATGACCTAATATAGTTCATTATTGGTTTGTTTACCTCAATTCTAAAAGTTAATTTACAAAATTTCATTTTCTAATCATCGTTCATTATCCTTTTGGCAAATTAAAATTTAATTAAATTTAATGAAACATTAAAATTTTTCAATTAATTTACTTTAAATTTTCCAATAAAAATATTCATTTATTTAACTACTAAATTAACTTTATTGTCAACAAAATTACTTTTTAAAAACAAAAAAAAATTAAAAGAATTTAACAAATGACTTCACTGTTTTAAATATGTTCTTGCTCGATATTCTATTTTTGTCACCGGTAATCAAAATCAAAATCCTTGAAAGATTTACTCAATTGTAAGGAAAGTTTAAAATGTTTAAAAGAAAAACACAAGATGTTTTTTTTTCCTGTTTTTATTTTTTATTAAGAATTATCTATTCTTGAATTACTATTTCCATAGTACACTTACCTTTCTTCAAGGATAAGCTGTCAAATGCTTTAAAGAGTAATTAAACTTCAGGCAATAAAGTAAGACAAATATTGTGTTTTATTAAAAAGAAAATTTAATATGCATTACATTTATTTCGGTTAATTTCTATGAATTTTAACAAGAATTAAATTAAAACACTTTTTTTGTTGTTGTTGTTGTTGTTCTTCGAATTTAATCAAGTGTCCGGAAAGTTGTTATCCTTTTAAATTTTATTAATGACAAAATAATTAAAATTTAAATGAAGGAAATTTTTCATTTTAAAAATTTCTATGAAAGAAAACAGATTGAGTCAATGTTTTTGTAAACTTTTACAAAAAAAAAAAAGTGATTTAACGGGTGTTTTATTTATTGTAGGATAATTAAGGAGCACGTATTTAGGGACAAATCATTTTAAGAAATAAAAAACTTCTGATTTATTTAAAAAAAAGTAAAAAAATTAAAAGGTAATTGTAAAAACTCTTAAGGGAAGTTCCAAGTTTTATTTATCTAATAAATTATGTTAAAAAAAAGAAAAAAATAGCTAAATTTTTTCATGACATTGATTTGAGTGTTTAATTTTCATTAAATTGTTTCAAAATAACACTTAGCGAACTTATGTAGGTGTTTTATCAACAACACTTGCTTTTCTTTTTGAAAAATATAAATTTTCATTAAAATTCTGTAAAGTTCTTTCTACATCAAATTCAAAAACTAACATCTTTCTAACTTTTCAAGTTCTATATGCTATATGCATTGCCTCCCCAGGAATTATAAAACATGAAAGAACGAGACTTGTAATTAGTAAGGTCATTTACAGAAAAACGATGTATTAAAAGTCATTTGGTTTTTCAAACAAAAATAACGCTAGAAAAGTACAAAAGAGTATTTTTACGAAATTTGTGTTTTCTTAAGAAAATTTTCGTTTTATTATGCTAATTTTAATTGAATTTCGTGGAAAATTTTATTTGAACAAAATTAAGTCTTCCTTTTGTATTTTAATTGTGTGACTATTTAAAGACTAAAAAAGAAAAAAAAAATGAAAATAAATTTGATGATATTTTAAAATGAAAAAGACAATGGGAAAAATTTAAGCGAAATGAAACATTACGATTTTCTTTTTTGACATTTCTTTTCTTTTTTCATTTATTTATTTGAAAAAAGAAAAAAAGAAAAAAGTAATTTATGTGAAGACGGCATAAAAACCAATTAGGTACATGAAATGAAAATTTTATGTTTAGTAATGACTTCCTTGAAAATGTTTTTTTCGATAGTCAGTTTTTAATAATATATGTATGTATGTACATATGTATATCTATTATATTGTGTGTTAAATATATTATTGAAATTCTGAAAAGTAATAGTAAATAAGACAAAAAAACTTGATAGATATTTTACTGACATTATCAGAAATAGAATACGGAAATTGCTATGTTTAAAATTTTTGTATACATATACATAATATATGTACATATGTATGTACATATAAGACGGGTGTGATAAATTGGTATCAAAGAACACATACAAAAATAGATATAATGTATCCAGAAAAAATAAGTGAGCAAAGACGAAATAAATAAATTATAGATTTAAAACAAAGTGGGAAAAAAAAATTGCAAAAAAAAAAATAATAACAAGGAAAATTATGTGTCATGATTTATAACAAAATTCGAAAAGTTTATTTTATTTATTGAATTTTTTTTGTCATGTTATCTATTTTTGATATTTCAGGAAGACAGTTTTATGTAAATTAAATTGCTTTAGTAAATAGATAAATTATAGGACACTATTATAGTTGTATGTATACGAGTATAGTTTGAAAATGTGTGTAAATTTGGACAAAATGGAAAAATTTTGGAAATTTATTTAAATGGAAAATTCAAATAAATGAAAAATTTGTTATTTGATTGAAAAATTACGTCTTTTGAATTGTATTGTGTAAGTGTTTTAAAATTGAAGTAAATATAAAATAATTTCAACAACAACGACAAAAAATGTAATAAAATAATTATAAACGAAAGTGTTTGAATTTTTTTTTAAATTTTAAAATAGGTTACTATTTACATAGTACTTTAACTAACTTATTCTAAGCCGAGGCATCGCAAGCAATATCGGCTGTTCTGTTTGAATTATGTATTGCATATTATGCCCGCATAACAAGAAGAAAAGGCGTTTAACAATTATTTAAGAGTTCGTTTTAAAAGAAATTAACCATTTTCCAATATGTGCGCTTTTGGAGGTATGATATTATATGGACCTTCACAGCACACTTTCCATGATATTATTCGTAAAACAAAGTTAAGAAGATGATATTTTCGGGATGTTGTAGTGGAGTTACAACACTAAGTTGGTAAATGCTGAAATAGATATACATATGTAGGTATGTGTAGTTGACTTATACATAATATAATAATATATTGGCTAGAAATAAAGAAGGAAATCTGTAGATACTACAGTCTCAGAATTGGAAACAATTTTCTCAGTATTTTAGTCCCTTTAAAATAATATATTTTTTAAAATTATTTTTATTCTAACAAAATAAAATTTTAGTTAGGTTAGTTAGGTTAGTTTTCCCTTTTTGTTATGAAAATTTGTATTTGTTTCCATCGAGCTAAAATTTTAAAGCAACACGGAAACAAAAAAAACCAAAAATACATAAAATTCATATAAATTACTGATTATTTGTATAAATTATACATTTATGATAAAATTATTGTAATGTGAAAAAAAAAAACTTTAAATATGTATTTTTGTTTTTTATATTCTGTTCACGTGCATATGAAGTTTTGAAACATTTATTTAAAAACAAAAAAACATTTTTTTTACATGATAATATTCTATTGGGATTAATTGTTTTATTGTTTAAATAAATTACAAAATCCGATGTACACATAACACATGCCTACCACATATGTACGAATATTAGATATTAGATAAGCGTGAAATAAACATATTTTACCTTCAAAATAAAACAAAAACATAAAAATATTTATTGCATAAATTAAACATAAACAAATGAAATTTTAATATTTTAAACATTTATTGTTTATTTATTTTTTTCTAGAAGTATCAAGTAGAAAATTTTCTATTGCCCTGACACGACATCTTAACAGGTTTAAAGGTCATGTCATTTTATTATTATTATTTTTTTTTCAATTTTAGTGAGTGAATATTAGCATGAATAAACCAGTGAAAGATAAACAAATTTTTCATGACTTTTCCGATGTGTTTATGTAATTTGTAGAGGAAGCTTTTGATAATAATTTTGAAAAAAGTCGAAAACAATTTCGAAAATTAGAAACTAATTTCGAAAATTCGATTTATTTTATTTATTTATTTTTAAAAAACATTTTAAAAATTTAGATTACTTTTTTTTTAATGAAAAAGACCAAGGTGGGGAAGGTCACCTAAATCCAATCCATTGACTTTTATTCTATGTATTTTTTGTTTCTTTTTTGTTCTAAAATAAAATTCGAAACAAAATTTTTGATTCCAAAAATAAACAATAAAAGAGTAAAATTTACCGTAATAAATCAAAATTTATGTCATTTTACAATAAAAACAGGATCAGTTTATGTTTTTGTTCATGTGTGATAGATAGTACGATAGATAGTATTTAAGTTTTGATATTCTTATCAATATGTGTATGATGTGTCTAGCTTATTTGGTCAATTGACCATTATAACAGATAATTTTTTGTTTGGTTAATAAATATAGTGTAGTATAAGGATATAAAAATTTTATTGTATTTTTTTCTTTCTGAAACATAAAATGACTTACTTCATATGTAATTCCTTCACATTACATTTTTATGAAAATGGTATATGTATGTATGTATGTATACGCAAAAACAGAGAGAAAAAGATATCATATGAAAGTATGACAGAAAGTTAATTTGAAATGACAATCAAGTAAAATATATTGTAAAAAAAAATTATATAGGTATATTATAATATATACTTTCATTTCATTGTCCTAGATAAAATTTTTGATGTTATATTACACAATATTACATCATATGTTAGTTTTGCAACAACAACAAAAAAGAGATACTTACATAAGTACTCGTACATAAACCCACTCACACACAGATTACACATGTATACACACAACATATTGTGATGAGTTTATATAAAATTATATGAGTTTTGTTTATTTATATAGTTTTATTTTTTATTGTTTTATTTCCCGGTAATATTGAGAAGAACATTTTTTGGGATGAGAGAATGAGAAATTTTTACAATCTGTTGTCCGTATAATAAAAATCATAGTTGGAAAATATGTCTTTACAAAGTAATCAATATTTATTTTGTTGTTATTTTGTCATTTTTGTAAACGTAACGAAAAATTAAATTTAAATTATCGTAATTTCTGTATTGTAGAAAAAGTGTATTTTTTGTTAAGTTACCTGTTTCGCTACAATTGATTTGTACATCATTTTTTTTTTTATTTTTACCGTTATCTCAAATAACAATTTTGCATTTACGTATTTTTTTTTTAATGTTTTTATTTTGGTTTCTAGATTTTTCGTGGAATAAATTTAAATTATTTTTTTATTGCTTATTTTGTTTAAAATATTTATAAAATTTAATAATTCAAGCTTCTTTTCGTTCAGAAGAAAAGCACTATAGGAGAAAAATTTCAGCGAATGCGAAAAAAAACAATAAATAAACAATGCAAAAGTTGTTCTTTCAGCAATAGCGCTGCCAAACAAGGAAGTTTATTTTTGAATTTATTCGTTGAATTTGGAATAATTGTGAAGTAAGAAGCCTCAATAGTATTTAATTAATATTGCAATATTTGAAAAAATACTGTATTAATTCCCTTAATAAAATAATGTAGGTAATGATCGAAACGCTCTTTATCAGGTTTGAACTACTAATAATTTATTTCACAAAAATAATTCTAAGTTACAATATTCTTGTTTCTTATCTCTAAAATATTTTAATATTATATTATGCTGATCAAGCATAAACATTATAATGAGTTATACATTGTATGAAGAATTTATTTAGCTGACGGCACAAAATGCAAGTGTTCAAGTAAGAATTTTAAGTACGGAGAATTTTAAGTACGCAGAGTTTTATGTTAGAAGAATACGATTACCATAGAAATACAGGGTGTACATAACAATAAAATTTGTATCCTTGTATTTATAGAATTTATATCCTTGAAATAAAACATAATTAAATTTGGTTTCAATGAAGCAGTAGTAGTAAATTTCAAGTGGGAGGACAAACATTCAGAATACAATTGAAATGTAAGAAGTAAGATAATTTTAAATACTCGTACATTTTGTGTATTTTTGTCTTGAATTGAAAATAAGTGTTTCAATTTTAAAAAGCAAGAACGTAACGAAGAGCTATGGTGTAGAAAATTTGTAAAGTTTTCAGTCGTAAATTTTGAAAATGTATTTTTTCATATTCTTTTTTCTCCTTATTTCTTTTCTTCTCTTTTTACCAAAACCCATCCATTGATTGTTGAAATTTCAGCAATGATTTATAGACAATATCCGTATTTTGTTTAACCTAATTTTGAATTATTGAACACAATGAAAATATCCTTTTTAAAGTGAGACATAAATCCTATAATAAAACAAAAAACAATGTCCTTCAAAATTTCGTTCTTATTTTTTGACTGTCAAAGAAATTTTAGTTTTTATTTTCAAATATTTGTTCAATATTCTACACAAAATGTTTAAAATTGTGAAAAAATAAGGACAAACAAAAAATTTGAAAATGGAGATATACTTTTTTCCTTTTTTTTTGCAAGTTTTGAAATTGATTTTTATTTTTTTTATATTGTATCCTTTTAGTGTATCTTTTGAATTTTTTTCGAAGTCTATCGTTATGAAGTTGAAATAAATACAAAGTGAAAGATAAAAAAGACAATCAAAGAAAATTCCGAAAAATTCCTACAAGGATCAATTCACAGATATAAAATTTTGTTTCAACAAGAGGAAAAATTTAAAATATTGAAAAAAAAAACCAAAACAAACTATTTCAAAAAACAAAAAAAGTGAACAAAAAACAAACAAAAAAGAACACAGAAAAAAAAGAAATGAAGAAAAAAAAACCAGTAAATTTCCAATAGAACAAACGTTAAATTATTAGCTATTTCAGTTTGATAGTTGATTTCATCTTTTGTGTTATCGCGATAAAAAATTCCAATTAAAGTGAAGTGGAAAAAAAAGTAAGTATAACATAATTTAATATTTTAATTTGCTTTTTTTTACAATACCTATTTTTTTGTTACAGGATATAGAAAGTTTTACAACAATTCTTTTTCCTCATCATAAAAAATATGAGAAAACTTCTTCATTTTGTGCTTTTTTTTTCTTTCGACTTTTTAATTTCATAAAAGTTTGTAATTTTTAGTAGAACTTCATTAACATTAAACGGAATCTTAAATGTAAGTAATTTTCTTCTTCAAGTTTTTTCTTTTTAAATTTCTTTTCTCTTTTTTTTTGTTTTTCTCTAGGAGTAAAAATTTATTATATAAAAACTTTCTGAAACAAAAGAAAAATTATTTACACTTGAAACTAATTTTTTTTTTCCTTCAGGAAAACTATTATTTTCATCGAAATTCTTACGTAAAATTAAAAAGTTAATTTTTATTGTTGTTGTAAAGTTCATAAAAAGACAAAATATTTTTTTTTTGAAGAGAGTTTCCAATATCAAAGTTCAAATTGTGGGTGTATTCATATCAGGTGAAAGGTTTTTTAGCTCGTTTCGTTTGTTTAAGTAATTAAGAAAAAAATTTTATCTTTCAATAAAAAGTAATTATATGAAAGTTAGAGAGACTTGAATTGAAAACTGTGTATTTCGAGTGTTATTTTGTAATTAGTAACAGGCATCAGATATTCTTCAAGTTTCCTTTTCGTGTAACTTAATAATTATTTTTTATTAATAACTTCTTTTTTGTTTATTAGTAGGCTTTGAGGAAAAAAGAAAATTATTCATGAATTTTAGAGGAGCAATTTAACGTAATTGAAAAGATAAAATGAACTTTGTAATAAATTATTCAGTTTAAAAAACTTCAACTCTCAAGAAAAAAAGTTTTCAAGGACTTGACTGTTCATTTCCCTACTCCACTGTTTTCAATATTATCCTGATATTTACATGATTAAGTTTATTTTTTCCCAAGTAGGTACTTCAAATCAAGCTCAAATTCAACAGGTAATAAAGGTAAATTGAGTTGGATAGCAACGATTGAAGTGATAAAGGTTGAAATTTCATAAAATTATATAGAAATTAACTAATACATGTTGAATTTTGTAGATAGAAATCTAAGAAATTAGATAAAGTTTTAACGTAATTAAACCGAATTTTTATGAGTAAAATGAATTAGCCTATTTTTGGAAAAAAAATCATGAAAACATAAAATCAATTTCAATTTGATCACCTCAAAAAATGTGGCTATTATAAATTTCAATATGTATAACAGTTTGTGTTTTATGTGGGTGGTATCTATTTTCATGAGAAACTGAAAAGTTACTTTTTGAAAATATGGATTTTTTTGTTTACTAGTTTGATTCAACATGATGTCATGTGAAATGAGAATGTTTCTTTGTAAAAATAATCTTTTTATATCATCACCATGTGAGAAACTAAGACGTTTTTTTTGTTCATATTTTTGCTTAAGACAAGAGTTTATGGATTCAGATTTTAGCTGATGCGAATCTTTGTATAACAGAGCTGAATTTTGAAATTTAATATGCAAAAATACCAATATTTTTATTTTCAATTTGAAAAAAAAAAAGAAAATAATCAAAAATTCAAAACGTATCCTGCGGTTATACACGCATATTTATGCATATTGAGTTGGTCAGTTTTTGTTGATAAAATCATTTATTAAAAAAAAATAAATAAAAATAAAATAGATAGAAAAAACATGTCATCTGTTTTCAACATATTATTTTCTCCGTTTGTTGATCCATATTGTGGCCTTATAGTAAAATAAATTCTTGTCACATTTTTCAATTTGAAATTTCTGATTCCTATTTGACTCCTAGAATGTGAATAACTAAAACAAAATGTAAAAAAAAAGGAGAAAACGTTTCTATGAGCTTTAATATTAAAATAATAAAAATTTTTAAATGATAAAAAAATTAAAAAAAAAATCATTGAGGATGAAGGATGTGTGAATATATATATATGTATGTTTAATGCATATGTAATTTTTTTTTTATTCAATAGATGTACATACGAGTACATAGTCGAACAAAACAGAATAAAAAGATTTATAAAATATGGTGAACATGAGAAAAATTGATAAAGCAAACTTGTAAAATAGCATAAAAATGTAATGTGGTGGTGGGGTTACACAGTTAAATTTGTACATCATGTTATATACACATATTGATAATGTACAATATTCCGTGTACGTTTTATGTATATACTATACATATATAGTATATAAAGTATAAGTATACTCATAGGATATGTAATAAAAACGAAGAATTGAAGCATAAACAGCTTTCAACGCAATTTCCTTTCTAATAGACATATTTTATCTTTCAAACTTAAATGGTAATGTTCCAAGTTTTCAGAAAAGATAGTATATTTTCATTTTATACAAAAAACAATATTCCCAAATTGTAAGATACGATACTATATCCTAACAGTTTTTGTCCATTTTTATGTGTTTTCCTTTAAAAGATATTCGATAGGAAGAAAAAAAAAAGAGGGAAAAATGTGTGTCATCTTGAAGTAGGACAAATTCATTTATTTTATTTTTTCGTTTATAACTTTAAATTTTAAGCTAAATTTATCTCAGATATATATCTATATCGAAAAATGGTTGAAAGGGACTAAAATAAATTATTTATATTTTTATTTGTATAACACATATTCTCTCTTTTGATGACTGTTCTATTGTACCCCTGAGATATTCCTTGGATAAATTTATTTGAAATCGTTAAAAATGTGGTTTTCTTACGGTTTATTTATTTTTGAATACGATTCTCCATTATCCTGTCACTTTGTCTTTTATATACCGATATACAAGTATGTAACTTTGTATGCATGTGTGTATCAAGGCCATATTAAAAGCTGCGCCTACGAATATGTTATACATATACATAAAGCACGTAAGAAACTATAGTCAAAAAAAAAAATTTAAAATAATAAAACATGTAGATGATATGAAATTTAATTTACGGACTCATAAACAAGAAGAAATTATAGGACAAATTTTTTATGGCTCCATTGAGTAATTAAAGAATAACCGTAGATCACAATAACAGAATTTTTCTATTTGTCAAAAAAGAATTCGATTTTCTGAGTCGTTTACAAACTAACAATACAACGACAAATATTTGAAAAAATTGATATCCTTTCTTTTCTCAGAAGAAAATTTAATCTGATTGCAGTGCAGAAAATTAAGAAAATAAATTTATCCTTGCAGAATGTCATAAAGGTTTTAGTTTAATTATAATAATAAGGATATTAAACTGTACAAAGAGTTTACATATGGATAATTAATGTATCTTCTTCTCCGACATAATAAAAGTTATAAATTTGTTCAAGTACATAAATTTCCGTTCTTCTTTAAGTTTCAATAAAAAATGATTTATTTCCTGTGGGAAGATACATTCGGTATTCGTTTTTTATTATTTGTATTTAAATTCATTTTGTTGTAAAATTTATTTATAATTACTTCAGAAATTTAATTTTATCATAATACCATTTTAATTACATTTTAAAGTTACACCAGCAGGGATAAAATGGATTATGTGAAACTGTGTCTTGTATATTGTATACATATAATGTAACTCAAGAAATTATGTATTTAATAAAAAATGTTAATTATAAAATCCTTTCAATGACGAAAATTTGGTAATTTTTATATGGAAAATTTCCTTTCAACTAAAGAGCAATAAACTTTTAATAAATTGAATTAGTCTGGATAATTTTCAAGAGATAAATTTCATGCATAAAATTTAAACTTAAAAAAAAGAAACAAGAAGTTAAATTTGAATTTAACTGATTTCGATTGACACAAAAAAAGTTCGAGTACACAAATTTAATACACACACAAATCATGAAATAGAAGAAGAAGAAAAACTTAATGTTCTAAAATGTCAAAGACATAAAAACAATGTGAATGTTCTCAAGAATTTATTACGGAAACAAAAGCATATAAAAATCTGATAATTTAGTTTTGTTATCCTGTATCTGGCGTCGAATAAGTTTTAACGAAGACTGCATAACAATGAGACTATGTACTTATGTATGTCCTTTTCTTTAATAAGTGACTTGTGAGTAGAATTTGTTATTACATTATATTGAATGATGACATACATAAATTTGTATGATATTTTTCAGTTAAACATTCTTCTTCTTTTTTTTTCTTTATATTTTTTTGTTTTTTTGTTTGTTATAATCCTTTAAAGGAGAAATGATCATTTTATAGACTGTCAAATGAAACAAATTATTTGATAACATTTTTTCAATATTGCAAAGTTTTGATTGTGTAACACGTGTGCTCAGTCACTTTTGTTTAATCGAAATTTTTTTCCATCAACCTTGTGTAGTTTTTTCTACAATCAAATTCTTTTCTTTTAAGATAATTTTGAACTTTGCTTTAGCAAAAAAAAAAAAAATAATAATAATAATAATCCGAACAGCATTATGTTTATTCAGCATGTTTGTTTATTTCGTTTTTATTCCTATTAACTTACGTCATTTGAATAATAATTAACTTTTAAGAACAAAAAATAATGACATGAACTAATTTTGTTAATTTTTTTTTTTGCTCTATTCAGACAAAAGCCAAAGGTTTATTTTCTCAGCAATAAAAAAAAACAAAAAACTACCACAAAAAATAAAAGGAAGAAAAGAAGAAGGGAAAAACTAGAAACACGTGAAGAATTTCAATATAACATGTAAGAAGGATGTAAAGTACGTCTAGCAAAAAGAAAAACATGATATTATTTTCCTGAATATAATATTTATACGTGTAATAAATAGCTTATGTTTATATATGCCTATACCCTCTATAGCTATGCATGTATGTATGTATGTGTTTGTGTCATAAGTATAAATATTTGTTTTTTGAAATTTAAGATGTATGTTTTGTAGGTCAAAAATATGCGGAAGATATATTTGTAACCAAAAAATGCTTTTAAGCTGATATTAATCTTTTATAATGAAAGATATGAAAGGATGTTGTGTGGTTATCATTTGTTATATGTTTCCCACAGAATTATTAATGTGGAAAGCTAGAGGAAAAAAACAAAAGAAGGAAAAAATTACTCAATTTTATCTTAATAGAATTATTAGTTAGATGAAAAGACCAATAATAATTATCTTGTTATGAAAATAATTTTGATAAAAATTGTAATGATGGATGAAAAAAGCATGTGAGGGTATGTTGATGGAAACTCATACAAATTCAGTTTTAGAAATCAATTTTTGTGAATTCCAGATTAATTAGAAAAAAAAAGTTCTTAAAAGTTTTGAATTTTATGTGAATTATTCGGTGGCCAAAACTCACAAGGAACTGTGTAGTGCCTTCTTCTCAGAATAATCATTTATTAAATTTTAAATGTGAGATCCTTTCTTAATTAATTTTTTGTTTTCTTCAACTAAGCACTAAATCAGAAACCATTTTATATTCATTTATTTATATTATTTCTGAAGGATAATACAATTTTTATCAAAACGATAAATCTATAAGAAAAATTATTATGGAAATGACAAAAAAAAAAGAAGAGAAGTACTAAATTATAAACTTCAATTTATTTCTCATTTAAAAAATTTATTAAATTGCCTTCTCCGCATTTTTGTTATCATGAATATAATTTTTTGTGATAATCATTAAATTAAATCTTTTTCTTGTTCATTATTATTTTATAATTTTACATCATTTTTACATTAGAATTTTTTTTTTTTTTAAAAGTTTTGAAAAAAAGTTTGATAAAAGAAAATTATCTTAGGTTTTATTTAAAAATTTTATTACATCCTTTTTATGACATTTTTTCAAGATTTACGAAAATTCATCAAGGACTTTAAAAATTTCAAGAGAATATGTAAATAATGAAAGAGACGATAAAAAGAATAATTGGGACTACAAATTTTTAAGTAAGTAAAAGGTCATCCTTGATTTATTCATAGTTTTTTCTTTATTTTAGTTTATTAGAAAATGGAATTGAAAGTAATTTTCTAATTTATAATTTAATTAATTTTATGGAATAGAATTTAACATGAAAGAAATATATGAAAAAAATTTTTTGTTTTTATTTTAAGTTTTTTTCTATATCCTTTATTTCAAAAGTTATAAAAATATATTTTGTGTTTTTCATATTATTAATCGCATTTAGAAGTTCATCATATCAGTAATTCTTTTTTTTTTCCAGGATTATTTTTTTCTTTTTAAAAAGTGACAAATTAAATTAAGTTATAATTGTTTTTTTGTTTTCTTTAAAATTAGAAAGTTTATACGAAACGTTAAACTAGTTGAGACAGAAAAGTTAAATATTCAAAATAAGAAAAACAATCTGAATGTTTAAAAAATGTGAATAAATAAACTTTTTTGTTATTTCTTCTTTTCCTTTTCTTGCCTTTTTTGTAATTTAATTTGTTATGATTTAAGAAGAATCTTATTTTGGTGGAATCTTCAAACGTGAAAATATTATGCAAATTATCTTTTTTTTTTCACATGAAATCTATTTTTATTTAAATTTATCATAGTGGTTTCCAAGTTTTCATGAGGATTTTTTTTGTTGTTTTTTATAGGCTGTACCTATCTTTTTTTTTATACACAATTACATCTGCCATGAGAAATATTTTAAAAATTTGAAAAAATAGAATATACATATTTGTCAACTTTACGAGAAAAATTTCCTAAATAAATATTCTCAATAAAGATACGTTTGTGTAATTGTATCGTAGAAAAAAAAATTGGAAAAGTAAAAAAGCACCGAACAAATATTTGTTTAATTTTACCTTTTTGCTAAAAATGAAGAAGCCTTTGTGATTTGTGAGAAAATTTTTTTTGTGCTGTCTAGTCAGATTTTCGATAACAATCATTGAAAATATCTTTCTACTCTAATCACAAGTTAGAACACTTAATTATCTAACAAACATGGATTTTTCCAATAATATTCACATGGCTATGTATTGAATTTTGTTTTTTGCAATTATTTCATTCAGCACGTTCCAGTTGGCAAATTTATCTAAATAGAAGATTTTATCTACACAATAAGGATAAATCAATAATTATTATTTTCAAGTATAAATATGCCACAATAAATTACACAGTAACTACGTAATATGTACATGATATTCTTTCAATTATTAAAAAGTACACCCTAAAGTTTTTGAATAATAATACAAAGATTAATTTGTAAGATACTTCACACAAAATATAAGTTTTTCCACTTACATACTTTAATTAATTGTTATTTGTATAGCTACACAGAATAAAGTGAAATTAATTTTAGTATGTACAACACGTATATGTAAAACTCAAAAGCTATACTAATATTTGACTATTGTAATGATAAAACGTATACATTAGGATAATTTTAAATTTAAATTAGGAATATTATCCAAGATATACATATAATGAACATCTTTCATATGAAATTTTCTGATATTTATGTATATAATACGTGTAGTATGTATATTTAACCATATATGTACGAGTACATCATCATATTTATTTTTCTTTTAAAATGAAAATGAATAACAAACTAACCACAAGTGTAATGATACAGACAGATATGTATGTTCATATATAAATATAAAGATACTCATATACATAATATGTATTTAAATTTTTGTAGATATTTTCACATTTAAAACTAAATTGAGCTGAAAAGATCTATTTTCACATGGTTTTAAGATTTCAAGAACATTTTGATAACTTTTAAAATAAATATGTATGTTATGTATGTAGATCAGACATTACATTGTGCAAATGAAAAATTGAAATTCTGTAATGTATAAATTTACACTACTCAGCACACATACATAATGTACATGAAAACGTATATATAATATGTAGTTTGATGCTATTTCTAAACCTTTCAATATACAGAATATACGTGAAATAATTTTAATAAGGACACAACCACAACCAAGGATATATATTTCACATACAATTATCTGACATATATTATTACATTTTCGTATATATTCTTCTCAGTTTACAACATAAAATATTGCATTATAGTTATTCTCAAGGAATAAGATTTCACTACATTTAAACGTACACACACATACACATTTTGTTTTGTATTTTTATTATACATACTACACACTCATTCATTTACTATTCATGCATATGTACAGTAAATTTACATATGTAAACACATTATAAAATATGTTTTAAATTGAAAATGAATATCTCTATACGGATGTTACAAAAAAATATGAGTCCTATTTTGCAACGGAGTGTGTACTATAAAAGATTATCCTATATAGTTTACATGAATTTTTTTTTCATTGGTATTTTCTAAAAATTTTAATTGGATACTTGTTTTAATTAAAGAAAAAAATTTGTCATGTCAATTAAAATGTGTTTAAATTGAATAAAAAGGATAAATTTTTCCAAACTTTTTTACATATACATATGTGAAATCATAAGCTTCTTGTAAAAACCAAACCTCGAAACTTTGAGTGGTCGAAATTTTAAAATTCATAAAAGACAAAATTTATAGAAAACAAGAAAAAATTGTCTTTACGAAAGAGTACCGATAATAATGAGCATTAAAATAACTGAAATGTGAAAGAAAAAAAATATCTACAATGAAAACGAAAATCTTCTCTTCTACACATTGAAAAAAAAATGTAAAGTAAAAAAGTATCTGTTTAAAAATGTATAAGGATAAATTACGAGTACATATTATAAGAAGATTTATCTCTGAGGTTAAGGTTATATATATGTATTTTAAAAAAATAAAAAGAAAAAAAAAATCTGTTTAGAAGGATAATATGAAATCCACAAAAAAAAATGATGAATTATTTGATATAAAACCGGTAAATCCAAATGACATTACATTTAAATACTTGTTAAAAAGCTTTTTTTTACAGCAATGTAAAATTAATTACAAATTTATTTAAATTTGCAGTAATTTTTTTTTTAAATCTTATCATGTTGTTCATTGACCATGAGTTTTTTTTTTATCATTTTCTCACAAACTCACCATTTTTAAACACTTGAAAAGGTAATATCAACGACATTTTAATTTATTCGAAGTACTCTACTTTAAGCTGCTGGTAATTGCCTAAAGTGAAACTGTAAATTCATAAATCAATATCATAATAAATATCATTTTTTTTATACAAGTATATGAAGGAAAAAATCTTCTTAAAACCACATTAAAGGACATAATGCAGAGATCATTTATGTCGTTTTTTTTCTTTCTACTTTCGATATTTTACATTACGCTATTTATCACGTACATATAGTCTTATATTATGTATGTATATCATTTTTTTTTTCGAAGATACATTTTACAGATACAAGAGAAAATATAATTTTTTTTATTAAGGTTAAATTATCTTAATTGTTGTTGCTTTTTTTGTAGTTATATTTTTCTCTTTTCTATATTGTCTACAATATTTTTCAATTTTGTTGTGCCATTTTATTATCCGCATTAAAGTAGCACAAATAAATTTGAAAACTTTTACTTTGAATTGTCCTTTTAAAATAAAATAATAAAAACAAATCAAAAATTTTATATTTTCCTTAACTTATTACGTCATAAATTTTTGAAAAAAAAAAAGAGAAATTCAAAGAAAGAAAAAATTATAAATTGTAGAATTTTGAAAAAAAATACCGAATTCTCCATTGCCTATGAGCCTACAAAAAAGTATATATACTTTTAAATCTTCTTATATATCGTAAACTTTAAGGGGTGGAAAGATAATTATTGTAATTTTTTTTAAAAAACAAAAATATACATTATTAAAAAAACACCTACATACATAAAGCCATTAAAAATTATTTATATATCTATACATACATATGTACATATTATGAATTTTCACGTTATTTATTTGTAATACCCTCAATACAGACACAAATATGTAGTATGTATGCATGAATACTAAATTTTATTTTTCGTGCCAAATAATTCAAAATTTTTAACAACAAATAAAAAAACGTTTCATGTGATAAAAAAGTTTCCCCATATTAAAAATGAAAGGTTAATTTTTTTAATACAAATTTATTAAAATGGACGTTTCCTAAATACAAAAAAAAAAATAAAATAAAAAAAAATAAAAATAAAAACGCTTAATTGAAAATAATAAATAACAGTTAAGCTACTTTTATTGAATACTAGAAAATTATTACAAAGATAATAAATTATTACAGTTAATTAATACATATATTGCGATATATTATTTATAAAATTCTATTATTTTTTTTTGTTTTACTTTGAAAAATTTTAAAATCAAGCACTTTTTGTACACGTAAAAACAAAATATTTTATGTGAAAATATATGTACATATATGTATAATCGACAAACAATCTACCGCAATATTATAAATTAAAAATATAGAAATTTGAATAAAGGCCAAAAAAACAACAGAAGATCAAAATATAAAAATTAAAAATTATCATTTCATAGCCAACAAATTATTATACTTTTGTGTATACGGTTAGGACTTAGGAGTTGTGAGTGTGTGCATCGCAAAAAAAAACACAATAAATAAAAATAACACTGCACAACAAACTTTAAATATTTGCTAGCTTTGTGTTTTTTAATTATTGTAATACATAATATGTACATCCAATTTTCTATGTACACATAAATTATATACAATGGAAACTACATAGTCGTAATTTTCTTAACCTTCATAAGGACTAAATCACAAAATAAACAAACAGTCCTAATACAAACAGGATGGCAAAATTAAAAAAATTTTCAACAACAACATAGAACTTTCGGTAATAAAAATTTAATGGTTATCGGATGAATTTCATTTTTACAAATTTGAAAAAACAAAAAAATGACAGAAAAAAAAACTTTATAACAAATTTTTTCTAAGTTCAATGAAAGTTTATTAAATAATAATGAAAAAGTAAAATTCTTCAAGGTATGTAGATAGGATTTTTTGAATAGATCAAAATAGAAAATTTTGAAACACAATCAAATTCAGTTGACTAAAAATAAAAACGCCCTTTTAAACCCTCAAATAATTGAAAAAATACGTTTATTATCCACTATAAAAGTTTCACTTTTTACCCAAAATTTAAAAAAAATTATATAAACTTTAAGCTTAAAAAACATTAAAAAAAGAAAGTGTGTTAAAAAGAAAGTATCTGATATTGAAGAGAGAAAAACTCAGAAAGTTATTACATCTATTGTAATAATGGCGAACAAAACAAAATAATCTACAGCTTAACACAAAAAAAAATTTTCTAATAAAGTTTTTTATACTTTTTTAGGATGTATCTTTACACCCCCGAAAAGTAATAAAAGTGAAAAGAGAAGAAAGAAAAATCATGTTCCATATAACAAAAGGTTGATTTATGATTTATAAAGTTCTTTATACTTAACAAATGTGTAAATTTCACTTTATTACACTAAACGAGTTAAAAAGAACAAAGCCCAACAAACATTATGAATTCATTTTGAAATAAACCTTTAGTTTCAATCTAAGAAGAAAAAAAACGTAATAGAAAACGTTTTTTTAGAAACGAAATATTCGAAATTTATTTTCAAGGCATCCTTATTTCTGTTAGAATTGTAGAATTGAATACTTTCTTTTGAAACTTTTGAAGGATTATAATTTTTTTTTCAATCTTTAGAGAAATTGTTTGCTGGGATACAACAATTTAATACACTTCAAACATAATAATAAAAAAAACTTAACAAATAATTGACTTCTTAGAAGATTAACATACATATATCTGCACTTGCACAGAAACAAGCCATACAAAATTTTTAAAAATAATAATCCTTTTGAATAAAAGTTAAAAACAACAATAGCAACATCCACGCTTCAAAAAAGAGAAGAATAAAAATTATTATAAATATGTCGCGTGAATGGAAAATATTTTTTGTGAATCAACAACATTTTAAAATTAAATTAATAAATAATTGAAAAAATAAAAATAAAAAAACAATTTAGATATCTTTTGTGAAATAATAATAATTTAATTTACAAACTACTAGAAAATAGCTAAATTGTAACTAAACGAAATTAAATTATATAAGAAAACAAAAATAAATTCAATTGAGAAGAATCATGTCATATCTTTCTTTTTTTTTCGCAAATAAATTCAAATTTATTTCAAATTACTTCGAAAAAACAGAATTAAATTAAATTAAAAAGCGTCTATAATGACTTTTATGATGCCATTCTCTTTTTAAGTTTCTAAATCATTTTCAATTATTATATTATTATTTACACAGTAACACAAAAAACATCACATACCTACTCGTACAGTGGTACATCATATTTTGTTTTTCGTTCATTGTTTTTCAAATTTAATCGAATATGAAAATATTTACTAATAAACCATTAACCAAACCAGCAGACAACATATTTAAATGTTTTTTTTTCTTTTTTTTTGTAAACTCAATGAATCCATTAGATACGAAAAAATGAATTATGTATTTTATATTTACAAATTCTTAAAATGAGTTCATTGAACGTAATACTTTTTTAACAAATTTATTAAGAGGATTAAGTGAATAAAACAACAAAATTAATAATAACAACAACAATTCTAAAAAGGAAATTTATCTTCTCTTTTTTTCTAATTTTTCTTCATTTTCCAAAAAAGTAAAGCGTACTGATTTTTAATGAAATGTTTCTATAATGTCATAATAATCTTGAAAATTATATATGTATGTATACATACAGTATATATTTATTTATGTTTTTCTTGATGAGAATTTTTAGTTCTTTTGTTTTTGTATTATTGAGAAAAAAAATATTCGCTTTATCATTTTTATTAAGGATTTCATTGTGAGTCTGAGTTATTAGAACAAACAGAAAAAAAAAAAACAAAAACGATTTTAATGAAATTAATAATAATAAAATAAATTATTTTAACTTAACAAAAAAAAAATTTTCTGTTGCCATAGCTGAATTATATGAATTTACATAAAGTCAGTCATTCAATATAATTATAAGCCTCTTGTACTTAAAAAAGCACTTTTCTTTTCTGTTTTTCTTTTTCTTAATTTTTGTTTCGAAACCGTCAACTAATTAACATTAATTTCTTTTGAGTTTTGAGTATTATGTTTTTGAAATTGAATAATTTGTTTTGTGGTATTGGCTTTTTAATTTTTCTTCTTCTTTTTTTTTTTTTAAAGTGATAATTAATTATATTTTTCGTTTTATTTTGTGAATTAATCAAGATTTTTTCTTTAATTACGAAAATTAATTATTTCCTATTTATTTAATGTAAATTCTCATATTTTTCAACCGTTTCTATAGGATCAATCAATATAAAAAGGCCCCATTTTCAAAAAACTGAAACAAGTACTACTTTAAAAAAGGATGAAACAAGTTAAACAAAGGCTTTTCAAATAAAACATACGATAAAAAATACAATTTTATATCGAAAGGTGGTATGCTTAATTGAAAACAAGAATTTTGACACCTTTTCTAACAAAAACAAATTTGCACATTTATTATCTAAATTAAAATCTTACATAAATTTTAAACATTTTAAAATCAAACTGTTGGACAAAATCACTATGAACAATCAGAGAAAGAGAATTTACGTTTAATTATTTGATTAAAGGACATTTTGTCTACTGTCGCAATCACAGACAATCCAATCTGTTGTTATTTAATGGCTTACCTTCGACATAACATTTTTTTCATTTGAAAAATAAAAATAAACAATCTCAAAATAAAACTGTGAAATTGAATGTTTCGTCAAAGGATTTTATTGGCTTTTAATATTTGGAAAAAAATATTGAAAGTGCTAATGTGTTAATCTTTAAAATTAACTTGTGGACATCTCATTTATAAATAATTTGAAAATTCGTAAATTAATTCATTCAAAATTACAACTTAATTCCTAATGAAATCCTGTCAAATAAAAATCTTTTTTTCAAATTGTTTCTTCACACATGTCAAAAATAAATAAACAATTTACAATAGTTTTACAAGTATCCGCCACTTTTCTTTATTGAGCACAATAAAAAATAAATAAATTAGAAAATTATGTTAATATTCCAAACTTACATGTCAAAAATATTGAAATGTTTGTCTTGAAAATCATCACATAATTAATATATAAAATATATGTATAGTTCTACACCTTGTTAGTTGTTCACCATATGTGTTTTACTTTTCATTCAATATACTCGTACATATATAATTCCTATAACATACTTTATTTCACACACAAGATATTCATTAGAATTTCAACACTTACTCAATTTTTTTGTTTTTTTTTGTTAACGTAATAAAATCATCGAATTTAATCAGTGTTTTTCATATAATCAATATATCGATCATAGATTTTTTATGATATATACACACATGATGGTGTACTCATATAGCAACAAGCATATGAAGACATTCGAAATAAAAAAAAATTATTATTGCTCTAATAAATAAATTTTATCAATTCATATTTCATGGCCAATTTATAGAATTAATTAACAAGTTGAATATTTTTTGACATAGGAACGCACAATTTTTTTGTACACTCATATTAAATTTGTATATTCTCATTTTAATTAAATCTTTGAAAAAAAAAAACAGATTTTTCTATTTCTTTCCTTTTTTTTTATTATAAAATTTCAAATTACGTTCACATCCTTAACGATCTAATAGGAAATTTAAGTACTGAAATCGATTTAGTAATGCTCTAGACACACCAGATCGAAATCATTTGAATTCACGTTAAACGATTTTATCAAATAGTAAAATTGGTGACACATATAAATCCAACGATTTCGATTGAAGGTTACTTTTTGCGTATTTTTTAGATTCTTTTGCAAAGCCTGAAATCACGTTAAAAAACGAAAAAAAATTTTCTTTTTAAAGGCTTACCAGATGGTGTGTCTAGAGTATAAGAAAGTATTTTTTTTTTTCTTTATTTTATGAAAAGGATATATACAATGAAATTGCAATTTATCTATAAAATTGCTAAACAGTTAAATACGATATAAAGATATCAGGACTATGAAATTTGTGTTAAATCACGAAAAATTAGATATTCTACATGCACAAATTATAGATTTACATTATATATAATTATGCGGAAGAAATTAGATATTATTTTTTAATTATAGAAAATTTTAAAAATTAATTAATCATTTTCCTTCATTTTTTTTCTTTTTTTTTTTGTTTGAACGATGAAATTTGATTACGTTCTATCCAGCTGGGCTATTACATATATACGAGTATTATACGCTTATCATAGATATTTAGGCAAATCATGATTTTTTATTTTTTTAATATATTATACCTATGTGCGTATAACATGTTATTGAATTTATAATTTTCTAATAAAATATCGACTGAAACAAAAAAAAATATCTTTTTCCCTGTAAATAATGATTTTTTTTAAAGTCCTTCAAAAGTTTGTGTACATTAACAAATATTTTAATGAATGAAATTTACCATTTTAGCAACGCAGAAAAAAAAAACCATCCATTTTTATTCTATCATCATGACTTGTTATCATTTTTTTTTTTTTTTATAAAATAAAAATTTTTAAAAATGTTCCTAACGATGAAATAATAATGAAATTTCTACGGGTGGTAAACTGCCGCCAAATTAAAAAAATAAAAATAAAGCAATAATTTATTTTGACTTGTGTTTTCTTTTCATTCGAATTTTTAAAATTACTTTTTAATATAAATATTTCAATAAAAAAACCACATTTCAGTTCAATTTTTGTTGTTGTTCCCAAGTAGCGTTTTTAGTTCCAGATACCTAAACTTAGTGATTGCCACCAAGTTTAGGTTAATGCCACGTTTTTGCCACTATTTTTGCCACTATATTGTTAATTGGCACTTCATAGATGCATTCGGAACGTATCTGACACGTATGTATGGGAACTATATAGATCCCAAGTTCAAAGTTCCAGTACAAGTTTTAAAATAGTATCAAAACCATGGCAAAACCCTTTCGAAAATACTATACTTTATATAGTTACTTTCTCTTGGGTTTGTAACGTTTTTGCCACTTCATTTTGCCACTACAAAGTGGCAAAATTATGGTATTTTTCTTAAGTAACGGATACGTTTTAAATACCATTTTCGGAACTATAAAGTTTCTGATACTATACTGTAGGCACCCATTACTTTATAGTGGCAATGCATGAATCAGCCATTTTTGTTAAAAATAATTATGAAAGAATTTTAAAACAAAAATTAAAAATCTTTAAAACAACGCAAAAGTAGGTTTTTTAAGAAAATTTCTAATGAAAAACAAAATAATATGGAATATTTGAACAATTTAAAGCATAAAATCGAAAAAAATACAATTTTGTGAAAACCGCAAAATGCAATTTTTTAGAAAAAAATTCTATAATTTGTAATATTTTTAAAAGGCAGCTTATTTTTTCGAAGTACAATATTCATATTCACGATAAAATTTCATTCGCAAGAAGTTTTAATCATAGGGAAAATTGATTTTGATTTTTCAAAGTTCCATTAATAAAATATATTTAATTTATACTTTTAAAAATATCAAACGAAACTTGAATTAGTCATCATTTCTGAAATTTATATTTGTATATATTGTTAAAGTAATTTTTATACAATTATTACAAACACAAAAACAACATAGTTTCAATTGTTTTTTAGTATTAGTGAGAAGGTATATAGCATTCAAGTTCCATTCCAGTTACGAATTTGGGTAGTGCTTGCCACTATCTTGGAACGTTTTCGCCACGTGGCGACTATCGTCCCAATTTCGTGGCAGGCACGTAGCGATCCATTCCCCATTTTAGTGGAAAATACGTTCCTGCCACGTACCATAGACGTTCCCGTCTCTGGTGTTTGCCACTTTGTACGATTCTTTTTGGTGGCAGCCACGTGGCGGGATACCAAAATTGTTACTTGGGTTGTTGTTTTTTAAACTTTGAAATACTGTGTGTTAAGCAAATTAAATTTAAAAAATAAATTAAATAAAACAAAGAAACACTACTCTAATTTCTAAAATAAAATTACATTTACATAATTTTGCTCTTTCATCAATAAATAAAACATACTAAAATAGCACAAACCCAACAACAACAAAATACATTAAGTTCTTTTTAATCGTCCTAATGACAAAATTTATGTATTTTATTTTTCGCATGTTTATAATGATGCCTCCCGCTTCATAATAAATTTATAAATGAACTATATTTATTTTTTTCATGAAACACACACTGCTTTTTTTTTTTTGTATATTTTACGATTTATGAATTATATTCAAATTTATTTAATTTTTTTGTATTTAAATTTTCTGAACATATTGAATGGGTTGTTAAAAGATCGAAAAACATAGATAAAATAAATGAGAAAAAACAGTTTTAATGAAGGATAATTAGAGTAAACACACAATAAACGTATAATTTAAAAAAAAAAAAATATCAAATACAATAAATAAATAAATAAAAAAAATTGTAGAATAATTCATTTTCATTTTAAAAGGATATACACACAATACAATGACAACATGAACACGTGATTTTCATTTAAATTTTTTTTTTACGAAGAACACAACTGATTTTTGTTTTTCCTTTTCTTTTCGTTTAAGGAGATTTTCATTGAATTTTATAAATAAAATGTGTGTTTTTTTTCGAAATTGAATTGTTTTCTTATTATTATTATTTTTTTTTTTTTTCATTTAAATTGGAAGCAGGAAAATAATTTGTAAAAAAAAATATTCTTGAGAAAATTTGTAAATTACATGTCAACAAAATTTATCTAAAAGTACCTACATTAAAAAGCTAGGTTACAAAAAATGTAGATTCATGACATTTGATTATTTCTACTTTTTTTTTCTGGTTTTACGTGTTAAAAAAATCTCAAAAATATTGCTAAAATTTGTGAATTATATGTCATAAAATGTTTCCGATTCAAATAAAATGTTTATCTCATATATTTTGGACATGTTTAAAATATATTTTATACAAATTATTTTATCAAATTTTACAAATCGATAAAATTTAAATATTTATTACATATTACTTATCACAAATTATTGTATTTAAAAAATGTTTTTGACAACAGCAGTGATTTTCGATGTTTTAGAATACATATGTTAAATCACATTTGAATAATCTAATAAAATATTAAAACAATTCATGATTGAAAAAGTTGAATTTTATTAAAAATTTAGCAAAATTGCAAAATATTCATAAGGCTTTTGAAAAATTAATGTTACATATCAACAATTTTCATATTTAGGTATTAAAAAAAAATAAAAAGAAAGAGATTTGAAAAACCAAAAAAACTATTTCGCCTAATCTACAATTTCATGTCACTTATACCTGGATAGATGTAATGATTGCTTTCACTGGGACATTTTATTTTCATTAAAAAAGCAATTTATGTATACATTAAATCAATAACAAGTTATATTGATCACCACAGGATCCTTATTCATAATAATTTAGAAGTTTTAAAATAAAATAAAATAAAATCCATAGGGTTTCCAAAAACATAAAAATACTATACATACGTAGTACGTACTATATCTTGAAAAGTTTAACCTTATTTCGAAAAAATTTTATAAAATTAAATAAGATTACATATTATTTACTATTCTCGTTCCATTCTTTAGTTAAAAACAAAACAAGTACAACTAGAACTTTTCAAAAACAAACAAAAAAAACTCATATAAATTTTTAGAACGTCCTAACTTTTAAAATGTACCTACTTTTGTTCATTTAAAACTGGCAACAATTAAAATGAAAAATAATCATAATCTTAGATATGTACATATATTCAAGTCCCTATAATGATGAATATTAAAAGGAAAAGGACCTTAATCAAATCAATCGATATTTCAAGGTTTAATTTTAAATTTTTAAACAATGAACGATCAATTTTAATTGAGAATATCTTTATTAAACTCGTATTTTTTTTTTCAATATTTCATAAAAGAAAATTAAAATAATCTTTTCCTTTATTTTATTAGAAAACAAAAAATAATAATACATATGTACGTATTATAACGGTATTATTATTCAAATTAAATTACATCATCATAGACATTAATATTGAAAGATAAGAAAGGAGAGAGAGAATATAAAACAAAATATGGTTGTAAAACATTAGGCTTTGTTTTTGTAATAGCAAAAATTAAAATAAAAATAAAATAAAAATTTATTTTCAAGTAAATGAAGGAAAAACCAGTTGACAGTTAAGTTTTTTTTTTTTTTAGATTTTCTTTTTGTTTTCATTCAAAATTATGAGAATGTTTATTATATTGTGTATGAAATATTGAAATACATAATTTTACTTAGAAATTACGAAATTATAATTCTTCTTCATGTTATTTTCTTCATTTACATAAATGCTTATTTAAAAAAAAAAAAAATTGAATTTTAAGGATGAGAAATAAATACACAATATATATTATAGTGAAATAGTTAAACTTCATCATACATAATAAATTTTCGAGTAATGTTTAGCATTTATATTATTTTTTGTATATTTTAATGTTAAGTATCTTCAAGAAATTTCCAAGACAAAAGATGTTCATAGAGAAAACATTCAAAATATGTATATTAAAAACTTTATTAAAGTTTATGAGAAATACATACAATTTAACGTGACATTTTATTTTTAAGAACACTCGACAATGATGTCCTTTTTTATTATTAAATTGCATTCTGAGTAAAATGCAAATTTTACACTAAAAATATGACTTAAAAAATTCAAAAGAATACTCAGACGAATCATATATAATTTTTTATAAGAAAAACATTAACCCTTATGGGTCAGTTTGTTTTTATGAGAAATTTCTGTGAATAGTAAGTAAAATTCATACAATTCAATTTTTAACAAAATTTAAAAGATTAAAAGAGTATATCAAGTGTTAGAGAACAGTGTTGATCAATTGTGTATGGCGACGTCCGACTGATTAGGGTTTAATTTTTAAACACAATGATCCAATGAATATCGTAAATGCATTCAAAAGTACATACTTCTATGAATTTTTAAGATTTAAATTATGGGTTACTTTTAAAAAAAAATAAAAATAATAATAATAATAATAAATAAATATGTAAACATCAATTTTTGACATTGAACTTACAATTAATGCATTAAAGATCAATTCTGTTTTCAGTATCTATCACTAAAGATACTCGTACATATTTACTTTGTATTCTCATATGAATGAAGAAAAAAAAAGAGAGAAAAAAAAATCTAAACCCCACAAATCCAATTTAGAATAAATTACATATTTAAAATTATTGTTGAATTTTCATTCACTTAAACTTTGTGTTCATGATCTTGACATTTTAAAATAGAAAAAAAAATATGACAAAAACAAACTTAGATACTTAAAATCACATACAGATTCTTTATTTTTTTTAAACTATTTTAAGCATCAATTGAAAAATTAATTTTATTTAATTGTTGGCCCATATTTTAAACATATTATTTTTTTATTTAAGAAAAATTTATATGTATAGAATATGATTCAAAAATTGACTGCATCTTTTCAGAACCAATCAGTAAATTTGCATATGTTTTTTTAAATGCTTGAAAATATAAATTTAAAAAAAAAAAAATAAAGACATAAATGACATCACAAAATTAATTTAATCATCAGATATGTTAGAACGGCAACCAAGAATACAAAAATATATACATATGTAATGTACTTTTCATAATGAGAAAACTTTACAGAGAATCATAAAAAAGGGACCAAAATGTATAAGATACCTCGTACATATAAGTATCTTATTAATTAGTAAGTGTAACAAAAATAAATAAAATAAAATAAGTGGAATATTATATAGGGACTTTTTGCGTTCATGAATATCAAATCTAAAAATATCATCATCAATTAGGTGTATCTATATGAATACATTATGTATCTCATTGTCAGCTATAGCAGCTATAGTGTGTTGTTTAGCTCTTCCTCTTGAAATGTATTTTTGAAAAAATAATTCTTAGAATCAAAAAAATTTAAAAAAAAACAAAATCCATTAAATTGTAACCTTGTGAATTTGTTCCTTTTTGACTGAACTTTATAATTTTAATTGAACGAAATTTTATCACATGAAATAAAAAAAAAATCACTTCAATATGAAATATCAAAATGATAAAAATATATATTTTCTTTTATTTCTTGTTGATGACCGTTGAAAAAAATATATATATATTTTTTTTTATTATTTTGATTAAAAGAACTCGTGTTCAATTCAAGTACACTGTGAATATTTTTTGATTTTAAAAATTTTATTTATTTCGCATTTCTTTCAATTCCGACACAATTATTATTTTTTTTTTGGCTTTTTTTAAAAAAAATGAAAATAATGAAATAGAACTTTTATTGTTAATTTTTTTTTTATTTTAGTCATTATTGTGATTTCTTTTTTTCTCTTCACTTTTTTTATAAACTCTTTTTTTTTGTCGATTTTAATTTTAAAATTTAGAATATTTTTTTTTTCATTTACGTCACTTCTTAACATATCAATGAATGACAAAGATAACCATTAGAAGCATAACATTAAAATTATTATTTATTATTTTAGGATTTTATTTTTTGTTATTTTTTTTTTAATTTTCTTTGGCACTCTGTTGTATATGTATAAAAATCAAATTAATTGAATATGTTTTTTCTATTTTCTTTCTTTTTTTTAAATAAAACAAAAACGCATCACAATATCGCGAAAAAGATTTTTTTTTCCTTTTTATTAATGAAATTTTCCGTTACAATTTCATTTAGATTTCACTTCAATTAAAAATTTTCTTTCAAAAATATTTTTTCTTTAATTTTTTTCTCTAAAATATTTTTCCTGAAAACCTACGACAACCACCTTTCCTTCAACACTTTCTCTTTTTTTATGTTTTTCAAAAATATTTCCAAATTTGGTAAAAAAAAATAAAATAACAAACGAACACAATTTAAGTACGAGTATGTATACGCAAAATTTTTCACACTATTTTTTCTCGTAACAGAGATGATGATTGAATTCTTGTTCCCTAATTTCTTTTTCTTCATATATTTTTTTCTAACTTCTTATTCTTAGCAATGCTTTCAGAATACTGCCGCCGTTTTCGATTGCTTTCATTCAAGTTTCCATATTTTCCTTAATGTTTTTCCTAAATGTATGCAAACTGATAAGTTCTTGCAAAAACACTATATATATAATTTGATTGCGAGGGTGGTGGGTCGTCATATATACTATATATGATTTAACATGTATGTATACATGTATGTATGTATCTTATCCATTGGGGTATTATAAAAAGCTCTCTTAGTTTAATTCTAAAATAATTTTTATTCATAAACAGTTCATTGTCAGTGGAGAGTTTTATTTATATTTTACGCATGACACAATTAATGCCAGGGGAAAAACAACAGGAGAAAGTTGTAACTGAACTTTTACAATTCATAACAAACTTTGATGATGCATTTCTTGTTTAATATGAAAAAGTCTTGAAAAAAAAATTTGTTTTTTGTTTTCAATCTTCTCAGAGTCCAATAAAATCAAATCAAACAAGGATTCATCCCGGTTAAATTGATTTTTTTTTTAAACATTTTTTATCATCATTAACTAGCAATGTCCTTTGAATTTGTCTAGGGAATTGAATTGCAACTGTAGACTTTTTTTCTGAAGGATGTAAACTTACTTGTGTACTATACGTTAAATTATTATATACTTCGTGTTTCTTTTAATAATTCGTTTTGAAGGATTAACGTATCTTATTCAATGTCTATTTTTAATTAATTGTATCTTAATAAGTTTGCATTCATTCAAATTTATAAAAAAAAAAAAAACTGAAGATCAACTGAAAGGAAACAGGAAATGAGATACATTTTCTTAGGTTAAAGGTCGAGTTGTCGAGAGATTTTATCTTGCTTCTATATAAAAACTATTTTTATTCATATTATTTTAAAAATATCTAATTCATCATAAAAACATCATTTTTTTTAAAATTTTAATTAAGTTTTTATCTTTTGTCCGTTTAATATTACTCAAAGAACTCATACTGAAAATTATTAAAATATTTTTAAATTCAACAAAAAAATACAAAGAAAATACTGGAATACATCCTTGCATATACATATATGTATCCTAATTTGTCTACAAAGTTTTCATTGTTCATAGTAAAAAATGAGTTTTGTGTATAACACTCAAAAGATAAAAAGAAGATATTTAATTAGAAATTTTATTATTTGAATACAAAAACTATTCAATAATTTAAATATACGTATTTTGAAATTTCCAGGAGTTTTATTGTACTTCATCTATATCTCTTCTTAGATACAGATTATGTCCTGGTGCTTTAAAAAAAAAATAACCAAATTAAAATTCTATAACTTTTTTGACTCCCACTTGTTGAATTTATCAATAGCCTATGTTTTATATCACAAATATTGTCATTTAATATAAAACACATCGAACAAAAAAAAAAGGTTTGAATTAATTTACTTATATAATATTTATATAATATCAAATTACATTGAAATATTCTAATTCACATTACATATCCTTAATTATAGAAATAATACCCAATATTTGAATGAACAAATATTTACTCAAAAAAAGAAAAAAATTCGGAGTAAAAAATAAATTTGAAAACAAAATTTAATCCTCTTTAATTAAAATTCATTAATTTAACACAAGTACTTTTTTTTGTAAACAAAATCCTTACGTCAACATACTATAATTATAATAAAACCAATTCATAGTAATACGTAGGTTTTAATTTCTATGAGGTTCAAGTTCAAGAGGTCCAAGTTGAAAATGTGTAGGTGATCGAAAATAATCAATATAGAAATTAAAGAGAATACTGATAACATTAGAAAGAAGAAAAAAAACTAAAGGAACAATAGAAATAAAAATAAATATCAAGTTCAAAAAAGGATATTTTTTTATGAATCAAAAATAAAAGTTTGATCTGATAGATTTTTTAATTGATTTAAATCTCTAAAAAGGTAATAGGAAAAATATACGAAGAATCAAGAATTTTCAAAAAATGTATAGTTTTTAACCTAAAATAATTAATTTTAAACCTTAAATTTTGTTATAGGAGGCTTTAAGGAGCTTTCTTGTGAATATTTTACGAAATTCCATAGAGACTAGTATAATTTTGTAAAAGTAAAGCAATAATGTCACATTAACAAAAACACGCGTTCGTTTTATTTCAAACTAAAAACAAAACTTCTTAAAACAACCCTCGCACAATTTAAATGTGTTTTATTTTACGTATTTCTAACCCTCCGTGTAATAGAAAAAAATTTCAAGAAGTATTAAAAGTTTTTTATATCATCAATGTTTACGTACAAGGATAAAAATAGTCTTGTACCTATATAAATTATGCCTATTTTGAATATTCTACAAAATAAATTATATTATTCACAATTCAAAACACAAAATCAATAAATGTATCACGGTATCACCAGAAGCATTTAAATATTTTTTTTTATTTATCTGTCGAGGATATACATACGTACTTATGTACGTCACGTCACATACACATATACTGTATATCAAAAATTAAATCAATTTGTTTTTTTTTAATGCATTGAACTCAATCTTTTTTTTTTTTCTTTTTTTTTTTGTGGTAGAAATACATGAAATCGGAAAATCTTAGCTAGAAGAATCTGTTATATTATGTAGTCTATTTTTTCGGCATAACGGAAAGAAGAAGAGAATATTAAGTACCCAGTATTGATAGCAGACTGATAACAGTTATAGTCTAGGTACGTATATATGTACTTCACATACCCTTAAGGACATCACCTTATCTGAACTCATGATAATTTCTTTCTAAAGTTTGAAAAATAAAAAAAAATTATTACCAGAAAATGTATTATGATGATTATGAATTCTAATAAGGAAGATTGTTTAATATTTTGTTTTTATAATTCAAGACACGTACTCATAAAAATACAAACTATACCAGTTACAGATTTCAACAAAATTCTGTCAGTGTCAATATTGAAAATATGAATGTACTTAATTCTTTTTTTTTTTTCATTTCATTTTTATTTTTTTACTCTTTTTTAAATTTTTTATCTTACATTTCTGTACAATTTCTTTTGAATTCTTTTGAAGAACAAAAAATCATTTTCATTGTTTTAATAATGTTCCAAGGGAACGTGTGCAAAAATGCGAAAAAAAAAAATTATACTTGGTCAGTGATGCAGCAAAAATTTGATTTTTGTTTACTTCTCGATTTTTTCTACAATTTTTTTTTTTTAAATTTTGTTCAACATGATAAACTATATTTCCTATATAATAATTAATCATCCATACAAGAAATGAAATGTATTTAAAACACTGCTTTTATTGTTATTCTGATCCTTCAAAAAAAAAAAACAATATTATTGTTCTCTTCTATTCGCTAGATACTTCACTTCATACTTTAAGTATTTTGTTTTTGCCATAGAAACATTTCCTAATTTTCTTATTTTTTTCACCCACTTACCGAAAAAGACTCCATTAGATGAAAGATTCGTATTACAAAATATCCCTCAATGTTTCTTTATGTAATAATTGAATGAGAAAGTTTTTTTTTTGGTTTTTTTAATCTTGTTTGTTGTCTTTTATTTAATGGTACTGTTTAAAAAAACAAAAACATCTTATAAAATCGTTCAGATAAAAATTTGATGTTTCACAAGCCACACAAGATAAGGGACAGTCCACGAAATCTATCCTAGTTTTTTAAAACCAACTTTTCAACTCTTTCATACCTCATGTCCATTTTAAAGACATGAGTCGTAAACGAATTATTCTGAGTCATTCAGAAATAAATAAATTCTTATTTATGTAAAGATCATTTTTTAATCCGTTCATCACCGAACACATTTTCCAGGCTCAGGGTGTATAATGTCTTTAATCTTATGAGACCATTTAAAAAATTTGTTAAAGAGCTCTCGAACTTTCAAATCACTGTATTGTCCTTAATTTAAAAATAACATGACAATTTTTGAATCTTATCACCAGCACAAATTTCATGGATTATGCCTTCACACACAAAAATCTCTTAATTTCTATGCATTGCTATTCTACTGAGAACTTTATTGAATCCTCAACATTAAGTGCTCGTAAATAATTTTATCAATTGAATTGTTTTTTCTTTTCCCTTGAAAATGTTTTTAAAATCTTGAATGTGTATCACAACACACATAGAATACGTAATATGTACAAATACGTACATACATCATTATTTTCTGAAACTTTATATTTTCTATAAATATGTACTTTCTTTTAACGAAGGAAATTATCTGCTAGAAAGACACAAAAAAAAGGAAACAAAAAGGAACATCGTTAAGAAAACTATTATCTTGTTTACAATGTTCAATACTAATAAACACAATAACAATATAAAAAAAAATTAGATTTCCTCAAGTTTTAAAATCATTATACAGTCTTTTTTTTTTGCTTTTTCTTGTGTGGACATAAGTGCTTTACATTGAATGTAAAAGAGAATTTCTGTTTTCCTCTTTTAATTTTGTAATTTCATTCAAGATTCAAGTTATCATTTATGTTCGATTTAATAAAAAAATAAAATAAAACAAAAAAATAAGATAGAACGACAAGAAAAGGAAAACTTTAAAATTAAATAAATTCAATGTGAATGTGTATTTTTTATAAGGAGACAATGCATTTAACGATTTTTAAAATTCACTAAAGTGCACAAGTTTCACCACAAACAATTCTCAGATAATAATAATAATAATAAAACGAATGTGTATGTGCTCCAGTTAAAGATAATTTCTTAGATAAATACATAAGTTTACATAGTACATATATGTATATAGGTATGCACATAATACTTTATCCTGATGAAAGGACTTAATGCAACATCAATGTAAATAAAATCCTTAGAAATGCAATCACAAACGAAGAAAATTTTAGTTAGAAAGATTAAGACCATAGTACAAGAAAAGCAGACTTGAAAATATATTTCATCATTGAAAATCCTTTTTTTTTTGTTTTCTTCACATTATCAAACAAGGATATTCCTGATGAGATAATTTTAAAAATATGAAGAAATTATTTTTGAATTTGTTGAAAATAATCCAAAATGAAATAATGAATTGTGAATAACTACATCAAAAATAATTCGAAAGAAAATATTGAAGGTATTTTTACAATATTTATTATCCTTTTGTTGTTTTGTAAATTGCAATGTTCAAGTGATTCAAGTCAGATAAAAATAATCTTTTAGCAGTAATATACAAACTTTTAAGCATTAACAGCAATAAAATAAATCTCAAAAAAAACTACTATAGTAGGACGAAATTTATGATTTTGTATGGATTTAGTTTTATGCAAAATTCGATGACTTCCTACGAAAAATGCAGATAATATTATTGTTCATTATTTTTTCCTTTTTTGTTTTTATTCTATAATTTCGATTATATCAACTATATTTATAGCCAGTTTCACAGTGGAAGCTTAAGCCAAAGCTTAGCTAAGCTTTGTAGATAGCTTAAGCCTCAGATAAAGACTACTAGATTTCAAGTTAAACTTAGTTGTGAAACTGAAAAAAGTGATTAAACTCAGTTTAAGACTTAAGTTTCGCTTGAGCTTTTACTGTGAAACTGGCTATTAAATTTTTTTAAGTCCTTTTAAAAATTATTTTATTTTTTCATGTAAGAAAGCTGCAATTCATGCACAAAAAACAATAAGACAAAAAGTAAAATTGAAATTGGAATAACAAAAATTGGATATGTGCCAAAACAAGGATGTTATATGTGTGGATTTTTTTGTATGCACATTTATTTTTTCGAAATTGTGATAAATTGTAAGCTGAAACAAAAACAACAACAAAATTAAAAAGGATAAAAATTAAGATATGTAGTTGTTTAGTTTACTGTTAACTGTTGAAGAATTCCCTTGTCGGTATATTATTATCCTTCGTTCGTAGTTATACCACCCTAACTACGAATTTTGGTGGTCTGGAATAATAAAATTTTGTTCTTCTTCAACAGTAACAAAATAATGTTTAAAAGTTTAAAAAGAAATTGAAACAAAGTGGGAGGCTCCAAAAAGTTCTATTTTTTTCTTATATTGCATTATCCTTAAAAACAATTCATTGTTTTTTATTTCAATTTAATTTTATTTTTCAAAATTTTTTGGTTTGTTTCTACGCATGTCTATAAGTTCTCCTTAATCCTTAATTCTTTTTGCATTTTTGCAGACAGAAATAATTTAAACTTTTTAATTAGATTTATTCAATGTTCTACGAGAAAACAAATCAGCATAATTGATTTAAATAAATTTTAAAATCATGAGTTTTTAAAATTGAAAAATAACTTATTCACGTGGATTAACTGTCAAACCTCATAAAACATTTTTCTTTAGAAAAACATAATAGATATCGGTTTAATTCTACAATACAAATACTACAATAGAATATCACATGCTCAAATTTCTCACAAAATCCGCGAAATCGAAAATTTGAATGACGACAAACCGGTCAATATGGGAAATCTCTGAAATAAACTCTTCGATTACTTGATTTTCCTTGTCCATCGAGATCTTGCCAGTTATCAACTGAATTGAAACAAAATTTTAATCACTGAACTTTTAAACACCGTTCACATATGGTACGGTACCAGGAGAGTCTGTAGCCAGCTTTATTCAGAAACTGTATAAAACAAGATTAAACACGTGTGTAAAATGCACATGAACCATGAAATATGTTTTTTTTTTAAATTATCTTAAAAAAAGTAAACACATCCAAACTTTAGAATGACTAAGTAAATCTTGTCTGCACTCCACCACAACTTTGTTTTTTGCAACAGTCAAAAAAATTTCAAATGACAGAATTTTAAAAAACAAAACTTTGAAAATTAATGATGAAAAGAAAAAGTAAAACTTTTACTTTAAAAATAAATATTTATCTGGAAAAATAAAACCTGCATCGAAATTTTATTTTACAGTTTAATTTGAAAACCATGACATTGATGAATGAATAATTTTATTAAAATACATTATTTGCATAAAAAAATATATATCTTCAACGTTTTTTTTTTAACACGTATATTTCCACTTCATTGTTCTGATAGCAATTTGAAAATGCAAAACAATAAAACAAAAAGTTGGTAAAATAAAACAAGGTCATAATAACAGTTCATCAAATCATTTTCTTTTCTTCTTTTTTTCAAATATGTAATAATTATTTTTAAATATTCAATTCAGCATTTAATTGCATAATAAAAATATATACTCATTAATACATACATAATTATGTATATGATAATTATAATGCAACACCTTTACATTGTGTTTACTATTTCTAAAAAACAAAAAATTAAAATAGAAATTACAATGGAAATATATGTACACACTTTTGTTTTCTAATAAAATTTGTATTTGTAGATAAGAAAAAAATATTTTCTTGGGTCTAGTTCGAATTTCTAAAACTTTTTCGAGAATGGTATATATGCGAGTAATGTGTGTTGTTTACATATATACTTTTTTTTTAAATTAAAAGTCAATGTACTTTTTTTATATTAGATTTTATTTTTTGTATTAAATTTTATTAGAAAAATAATAATTAAAAAGTTAATATTTTTGTGAAAATTGAAAATTAAGAGGGGTATTTTCCACAGGTATAATGAGAGAGTCTATTTTAAGAGAACCAATTTACGTATCATACATATTATTGTAATTGGTTTGTCATGTCTGACACTGAACTTAATATGCTGACTTGGACTAATGAAGATGCATTTTAATTGAACGAATTCTAGAATATGAAAGTATACATATATACATATGTAAAGTTCGAATTGTTAACGATATAATGTAGAAACCATAATTAGATAAATAAAACACATTATCTCAATTAAATACAAATTAATCTTTCCTTTATTCTAATTAAACTTAAAAAAACACGACTGTAATTCACGACTCCATTAACCAAGCTACTATCTAGTTTAGTTTTCCTTTCCACCTCGCTATTCAGCACATCAGCTATTCAGCACATCTACTTTTCACCTCCACCTTACAGTTCGGCCACCCTGACTACATCTTGTCCTCAAGATGATCACTTATGTCTTCGTCACTTTCACCCTCAATATCCATTTCGTCATCGAGTTCGTGTCGATATAGCTTCAACTTATCAGATGGGAACACTGATTTATACTTACGTTGAGACAGGTGTAGACCAGGCAAACTTTCTATTACATATCTGTCGTTTGGCAAAACCTGAGTGATAAGGTAAGGACCTTTGTAACGGCATTCCAGTTTTCGAGATTCACCTGTAGAGGTAGGCTCAAACTCAACAAGAACCATATCGCTCGCCTTGTATTGAATTGGAGTCCGATGAACCCGGTCATATCTTACCTTCTGCATACGTTGTACATCACGAATTCTCTTTTCCGCTTCATTACGCTTTTCTTCTAGTTTTTCTGGACTAATGATATCATCGGAATGTAAGGCTAACAAAAGCTCATTTTTAAGTGTGTCACGGGCTTGAAGTTAAACATCAACTCGTACGGTGTCATCTTTGTGGTTGAATTTTTGGATGAGTTGAGTCCCCATTGTAAGCTTCTCAAATGTGTTGCCCAATCAAGTCCTTTAGAATCTTCATGCATACATTTCAGTGATGTGAGGATAGTTCTATTGAGCCTCTCAACTTGTCCGTTAGCTCTGGGTGTTCTAGTAGCAACTTTCACATGTTGAACATTGTTGACATCACAGAATTCTTTAAACTGTTTCGAGGTAAAAGCAGTTCCTCGATCTGTAATAATCCTTATTGGACAACCAAAGTAGTTGAACGCTTCTTGTAAGACCTCTATTGTGTTATTAGTACTTGTTGTTTTAACCGCACGTAGAATACAAAATTTTGTAAAATTATCGATAAGTGCTAACACATGTGCAGTCCCTCCATGACCTTTCGTAAATGGCCCAAGATGGTCCACGTTGATAGTGTGGAAAGGTACAGCTACACGTTCAATTGGATGTAGTTCACCTTCTTTTTGACCACCCTTCCGTTTGTTATATGCACATTTAACACACGAATCTATATACTTTCCAGTATATCGCCTCCTTTCAGGAAACCAGAAATTTTCTTTTAGTCTGTTCAGTGTTTTTTCCATACCCAGATGACCAACATCATCGTGAAATGCCTTTAGTACCCGCCAACGTATATTCTTTGGTACTAAAAACTTTGTTTCATTATTTATTTTCTTAAATAATCGGCCGTTCTGTACCACATATTCATTCCTTTTCTTTTCGTATTCCAAATGATTCGTGTCATTTAAAATATTTACTAAATTTTTCATACTGTCATCTTGCATTTGGATGGAAGCTAATCAATCGTCGAAATTAATATCAACTTTCATGACGTCTATATTCGCCTCTTCGATTTCGTGAGAAGATTCAACCGGTCGTCGACTTAAAGTGTCGACATGTTGTGCACTTTTACCAGACTGATGAATGACTTTGAAACTAAACTCTTGCAACCTTAACCACCATCTAGCAACTCGTGGGACAATTTTGGCTTTGTTGCTTGTTGATACGATAGCTTCACAATCTGTGACAATTTCAAAATCTTTACCAAGTAAATAAATGCGAAATCTTTCAAGTGTTTCAACGATTGCTAAAATTTCTAACTCGTATGAATGGTACGTAGATTCTGTTTCAGTGGTACGTCTACTATAATAAATAACCGGATGCCATGATTCGTTTGCATCTTTCTGTAATAGTATACCAGCCAATCCTATAGAACTCGCGTCAGTATGAACACGATGTTCAGCATTTGGGTTGTATAATGCCAATACTGGTTCGTCACACAAAATCTTTTTTAATCTTTGAAATGATGTTTCTTGATTAATTCCCCATTCAAATTGTACATCTTTCTTGGTTAAATCAGTCAACGGTTTGGCGATGAGAGCATAGTTATGAACAAATTTACGAAAGTATCCCGCCAAGCCCAAGAACTGTCGTATCTCATGTTCATTTGTTGGTGTTGCAAATTCGGTAATAGCTTTCGTTTTAATTTCCCTGGACGAATTTCACGAGGATGTATTTGATGTCCAAGAAAGTCCATTTCTTTCTTCAAGAAAGAACATTTACTCAGTTTTAAGGTAAGTCCATAGTCTCTTAGAACTTCTAAAACTCTCCTAAGTTTCACTATACCTTCCTTTACAGTCTTACTAGGTATCAAGATATCATCTAAATAATTTACTGCTACCCTATCTGATCCAATTTTTGACAACACGATGTTCATCACATTTTGAAACACGGCTGGTGCATTCACCAAACCAAATGGCATCTTATTAAATTCGAAACAACCAGTTGATGTCCAAAAAGCCGTATACTTCTTGCTGCTTTCGTCAACTCGTATCTGGTGATAACCTGAAGCAAGATCTAATTTTGTGAAATAATTACATTCAGAAAGCGATGACAACACTTCTTCTACCACTGGCATAGGAAACTTTTGCTTTATGGTTGATTTATTTATCTGTCGAAAATCAATGCAGAATCTCTCACTACCATCTTTTTTCTTTGTTAATACAATTGGTGAATTGTAGCTTGATGATGATGGACGTATGATACCCTGCTGTAGATATTCAGTTACAATTTGATCAACTATTTTCCTTTTTGCAAAAGGGATTCGATATGGTTGAACGCAAATAGGATCATCCGTTTTTAATTCGATTTTCATTTCACCCACTTTCGCTTCTCCCAATTCGCTTGTAACTTTTGCAAAACACTCCCTGAATTCTGTTACTATATCAACTAATTCATCACTTTCATTTTGTTCGATCATGCCTACATCTAGGTCTTTAATTTCGATTGGTTCAAATATTTTCGACTTTGACGTTACATTTTCAACAAACAAATCTTCACTTTCATAAATTTCCAACTTTCCAGCTGTCTTGACAATTTTAACTTGTGGTTGATCTAACAAAGATCGTCCAATCATTAAAGGTTGTGTTTGTACATGATTTGGAACTATTAAAACTTCAACCCACGATTTCAATTTATCTACTTTAATTTCAGCATATGTTCGACCTAGTGTTTCACAATTTCCTCCACCAAAACCCTTAAGCGGTATTGAATATGTTTCATAACTGATGTTTTTATCTTCTGCTTCTTTCTTTTTTAAAGTGACACAATCGCTACCCAAATCAATAAAAGATACAAACGGTTTATCATTAATATACGCGTCTTTAATATACATTGACTTTGCTGTTGTTATCATGTACATTTCTCGTGTGTTCACGTTCTCTTTTGTTTGCTGATGATTATTTGATTGTCTGCAATCACGTTTAACATGACCAACCCCATTACACCGATAACATCGTTTCTGCTGTTGTCTTGGCTGTTCTGTTTGTGTCTTGACACCCACCTTATCTATCCAGCGTATTTGTTCAATTATTTCATTTACAGTTCTAGCTGTTGATCCCATTAACATTTTTGCCATTTCAGCACTTTTTAATCCATTCAAAATATATTTAACAACAGCATCTTCATCTACCTCACCTTTTTCTGCTATTGCTTTCATGACATAAATATACTCCAAATAGTGCTCACCGAATCTTTGTTTACGTTCTTTCAATTCTTGGTGAATATCAGCTGAATTATATATTGTTGGAAAAGCCTTCTTGATTTCAGCAGTAAATTGGTTGAAAGATGTAGCAACATCAACACTGTTATTATACCATAATTTTGCAGCACCTTCCAATTTCATACATGCCGCTAATAATAGAATGTGTTCATTCCACCCATGTGCTTTTGCAAGCAGTTGTATTTTGTTGACCCATTTTTCTGCACTCATACTAAATGTATTGTTTGGATTAAACGTTGGAATCATACCACTTACCTCCGTTACACTGAATCTTGGTACATTAATTTCGTTCTTCTGCATTTGTAATAATAATTTCTCACGTTCTAGCAGTTGCATTTCACGTTTCATTAATTCCATTTCCGTTTTGAGAAATTCAACATCTTTCAAATCTTTCTTCATTTCATCATCAGCTGTCACATTCCTATTCCCACCTGTTTCATTCTTCTTTTCACCATCAGCTGTCACATTCCTATTCCCACCTGTTTCATTCTTCTTTTCACCAGCTGTGGTTAATACTGATTGAGTCTCGAATCTCGAATGGTCGATAGCATCATTTTCGATTACTTCCCTAATTACATTCGCGTCGCCATTTTTATGAATTTCATCTGCCTCTTCCAATCTGTTTATCAGCTTCGCCTTATTCCCGGATGCTTTTAATCCCAATTCACCCAACCGGTTGCGCAACTCTTTAACAGACATTCTTTTATAACCTGCCATTATAATAATTTAACCAATTCTCCAATAAGACCCTTATTTTGTACACAAATTTATAGCCGTCGTGCATACAATAACCTAGTCACGTTAAAGCTTCGCACATAGACACAAAATCACTGTTTAAAACAAATATTCGAGTTCTTATCCCACTTCTGACTTGTAAAGTTCGAATTGTTAACGATATAATGTAGAAACCATAATTAGATAAATAAAACACATTATCTCAATTAAATACAAATTAATCTTTCCTTTATTCTAATTAAACTTAAAAAAACACGACTGTAATTCACGACTCCATTAACCAAGCTACTATCTAGTTTAGTTTTCCTTTCCACCTCGCTATTCAGCACATCAGCTATTCAGCACATCTACTTTTCACCTCCACCTTACACATACATATACATATGTATGTTTATGTATGTATGTAGCTACGAGAATATCACAAAATCATTCTGAAAATTAAATATTTAAAAAAAAAATATAAAAAAATCAATCAATTAGCCTTAAGCTGATTTTTTCTTTCAGCATTATTTTTTTTGTTTTTTTCTTCTTCTTCTTCTTCTTTTAATTAAAACATGAAAAATTTTAAGATAGTTGAATTGAATAATAATTTTTTTTTATAAAATTTACTTTTTTGTAATGAAAAACATTTTTAGTATTTTTGAAAAATAAAATTTTTCTCCGTGACCGTGTAAGTTTAATTTTTCATATTTTACTTGTGATTTTATTATTTAAAACTCCGTAAAGCTTTGAAAAAAGAATTTTTGACGGTTCACTTTTTGTTGGTTTTGTATATTTTGTTGCAAAAATTTATCACGAAAAAAAATTTATTTAATATACATAGGTCATTGATATTATCAAATATACAGGGTGTTTCACACATCGTGTGCCAAACTGAGCAGGGTGGTAGGTAGATCTCGACGAGTAACGAAAAAAATCGTATGAGAGAGGGGGGGGGGGTGTGTCTATTCTCAATTATCTTGTTTATGCTAAGCGTTACTTCGCATTAACTCACTCCGTCTTGACTTAATACGGATGCATAAACAAAATTTCAAAACGCATTAAAGCTCTACGTCGTTTTGAGTTAATACACTATTAAATCCGCATTTAAAATTTCATTTCGTTTTTAAAATGTGCATAAACACTTACTTCGTTTTAAGTGAATTGTCATATTTGACATTTCAAAATAGTGTTGGTAAGCCACAAAACATCGATATGAGGTTTTAGAGTAGTGTTAGTAACGTTACATTAAATTTTCAAATAACATTTAATGTGCGGTTATTAATAATTGTATAAACAAGTAAGCAAGTGTTATTTAGAGGCATAAAAAGATAAAATTTAAAAAAAAAAAACATTTTTTTCTGTGTTTGAAAAAAAAAAGATATTTTCAAGAAGAGAGAAGTTACTGGCATTCGAAATAAACCACAAAAATCTATGGTGATAACACTGTATGAACAACAACACCAGAACAACCAGGTGACATTACTCAAAACGTTTTGAGTAAGAACGAAATGTTGTACTATGCATAAACACCAATCAAAGTGTATTATCTCAAAACGATATTTAAAACGTTTTAGCGTTAAAACGTTTTAACTGTTGTGCATAAACAAGATAAATGATTACCGAGATGTTCAAAGTCAAAAACAATTTTTTTCGAAAAGGAACCAGATCTACTTTTCGCAACATATTTCAGCGTCCGCTCAATGTAGAGAGGTGAATGAAAGTTATTTCCATAGAGAACCTTCAGACCTTTTGAAAATTAGGTTAAATTAGAGTTAATTTAAGCTTTTTTTGAGAAAGACAGGGTTAAACACAAACATTTTTTGTTTGTCTCGATAAGACCTATCACTGGTATCAATGCAAAGTAAACGAAACGGGACACCCTGTATTTGTAATAATAATAATAATAATAAGAATGACCAGCTGCCCGAATATTTGATTGGAAATAAAAGTTAAGCTGAAATTTTTAGTTGTTTATTATGGAATTTTTCTGGAATTTATATTGACTTTTTGTTTTGCAAATATTTTGTTATAAAAATAAAGAATCATTTTTTATATTTTCTTTCATACTTTTATAGTAAATATTTTGTTTTGTTTAGGAAACTTATCTTAGGCTTATCTTAGTTTAAAGATTAATTTCCTAGTTTTCACTTTTGAATATTAGAAAAATATTTTCTAATGTTCGACTATTTTTAAAGAATAAATAAATGTAAGTGTATTTTGTATCTTGGAAAAGAATTAACAAGAAAAAAATATATATATTTCTATCTATTGCCTTTTTTTTTTAAAGAAAACTTAAAATTAAGGATTTCCACACACTGACTTGTTGAAATTAAAAAACACACGAACAAAATACAATTGCCTTTAGCAATATTGAAAATTTTATTATCCTACTTAAAAGTTGGACAAATTTTAAACTTTGTCTGCTGTTTTATAATATTTATGGTTTAAATTTTCTTTATAAATCTTTAATTCGAAATCGTTGTTAAAATTTTAATTTAATTCAAATTAATCCAAAATTTTATCTTTAATGGGGACAAAATCTCTTATTTGTTAAATTTTGTTTATGTTCAAGACGTTCAAACTTTACTCTTCACATACACAAACTGTCTGGATGCCAGCTACATCATGTAAGATAAGTTTTTCCAAGAAACACCGATAAATATTATCTATTTAAATTTTTAGATAATTTTTCCATTAGTCTTCTAGTTTTTTATTTTGTGTTTTCTTTTTAGTTCGTGTTATAATAAAATTTTAACACAGAAAACGATGTTATGTAAATCAAATTCTTGATATTATTTTCTTTTCTTTATGAATGTACAATAATTTCACAAAATGAGAAAAATTATTTTGAAAAAAAACAAAAAAATTATAAAATTCGAGTTTAGGACACAGGCTGTTAATGCTATAAAATGAATTTCATTTTCATTATTTCAATTGAACGTTAAAAGATTCATTAAAGCTAACAATAATTTTCGTATTAGGACGAAGGATGTCTTTTTTATAATTTCAATTTTTCATTGTATTTTTACTTCAATAAAAAGGAAGTAGAATAACCTTATTTTATCAAATAAATACAACAAGCTTGTTGTCCTTTCTTGTTATGTGATTTACCTTTTTATGTACAACGAAAAATTTCCTTTTTTTTTTTTAAGAACAATTTAAATATGTATTTCTTGTTTTCAAATAAGAAGTTTATACATCTCTACTATGGCTTTTTTTCAGTTTCCTTTCTGTTAAAAAAGGAAGAAGAAGAAAATGACAAAGTGTAGTTAATGCGGGTAATTGTGTGGAGAAGTTATGCCCTTGAGGAAAAACTCTAATAATGAAGCACTATTCAAAAACTCAATGTGAATTAAGTGGAGAGATATTTACAAACGAAATGAAAAGAAAAAGGTAAAAAAAAAAGCACAATACATATATCATTTTTATATACAAAAAAGGATCTTTAACGATAGAAAAAAAATCATCCAGTAACTTTTTTTTTTTAATGAGAGTTTGTTATATTTTCCCACATTTTTGTGTTGTTGAGTTAATGTGTTTATTATACAGGTTTTAACATTTTCATAAATGTAATAAATATTTTGTAAATATTTTTATTTTCATAAAAGAGGGAAGATGACTTAATGACCTTAATAAGGATTTTTTAAAATTGTTTGTGTAGGTACGAGTAATGTGTTTCAGTACTTGAAAATGGTTTGATTGAAAGAAGTATCCTTTAAAAACGTTACTTTCATTTTAATGTTAAGAAGATTATACGAGTAGTATTCTATTAGTATTATTATTGAGAATGTCCATGTCCTTTCATATTTTAACTTTGTTTTTAATTTTAAACCTATTGAAAATAATTCAATTTGAAGAAATCACAAAATTTGTTTATTTTAATTTAAATAATTTGAAAAGTACAGGCTAGCGGTTACACATGTATATGTATATACTTTTAAAAGACGCTTTTATTAAAATTATTTTGTTTATAAACTTTTCTTTCATAATATGCATTTCATATAAACTTCTACTATTAAATTAAGCTTTTATTTAATTGGAAAATTTTAAAAGATTTTAACATTTTATAAATATATTTCTCTCTCTCTCTCTCGAATAAATTTTTCTACTGTATTTTATGCACTTAAAAATAATTTTTCAAGCAACATATTAATATTTGTGGAAGAATCTTTCTAAAAGTTTCAATTTTTCAATATTTAAGTATTTTAAAGAAATATAACCTCAAAGCATAATTGAAAAAGACACAGTAAAAAAGAGAAACATTAAAAAAGAATTTATTAAATATTTTCAGATTTACAAATTTAAAACGGTTGAAAAAAATTATGACGTTGAATTCAGAAACTACAGGATGGCTAGTATAAGGTTGTTTTAAGTACAGTTCAATTCAACTTTGTAGCTTTAAAACAAGTACTTAAAATACAAACACTACGTATGAATCCATCTATAGAGTATAGGTATAGAGACTGTTATTATTGATTTATAATGTGCACTTCTATAAAATAAAAATTATACCAAACAGTTGGATACCAACAATAAAAAAACAAAAATATTTTATTTGTTTGTCTTTTAAATAATGTAACAACTAACAAGATACATTTTGTTATAAAATGTAAAACTTTTTAATGATATTTTAAAAATTCGATGAAATTAAAATAAAATACAAAAACAAGAACAACAACAACTAAAAACTAATACACAATAGTGAAATAATTACAAATAACTGATAAAATTTAATATAATATTTTCATTTTTAAGTAATTTTCATGTATGTACGAGTATTTATTTTTTTTTACATTGAGAAAATTTGAAAATTTACATTATATTTTATGAATTTAACTACTTTAGAAAAAAGTATTAATTGTAAAATTTCAATGTCCCTTTTTAGTTTTATTTTTTAGTTTCCATTTTTTTTTTCTGCTGTAAATTAAATTAATTAATTTTCATAGTTATTTTTTATCGAAGCTAGAAACTAACTTTATTGAAGTAAAAAAAACAAATATCAAGTAAAATAAAAATTCAAACAGTTACATTATAGAGATTTTATGATTAAAAATTAAAAATTTGTGAAAAAACTTTGAACACTAATGAGATTTTTAACTTGTCAAAAGATTTTTCTTTTTTCATTGTTTTTTTTTTGTTATTTTTTTTTAATTACTCTTTTTCTTTTCCTTTTTGAAATTTCATTTGGTTTAAGATTGTTTTTAGTTATTTTTTGTCATTTATTTGTAGAACAAAAAAAAAAAAGGTTACGAAGATTTATTTGACATTTTTTATGTTACAAGGGATACACACGAATATATTTATACTCGTATATAAACATTCTTTGAATATTTTCTTTTTCAATTTTAATGTCAAAATTTCGATTTTCATGATCCTGTAACTTGTAAGTGACAAATAAAAAGTTTTAATTGTACGCAGTAGAACCATTTGCGGTTTTTGTTTTGTTTTGTTTTTGTTATTTGGTTAGCAATAATTCACTTTTGAAAATAAAAGAAACTTTGTTCAGCGTGTGTTGTTACTAACACACTGTGATGAAAAAAAAAAGAAAAAAGACATTGTGAAAAAAAAAGGAATGGTAATGCGGATATAGCTGTTGGATTATAGGATTTATTTCCAGTTCCATGACACATTGATTGTGAAAATTAATGAAGAAAATGTTAACCTTGGAAAATGTAAAAGATTTTAAAGAGAATTCTCACCTTACATTGAATTTTATTGTGAAATTTAAAATAAGTTTAATTCTTTAAAAAATATAATTTGATTTAATACGAAATATCGATTAATGCCTTCATACTTTTAATATTAGTTAATTTAAAATTAATTTCTGAGAAAATTTGTAAAACTAAAAAGAATATTGTTCAGCTCTCATGGTACATCAACATTTTTGTACAATTTCGTTATTTGTTCAGCGGCATAATTAAATTCAAAATAACTGAATTTTCGATTATTTTTCATTAAAAAAATATTAATTATCAGAAAACGTGATGAAAGGGGACTGAATTTCGTAGAAATCAAAAACCACTTCAGGATATTGTGCTTAAAAAAATCAAATACTTTGATTTACAAATATTTCACACTCTCATGGTTGAATTATAATTGATTTCCATTAATACTTTGTACGGTTGTGGAGTCATTGGTGATAATAATGATGATGATACTGTGATTTGCTACTTCAAATTTATTTATTTTTAATTTAAAATTAATACGAAAATTTTAATTGAAATTTTTATTTTCCAATATTTACAAAACTGTAGGTGTTGAAGCTTTAATAAATCAAAATTCACAATAAATTGAAAAAGTGAATGTAATTTCCATACAATTTTTTTAAAATCAAAATTTTTTTAAAAATATCTTTCTTCACAACATCACGTTTTCATTTCTTATTCAAATTTTCTAATTTTGTGTTTTTGATAGAATCAAAAAATTCAAATCCTCAAGCATGATACCATAAAATGTAAAATACATGTATATTTTTTTAAAAAGTAAATTTCATGTATATAAATTGAGTTTTTCTTTTATTAAAAAGTAAAAGTGTTTCCTTAACAGAAATTCGTTGTATTATACACACCATGAATTACCAATTATACCTTAAAGCTAGAAACATGTGTATCATTATAATAAATTGCATGAGAATGAAGTTTCGCATTAATTTATCAAGCTCTTCTATTTCAAATTTACCACAGCTATGAAGAGTTCTTATATCAGATATGCTTAAATAAATATATTATGTAATATAAAATTTTATGTAAGAGGTAAAAAGCACCATAATGTGAAAAACATCAGTGTTGATGGTATTTGTGTGTCTACGCGAGTGTGTATGTGTTTTCATAAAATTTTTTTGTGAAATGTTAAATGTATTATGGTAAAATGTTAAATGAGACACATTGCTGAGGATTTATGTATATCATAAGATAATTTCAAGATATGCAATAAGTAAAAAAAAAAATAATGTTATTAGAATTTAGTTTATTCGCTTCGCTGCATAATAATTTTACATAAATTGTTAGTTTTTGTGAAGTGGTGGCATTTTAAAGATTATGAATGTTATAATAAAGGATTTTCTTTTGTAAATTTTAAGTTTGGAATGTGTTGATTCTAATTTTGTACATAATAAATTAAACTTAAAGCATTTTTATACCTAATTTGAAAAAAATAAATGAAGATTTTTTTCTTTTAAAATAAAAATACAGGTAACACGTGGAATATTTGAAATTTTTTTGTTGATTCCATAGATTACGCCTAAATAACAAAAAATATATACAAAATAAAAATTCTATGAGATATTTTATTAACTTTTGCCTTCGGAAATTCTTTCTTATTTTATTATTCCTTTATAAATATTTTACAGGATAAAGAAAAAAAATTTTTAACTCATTTGTACTAAGTGCGTTATGTAAAATTATTAAAATTATTTTTCAGTACTCACTTTAATATGTAATTTATGTATAACATAATAATAGCTATTAATTTCTTTTTTAAGAAATTTTCTTATTAGGAAGGTTGTGTCATAATATAATTATTTAAAACTGATTCAACTCTTTTATTCTTTTTAATGAAAGGTTTTCTAAAATTAATATTCTTGACTAATTTTATTTAATCAATTTGAATAATTTATCATTACTTGAAAATTACAGTTTGAGTTAAGTACACATACACACACATGTATGTTATGAAGTAGTGTACGTGTATCAAAGTCAATGTCATATTAAATACTACTCCTACAAAATTACTTTCAGAAAAGGTTAACCGAGATAATTTCTAAAAAACAAAACAACATTAAATTACCTTTAATGTGTCATATTTGTTTAATTTAAATACCTACCAACTTTGAAGTTTCTTTTTAAAAGCCTTTTTGAAGAAGACAAATTTAAATTAGATTAAATTTAATTCAAATAAACACTTTTTCGGTTTTAATTAATGTTTATATGTATGATGTATAATAAATGATAAATCATGTCTTTTGTAATGAGAACCCTGATGGGAAAATGTGAAATTTCAGACTTAAAAAATTCAATTTAATTTAATTTTGTTTTTTTGATGTGGGGAATTAAATTATGTCATTATGGGTTCGGTTTTACGTAATTTTGTAATCAAATTTTAGATTTTCATGCTGTCAAAAAAAAGTCCATGTTTTTCAGAGGGGAAAAAATTTAAATAGAACTTAACAAAATATTTATGTGAAATTTTGTTGAAAATATTCAAGTATTCGAATTATCATAAAAATAGCTTTAACACACACACACACACATACACACACACACACACGCACACACAAAGACTCTACAAAAGGAATTAGTGTCATACACTACAAAAGTCAAGTGGGTTCAAGTAATTCATCATATTCTCTTTTGTCTTGTATTTTTTTATTTTATTGAACCATCAAATTTATATGGAAGAAAAAAGATGCTTTTGACAAGCTGTCATTTTCAAGGATTCTAATATTACACAAAAATTCATAATTCTAATTTTCATTCTATTATTTCTCTCAATTGAAAATAAGTGAAATACTTTTTACAATGAATAAAGAAGGAATTACTCAGTCTCGAGACATCCTAATAAAAAATGGTCTTTTGAGTTCTGTTTATTGAAGTATTTTCTTGTGCAAGAGAAGAAGGAAAGAATTTGTCTTGATATTATAAATTTCAAATATACTTATAACAAAAGTCTTTCAAAATAAAATATTCATTTTTTTATTTATTTAGCATAATTCATACAACATATTTCGATCAACAAAGGATAATGACTAATCTTAATTTATGTCAAATTGTATAATATTTTCCCCTTATCAAAATGAAATTTTTCTAAATATGCTAAAATTTAGTCATTTTCACAATTTTCTCCCCCATTTTTTATGGTCTGAATATTTATTTTTTATCAGTTACAAAGGCATAAGTCTAATTGATCTAAAGATATAAAGTACTGAATAAATATACTGTTTCCATTAAATTAATAAAAAAATATACGTGTATTATATTCTTTTGTTTTTTGGAATCCCAAAAAATCTTTTTTTTTAATTTTTACTGAAACAATGGCAAACAAATTAATTACTCGTATTTTTAAGGAAATCGTTCTGATTGGAAAAATCACCTGTATTGATTTTCAAGATTTTTAAAAGACAATAGAAAACAAAACAAGTTTGTTAACTTTTATTTAACTTTTTCATAAATTCACGTTCATTTTATAATAGAAACCTAAAATAATTAATGTAATTAATTTTTTATTTAAGGATGTTCACGTAAAGGATATATTGAAAAGAAAAATTTATCTATTGATAATTCTTCATTGAGAAATGTTTACTTTTTTTATTGATTGTATACAATTAAGTAATTATTTATTGATTGACGAAGCATTTTTAAATGGTTTACTGTTATCAAGACAAAAAATAAGATAAATGGTATCCAAGGAGAAAAACTGTATAATACAAAACATTTTTTTTTTTTAATGATGGCTATTTTACACGTTTTTATTCATTCATTTATTTAAATTGATTTTTTAATGTTCAATTTACATTTTTATTAGACCGTAAGGAATTCAAAAAGGATTTATTAAAAAAAAATCAATTTCAATTTTTCAAGAAATTTATGTTTTCGTTTGACATTTTATTTATTTTTTTACACTCAATGAATTTTTTTAAAGTGCAGAATTTTGTTTTAAAAAAAATTTTTGTCTGTATTCAGTCAGTGAACTATTAATAATTATTTTGTCCTAAATCCTTTCCTTTTTACTCTAATATTAACGAAAATTGTCTTACGTAAGTTCGAATATTAAATGAAATGGAAAATTATTTCTTTATAATTTTTTTATCAATGAAAGAAAAAAAAATATTTAAATTAAAAATATAATTTTCAGATCATTTGTTGAAGGAATTAAAATCAAACAAATATTTTATTATGGTATTTAATGATAAGAAAAACAAAAATGTCCTTTTTCAAGAAAATTATAAATTCAAGGTATTAAAGAAATAAATAGAACACAAGGTTCTTTCATATTTATAAAGACGCTTGGAAAATAAATTTTTTTTTAATTTGTTTTCTTTCAACATTTTATGAAATGAATCTGAAAACTTTCTGATGTGAATTGAATTTTTCAAGAGAAAGAAATAACTTTGTTCAAAAATAATTCCAATTTAATTTGGAAAGGCATATTGTAGCTTTTTTTTGAAAAAAAAAATAATTGATTAAAGTAAATTCTTTTCTTAGAAAGATAATAGATTTTTGACAATCTTAAAAAGGATATTAAATACTTTTAAAATCATTGACCTTTGACATTTTAAATATCTATAACATTAAATATTTATTTAGAAGGATCATTTATTGATTATACTATGTATTGATTTCTTATTTTATATATTAAATTTCTATTATAATGTAAATTAAAATGTTTATTATGATATGCAAAATCGTCAACATGACTGCATTGACTGCATAGAAATGAAAAATAATGAAATTTTCCATGAGAATAACCACGACATGTATGTACATATGTATGTTCTATGTATATGCAATATATAATAATGTTTGCTTTAATACAGTTTCAGAGAATAAGTAAGATATGTATAAAGCTGCACATATTATAATCTGAAAATTGGTCAGTTTAATACACGACATTTAATTTGGATTTTAAAATGACTTTGCTAAAATGTAGTAACTTTTATCATTTATCATTTAATGAATTTGTGCAAAAGATTGTGAAATTGTTGACTAAAAGAGTTTATGATCATGTGTATGTGATTACAATGTCTAATGTAATAAGTACCTATACTACATATACTAAGATAATTTATTTTAATTGAAAATAACGGAAACATATGTGAATACATGTCATTTAAATTTAATAAACTTCAAGCACATTTCAAGACTATAATAGTTTTATGTATGAAGTATTAAAAAAGATACAATGGCTCCAGGCGTACATACACAATATGTTATATATAAAAAAGTTTTAAAAGACAATTATTTGGTTGAATTACTGGTATATTATATATTTTCAAAATTATGGCTTCTATGTATGAGTGTTTTTGATTTTAATATAAATAAAAAACAAGTGAAATTTGATTTTATTGATTTTTTTTTTAAAGTTTTTAAATTCAGTAGCATTAAATATCTACTGTCTTTTCTACTGTTTGCAATTAACAAAAGTCAGTGAACTTGTTTCTTTAAATGTGTTTGTTGATTTGAAATTTCATTTAATTAATCCTGTTTACTTTTAATAGGATCTTAAATCAAAGTAAATAGTTTTTCTTGACTTTTGCTTTAAATATGTAATTTCTTAATTAAAAAGATTCTTTTTTTATTTCTTCTCTTCTTTCTTTTTTAATTTATATTGCAAAAACAGGAATAAAATAACAGTGTTTGTTTTTTCAATGGATTTTTTCCGTTTGTTTTTTTGTTTTTTTTTTTTTCAACGCAATCACTACAAGCATATACATTACATAGGGATTGTTAAAATAACTAAATTCAGTTTAACTGGATTGTGTCTCAAGAGTAAAATAAAACATTCATGAAAATTTACAATAATATACTTTTTACATAAAATGCTTTTGATCCTTTCTGAATATATAATTTTGTTTATTGAGATTGGAAATAATATTGTGGTAAGGTTATGAACGATTTTATATGTACAAAGATGTACTACATGTTCGTATATGGAACCTTTTTTTTGTTCATAAAAGAATTTATATCTTAACATTTTTTTTAAGGATTTTATTTGTATAATATAATTTTTGTACATACATAAATTCGGTTCAAAAGAGATTTATAATATTTAAGATAGGATAAAAAAAACACACACACAAAATGTAAACTAAAAATCTGTGGAAATTCTTTCGTAAAGATAAATAGTAAGAATGCTATTTATAATTGTCATGGAACTGAATATTTCAGGAACGTATTTGTGGTATTAAATTTTTTTAAAAAAGGGTAAACATTTTTACTTTGAGAAACTTTTTTATTTATTTTCCTAAAATTTTAAGCAAAAAAATAAATTTTCTCAACATTATTAAAGGATTCAAAGTTCAATGAAACCACAAATTGATTCATATAAAATAGACTTGTTGAAAATTATCAAGTTAATAGAAAATAAACATGCTGAAAAATTTATATACACCTTTCCATAAATTATAATAAATTACAAGGTACATACATACTTTAATTGAAAATAAAAATAAAAAACAAAAACTTTTCTATTTCCACCTCAACATGTGTAAAAAGGTTTGAAAATAAGTGAACTGACCACCAACAGAAAGTAATTGGAACTCATTACCAGTAGTTGAGCAGAACGATGGAATACAAAGAATATATTTAAATAAACAATAGATAATAAATATGTATATTACTTGTTAGAGATAGTAATTGGTATGCAATAGATTTTCAAATTAGCTTCTAGAAAAATGTTTTGGAGAGAATAAGGAGTCATTGATAAAAACCAGTTAATTAAATGAGAAAGATACTATAAAACCATAAAGTAAAATTGTCGAATTCCCAGAGAAGTTAATTAATGAAATGAGGAGTTGCCCATGAGTTAATGATAAGCGACAGATACAAAAATTGCCTGAAGAGATTTAAGAAGAATTCATTTGAATCAAAATGGTTTGAGGATTACATTGCTTGGGGCATGAAATATATTCTAATCGATCGAGCATTAAATAAAAGACAAGGTACAAAATTTGAGCATGAGAAAAAGCTGAAAGATTGCTTAAAAAACGAGCGTTAATATTACACGTGCCGCTCACAAGCAACGACACATTTTGCAATCGTGTCATTCTGGAAGGAGCAGTAAATGAAAATGTGTATTTCAATATTTCAAACTTATTTTGTACATTTTGCACAAGTTTGTTTTTTCTTTTCTTTTTTTATCGAAATACACTTTCATTGTTGTCACACAATCACACCTCCCAATCTCCCATTGAACGTAATTACAATTAATTATAAATTATAACTCTGGAAAATTCTACCACATTCACATAAAAGTTTTCAATATCAAAATAAGAAGTTTTTGTTTCCAAGATGAATTCTGTATTTCATTATTTTCATCACTATAAGATTGTTTGAGTAAAACTTTTTCTTCAAATATTTTGTATGTTCTTTTTGTTGATGAATAGGATTTCTTCATACGTGAATTTAAGAGAAAAGAAAAAGATTTGTGCTAAATTTTTCTTTATACGTGAATTAAATAGAAAAGAAAAAGAAAAAGATTATGCTAAATTTCAAGTATGAAGAATGTAGAAAATAAAATAAAAATTTACTGCACTCAATTGAAAATTTCAAAGGATTTAATTACATCATTTACGGTTTTATTAGATGATTTTTACAGTTGATAAAACTGGAATATTTTACTTTTTCCGTTAAATGAAAATGCACTGGATTTTTTTAATAAAGAAAAATAAGGGTTTCGGCGTACACAAGAAAACCGAACCTGCATAAAAATTGTATTGCTATCTGTCTTTCTGTGAAACTGGAACAATGTATGTAATGTAACTCTAACAACCTTGTTAAAATTCCACATTGCACAAAAAATAGATACTTTCAAAATGATACAAATGTACTCCTTTTTTTCTCAAATGGATCACACAAAAGAGCATGACCAGATTTTTCATCAGTATGCAATGTCACATTCGATAAACATAAAATAGTATATGAATAAGTAAACAATCATGTAACTAGAAAAATAAGGAATATCAATGAAATTTATTTGAAAATAAAATCGATAATATGTTATAAAATTGCCGTTAGTAGTAAAATTTTAATTTATCAAATTTATAAATTAAAGATTAATTTACTTAGATTTTTCAAATATGAAAAATTACATGATGAAAAATCTATTTAAAATTAATTTATTTTTTCTTTGTGAAACACGCAAAAAAAAGGACAATATTTTTTTTGTTTTTGTTTTTAGTAAAGATTTAATGTTAGAATAAAAACAAGAAGAAAAAATTAAGCAATATATTGATTTTTTATTCTGGAAGAGTTTTAAGCTGTTTTTTTTATTATTATTGAAGATTTTAGTAGAAATTTCCAGTTTAATGAATTTCAAGGAAATAAAAGAATAATATGATTTGCAAAATATTTATTTAACCTAAATAAGAACACATGTGGCAAAAAGAAAACTTTCGAGACAATCAAGAAAATATGTAATTGAAAATCCAAAAAAAAAAAAAACAGTTCATTACTTTAACTTTTTTTTTTTCTCCGGAGAACAAAATCAGCCTACAAGAAGCAATATGAAAATAAAAACTAGGTGATAGAGGTAAAAAGGAAGTTTTAAATTCTATAAAAAAGTCATAAACTTTAAAGAATCCTACAAATAATTAGATGTTGAAGAAATACGAAAGGAAACTACTTGTGAAAAGTTCTAGGAAATAAATCAAAAAACAAATCTTTTAATTAATTTTGTATATGAAATTCTGTAATCTTACTTGTAAATTATATTACAGGAAGTAAAAAGGATTTCCTATTATGTATTTTTCATCCTGAAACAATGTCAATTTATCAATCAAATACAATCTTGTGTTGTCATTTCCTATGTTGTAAATGAATGAGTCTTTTCATTCTGATAAATAAAGAACAAAAACAAAAAATACGCAATTCGTTGTACCTGATTGTATTATCCTTGTTATTAGATCGTTAAATCTAAATTCCTTGTTTTGTAGATGAATTTCTTAATGAACACATATTGTCAAAAATATACATTTAATAACCTTCTAACAAGGTGAAGTACATTAACCTTTTTATTATTATTTTCATATGAAAAACAAAAAATAAAGCATATGAAATTTGTGATTTAATGAAATAAATCCTTACAGAAGAAATGTAATATTTTTTTTTTTTGAATTTTATGGAAAATGTTGAAAAAATAGAAAGAATTAAGTTATATTATTATTTTCACTATTTAACTGGATACTTAAATAAATTTTAATTAACAAAAACTAAAGTACCAAAATATTTGTTTTCTTAATTCTTTTGTACTAAAATTCAAGTAATTAAGAATGTAATGGTTCATTAATGTAAAAAACTGTATAAATATATGCATGATATAAACATATACATACGTACACATTAAAAATAAGGTAAGATGTTTTTTTTAGTACTTTTGAAGTAATAAAAAAAAAAGGTGAGAAATTATGTGAAAATTTGAATTTAAGAATGTATTGTGTAATTCAGAATGAAAAAGCTTCAGGATTTGAAGTTTTATGAACTATTAATTTCTACATTTGTTCAGGTATACCTATAAAATTTCATATACGAACAGAGAAATAACAACAAGGATTTTAAAGATGATTTTGGAAATATTAGAAGAATAAAGTTTTTCATTCTAACAAATCTGTTAGAAAGCAATGAAAATTTATTCGTCCACTAATTTTATAATTATTATTAGAGAGAAATTATTTTCTATTTAATGTGGCACAATTGAGAATTTAATTTATTTATAAAATATTATTTACTTTTCGTTGTTAATTAATTTTCATAATTTCATTTCTCTTTATTTGTAGTTGAATTATTGTACAGCAAAATATAAAACTTTGAAAGTATAACTGTAATTAAAAGTTAAATAATAAATTATAACCACATATTAAATATGGTTAACCAACAAAATGGTCTATACGATTCAGTAAATACGGAAATTAATAACATTTATGCATGCTTATAAACAATTTAAATTATACATACAAATTTAATCAGAATGTCCAGTTTATTAAAAAATTGAAAATTGAGGCAAACATTTTTCATAATTCCAAAAGTAGTTAAAATACTAAAAAAAGCATACGTTTTTTGAATTCTTTAGATTCAAATCAATAAGAAAAATAATCATTTCTACAAACAACATCTTTGACCTAGAAAATCAACAACATTGTTGTATATTTTAAAAAATCAGTCGATATTTTGTAATGGGATTTAATAATTTGGGACGTTCTGACTTCAATACAATGTTCATCATGAAAAATTTTTATTATCTGGGAAAGTAGAAAAAATAAAATATTTATTCATCTCACATAAGACAGTTTTGGCTAACAGTTACGATTTAAAAAAAATAATAAAATCAACATTTCATCAAACAATATTTAGGGAAATAATATAAAAAATAGAATAATAAATCAGAAGTTGAAGTTCTATTAAATTCTGAAATTTTCAAAAATTTTATATCTGAAGCTTAACAGTAAAATATTGTAGCTGATTGTAACAGACAGAATGTCATATTTTTTTGTTTTTACTAAAACCATATTCCAAATCACAATTCTTTTTGTTTCTGTGAAAAATCATAAAATTGAAATTCATATAAATCAAAAACAGAAATTTTACAAAATACAAGAATTTATTAAAAAATTATTCTTGTGTTACATAGAAACACATAAGACACTAACAACAAATGTGTGCTTAACATAAATTATACATACAGGTGTTTGCAATTTCTTTTCCTCAAAAATTATTGTTCATGATTTTTGATAAATCTGATTTGCAGCTTGTTAGGAAAAGAACACGTGAAATAATGGATTGTAATTTTTTTTTTTAAATTGTTTCTCATGTTTGTAATAAATGTAAATGTAACTCACGTAACGAATATTAAATATCTGCCCTTTTCATTCCAGATCACTTTTGTAATCAACCTAATTTCGATGATTTATTTAGCACCTTTTGAATTTTTATTGTGTTTTTTCAAGTGGTCGGAAATATAAAAAAAAGAGAGCAAAAACGCTGATGAATTATTTTCTATTGAGATGCTCTATAATAGTTCATTGTTTTTCATTGTTGTTTTTTGTTGAATTAATGAAAATTTGTTTTTCATTTCGAAAAGGAAATTAATTTTAAATTTCAAACAAAAAGTAGGCATTATTGAAATTTTCCTTTTTTATTTCGGTCATTTTCTTAGTAAAATTAATCAAAAAATTCCGCATTCATACAATGAACGCCCAATGAATTTGTCGAATTTTATTAATTTCATGAGATTCAACCTAGTGGAATGATTGTTAAATTATAATAATAAATTTAAATGTATTGAATATCCGTTATGTATTATTTTTATGTTCATCATTAATAAGTATTTTGTGTGAAAAATTTTATTGAAAAAGGAATTTTTGTTACCATGTAGATGTAGAAAAGACGCGTTGAAAAAAAGTTGATGAAAATATCGTTTTTATTTTTTCTTTTCTTTTGATTTTTTAATTTAGTTTTTCAATTACAAATAAAAAAAAAACATTATTTGTAAAATCAAATTTTTTTAAATTAAAAACATCGATTATGTTGTGTTTATGAAAAGGATTAACAAGCTCATTTTGAACTAACACATATTTAAATTTACTACAAACAAATTAAAGGGTAAAAAAAAGTGTCAATATTTTAATTATCGCATATCAAAACTGTAAATTACTAAAAAATAATAAGAAATGTAATTGAAAAATCTTTGAAAAGAAAAAAAAAGGTTACAAAAAGCTTAATTATAATAATTTTTATAAAAAATAAAATAATGTTCAGTGACGCCTGAAAATTCAACTGAAACAAAATAGGTTTTCTCTGTTCCGTTTCTTTACAAAAGACGTGGTTTATAAATTTCCAATCAAATTTTGTCCATAACTATGAACGTTTGCAACAGGAATTATAATAAAGTTGGGACTTTTAGCTTCCATATTGAATTGATATACATAGAATTTTCCAGAAAATTTATGTTCTAAAATTCACCTAAATCGCTTCGTAATTATTCACCTATAAAACATATTTCGACATTACAATATTTACATCATGAGTTGACGCGGTAATAAAGTGGATTAACGCTTCGTTATAAAGCGTTGATTTGTCAGTACTGTGTTTCTCATACCAATTCAGCTTTTGTTAAACCGATCTAACATTTTAACTTCTTTCCAGGTAGAATGTTTTAAAATACAGGAATTGCTTGAGGGCCATATTAGATATAAATTTCTTGAAAATTTTTAATTTTAATTGAAAATTAGTAATAAAAGTTAAGAAAAGCTCGTCACTGGAACATTTTACTTTTTCATTAGTCATTTTTCATAAGCCAACAAAGTCTTGAAGGCGGCTCGGCTCGCACTGCACTGGTATCGCTACCCTATGATGTTAATAAATTTAAGTAGAAAAAAAGACAAAAATTTTTGCATTAACAAAATAAAATACTTATTTTGATGTGATGTGTGGCAGTTTGTTTTCTTGTTCTTTGCTTTGTTATTAATAAAATAGAAGATAGACAGGGAAATTTTTTGACATAAATGTAAAGAAAAAGAGTTAAAAAAAATCTTGACGGTTGACGTAATTAAACTCTATTTAAATTTAATATCATAAATACACAGTGGATATACTCGTATAAAATTTATTTTTTTTTTAACAAGGAAGAAAATAAGGGAAATGTTAAAAAATTAAAAAAATTATTAATAGAACAAATCATGTTCTTTATATTTCAAATTTCAAATAATAAATTACTGCTTAATTTCTTGTAATGAATATTTTCTTTTTGATTTTTTTTTAAATTGCGTTGATGTCACATTATGAAAAAAAAAAGGTCAAAGTTCAAATTTTTTCCCTTGAGTTTATGTATACAGCCATCATTAGCCCCCGGTTTCTTTCCAAATTATTTTTCTGATTTTTCACGTTGTTTTATTATTCAAATATGATAAAATTAGAATTTTTTAAAAAAAAATTCGTTTATACATAATATTGAATGACTAAAAGCATATTTTCATACATTTAAATATTTGTGATAATGTGTTTTAGTAAAACAGAAAAGCAATATTTGTAAAATAATCTAATAAATTTCACATAGAGGATCTGTGTTTTATTTAAATAAGTAAATACGAAAAAATTGAAGAAAATAATGTACAATTTTCAGATTACACATTATTTTAACACATACTTTTGCAGCTGCGTTTCACATTTTCATAATGTAATTTTGAAAAGATTTTTTTTTTTTTTTTTTTAAAAATGTGTTAACATATCCTTTTTTATTTTTCACTATACATACTAGTGAAATTATGTAAAATAATAAATGCACTATGAATTTAAATTACAGAACTTATGAATAAAATATGAATAAATTCGATAAAATATTCTGTTTCACAGGAGATTTTTATTTTTCCGTTTTACATAAAACGAGTACATACCTACATTGAATTTTGAATTTTTTTTACAGTTTTTTTTTTTTTTGTGTATAAAAATTATGATGTTTTTTTATTGTAACAATTTGTTTGATATTGTAATAAAAGAAATTCGGAGTTATCTTGTATTTATTTTACAAATCCAATAGAAAGTTTTCTTAAAGAAGAAATTCTACAGAAGTGCAAAATAACAATGTAAAATTCTATGTAGGTAGGTATCCCTTTTTTTTTGTTTTTTTGCGACCAATAAAATTTATTTTTTAAGTTCATTATATCGAAACTTCTGTCTGTGTTATTGTATTTGATTTTTCTTTTCTTTCAATTAAATAACATTGAATTTAAGAACTTTTCAGTGAAAATTATTTCACAAATATTTTTTTAACTTTTAAGGACCAACCAAAGCAATAAAAAACAAGTAAACAAAAAAAAAAACTTATAATTTTTATTGAGAACAAAACCATTATTTATCATAATAATTGGACATGACCTTTTGTCAGGACTCAAGACACAAAATGAATGTACACATATACAATACAATGTGTGATCTAATGAACTTTTATGATGATATTTACAACATTCAGATATTCATCATGTCCTTTATAAATTATGTATTATTTTTTTACATTTTTCTTTCCATTGAAAAAAAACTGACAGAGTTTATGGAAATAGCTTTTATTTTCTGTTCTTTATTAATGAAAAATTAGTTATTACGAACTTTCAAATCGATATTTTTTTTATTTTTAAGGGTTTTTAAAACTTTTGCTACTTTACTAACAAAAAACGTTTATATACGAGTATTATTATGTCCATGAAAATAGATTATCTTTAAAAAATAAGAGAGGCGGTAGTGGGTGGTAAAGAAAAACAAGAACATTTTAAGATTAAACATTTTTATAAAAGAATTTCTTTTCATTAAATTGTTGTGATTTTAGTTTGCATGCGGAAAGAATTTACTAAGAAAGAAGAAAATATTATTTCTCTTATATCATACAAGAAGAAAAAAACGCATGTATAGAAAATAATAGCATAATTGTACTTAGTTTTTATTCTTTTGTATATATAAATTCCGAAATATATTGTTTAAAAAAGTATGTCTTTGTATTTTTCTAGAAAAAAATAAAATGCATAAAATATGAAAAATAATCTGTATAAGAAACAATTGCATCCTTGTAAAAAGGATTGTCATTTACAAAAATGGATAACAATACTATATACGTATGTACGAGTATTATTATGTATTCACATGTATATTTCATCCATGAAAATATCTTTTATCTTCTTTTCATATATAATGATGATGAGTACTACTTCAATAGAATACCATATTTTTATTTATCTATTGTATCCTTTGTGTTATTTTCAACTTTTTTCAAGCGCACACATACTATGAGTAATACAAAATTCCAATGAGAAATTTTTGATCGCATGCACATATCTTCGTATATAAAGTACTCGTATTCGTATGTACATGCAAATATTCATTTTTTATTTTTCTTGATTACACAGTAATATGTACTATATTTCTTTAAAAAAATAATATAAATTTTCATGCTGTGCAAAATAGATGTTTTCTAAAAAGTTATACATTATTTTTTTGTGAAACATTTTCTTTTCGAATTTCTTGATAAATTTAATTTTTATGTCCGTTTTTCCTGTTCTTGTTTTTTCTTATAAAAATTAAAGTTTTATGTATTGTTTTTTTTCATAAATCGAATTCAATTTACAGAAATATTTGAAAAAAAAATTACTTTGGTCATTGATAAATTTATTTATTATATTTTTTATTTTATTTTATTTTGTTTAATGCGACAGATAATTTTTTATAAATATTTTTCTGAATATTGGAAATTGTAATACTTGCAAAAATAAATAAAACAATAAAGATACTATTTTATAATCGTTATTTTGAATTATGATACACGATTTGAATGCATAACCTTTGTTTTTTGTGTTTTGAAAATATTTATGGATTTAAAAAAACAAAACAAAAGTTAAAGGTATAATGAACTAAAATAATGATCAGTTATTATTTTATAATATTTCCCTTGATGTAGAGATTCTATCTCATATTACAAAATATATATTTTTAGCTTGTCCATGTTTATAATTTATTATGTCAATTTTACAATAAATGTGATAATAATATTAATTCGATTTGTGTATATGTAAAATGTATGATTTATGTTGTACATATTTACAAACACATACACATGAAGTTTACATTACAATTTATTGTAATATGTAAAATTAGAACATTACAAATTTTATAGAGAACTTTTGGTTTTATCACTTGAAACTACAGATACTTACACAGTAATATTAAAGTTTGAAAATACCTTTAAATAGGTGTTTTGATTATTTTATGTGTCTATAAACATAAATACTACATATTAGTACTATTTTGAGTACTAATTATTATTATACATTGTTTATTAGGTAATAAGGTCAGTATGACATTTGTTTAATTAGATAAAATTATGTAACGCATATTATATGATTTAGATACTATGCGTAAACATAAATTAATGACCTAACAGTCACGTCTTTGGCCTAGAAAAGAATGCCCTTAGAATGATGTCTAAGACTTCTTAGTGGTGTAGAATGTATTTTTCGTCATATAATCTTGTCATTTTTTACATTCAAACCCCTCTGATACCCTGTGACAGGCCTGTGAAATTGAATAGGTAATAAAAGAGAACACTCTTCCATCCCATGTGTTACCCCTCTCTTATAACTGACAGAAGTTTAATTGGAGCATTCATCAATACTTTCTTTCTTCACTCCCATAACTTCCACTAACCGTATTTTTCCTTCTCCACGCACCTAGTTTTTTATTTGAAATATATTTGAAGTTTATGCAATTTAAAATTTTAGGAAGCCAAGTGGATGCAAAATTTAAATTAAAAATAAAATATTCAAGGATAACTTTTAAACTTTAGTAAAATTAAAGAACTTTTACGTTCTTTGATGAAACACAATTGAAAAAATGTGAATTTATTCTTTGTTCAAAAATTTAAAAAATAATTTAAATATGATATTCGTAATATAGCATATGCTTGTTAAGGATAGTAAAATAATATGAAAAATTGCTTTTCTACGAATTCGTATTGAAAATGAAGTTTTCAAAATTTTTAATATATTCTTAAAGCGAATCAACAATAAAAAATAAAGAAAATATTTTCACTAAAATTCGTCTCTCTTGAAAAGAATAAGAAATCGTTTAGCAATTAGCTTTTTCGATATTTTCCATAAACTTTAGCTATTTCAATCAATTTTAAAATAAAATTCCTTAAAAAATTTCATCGAATTAAAATTCGTCAATAATTAGACTACTAACAAATTTCTTGGTAATTGAATTGAAGGAATTTTTTCAAATTCCTCTTTTTTTTAAAAACCATTTATTTTTCGATAAATGACGTTCTCATGAAGTTGTAGAGCATAAATGAAAAATAATTTACCTGCACAAAATGTTTTCTCTCATTTTGTTGTTGTTGCTTATATTCAGATTTATTACAGCGTAGAAATTCGAGAAAATTATTCTATGACAAATGGGCTATTTACACAATAAATACAGGAAATGGATTTGAGGTACATGAGTTTTTGGTCAGTGATTCATTTCTTTATTCGTGTTTTTTTTTTTCTGTGAAATAATTCAGTTTATCAGAATAAAAAAATAACACATTTTGTGGAGCGTAATAAATTTAAATTTAAATATTAATTGGGATTTGATCCTTACGGTCTTTTCATCTTTTTTCCTGTGCACCTTTATGGAAATTGAAAAAAATAAGATGTATTTTTGCTTTATGTCAAATTTATAAAATATTATTTTCAATTTTAAGATTTTCTGGGGATAAAAGAGGAAATGAACAAAATAAATCTTTTATGTCTTTTACAATTGTCAGTTGTTTATAGTGAAAATATATAATGAAAGATTTTTTTGTCGAAAAAGATTAAAAAATAGATTCAAAGAAAATCAAGGTATCTTTTCCGGATATTTTATTTTATTACAGCTGAAATGGGTATGACTTATAGAATTTCAATCACAATTTCATATTTTTGTAATATGCCAAAAAATGACATAAATTTGAAAACAAAAAAAAAAATGTTTCCTGTTTTTATTTATTTTTTTTTACTTACACGTTACACGTGAAACTGACTTTATTAAACTTTTAATACTGTATGCTTGTCAGTTCAGTTTACTTTTAAATACGGTTAAGGTTTTTAATCTCTTTCAGAATAGATGAGTGAAATTTTCTTCACTGCGAATTTTTACTAGAAAGCTTATTTCAATTTCCAACAAAAATTTTAAGTATCAAATTTAAAAAGTAAAAAAAAACATCAAATTTTAAAAATAAAAAATGTCAGAAATTTAATTTGGGGAAAGTTTTTAACTTCAACGCAAATTTAATTATCTTTTTAATCTTAATCCGTAATCTAAAACCGTTTAATGCAAATTTACAGAAACATATCTCTCAAGATATTCATTTTAATGAGAAAATGTCAAATTTTGTATTTAACGAAAACCCTACATCGTTTATTCTTTTCCTTTTAACAAAAATTTTATATTCCAAAAGATTTCTTTTTCTTAGGAAATTTTTCATACACGTGTAATACACGTTCTTTTTCAAGATACTGCTCCAGTTGCTCGTTTCACTAAAAACATTATGTATAATAAAAAGAAATTAAATAAGAAATATTAACTCTTTATTTCCAATAAAACATCGAAAAATCTTTCTCAATGTTATACGAACACACACACACACACTTAGAACCAACCTCCGTAACAAGTTGGTTCCTTTTCCTCTTATACGATGAAATGGTTTTTTTTCCTTCTTTTTTTCCGAATTTTTAATTCAAACATGAAAACGTTAAAATATTAAAGGTACATATTTGAAATATTGTTATTTTTTTCTTTTTATTTGTGAACAAAGATGAACAAAAAAATGAACAAACAAAAAAAAACATTAAAAAAAGGGAAAACTTTTACATGCCGTTTTTCAAATTCCTAACATAACAATATAAATCATTTAATACATGTAAAAGTTTATCAGAACTTCCGTTCTTTCGTATATTAAACATGAGTAAACATTTTTATTTATGTAAAGAAAGTTTTTTATTATGTAATGTTCAAGAAAAATATTAACCTAATTTAAAAGAATCAAAAGATTTACAGTTTTGATTTTTTTTTCTTTTTCTTCTTCTTCTTCTAAGGAGAAAAAATTTGTTCATTTTATAATAAAATAATGTTTGAAAATTTATGATGAGATTATAAAATTTTATACAATAATTTAATTAATTCAAATTTTTTATGAGTTATTTAGTGTTAATTAATGATATTCAATTTAAAGAATTAAAATGAATAAACGATAATTATGAAAAAATAAACAATTTGAGTATGGAAAATAAAGGAAATCACAGTTGTTGTCATCTGTTTAAAAGAAAAAAAAAAGAGGAAGTGAAATATACAATAGTAAATAAAACTAAAGCTTATAAGTTTTTAATCCAAACATTTAAATTAGTTTATTCATGAATTTTATGATACAGTTAAAATCTAAAAAGAAACATAAAGATTATCATGAGAAGGTCACACAGTCAAGAGCATCATTTATGACGTGTATTAAAATTTAAAAAAAAAAATCCTCCAAAATCTTATAAATTCAAAATGTCAACTCTTCTAAGATACAAAAAACATTAAAAATAAAATTTTATTACAAAATGCTTTCTAACTTTTTTTCATATTACAAAAGAAAATTGGAAAAATAATGAAAATGTGAAAAAAAAATAGTAAGAAAATTAGATTAATTCAATCGTAGAATCTTCAAATTAAAAAAAAAAAAAGATAGTTAATAAAGATAAGATAAATAAAAATTTCTAGACCGGAAAAAAATTACAGCCAATTAAAATATTCAACTCAATTGATGTAAATTGGCTATTTTGATTGTTATATAAAAATAAACGTTGCTTTCAAAAAGGATATTAACCATTAACTTTTATTTGAGTAATAAAATCACGTGCAAGAAAAAAAACAAAATTAACTTTATTTTCTCTTCTTTTTCTTTTTCTACAATTTTTTTCATATAAACATATATCTACAGGGTGTAGAAAAAGAGTTGAACGATAACATGAAAAGTAACAAATGTATTGAGTACTTATACTGCTCATTCAGGAAATTATAGATACCAATTTGAAATTCAATCGCTTAACAGCTCGAAATAAAACGAATATCCTGTTACACATAATATACAATTTCTACACTCTATTGAGCATCTATTTCCGGTACGAGTCAAAAGCATTATGTTCAAATTTTTTAGAAAAAAAAGGAAAAAAAAGTGTAAAACATCTTGAATATAAAGATTCCTTTCGAAAACAACATTATTTATTAAATTATTTTTAAGGCCTTATATATTAATTACGCTTCACCTTGAGAACATGTATTGTATTTTTTTTTGTTTGTTCATTTTTTACGCTGTACTCACTTTCAAAAGGCTATTTGTCGTTTTTAATCTTGTTAAGAATCAATATAGTCGATAACTAATTTGATTATATCAACATTGCGACCTACATTGATTTTGTTTTACACTATCTTATCAGTTTCAGAACCAGATGGAAAAGTTAAGGATATAATGATAATTATCCATTCAAAAAATTATGAAGTACAGAATTTGTGACGCAGATTGACTAACTAATAAGAAAAAAAACATATACTCTTTCTCAAAAAAATAAAAAAAAAATTGAAAAAGTCCACATTTTTATTGTCCTTTTGGTCCTTCAAGCATTTTTTAACATAAACGATTTAATCCCGTCCTTGCATTATTACTAAAACTTCAATATTTTTAGCTTTTCTTATAGAAAAATGTGGCAGAAAAATTTTTAATATGTGGCATGTGTTTCTTAGAATCAAGTCTTTAAAGAAAAAAAAATCTTTACAATGAACACGATAGGTATACATATACTTAATAGAAGACAAACCAAATTCAATTTACTTAAAGCAAAAAATGTTGTTATACAACATAAATTCACCATTAAAGGATAAACGGTGAGAATTCTCAAGAGCAAATAAAAAAAATATTCTAAAGAACATGAAAAAATTGTTTAAAAAAAATAATAATAAAAGGATAAAACTTCAAATAAGGAATTTAACATAATCCGAATGTTAAAATATTTTTATTACGTAGTCTGATATGATAAGGATAATCTTAATACTAATAAACGTAAAAAAATAATTGAAACTGATTTGATTGACATCCTTAGATAAATAAAACAATATTAATTTATTTTTTTCGATGAATTTTTTTAAAAGAGACAGACAAAAAATTAAGAAAATTAAAATCTGTCTGACTGAATATTTTCTGAATTCCAAATAAAAGGATCATTGTACTATTGGAAATCAATAAATGAGAAGGATATATTTTTATTAAAAAACGTAAAATAATCGTAAAGTCAAATTTCATATTAAATATCGTATTTCTCATTTAACTTTGTGTTTTGTTTTTTCGTTAGTGAGTATTATATGAAAAAAAAATAAAATGACTTTGTAAGGACCTTTATTTTTTTAAATATTATTCATTGGTTATGTTTCTTTTTTTGATAATGAGTTCAGATAAATAGATTCAGATCAGAATTTTAATAGGGATTTTATATTTTTAGGTCAATTTCCAAATCAAATTAAAAAAGATTTCAGATATATTTGTATAAACGTTGGATTTTGTTGTATTTTTAAGCAGGGAATTTAAAATAACTTTTAGAGGAGAATAATAGATTTTAAAAATAATATTAAGATAGATTTTATTGTGTTGGGATACACACAATAATTTTTTAATTTAATCACATATCTTGGAAATACGAGGACTATCGAAGGGTGTATATAATAACAACCATTGTATTTTATTTTTAATGAACATGTACGAATTAGAGTTTGAATACAAAGTATCTATTTGGAAGAAAAAGACAAATCACATTGTCAAGGATGCAAAAATAAGTATTATGAAAACCTTGAAATGAAAGCGATTATTGGAAATATTTTGACTAGAAAATAATTTTTAAAAAGAAAAAAAATAAAGATTAAGGACTTCAAAGGACTTAAGCAACGGCTTTGTTATTTTAAAAAAATCCTTTTTCTGTGTTTTTTTTTCATAAAAATCACATTTTTGTTTTGAAAGTCTCTTCAAAATATGAAACATTATTTTTTACTTAATATTTTCATCAGGGAGTTTTTATATCATTTTCATTAATATCAGCTTATTATATATTTGACATAAAATACACAGACGACATAACGCATATATTCACAGAAATATATTCATACCATGTCTTAAGAATAGTCTGCAAAAAATTACTTTATCAGTAGAAATATTCATTTTTCTTGAGAAGAAAAAAGAGAACATTCTCCAGGTTTTAAATACCTACATAAAATCAATAATTCTAATTTTTTTCAAAAAAAAAAAGAAAAATCAAATTTTCCCATCACATTTTTCATATTTCCATAATTTAATATTTTTATTATCTTTGCCACTTACGCGCGCCATACAATATTTTCTTGTTTTTTCCTTTTTTCTTTATTCTCTTCTTTATGATGGTGAAATAAAGAAAATATATAATCTTTCTTCATTGAAAAGATAACACGTTTCAAATAAAATTAAAATCAACATAATCATCTGTACAATGAATTAAAGGTGTATAAAAAGGTTAAAGTTTACTCGCATAAAAGATTAAATTTTGTGATGAGAATTATAACAGGCTTCTTATATTTTTGATATGTTTATCAACAAGATGAAATGAAAAAAAAATTAATATCAAACATAAAATACATATATGTACCATCCTTTTTTCGTTCATTTATATTGAATACAAAATTTCATTTTCATTCATTGAACACATACATAATATGTGTATCACATTGTTAAAATGAAAAATTAAAAAAAAGTACTTTTTATAATGATATGTCAATTAAATTAGATTCCATGAGGAGTACTACATATATATACCTATGTACCTACATATATTTTTGACAGTTTATTTTGGGATGTGTTCTCGTTTTTTAGAACGTTTTTAAAAATAAGAATATGTATTTGATATTTGAAAAACAAAAAAATATTAATAAAATTTTTCATATGAATAATTTTTGATTTGTTAAATTTTTTGACAGAAAATTTTTAAATAAAATTTGTCACTTGTTTCATAGTGTTTTGTTTCTATACAAAAGAAAAAATGAATAAAATTAAAAATGCACATGAAATAGGTCATAAAATAACTTAATCCTAGTTATTTGCAATTTTTAGCGTAATACAGGAGTTTTTTATGTTTAGTACGAATTTCCATTAGCATTCAATAATTTTCCATTATTTTTTTTACACACTATGTATATCAGCTCTTTAAACTAAATGCCACAATTCGAAACTAATGAATGCATTAACAAAAATTACGTACGTACTCTGGCATATTTCCAATACCAGAATTAAAAATATATTTACAATGTTCATTTATCGATTTTCGAAAAAAGAAAATAATAATAAATTCAGAAAATCCTTTTCTTATTATTTTTTAATTTTATTAAATTGCCATGTGCACATTAGATTTACTCTTAAATTTGAAATTACGTGTTTTTAATACCTCCTACTAAAGTTCCAAATACATTTAATGTTGCTTTTAACTAAATAAGAATCGACTATCCTTTTACGTTTACACTTTCTTGTTCTACACATTTGTAAGTATCCTTTTTGAATATTTTATAAGGCAAAAATATCCTTAAAGTGTATCAATTCATTTGTTTTGGTTTTGTGTTTAAAATGATAAAATTATAAGTTTTCAAGGACATGTTAGATGTCATTTTTGTTATTTTTACATTAAAATATAAAACAGTTAAAAAGAAAAAAGTGATTAAAAGCCATATTTTTCACACGAGAACCATTAAGGATTTCCTATTATTTAAATTTTTTATTGGAATTTTTTCCACATTCAGCTAAGAAACATATTTATTCGAATTTTCAAATCCAGACAAAAGGAAACATTTTTTTTTCACACAAAAATACAGAAGGTTTCTCTTTACAAAAAAAAGGTTACGTACTGAATTTTAAAAAATTTCTCATTATGCAGAACAAGTTTTACTTTTCTCAGAAAATACGTGTATTCAGAGAAATATTTTTGTTACCACTTAGTAATTAACATTGAAAATTAATTATTCATTAAAAAATTTCTTCGAATGATAATATTGTAATTTTAAATATTTAATTACTTTGAGTATTCCATTGTTGTCATTACATTTTGTTTATTTTATTTTCAAACATTCATCATAAACTACAAATCCTATATGTATTACGCGTGTTCTAGAATTTATTATTATCGAAATTTGTTTTTGCATACAATAAGAACATTGTCATGTATACATTTATATTTATGTACATAAATATTTGTAAATATGAATTATTTTTGTATATGAAACGTATTGTAACAATTATTGTAAATTCGTATGATTAAATATATCATGACATCATTGGACCACATAAACAAAAAAACAAAAAAAAATCTTACACTTTTAATTGAATTTTCATATATAAACAATACTTTCACATTTTCATTTACAAAAATTTTATGTACTATAACTTATTTAATTACGTTAAAATTTAAACAGAAATTAGATTAAGTGATTTAGAAAATAGTTTTAATTTAATTGAATTGTGAATAGGAAAAAATACACGAATTCATTATGAATGTTTATTTATTTGTTTTTTTTTTTTTAACTTTTAAACGAATTAAATTCAAAAATAAATGATTTTCTTGAAAATACTATGACAAAACAAGGATATGAAAGGATAAATTAATGCCAAAATCTTTTATATTTCTCATAAGGTTTTTAAATTTCTATAGAGTGTAACAACTTTAATAGCGTAGTTTAAAATTAGAAAACTGAAAAGAAAATTATAATTGCTTACTTTACAAAAAACTCCTACGAATTATGTATATTATGTGTTCATTTGATTTCATTATCAAAATTCAATCAAAATAAGGATAGTAAATTTCACAATACGGAAAATAAAAGGATTTCTCCTTTTCGGCCCACGTTTTATCAATCGATTTATTTTAAGGATTTTTTCAGATTTATTTTTTTTCTTGTTTTCAAATAGAAAGTTATTTAATCAAATTCAGATGATTTAACGTTTTTCAGATTTATCACAAGAAAGAACAAAAACGGTATTATTTACAAGACATAATGTAATAATCATGGTACAGAAATTTTTTTTTTTTTTTTATAAACCAAAATCATAAAGATTTTCTCTCTTTATTCAGGAAGACAAAGAAAAAATATTTCCGGCAGATTAAGGCATTGAAAGAAAATTTTTTTTGAAAAGTAGAGAAAATCTTAAATATAGGATTACATCATATTATCCACGGAAAGTAACATTGAAATGATTATTTTTTATGGAAAAGTAAAAAAAAAATCCTTTTTTTGTAGGTGTATTAGGTGAGAAGATTTAAATCAACTTAAATTTCGCTTACAACGTGAATCTCTATTCCCTTGTGTCTTTTTCTTGTTTTTAAAAATTATATTTTTCACAAAAAACTTTTCTTTGTGGACATAAAACCTAAAATACTCTTTTAATAGATTTAAATAACTTTGCTGAGATAATTTATTACGTTGAGTAAGAATTATTTTTTCTTTGAAATAATATTTTTAGACTTTAGTTTTCCCTTGAATAAGAAACTTTTATTGTTTCTGTTGTTTATTTTTTTTGTTGATTAAAAATAAAGTTAAACAAAATTGTAATTTTTTACAATATTTTTCATTTCTAAGAAATTTGCAATGAAATCCGAACATTTTTTTCTTGGCATTCATTTAGAAAAGATTATTTTATTCCAAGAAATTGATTTGTAATGTAATAAAAAAAATTTGTTTTTCAAGGACATGCTTGAGGCTTTCCATTTCATTAAATATTAAAACACGTGATTTCTTTTAATTCAAAAAAAAGGATATTTTAATTTTCAAACACAAATTTCTAATGAAACAAAATGAAAAAGGTTACAAACAATTTTTATTAAAAGCAATATTGAATTTCATGCTAAAACTCAACAAAATTATCAAAATTTTATGAAAAAAAAAACTCGTTTCCTTATTTCTTATTCCATGTTTCGGTTTAAAAATTTTTCTTTTTATCCACAAAATTTAAAAATTTTAATAAAATATTTATTCATTTACAAAAAATATCCTTGAAAAGTATCTTCAAGAGGATAAATTTTCTATGAGCAACCGTTTTCTCTGAAAATATAATTTCGTTTTTCTTATCTCCATAGGAATGTTCAATTTTTCTTCAATGTTCCTTTCTTAAATTGCTTCCTTTTATTAAAGGCATAATATTAATAATAATTTTTTTGTTGTCGAAAAAAAATCACAACAAGAAAAAACTAAAACGTTTACAAGATTCATCGTATTTCTAAAGAAAATGCTTGTTGTTTTTCTTTGTAGTGTGTAAAAATTAAGTTCAGTTTCTTTTAGCACATGAGTTCAGATATTGAAGAAAATTTTTAATTTCGTTTTTTTTTTTTGTTATTTTTCTCATACAGCTAATTTATAAAACATGGTGTGGCTAAACAAATTTTTGTGAAACGAGAAACAAAAAGAAAAAAAATTAATAAGGATATATTAAAAAATAAGACATACACATGTCGTCGTATTCTTATTTCATTTCCTTCGAGACTATGTTATTTCTGTTTTTTTATTTTTTTTTACTTTCACTTTAAAATTGCAAACATTAGATAGGACGATAAAGAAAAATCATACGACCAATGTAATGTAATGTAAAAGAACCATATCCTTATTTATGTATATTGAGATTGAACTAATTCCCAAAATATTATATTACAAGGATATGTAAAGAAAAATATATGTGTGGGACTTTAAAGATTTTCTCATGTTGTACAGATACTTGTCGTATACATATCCTCATTATTATGTTAACATGTTTCTTTTATATGAAATTTTAGAATTCTTTAAACGATTCCATACATACACCTACAATGTAAAGTGAATACTAAAAGTTGTTCACATTAAAGTAGATTGAAAATGTCTTCAAATAGTATTAAAAATAATTGAAAATAATTTAGCTAAGCAGTCAAATGGGATAAATTTTAAGGATATTTCTTCTCATTAACATAAAATTTTTAAAATTGTTTTTTTCGTTTGTTTCCTGTATCCACGTCTCCCTCGAATTGCACGGTTAATGGGTTCTGTGTGAAATGAAACCGTGTAAGTCGAGACTCAAATTTGGTTCGAAACTCGTATAGTTCGAAGAAGACCTGTTATTTATTTATTTCTCTTTTTTTTTTTCAAAATAAAAAGGTCCTTTTTATGTTTTTCAGTTTTTTGAAAATCTAAAGATTCAGAAATATTTTTGAAAATATTTATAGATTTTTTTCAAAAGAATATATGTAACAAATACTATCTAAAATACAGATTCTGTAGTAGTGTTCTATATTATTATTTATTAGAGTCCTGATTTGATAGTTAATGTGCAGATTATCTCGAAAACCACTAAGTCATAAATCATTGCAAAACTTCTTTCTATTTCTACATCCTCACCTAACACCCACTCGTACTAGAAAAATCGTATTTTATTTTTATTTATTTTTCGTTTTTATAAGAACATCATTAATAAATAATTTAATGTACTAAAATGAAAAACATGTGTCTTTAATAAAAATTAAAAACATTGAACATAAGACCAACATATACTTTTATGATTAAAACGTTCACGAAAAAATAATAAAAATAAGATACGCTTTTATTAAAAGCATTTTCTACGAATTACTTAAAGCAAATTATACATTAAATTTATGTAAAAAACAATATGTATCTATAAATTAATGGTTTAGACAACGTTCATTTATAAAAACAATGTATTTTTTTTTTTCAACTAGAAAATAAAAACAAAAACTATATAAATAATTAGATAATATGTTGACATTATACATTGTAAAAGTAGTATCAAAGAATGAAAATTAATTAGATGTACATACATACATATATACAATATTCTGGTACGTTGACTTTCGATAACGTAAGTATTCACAACATTATAGTCAATATTATTCTATTTTTTTTTATCATAATAATAACTGTATACAAAAAAAAAATCCAGGGGAAAACAACAAGTAAATATTTAATTTATTCATTTTACGTATAGGTATGTATACACACCAGAAGTTATTCATCATTCATTCTTGAATTTGAAATGTTGTCTTAATGAAAATAGAAAAACAAATAAATTAATGAACTGTGAAAATAAAAACAAATAGACATTGTTTTAGTTTTCAACTAAAGTTTTAATGAAATGTAGGAACAAAAAGCTAAAGTAGTTGTTGTTTTCGTTTCTGTTGTGTTAATTTGCATATTAACTTTTTGAAAAATATTCCTTATGCATATTCTAAAAAAAAAAATTTATTAATTATTGAATATTACGTAGCTTCCATAATAAAAACAAATACATTCTCCATTGAAAACTCAATTTTAATTCTGTTTTGATTGAGAATCTAGAAAATAGGATCTACTCAAAAGATTGAAACTTGGGATAATAGGAAGTAGATGTACGCACAGTATGACAGATCTGGAGAAATTAAACTTCTCTCTCACCTCTCATACTTCACATGATTCTTCTTCATCTAATGATGGTTCTGTTAAACCTTGTGGGTTGTATTATTGTAGGAGTTAGGGAAGTTAAACCGTGTGAAGAATAATGGAACAAAAGAAAAGGGGATTGAACGACAGGCCTGTCTGTTCCCTAACAAGACTTAAGAACAAGCCTTGCAGTTGCCTTTTTAGGACTGTCTAGCCGTAAAAGAAGAAGAAAAGAATATTATAATTTAATGTAGCTTTATTTTACTGTAATTATTTTTACATATCATTAAAATATGTAATTTATATCTACAATGTAGTTCATATAAAGTACCCAATTTAGTCCAGAATAATAATTCAATAAACATATTTTTACATTATACGTTAACGATGCCATAAAAACTACATTTTTATTAACTTTATTATTATTATTTTTTCGTTTTTTATTACGATTTATCTTTCATGCCTAATAACATAATTGATTTTATGGGATAAACAAATTGATATTGATTAAAATATTGTGGTAGTTTAATTTTGTCAGCCTAAATGGGTTAACTCTGGCCACACTAAATTGTGCTGATGATGAATGTCATAAGATTGTACCGCATGCAGTAGTAGGTTATGTAGTGTAGTATACTAGTATAAACAATGAATTGTGAAATAGTCTGTCTCATTACCTGATTACCTCTCTCACGAAGATGGTCGTGCAAGACAGTCTATTTAAAAAGAAAAAACTTGTAGAGTGTTTTTTTTAATAATAAAGTATTAAATAGTGTAATACGTGTCTATTTATTAATCTCTTTAAATATTCAAGTCATCCTAGGCCATCCTTACAATCTTCAGGTGTGGGGTGAATTCAAAGTCATTTTTAAAATCATCTGTAATCAGAATAATCGCCTTCAATATAATTTTATTGAAATTTTGAAGGGTTTTATATAAAATCTTTGTTAAATGTTGTCACTACCAAGTGGTCCACGTGTTGAATCTACAATGGCAGAATGGAACGAGTTCCTCGAGAAAGCAAAAAATTCGTCTTTAAAAGAAGTTTTAAGACGTTTGAAGCTTTCCACCATTGGTAATAAGACCAGTCTGAAGATACGGCTTCAGGAGGCGGTCAAAGATAAAACTGAGCAGGAGCTACTGCAATTAATTCCTACTGGGGTTTGTGATGTTAGTGCATTGGTACAAGATTCCAATCAAAAGGATTTGATTGAAAATGATAACCAAAATGATAATAATGGTGATATTTATGATGATGATGACGATGATGATGACAATATTGGTAACAATGATGAGGACGTTGATGAAGAAATAAAGAGATTACAAAATCTTCTAGAAAAAAAACGCAAAATTGCAAAATTAAAAGCGGAATTGGGAAAATTGGAAATTGACGAGTTGAAGGTCAGCTCAATGTCAACACCTTGTACTTTTAAGGACATTGAAGACTCGGTGCCGAATTTCAGTGGAGACGACAATCTGTCTATCCAGAGGTGGATAGAACTTTTTGAAGAAATGGCAGAAACGTTGGAGTTCAGCGAAAGGACCAAATTTATATACGGTAAGAGACTTTTAATTGGTACGGCTAAATTATTTTCCAGGACAGTAAGTGTTAAATCATGGAGGGATTTAAAACTGGCATTGCAGTACGAGTTTAAAAAGAAAGTGACAAATGCAGATTTACATCAGGAGCTGAGAAATCGTCGCAAACGTCGTGAAGAGACAATGCAACAGTACGTTTTGTCGATGCAAGAAATTGCATCTACTGGTTGTATAGATGAAGAAGACTTAATCCAATATATAGTGCAAGGCATTCAGGATAGTGAAACTAATAAAATTTTATTGTACAATGCGGATAATTTGAAAGAATTAAAGGTCGCGTTACGAAAATATGAAAGAATGAAAATCAATTATCATGACAATGTTCAAAAGAGAAAAGAATTTGAAGAACGTAAACCTAAATATTCGAAACAATTTGACAATAAAATTAGTAAAATAAAGTGTTTTAATTGCAATCAGAATGGTCATCTAAGTACAAACTGCCCTAAACCTTCTAGAAAAGAAATTTCTTGTTTTAAATGTGGTAAACCCGACCATATGGCTAACGCATGTAAAAAAAATGTGATGACATTACATCAATCCACTTACAATAAACTATGTAATGATAATTATCAAAATGAATCAGCTGTTCCTGAAAGTCAATGTCACACAAATTTAAAACATCAACAAAAAATAAATAATTTTGAACACATTCTTGACTATGATTTCTTCAATGAAAATAGTGAATGTAAAATACAACTTTCAACGTTATTTGATTCTGGTAGTGCGATCAGCTTTGTACAAGAACACTGTGTACCATCAATTCTAATTATGCCTGTATTACTTGGAAACCATAGCTTCTGTGGAATTAATGGCAGTCCGTTAATAGTATTGGGGTCAGTAAACTGCAGAATATTATATGATAAGTCTATTATAAATTTAAATTTATTTGTAGTAAAAAAAGATACTATGAATTATTCTGTTATTCTAGGTAGAGACTTCTTTGATAAAAATAATTTGGTGTTACAAAGAATAAATGATGTTTCGAAAAATTTTATAAAAGATGATAAAATTGTTAATCATGAAGATAGGAAATCTTCAACTCATAGTACCGGCGAAGGAAACGATAAAGGTGAAGATAACTTCATGGTTCAAATATTAAATATTGACGTAAGTGATAATAATTATTCAGATGCATTTTTGAATATCAATGAAAAATTACCATTTAATGTAAGAAATGAAATTAATAATATTTTGAGTCCCGTTTTGTGTGATACGCGGAATTTTGAATCTAAAAGAAAAGAACATTTCGAAATGCAAATAAAATTAATTAAAGATGATCCATTTTATTGTTGTGCGAGAAGATTGCCATATGCACACAAAATGGAACTGCAAAAGATACTCGATGATCTTTCAAATAAAGGAATAATCCGCGATAGTAGTTCTCCTTTTGCATCCCCTATTGTCCTAGTTAAAAAGAAATCGGGAGAATTTAGACTCTGTGTAGATTTTAGAGATCTTAATAAAGTAACAGTTCGGGATAATTTTCCATTACCGTTAATTGAGGATCAGTTAGATATGTTAAGGAATAAACATTATTTTACTACGCTAGATTTGAAAAATGCTTTTCACCACGTAAAAATAGCAGAGGATTCAATTAAATACACATCTTTCGTGACACCTTTGGGTCAATTCGAATATACAAGAATGCCCTTTGGTCTAAAAAACGCGCCATCGGTTTTTGAAAGATATATGAGACACATTTTCGGTAAATTGGCACAATCTGGTAAAATCTTAACCTTTATAGATGATATATTGATCGCGACAGCTTCTTTAGAAGAGCATATACAAACCTTGAAACAAGTAGTAGAAATAATTCAGGAAAGTTCTTTACAGCTAAGACTCGACAAATGTTCATTTTTGCAAAGCGAGATAGTGTATCTCGGCTATAAAGTGAATGAAAAAGGGATACGGCCTACTGAAGATCACTTGAAAGCTGTAAAAGAATTTCCAGTGCCCGTTTGTACTAAGGACGTACATAGTTTTCTTGGGTTATGTTCTTATTTTCGAAAATTTATTAAAGATTATGCTGGTATTGCTAAGCCATTGTATGATCTACTAAGAAAAAATGTTCAGTTCGTATTCGGTGATACGGAAGTTAAAACATTTGATTTATTGAAGAAAAAGTTAATTGAATCTCCAGTGTTATCAATTTTTAATCCAAATAGTAACACTGAACTGCATTGTGATGCAAGTAGTATTGGTTTCGGTGCTGTTTTGCTCCAAAAACAAGACGATGGCAAGTTCCACCCAGTATTTTATTTTTCTAAACGCGTATCTGAACCCGAAAGTCGCTACCATAGTTTCGAACTAGAAACTTTAGCTATCATTTATGCGTTACGTAGATTCAGAGTGTATTTGTTAGGAATTGAATTTAAAATAGTGACTGATTGTCAGTCTTTGTCCTTAACATTACGGAAAAAATTGCTCAACCCAAGAATCTCGCGATGGGCATTAGAGTTACAAAACTATAATTACAGTTTAGAACACCGTAGAGGAGATAAAATGAATCACGCGGATGCCCTGAGTAGATCTGTTAACATCCTTAATGTCGAGGATGCACCCTTTGAATTCGTTTTAGCCGCTACACAAAAACAAGATTCTAAGATAGCTAATATCGCGTCTGAATTAGAGAAAAACGAAAGTTCTATTTTTGAAATGATTAATGGTCTCATATACCGTAAAATAAAAGATAAAATACTTTTCTATGTACCACAACACATGGAGTTAGAAGTTATACGTACCCATCATGAAACCCTGGGTCACTTAGGCGTCGAGAAATGCCATGAATTTCTAACACGTACCTATTGGTTTCCGAAAATGAAAGAGAAGATAAAAAATTTTATTGGTACATGCTTAAAGTGTATATATTTTTCACCAGTTTCGGGTAAAAGTGAGGGAGTTCTCCATAATATCCCTAAAGGTAATGCTCCTTTTGACACCCTTCACGTGGATCATTACGGTCCTCTAACAAAATCTCGATCTGGAAAACAACATATTCTTCTTGTTGTGGATGCGTTCACAAAATTTTCAAAACTTTACTCTGTAAAAACTACTCAAACTAAAGAAGTCATTAAATGCTTGAAATGTTATTTTAAAAGCTATTCACGCCCTGGTAGAATCGTGTCAGATCGTGGTACAGCTTTCACTTCAAAAGAGTTCGCCGTTTTTCTTAAATCTTATGAAATCGTTCATATTAAAATCGCATCGCATGTTCCCCAAGCAAACGGTCAAGCGGAAAGATTTAACCGAGTAATTACCCCTATGCTGTCAAAATTATGTGAATCTGATTCAACAATTGACTGGGACAAGCATTTGACCCGTATAGAATTCGCCTTAAATAATACGGTTAATCGAAGCACAGGTTTTACCCCCTCAATGCTTTTATTTGGAAGAGATCAAAAGGGAGAATTATGCGACAAGGTCATGGAGTATCTTAACGAAAAGAATGTCATAAATCGGGTTGAACTTGAAGTTTTAAGAAACCAAGCGTCTAAAAATATAGAAAAAAGTCAATATTATAATAAAAATTATTATGATAAAACTCATAAATGTCCTAGAGTGTACAAAAAGGAAGACTTAGTAATGATAAAAAACATAACTAGTCTACCTGGTATAAATAAAAAGTTGTTTGCGAAGTACAGGGGACCTTATGAGGTTGAAAAAGTTTTATCAGAGGATCGATATCTGATTAAAGATATTGATGGGATGCAGTTAACACGCATTCCGTACAGGGGTATTTGTGCACCCCAAAACATGAAGCCATTTATCGTACGACCTGAACCAGTACATGAGTAGAAGATAGTTGCTAAGTAAGTCAGATTATTTGTACACTAGTGAGTCCTTTTGATTTGTTTACTTATATTTAAAAAAAAAAAAAATACATATGATAAATGATAAATTATAATGTAAATTTATAAAATAATAATAAATTGTAAGTAATCGAGGCGATTACAGTCAGGTCAGCCGAGTTGTGGTAGTTTAATTTTGTCAGCCTAAATGGGTTAACTCTGGCCACACTAAATTGTGCTGATGATGAATGTCATAAGATTGTACCGCATGCAGTAGTAGGTTATGTAGTGTAGTATACTAGTATAAACAATGAATTGTGAAATAGTCTGTCTCATTACCTGATTACCTCTCTCACGAAGATGGTCGTGCAAGACAGTCTATTTAAAAAGAAAAAACTTGTAGAGTGTTTTTTTAATAATAAAGTATTAAATAGTGTAATACGTGTCTATTTATTAATCTCTTTAAATATTCAAGTCATCCTAGGCCATCCTTACAATATCATGTAATCTTACATACACAAAACAAACTATGTATCATGAAGGTGAAAAATTTTCCTAATATGAAATTTATTAACTTAATCATCATACGCACAGGATAAAAAAAGGATATCTTGAAAGGTATTTGTTTTAAGTAATTTAAGTTTGAAAAACAAAAACAAAAAAAAGTTTGAATATCATCAAAAATATATCTAAAGTAAAATAACAACAAGAAATATCTTAATTAATATTACGATTCATTAAAGTAATCCATTAACCTTTTTACCTGAAAATTATCTAATAATTTTTCACCTGAGTTGATAAAAAAAAAATAAAAAGAAACATATAATTCGTACTCACAAAAATGTTTTAAAATTTAATATTTTTGATGAATTGCTACTTTTTTTCTAACATCAATTCTTTTTCTTCTATTCTAATTTTAGACATCTTTGAAATTTTTTTCTTTCATTAAATTCATTTAAGGAAACAAAACAAATACTTTAAAGGTCCTTTAACTTTATAATAAATTAAATTATACACGTACTTTATTTTAAAAACCTTACAAAAAAAAAAAATTAATGTAGTATAAAATTACATCCAAGAAATTATATCTTTTTTAAATGTAAACTTTATTTTTTACATCATCATCATCATCATCATCAACGTCATTATCATTATCATCATCAGCAACGTCATCATAAAGTATAATTTTTTGAGTCCTTGAACATTTACGTAATATATGTAATAGAAACACTGAATTAGTGTAGTAAACATCAGGATTATAATACCAAAATAAAAAACAAAATTTATATACTATATTTTGTGTTATAAATATATATATATACATATGTACGTATATATGTACAAACATCCTATATGTTGGAGTAATTTTAAACAGATGTGTTTTTTCCATTTCCTTTTTCATACTTACATATATACTGGAAATAGTACAATTGAATATAATTTTGGAAATTTAAAAAGAAAATTCGTTTTATACTAAGAATTATGCTCAAAATATTCTTTGGTATTTTTGTTTTTCCTTATATTTTCGAAAAAGTATCTAAATATATCTGATATCACATTAAGTAGATACTTTTATTTTATTAGAATTTTGTCTTCCCTCTTCGATATTTTAATTCTATGTATTTCGTAATTTAAGTGTATTAAATTTCTTTATTTTGATCCGCACAAAAATTCAAGATTAAAAAAAACACACAAATAAGAAGAAAAGTGAAGTTTCCAAGAAAAAAAAAACAAAGTATTAGGCTCTGAATTTAAAAATGTGTGGGTAGTATTACGTTTGACATAAAATATATAGTATATTATTTTTTTAATATCTTCTTAGAATCCTTGCAGTTAAATAATAAAATTGTAGGTAGTTTAAATAAACTTTGAAATGTAAATAATACTTCAAGAATAATTATGCTTCGATGACGTAATATCCAAAATACCATAATCTATATTGTTAAAGCTGATTTACAAACGACCCATGTATAATTTGCTTTAAGGATAATTCACAGAAAATGTTATTTTGAAAATTTATACGATTTTGTTGAAAATGAAAATAAACACACAAAGTAGTCCTTGAAAAAAATTATGAATTTTAAATGGTATTAAAAATTATACAAAAATACAAATCATAATCTTCTTTTTTTTTTTTTTTTTCAAGGTAAATCATGATAAGAAAATTTAAATTTAGAATTCCCATTGTGGGTACGAACATACATATGTATGGTATATGTATGTATAACGCATGAATAATCTGTGATCATAAAATTTATATTCAAAACATAAAATAAATCTAAAAAAAAGGATAATTCGGTTAAATAAAATGTGAAAGAAAAAAAATTAAACTTACTTAGGATAACTTCATTAAAACTTTTTTTTTTTACAAGAAGGGCTTTCACACCAATATGTCTTTTTTCTATCTATTTTCAGAATACCCTTGAAAATATTGCAATATTTATTTTTATGTAATTTTAAATTACATATGTACTCGTATGTAGAATCCTATTACTACATACTTTGAAATGCTCCACAAAAAATGGCCTTTCTTTTATTACACTTCCAAATAAATCTTGTGTGAAAGAAAAGTGAAAAAACGTGTTGGTCAAAACTTTTTTTTATTTGTTTTAACAATTATCACGCTCAAAAAAAGGACTTGAAATTCTTTAGAAAAAAACGGGTAATAGAAACGGTTTTATGAAAATGGAATTTCCTTTTTTTCAAAGTTAAATTTATATGTCCTACATTTATTTACCTATAAACATATATATATATATATTTTTTTTTTTTTTGCTAAAGATACTATGAGTAACATTCAAGGAAGTAAAATGCATAAAGATAAACGTTAGATCACATTTGTGAAAATCTTTAATTTCTTATTTTCATAAAACTGTTTTATTACTAGTTTTTTTTATTTTTTTCTCGAATAAACTTTAAGTGATTGGATTTTGACTATAAACAGAGTAGTTTTCGAGATACCAAAATTTATGTATTTTTCGTAATAGTAATAAAATGGATGTGACGACCTTATTACCACTTTATTTAAAAAGCTCCTTATTTATTGCAGTGGTATTTAAAATTAAATTTAAAAAAAAAGAAGATATTAGTGGATCACATTACCAAGAAAATATAGTCAAATCTGATATATTTATGTATTTAAAGAGTGTATGAGGAGACTGTTATTTAATTTCCTATCAATTTGATTTTATTTGAAAGTTCATAATATCCTTGTTTAATGTTTTTTTTTCTTCCTATTTTCGTAGTATCAATTAAATTTATCAGAACATTAATTTGAATAATTTATAGACTATAAAAAAACTGAATAACAAGTTTTCAAAATTTTATTGAAAAAAAAAATCTTTCATGCATTTTTATTGTTGTTTTCCATTTTATACATAATAGTAGTACTCACAATGTGTGAGTATTTTATAAGTAAACGTCGTGAAGTAGAATTCTTTGCAAATTCGAAATTAGGAGGATTAAAATTATCAATTTTCATCGCTAAATCAAGAATTTAAACTTCACTAAATTTTATCGATTTTCGTGAGAAATGCGGCGAGGAGTCATGTGAATGAAAATATAAATCCAAACTCGATCATTATTTGTGGAAAAGTTGAAATATCAAAACTAGGATGTTCTTATACGAATTACGAGCTATGTATAATGGAATAGCAATATTTCATGGAACTAAATATTTTTTCACTATTCTAATTCTACGCGAATAAATACACAAAATGAAAAAAAAAAATACAGAAATGTTTCTAATCTCATAAAATATTTTATAAACACAATCAAGAATACTTTTTCTAGTGCAAAAACAAAATTCCAAAGAATGACATGTGATACAATGAAATATGGAAAAAAATTGTTTAATATAAAAAACATATTATGTATTCAATTATATGTGATAAAAAATTTATTTACATACGAGAATATGATATCTATGTCATAAAAAAAAGAAAATTCAAACAAAAAATGTCTACCATTTAAAAAGCAATGATAAATTCATTTGTACTCGTATAACACGTGTTTTTTTTATTTTGTTTAATATTTTTTCTCTTTTTGGATATGTTTTTTATTTCATAAAAATAAAATTTATACTTCAAAAAAAAAATGTAAGCAAAAAATTAGATATACATTCTGTCAAAAAAGTACCGGGAATTTGTAATTCAAACAGCCCGCGCTGAAGGGGTTTCAAAAATTCTTTTTCGTCGATAACGCGCCATCGCATAGAACCATGAATGTGAACAAATTTAAGGCCAAAAACTTATTACTACCATTGATAAACCATCATATTCACCTGCTTTGGTTCCGTGTGACCTTTTTTTATTCCTAAAACTCAAATTGCCATTCCATGGAATCCGTTTTGAGTCCGTTAAGATTATAAAATAAAATTCGCCGAAGGAGCTGAAGGTCCTACCGGAAAGTGCTTATAAAAAATGTTTCGAAGATTGGAAAAATCGCTGGAACATGTGTGTAGCCTCGAATGGGAAATATTTTGAAGATGTCAAAAAAATGTTGATGATTGAATATAAAATACGTGTTTTATTTACCAATTCCCGGTACTTTCTTGACAGGATGTATAATCAAGAAAGATTCTATATAATAAAATAAAATCTACTCATGTTCTTGATGTCTTCTTTGCAACTCATCATAATCCCAATCATGGAAATATTTTCTTTTTTTGCACTACTAAATAAAAATTCAAATTTTACACAATACATACATACTTGTATACGTACCTATATAATTTTTTTTTCTTCACATTTTTACAATATAATGAGAACAATAATATTGTATATCCTTTTAAATATTCTGAACATTGAAAAATACCATGCAAACATAAATGAAATATTTTCATAGATTTCCTTATCACATGAATATTCTCTTTCATAGTAACATGATGAAAAAGGATGTGTTTTTTTTTCTTCTTCCTTATTTATTATTTTTTTTTACGTTGTTGTAATTTATTCAGGAAGCATTTTTTTTCCAATGTAAGATTTTTGTATTTGATTGATGACAACAATACTCCTATGTACATTACAATTAAATGTGTGTATTTGATGTAGGAATATAAATCATTTCACATAATCTGGATTACTGTGTGATGTATTCATTTCAGAATTTAATATTTTTTTGTTGCGATTCATGCAGTAGGAAAAAAAATTTTATATTCAATAATTGTTCCCATTTTAAGGTTTAATTTGCAAAAAAAAAAAATGAATTTCATACTTTAAGAAGGCGTTGTAGATTTAGATTCATTAATGAGTGGTTTAAGTCAAAAAAATGTATAAGGTTTTTAAACTGTTTTTGAAAATAAGGAAACTGCCACATTTTATCAAAATGATTGCTGGTAGCAAAAAAAAAATGCCATAGTAACTGTTTGAATCATTATAAATCCTTGATTGTTTTTTCTTCCTGATTCTGTATAAATAATTTTTTTTAAATCGGCTTATTCAAAATTTCATGTTTTTATTTCCATTTTCTTATCTTCCTTTTCGAAAAAAAACTCATTCAATAAGCTTCTATTCAAAATTAAATTTTTGTACAACAAAAAATCAGAAAAAAAAATTGCACATGACGTAAAATTTTATAAAATTAAAAGAAATCATGAATTTCAATTGAATTCGTATATCAAAATAGCATTAAACTCAAGACTCTAATTTAATTAAAAGATAGAAAAAAAAAGAAAAATTTCTCAGGAGATGAAAATCTTCATTCTCTGTTTCATGTACTCATGAATATGTCATGTTCTGAAGTAAAAAACAAAAATTGATATAAAATTATACAAAAAAAAACAACATTTAAAATAAATTAGATTAGTATCATTATTCCACTTAATCAGAAAATTATGTGTGTGTATGTGTGGGAATCTTGATTTATTCAGTATACAATTACGAAAATTAAATTACTTAGATATAACATAATGGAAAAAAAAAAATTAAAATAAAAATAAAACGAAACGAAACAAATAAGAATTTTTGACGTTAACATTATGTTTGAATTTTTATACAAATTTCAAGAAGAATTTTTTTAATACATTTTGAAAAATAAAAAGGATAAATTAGGTCTTTTTTTTAGATTTTTTTGTTGATTTTCTTTCATAATTTTTTTATTGTTCCATATAAAAAATCGTTTTTGTACAATTTCTTATTGGATTTCAGGAGAAAAATATAAAGGATTCACTACAAAAGGAACTAATAACTAATATTATTTATATTTGAAATTTAGAATAATAAAAATTGAAAAATAGAAAATATATTTTTTTTTAAATTAAATTAAAATGAAAAAAAAAATGTTTCTTCTTCATGATAACTGTGAAATTCCAAGAATTTTTCTAAAAATATCCTTTTTAAAACACATATTTTGTTTTTTAATATTTTTCGTGTGTGTACTTAATTGATAATATAATGATGCTTATTTTCTATTTTAACTTTTTACTGTTAAATGAATTTTTATTATGTTTTTATTGCCAAATTTTTATCATAAAATTGTTTTTATTTTTATTAATACATATGTGCATTTAAAACCCACACATTAGAACATGCGTATCTAATACATATTTAAAATTGCAATGTGTACAAGCAAAAATTCTATTTATTTACAAACTGTTCAGTTAAAATTTACAAAATCGAATTATCCACTAAATTCATGTAATATGTCATTAACAGTATTTTCTCCTTAATTTTCTTGAAGTTCTTAAATTTCATTTTTTTTTTATTGAAATTCTAAACTTTCTCATTCAATTTTCGTTTTACTTATTTAATTTTGTTGTTGGTACGTTTACTTCCTGTTTGTTAAAATATGTGTGAATGTTTATAAACACAAATTCAATTTTGGTTACAAAATCTTTAATCAAATACTTCAAAGTTATGAGATTTAACATGAATTTCCTTTTTGAAAATTTCTAAATATAAAATACACACACGTAAAATTTTACAGTTCGCAACAATTATAGAAATTTCACTTTTCACATACACGTGTTTATTATTAAATGAAATTATAGCATATAAATTAACGCGTACTCTAGAAATATTGAATAATAAAATTGGCGAAAATAAGGATATTTCCTCAAATTTCTATTTTTACTTTTACAAAAATTGATACTTTGCCGTTTGCGGTATATTTACGTGTGTGTTCTTTAAACAGAATCTAAGTAAATAAATTGAATGTAAATTTGTAATAATATAAAAATACTCATATTTATGTACATGGATTATCACTTAAACACTCATTTGTAGAATGTTTTGTATTGATTGAAAAAAATAAATTTTTTTATAAAATAAAAATTCGAAACTGAATCAACATTAGTTTAATTCTCTGAAATTATTTCCATTTTAAATAAATTAAATATTCAAATTAGGATCTTTGGGGAAAAAATGTTTTAAGTGAATTGCTTCTTTTTTATTTTTATTTCGTTTGAACGTCCATAATAGTTATTTACTTATTTGTTACATAAAGAGATAAATTACTTCCTCTTTATTTGAAAAGAACAAAAACAGCCTTTTTAATTTGGAATTTTATTAAATTCTAATATCCTTTCTATAGCGAATGAATAAGTATACATACCCATCTACTTTATGTAGCAGAACTTTTAACGGAACAGCAAGACGTCGTGAGCAAAAACGCAAGTGCGTGAAGCAATAAATATAATCAATGAACCTAATGACGAAAAAAAGAACTTTCGATTTTAGAAAATAATATAAATTATTGAAGAAAAAAAAATGTTTTGTAAAAAAAGATTTTTCAAAGTGATCTCCTCACTGTCTAAACAAAGTTTATAGGTGGGTCTAGGAACAATACATAACCCTTAATGATCCTTACAATGAATCTTAGTAACTGATTATATTTTTGAGTATGTGTACATTCATTCAAGATGACACTAGATTTTATTTATTTATATGTACACAATATATGTAGTATGTCAGTACTTATGTACTGGCGGGCAGTGGACGAAGCGATAGTGTGTTGGCTTCTGATGCTGAAGGTCTCGGGTTCGAGTCCGCCTAAGTTCACTCAGCTTTGAATGAGTACCAATTCACTTTGAGTTGGGTATAAGTATTCGGTACTAAATAGTTTGGTAGCTTTGTTTAGAGACCATAAGCTAAGTCCACAAAAAAACTACAAGAAATATTAGTACCAAGCCCTGTCATACGAATAAAATTCGTTCTCTACCAACGAATTTAAGTGGTTCGCATTCCACTTTAAACTATAGGTGCATGTATGACAGACAGGGTTTACAACCATTTGACTCGACAACTGTGAGATGTGTTGGTGTGTAGTATCAAAATAGCACGGTTTAGTGCTAATTGGGTATTCGGAAATAATCCAAAGAACCGTCACGTCAACCAACCAACCAACCATTACTTATGTACATACATTCTTTGACTCATATTCTTTTCGCTAAAATTGCATGCCTAAATTTTCCTCTACTTTTTCAGTAACGACGTATAATCTTTAAAAAAAAATTGAATGTATGTATTTTATCATTTTGAAATTTTATATTAAAGTTGAGATTTAAAATCGTTTAAATGATAATTAGGAAGAAAAATAAAACAAAAATAACGAGATTTTTAATATGTTGTTCCTGTTAAATCAACTAAATAAAAAAAAAAACAATTCAAAAACAACACATTCCTTTTTTTCTATCTCATGTATGTCAAGCCATAATATTTAAACTTTGAATACATTCTAATATGAGATTGTTTTGTTTTGTTTTTCTTCTTCCTTATTTGAATTCCATACCACAAGAATGTACATACCATATAAAGCTTCAACATGTGTCTCTTATATTGTCGTAATTTCTCAACATAATATACATAATTTTGTACATTACGTGTATGTGTTTTACTCATTTGTTTTTCTATCAATTCAAATTCACAAAAAATAGGGTACTTAAGTATGCACAAAAAGAAAACTAGAAGAAAAATGAAATACAGAATGTAGCAAATTTTTTACAATACACAATAGTTACAATTTAAAATCCCGTATTTTTTATTTATTTCTTTAATAACATATCCTGAAAATAAAACAAAAGAACATATAAAATACAAATGAATCGCACGTGTTATACACGTTTGCAAAAAACATGAACAAAAGAGAGAAAACAAAGCAAGAATAGATAGGCTCCAACATACTTTGCCTGCAGCAAACTTATCTACAAAAAAAAATGTATCCTTTATTGTTCCTGTTTGTTTTTTTATCTTGTTCCCAAAAATGAAAAAAATGTTTCACAAAAGGAATTATAGGATTGTGCAAAAATTTTTATGAATTTTTGGCTCATGTAGGAAAAATATTTCAAATAGAAAGATAACTGTACGCCATTATTATGACACAATTTTATATGAAAAAATTATTTCAAAAAAACGTGTGCTCACACAATTTAAAAAAATACAAAATATGTATGAATGTATTCTATGCAAAAATATTCAGGAAAACTAAAATTTATAAAAAATTAACCTAGTTTTTACTGTTATAAAGCAGTAGATTACTTTCCTGGACCACCCTTCATGAATACTATGCACTTTTAGAAAATGTTCTTCCATTCAACCTATTTTTTTATATATTTTCTATTTTTATTCCTGTATTTTTTTTTTCTTTCCTAAAGTATAGTTTATTGATGTAACTTATAAACTTCAAAATATGTAAAACATAAAATTTATTACAAAATAGTACATTTTACTACATTATTTTTCAATATGAAAATTTTATTTTAAATTTATTATCGCTGATATTATTGTAAAAATAAAATAGAGTAATATGTATATTTGAATACTCTTTGTATATGTGCTAATTTTCCTAATAGAATATTCAATATTGAAAATCCATACATTTTTGTCGAAAAAATGTAGAATATTTTAAAATAATTTTTTTTTTTAATATTCTTAAGTGAGCTTTCAATGTATCTTCGAGAAAAAACAAACTGTAAGATAAATTATATTAAATTTTTCAAAATAACATTAAACTATTTCATGATATTTTATGCAACAAATTTATAGTCCAGATCAAATCATAAAATATTTACTTTATTGAGAAAATAATTCAATGTTGTTATTTTAATACAACTAAGTTGACGTAGTTAGTATATAACATATTATTTTCAATTTGATGATATTAAATAAGTTGTGTGTGGTTGTACATACTTAAGTCATAATAAATGTAAGGGATGAGAATTCACTTTTAAAATTTTTTAAAAAACTTCAAATTTACGTTGTTTTTTTCTAAAGCTTTACTAAAATACCTGATTTATAATTCAAAACATCAGTACAAAATTTAAATAATTTTTATTTATTTGAGTAAAAGACTCAATTGAAAAAAAATTCAAGAAGCATAAAAGCTTTTATTTTTAGAAAGGAAAAGCCACAATAGGATTATTTTCTTATTTTTGTTGTTATTGTAATTTTTCAAGCAAAACAAAAAAAAAATCTAACATGCGACATTAATTTCCGTATACATACTGATTTTGTCATGTTTATTTTTAAACATTTCAATTTAAAGAAGAAGAAAAAATGAAAATTGAATATTTTTAATTAAATAAGCTTGTAAAATATAAAGCCTCAAAATGACGAATAAAAATAATTACATTTAAAAAAACCAATACAAAAAAATAAAATTAATTTTAAAAACTTAAATTATGTAATTAATTAATATGTTGTTTTACTTTAATTAAATTTTTTTTTTCATTCCACGATTCACCTATAAAATCATCATCTCATTTTACATTAAAATTATTCCTGACATTTATATAATTAATAATATTTTATTATGCAGAATAAAAATTTAATTTTACCCAATAAAAAATACACACACATACATATATAGTTATTTGTATAAAGAACATAAAATGAAAAAAAAAATATAAATTTTTATGAAAAATTTATTAATAAAATCGAAATTAAATTGTAAAATTAATTCACACGGTAATTAAAATATTTCATTGTTGAATAAATATATAGATATGTGTTGATGAAAGAAATAAAACATGTTTTAATTGGGATATTTTATGTTTAAAATTTCTGGATTCTTTTTTCAATAAAAAAAAACACAATTGTCGATTTGTACTGAAATACATATTCATAAAATACCCACCACAAAAACGTCCACAAAAGTCCAGTTTGTTGTAGATTCATTTTCTTTGTATTTAATTTCGATGAAAATATGTTGAATTTTACGATACTTTTCAATAATAAGAAAAATAGCCCAAATATTAAAGAAACAACGAAATACTTAAACCAATATGTTTTGGAATTTTAAAAATTCCCGTCACAATAAAAAAATAATAATAAGAAGAGGATATAAAAAACTTTTTAATGGAAAAAATCTCCTCAAAATTACGTCATACTTTTATCTTGTGTCAATGAAAAAAGTGCTTAAATAGAAAAAGAAATAAGCTTAAAAAACAAAAAATAAATAAAAGGAAAAAAAAACAAACGAAATGTTTGTTTTGTGGTAGAAAATTGATTTCCCAATATTTCGTTCTTTATAATAAAATCCTAATCCATTCAATTCCCGAGCGGTATTTTAATGTGAAAATACAAAAAAAGTCAATATTATCTTTTCTTGACAATTTAATATGAATTTTTTTCTTTCTTTTTCTTATTTTTATTGTTTGTTCTTTTCTTAGCCAAAACAATAAATTGGAATACAAAGAAGAAAAAAACCAGCAAAAGTTTATTTGTTTTTCTTAACCATGAAACACCGCCCACACACAGTCACACTCACTATACGACGTAAAGATATTTCCTTGTTTTTTTTTTGATTTTCTAAAATTCATTTAAAGTTCAAAAAAGACGTGTTAAATATTCGTTTTTCGAATACCTTTCAATTTTCAAATAAAAAATGAAAAACAGTTAACACCAACGTCACATGTCCAGAATTAATAAGAAGTAGCAAACAAAAAAAAAGGGATGATTTGTTAAAACTACGTTTGAAAAGTTTAAATTAAAAATAAAAGGTGAAAAAAAAGGCGGACAGGGCACTTCTCCATTTTTAGAACACGTCAATATAAATTCTTTTTTTTTCAATTTATTCAATATAAAAAGGATAAGAATATGTTCTTCAATGTTTAAAATTGTTTACTTATATGAATTTTGTGATTGTTCACCCTCGCTTTTTTTTCTTGTGTTCGAATCGATAAGCATACAAATGAGAAGATTTAAACTTAATCGGTTATTTTATGGTTATAAAATATAAATTCTATGTTGTATTATTATTTGAATGTGTGACAGACAAATGAACTTAATCTAATATGTATAACTTCATGTAATATTCAAGGATCTCAGACATAATCATTGAATCACTTTGGAATCAATGAATCTAAAAAATTCAAAATATGTAAAGCATGTTAAATGAATTCAAATTGAAAACAAAGAAAAAGAAAATTTCATGAGGAATTTGCAATCATTCCAACAAGAGAAAATAACGTCGTAAATTGTATTTAGAACTTTAATAATTTGATTGTACGAACAAATTGAGATACCATCACACCACTAAAGAAAATAAATTAATTCTTGGAAATTATTATTAAGGTTTTCTTTTTTTGAAAGAAAAAATTTTCAAATTAAATTAAGAAGAAGAAAAAGAAAAAGAACGATAATTGAGAGAGAGAATGTTTTTACTGTTTTTTTAATTGACTTTTATTAATAAATCAATAAATTTTTCGTCCTGCAAAAGAAAAGTAAAATTTTATGACAAAATAATTAAGTAATAAATTATAAATTGTTTTTACTAAGTTTTGGTAGGATCTAGTTTCTTATTAATTATGATAGACGACATACTTCACTTGAATAATTAATTAACTGGTTAATATTTCTTTAATGATTAAGGCAATACTGAAGGTAAATTTCAAAACAAAATAAAAAAAATTGTGGATAATAAAAGTTAGGAAATTTTACTTATACATATAGTACATACTTTTCATACTAATTGATAAAGAAAATTATTTATGAAAGTTTATACATATTTGAATGTTACAGACTTTACCTGTTTACAATTCAGCATAGAATAAAATCGATTTTTGGAAACTATTGATTTTTACTTTTGATACTTCCAAATGAAAATTTCGGAAATGAAGTTTTTTCTTAAATATATATTTCCACACTTGTTGTTGTTTTTTTTTTTTAATAATCCCTATCATAAAAATTCTGACGAAAGGAAACAAAAAAGTCTTTGAACTTGAATCTGGAATGTAAGCATCAGCCTGTAATAAAAACAAAACTCAAAAGTCAAAATTTACTTATACTCAGCCATTTAATTTCAAGCAACTCAAAAAAACTCAACTTAATTTAAAAATTTCAATTTCAGCAGAAAATTTTTTCGTTAATTTCCCTTAAACATGAAATTTGTGTTATTCAATTTTCAGATACAAAGAATACTTAAGAAAATATAAATTTTTCATGGTTGACTTCGAAGAAAATCAGATTAAAAAACAAAACATTTAAAATTCAAAAAGAATTTCTAATTTTATTTCACGTTTAAACAATCACGCAATTTTAGTAAATTATTAATTTTTTTTTCTTTTGCAACTTTATATCAAAAATTATTTATCTATGCTTTTTAACCACAACGTCGTTTATATTCCATATGTTATTAATTTTTGTGTGTGTGTGTAAAACCACATTTTTATTTCAAATGAATTCCCATCACGTACAATGTAAACCTAATTTCACTTGTATGAGTATAATTTTTGTTGAAAAGTTAATTAATTTTTATCAAAGTAATTTTTGTGTTTAATTTCATAATAATAAATTTATCTTAATATGTGTATGTGCTGTGTGTGTATTGTCATTATATGGAATATATTTATAAATCGGTTTACCTCTCATATAATTATGAAATGAATAATTTTCACATTTTCTAATTTAAATTGATAACGAAATTTTATAGAAAATTTTATTCGTTATTGCTATAGGAATCGTTTTTTCTTTTTGTTTTAATAGAAAATTATAATTAAATTTTAATTTCAATTAATAAACCACATAAAATAATTCATTTTAAGTGTAATTTCACAATTATTTTACCGTTATTATTATTTTCAGTCCACTATTAAATGAACAAGGACAATAAAATTGTCTTTCTTTTTACTGTTTTTTTTTTTACTTTAAAGCATTAAAAAAAATTTCAGGTCATGCTAATTAAAAATAGATTTTCCAGATTAATTTTTTTTAATCCTAAAAATAGAAGAAAAAAAATAAAACTCTTATCATCTAATTACCCTCATTGTGGTCTTAACCTGTATAACACTCATTATCTAGCTCTTCTGTTCCGGTTACATTAAAATTTTTCTGTCTTGTGTTTTCTTCCTTTTCATATTTATTTTTTAAAATTTTCTTCGACAATCTGAAATTATTTCAAGGACATAACCCTTTTGGTTCACTTATGTATAGATTAATTACAGTTTAGAAAGTAAGAAAACTGCTACAAAATAAAAGAAAAGAATAATCTGAAAACTTTTTAATTTTTTTTCATTATTAAAACTTTAAAGGTATTTTAAACAATAAAATAAGCCTTGAAAATGGAGAGAAAAAAACAAGGAAAAATAAACAATTTTAAACATTTAAAGTGATTGTGCTAATTTTTCCATTGAAAAAAACATTTTATTTTGTATTTTTCATTTCATTCAATATTTTTTTTTTTTTCAAAAACAAAAAAGAAAATGTTGAAATTGAAACGTAAAATTGTGTTAAATTTGATTTTTATGTAAAAGCTCTTGAGATATTTTTTAAAAATGTATCCTTATATTTTTAATTCTATTTTTCTCCATTTTCAAGTATGTATTCTCATAAAATGTAAACAAGTAAACACAGTCAATAACAAATAACTTCCATTAAAATCAATTAAGCCTTAAGCACTTTTTTAATCTATTCTTTTTCTTTTTGTCTCAATTGTTTTTTCTTTTTTAATGAAAAAATAAAATCAAACAAAATACTCACATATCAGGAATTTGATTTTGTTTTGTTTGCTGTTTCCTATACATATATACGTATATATATATGATTTGAAAAGCACTTTCTTTTTGTAGTAATGCTGTGTGTCAAGTGATACGTTTCAAAAAGCTTTTTCCAATGAAACGCCAAGAGCACTTTCTACCATTGCTAATGCAATGTAGTAATGTAATTTAATAATTACAAGCTTTTTCTTCGAAAGATACTCTATCAGATAATGCTGATTATCTAGAAAATTAGATTTGTAAATGAAATAAGTCTAATTTCACACACATGCTAAATACTTTAATATTAATTCAAAAACAAATAAATTACACAAAACGATATTTACTTTTATTATGAAATCAATGAAACAGAAAAAAAAAACACTCTAAGAAGAATGTTGTGTGATTTTTGTTCAATAATTTCTATTTAAATATTCAATACACACCATAAATTAAGGACTCTTACGTGATATCTTTTCATATTTCTTATTGTATTTCAATGAATCGAGAAAACAAAATATGACAATAAATTATATGATTTTACTCACACTTCATTGCTTGATAATGTGAATAATTTATTCATTTTTTTCTAAATATTCTATTGTCATATCCTTATATTGATTTGAATTAACAATAGAAATTGATTTCAATGAAATGAACAATAAAAGTGCCATTATCTTTTTTGAATACATATTTTATGTTTTAACCCAAAAAGGTATTTTAATTTATTTATTTTACAGAACAGTCTTTAGTGCAATAAATTGTTTTTTTTTTTTTTTTCAAAAGTCATTTCAGTTGTGCATGTCATTAAATTTTACTCAGTACTTAAAACATTTGCAAAAGTAATTTGTTTTTGAAGTTAATACTGGATTTTTATTTGTTTTCACGTTAAAAGTAGAAGAAAAAAAAATCATTAAAATTAAAATTTTTATGTTGAGTGTATAGTGAGAGTATGATGACTAAATTTTTTTTTCTTGGAAGAGATAGTTCAAATATCCTTTTTTTCTCCATAAATTTTTATAGAGAATTTTTGCGGTTTATATGTTGAAAATTTTATATTTACAATAAAAGATGACCTTATTGTTTTTATACACATTTGCATTCACATATAAATATTCATATAAGTATGTACTTTAAAATACGAGATATGATAATAAAAAAAAGCATAATAATTTATGTCCTATATTTAAACAAAAAAAAAATAAATAAACCGAAAACATATTCAACAGCAAGTTTTTAGGCGCCAAAAAAGCTCTTATTTTGTTTTATCAATCTGGAAATTAAATTACAATTTTTTTTTCTCTTGTTTTTTATGAAAATACGAATGTGATTATAAAAATAAAAAATACATAAATCATGTGTGCAATTAATTTTGTTCTATATGTTTAATAAAAAATAAATTTAAAAAAATTGTTGTAATTAAATTTTGTATTTTTTACTCATTTATCCTGAATTTTGAAACACCCATTAAAGACCAAAAATTAAATAACATGTATTGCATTTGAAATATCTACTTAAAGGGACATTTAACAAAATACTTGTTTTCGTTTTACATGTAATTTGAAGAGTTTTTAGTAAAAGTGTCAGAGCCATAATTATATAATTTATTTTTGTGTGTGTGTCCTAATAGCTGTTTAATAAATTTTTTTCATCTTTTTTTTTCTACGTTTAGCGTTTTTTGTTTTGCTAAATGATAAATAAATTTAAGTGTTTCCTACTATAAGAAGAAGAATAAGAGACAAAATATCATAAAAATAAGGAATAAAAACTTCTATGTATCCTAATACACATCCTTAAGAAAGTTTTTGGTCCTAAGATAAATGTATTTCCTTTGGTAAATTCAAACAAACAATTTATCATTGTAGAATACGAGTATAGATCGTACTTAGGATTTATGATTATGTTTCGTTTTGTTTTATTTTTTATTTTGTTTTTTGTTATTTTTTCATAATTCTATATTCATTTATTGTGTTTTTTTTAACATGATATTTATTATAATATATGATATATTATATATATGATATTTTGACTGCTGTAATACGATAAAAAAAGAAAAAAGAGACGAAGAAAAATAAATCTGATAAATGAATGTACAAAATGACACAGAAGATAAACTTATAACAAACTACTACTACTCATATACTACTTATCCTTTTTTCTTTTTTTCTTTTGTTTTTTTAATAAATTCTTTTTCGATGAGTGATAAACCATATGCTTTTCAAATTAAAACCAAACAAATACATAGTTGATGTGTTCCAACATAAAATGAAAATTATTCATAAAATGATAAATTTATAAAGTTTTTAAGTATTTTTATGATGTGAATATCCTTGTAGAAGTACGATACTTAGAGAGAATTAATATTAAATTGCGTTTATAAATAGTTTTATCTTAGGTGTAATATAATATATACACAATGACGTAACCCCATCTCATATGTGTATAAGGGTGTTAGTTTGGATATGTATATGTATGTATGATGGGTCAAAAACTCAAAAGTTATTTAAAAACACATTGCTGTATATCCTGTTCGATAATACTTTTACATAATTTGACCAAATTGAATAACAGGACATTTAGTTCTTAATAAACTGCTTTTATTAACTAAATTTACTGAATAATACATATGAATTTTATTCCAAAGTAAAAGGTTTTTTTTTTACAAAAAACCTATAATTTTAATTGTAGATCCTTAATAATAAAATTCAACAAATTAATATTATTATGAATTCCTAACGTCATGTAATTTATTTTTGTTATTTTTCGAAACATTTTCCAAATTAATTAATCATTTTCAAAAACTTTTTCTGTATTATTTCATTGCATGTTCATGTATGTAAAATAACATACATAATTATATCAAAATTAATTGAAATTCATAAACAATAAAACCAAATAAACATACACTGAAGTTTTGTAGACTTACTTTAATTTGTATTCAGTAAAGTCAACTTTTACATGAGAACTTTTTCAAAATAATTTTCAAACATTAAATCGACTTCAAGCTAAATAAAAAAGAAGTTAATCAATTTTGTACAATTTATGATTTTTTATTAACCCTTGAACATACAATTTCACTAATTAAATTCTACTAAAAATATTAAAGTTCAAATAGAGATTTATTTTGAGGACTTTGAAAACATTCAATAAAAATTATGCCGTTTTTAAGGGGTAATTATGTAATTCAAAAATATCATACAAAAAAGTAATATTTCTGTCCAGCAATGAAATTCAACTTTTTTGAGTAATTCAAATCTACATGAAGTTTTTTTTACGGTTATAACGACAGGATAATTGTTAAATATTTTAAGGTATTCTCATTATAAAATGCTAATTCAATTTAATTATGATAATAATTTTTATTACTTCAATGATATTCGTTTTTTCAAAAAGAAAAATAAATGTAACATTTGGAGAAAACTTTTTTATGGATGGAAACTTTTCGTTGTTTGTAATTATTTTTGTCTTTATTTGGTAAATAATTAAAATAAGAATAATTAAAATTTGTTTTATGGCAAGGTAACGATGAAAAAATTATTTAGAAAATTATACCTATGTGTTTTTCTTTATTTTCTGGATACAAAATCAAAAACAAAAATAAAAAATAAAAAAAAATATCTACACAAAAGAAAATCTTTTAATGTTCAATGGATAATTGCCTTAAAGTTTGGATTATATAATTTGAAAAAGGTTCTATGAAACAAAAATAAATTTTTGATTATTTTCGAACTTTCTTTAAATCTCTTTGAAATCCTTAATTTCAAACAATTGAAAAAGTTTGAATTTTTTTCTTTGTTAATGTTGCTAAAAGTTTATTGCGTGTTATTGATAAGTATTAGAAAACTTCTTCGCCTGTATTACTTTTTTATTCCTGCTAGAGAATTTCAAATATGTATGTGAAAATTCATAAACAATAAAATAAAAAATAAATAAAATAAAAAATTTATGAAAAATATTGATATAAATCATTTTTCCACTTTTTTTTATTTATCTTTTCTTTATGAGAAAAAATTTCAAAAATTTTCTTTCAACTTCAAAAACAAATATTTTTCCTCATTTTTTTTTTTTTATTTTTTATTTTTTGAATTACAAACTTAACAAAAGTAAATTTGTCTTTTTTTTTTTCTCTTAAATGATTCAAAACTTTACGGTATTTCAACCATCATACACTAGGTGGTTAAGCCGGTTATTTAACGCTAGTTGTAACAATTTTTTTTCAACTTGGTATAATAAGAACCATCTAAAATAATTTTAGCTGACGGTTGTAATACACTTAATATTCTCGTTACAACTGGTCTTCTTCAGATGTAATTTGAGCAGTTGTAAAAACAAGTTTTTAAACTAGTTTGCGACGGCTGTAATAACCATCTGGTATGAGATGGTTGTTTGATCAGAAGAATTTTTGTTTTTTTTTTATATTTTATACAAATTTTGCTTACACAATGAATACATGAGGTATGTAAATCGACTTTATTAAAAACTGTTGAAAGTATTTGTGTACATTAAATTTTTCTTTTAAGAGTATTTTTCTATATTTGCTTTTTTTTATGATTGACAGGATAAAACAATTTAATCTTTAATCTTTCATGTGTGTTTAATAAATTTTTATTTTGATGTAAACAAAAAAAAGAAGTTTTTTCCTACTCATACATGTTCATTCTGCTTTTTTTTTTTTTTTTTGAAGAAGTAGATATTGTTTTATACCACATGTAGAGCTCAAATTCTGAGTCAGGATGAACATTTAGATACAACAAAAAAATGTTGTACAAAAATAAAAGCTGAAGGCTAAACGATAGTTAATTTTAATAATTTTTTATACTCTAATTAAAAGTATGTGAGTAGGCGATGATATAATCAGGATATCCTCATCAATTAAGTACCTATATGAAAACCACTAAGAATTTTTTTTCATCAAAAAAATTATAAACACATTTAAAAAAATCTAAAAATAAATTAAGGATTAGGAAATGTGAAGATTTTCCTTGAATTTTTTCTATTTATTTATTTTTTATAAACAATTTTGGTATTTGAGAAAAAAAAATCTCATTATTAAAATCGAATATAATTTTTTTGGTAATTTGTAAAGTACAACAAATGTTGTTGATTTTATCAAAGAAAACCATAATTTTTCATTAAACGGAACCACGTGCTCCAAAGATTTTTAAAACCAATTAAAATTCCATCATATCACGCGCAAGAATATCTGAGTGTATATGGGTTAATAACAACAACAACAACAAGAAACGGAAATTTTAACATTGTAAATTTAATGAATGTATTTGTGAATTTATGTATTTCGATAAACAGTTTTTAATTTGAATTCTATTAATTTTAAGTGTATGCTTTAAAAATATTTAAAATAATGACGCAATACGAGTATTTATCAAGAAAAAAACATTATTTTTTTAATTAAATTTTTCTTAAGAAAATCTTCCATAAAATTATTGTTCATGCTTTAAACAATTTTTTTTTTGACCCATGCTTAAGATTTTTGACATATTCAAATTTCTGAAATAGAAAATAATAAAAAACAAAACAAAAATATGAGTAACATAACATGTATAAGAATGTTTTTGACAGCAGTCCTGTGAAAGCAAAGCAAAAAAAAAAACAATTATTTTGTCCTTAAAATTCAAAAAAACAAACAAACAAACAAAAAAGGATCAAATTCATGATAAAATTTATATCGATGATATCCTGTAGCACACATACATATACATACATACAGAAAATCATCTCAAAAATATTGTTTGCCAAAAAAATTTTTTTTTGCATTTCAAAGCAAAAAATAAACGAGAAATTGCTTGTTGTTGTTACATCAAAAATATTATAAATTCATTTTTTTTTCACTATGTCGACGAAATGATTTGGGATATATTGGCACATTGTCAAAATTATCTTTACATGTATACGAGAGAAGAAAAAAACAAATTTGTTTCAATGATTATTGAAATTTATGTAATCAAATAAAAAGGACCATTAGTAACAAAACAAGAACGATAAACAAGAAAAAAAATTCATATGTAGCCATTATACATACATACATCATACGAGATGGCTCCTAAAGTTTTTTTTCATAGTTTATTTACATTTTTTATTTTTATACGTTTTTCGATTTTTTTAAATTTTTTAAATAGGAATTTGTAATGGAAAAAATTCACACAAAAATTGAAAAAAGCATAAAATTGATATAGTTTATGATTCGAATTTTATTCTGCCATTTTTTTTTGTTTTAAATTTTGCTTTTATAATTAATGAATCATGATTTTCAAAAGAAATTTATTGTTGCAAAATAAATTTTCAAACCTCAAGCATAAAATTTAACCCTCTTTCTTCCTTCTCATCCTTTATAAGGTACGTATCTTCTATCTCTATAGAGCAATTGAAAAAATTGAAAATACACGTTTTTATTGGTATTGAATTTTATTAGCTGGAATTACTTATTAATTTTTAATAGTGAAATATTAAAACAAAAATTCCCATTAAAAATTCAAATTGTTATTAAATTTATTTCGATTTGTTTCTCTTTTCATTCCAGAAAATTATTGAAGAAAAATTTTTTTCATGCTATTAAACTTTTTTTTTTATTGAATTACTTTTCAAATATTTAAAGGATCAATATTTATTTATTAGAAAAATTTATATTTTATGTTATTTGTTTTTTTTTTTTCATGTTTATGGGGCCATTGACATTTTAAAATGTAGCTCTATGGATTATTATTATTAGAAAAGGACTTTGTGTCAATAATATTCAGGAAAAAATATTAAAAAAAAGCAATAAAAATTATTGTTTTATTATGTTTCCAGGTGGGAAAATTCCTCTTCTTTTGTTTGCTTTTTATTTATTTTTTATTTTGAAATAAATGTCCCTTTCATGTCCTTTTTTCAAGTTTCATTTATTTTTAAAAAATTCCAATATTTTTCTTATGAGGCCTCTTTAAGTTTGAATAATTATACGGTTCTTTTAGTGTTGTCTGGTGGGAAATTCTAAAGAAAATAATTTAATATGAAATAGATTCAACAAATAAAGCACCACAATTTTCTAAATAAATCAAAAAACTTCTAAATTAAAAACCAAACAAAAACAATAATTCAAAACTCATATAAGAAAAAATAAATTAATTTTATCAAGAAAACTTGATCCTTGAATGTTTCTGCAATCACAACATTTAATTATTGAATGTTCTATTTGACTCACGCCAGTTTATAAATAGTTGTGCACAAAGTATGTTTGTAGGTATTTTTTTCTTCCATACTCTTGTTTTTTCTTCTTCAAAAAAAAGTTTTCACAAGCAATAAAAAAATAAATCTAAGAAATATATGCAATACCTCATTCTTGCAGAGATAACAAGACATTATTTTTCAAGGTGTATTAGTGTCTTTTCATGTACGTTATGACATTTCTGTTCTGCTTGCAAACTTTTATAAACTTAGAAGTTTAAACTTTTTTTTATAAAAGAAAAAAAATAGAGCTTCATTTTCTTGAGGTGATCATATTTTCTTGTTTTTGGTTTCTTATACTTTTTTTCACTTTCCCAAATGAACAAGTTTGATCTCTTATAAAAATTTGTTAGGTAACTTTTCTGTCTCAACTAGTTTAACGTTTCGTATAAACTTTCTAATTTTAATGAAAACAAAAAAACAATTATAACTTAATTTAATTGAATGTTATTTGTCACTTTTTAAAAAGAAAAAAATAATCCTGGAAAAAAAAAAGAATTACTGATATGATGAACTTCTAAATGCGATTAATAATATGAAAAACACAAAATATATTTTTATAACTTTTGAAATAAAGGATATAGAAAAAAACTTATTAAAATAAAAACAAAAAACTTTTTTCATATAATTTCTTTCATGTTAAATTCTATTCCATAAAATTAATTAAATTATAAATTAGAAAATTACTTATAATTTCATTTTCTAATAAACTAAAATAAAGAAAAAACTATGAATAAATCAACCTTTTACTTACTTAAAAATTTCTAGTCCCTATTATCCTTTTTATCGTCTCTTTTATTATTTACATATTCTCTTAAAATTTTTAAAGTGCTTGATAAATTTTCGTAAATCTTGGAAAAATGTCATAAAAAGGATATAATAAAATTTTTAAATAAAACCTAAGATAATTTTCTTTTATCAAACTTTTTTTCAAAACTTTTCAAAAAAAAAAAATTCTAATGTAAAAATGATGTAAAATTAAAATAATAATGAACAAGAAAAAGATTTAATTTAATGATTATGACAAAAAATTATAAACAACAAAACAAAAAAACAAAAAAGCGGAAAAGGCAATTTAATAAATTTTTTAAATGAGAAATAAATTGAAATTTATAATTTAGTACTTTTCTTCTTTTTTTTGTCATTTCCATAATAATTTTTCTTATAGATTAATCGTTTTGATAAAAATTGTATTATCCTTCAGAAATAATATAAATAAATGAATACAAAATGATTTCTGATTTAATGCTTAGTTGAAGAAAACAAAAAATTAATTAAAAAAGGATCTCACATTTTAAATTTAATAAATGATTATTCTCAGAAGAAGTCACTACACAGTTTTCTTGTGAGTTTTGGCCACCGAATAACTCACATAAAATTCAAAACTTATAAGAACTTTTTTTTCTAATTAATCGGGAATTCACAAAAATTGATTTCTAAAACTTTAAATTTGTATGAGTTTCCATCAACATACCCTCATATGCTTTTGTCATCCATCATTACAATTTTTATCAAAATTATTTTCATAACAAGATAATTATTATTGGCCTTTTTATCTAACTAATAATTCTATTAAGATAAAATTGTGTAATTTTTTGCCTCTTTTGTTTTTTTCCTCTAACTTTCCACATTAATAATACTGTGGGAAACATATAACAAATGATAACCACACAACATCCTTTCATATCTTTCATTTTAAAAGATTAATATCAGCTTAAAAGCACTTTTTGGTTACAAATATATTTCCGCATATTTTTGACCTACAAAACAATCTTAAATTTCAAGAACAAATATTTATACTTATGACACAAACACATACATACATACATAGATATAGAGGTTATAGGCATAGATAAACTTAAGCTTTTTATTACACGTATAAATAACAAATTCAGGAAAATAATATCATGTTTTTTTTAACTTGGTAGACGTAGGTACATACTTACATCCTTCTTACATCTTATATTGAAATTCTTCACGTGTTTCTAGTTTTTCCCTTCTTCTTTTCTTCCTTTTATTTTTTGTGGTAGTTTTTTTTATTTTTTTTTATTACTAAGAAAATAAACCTTTGGCTTTTGTCTGAATAGAGCAAAAAAAAAAAAATTAACAAAATTAGTTCATGTCATTATTTTTTGTTCTTAAAAGTTAATTATTATTCAAATGACGTAAGTTAATAGGAATAAAAACGAAATAAACAAACATGCTGAATAAACATAATGCTGTTCGGATTATTATTATTTTTTTTTTTTTTTTTTGCTAAAGCAAAGTTCAAAATTATCTTAAAAGAAAAGAATTTGATTGTAGAAAAAACTACACGAGGTTAATGGAAAAAAAATTCGATTAAACAAAAGTGACTGAGCACACGTGTTACACAATCAAAACTTTGCAATTTTGAAAAAATTTTATCAAATAATTTGTTTCATTTGACAGTCTATAAAATGATCTTTTCTCCTTTAAAGGATTATAACAAACAAAAAAACAAAAAAATATAAAGAAAAAAAAGGAGAAGAATGTTTAACTGAAAAATATCATACAAATTTATGTATGTCATCATTCAATATAATGTAATAACAAATTCTACTCACAAGTCACTTATTAAAGAAAAGGACATACATAAGTACATAGTCTCATTGTTATGCAGTCTTCGATAAAACTTATTCGACGCCAGATACAGGATAACAAAACTAAATTATCAGATTTTTATATGCTTTTGTTTCCGTAATAAATTCTTGAGAACATTCACATTGTTTTTATGTGTTTGACATTTTAGAACATATAAGGTTTTTCTTCTTCTTCTATTTCATGATTTGTGCGTGCATTAAATTTGTGTACTCGAACTTTTTTTGTGTCAATCGAAATCAGTTAAATTCAAATTTAACTTCGTTTAATTCTTGTTTTTTTTAAGTGTAAATTTTATGCATGAAATTTATTACTTGAAAATTATCCAGACTAATTCAATTTATTAAAAGTTTATTGCTCTTTAGTTGAAAGGAAATTTTCCATATAAAAATTACCAAATTTTCGTCATTGGCATTGAAAGGATTTTATAATTAACATTTTTTTTAAAAATAGATACATAATTTCTTGAGTTACATTATATGTATACAATATACAAGACACAGTTTCACATAATCCATTTTATTCCTGCTGGCGTAACGTTAAAATTTAATTAAAATGGTATTAAGATAAAATTAAATTTCTGAAGTAATTATAAATAAATTTTACAACAAAATAAATTTAACTACGAATAATAAAAAACGAATACATGAATGAATCTTCCCACAGAAAATAAATCATTTTATTGAAACTTAAAGAAGAACGAAAATGTATTGTTGCGACAGCAAATAGCCCCTGTATTTTTTTTTGATATTTTCGTACGCCGCTGTATTTTTACAGACGGTTGTACACATAATTTTTTTTAAATGTTTAAAATTGTACATTTATTGGAAATTTTCAATAAAATATTCCAATAAATGAACTGTAAATTCCAATTCCGTTGCACACGCGCAACATAAAATTTAATCTTGTTTTGTTCAAAAATTGAACAAAGATTTTTGTACTAATCACATGGATTATGACAAAAATCACGCCATTTCGAGAATAATCCCATGTATTTAATACAAATACATGAGATTATTCCATATTTTTCTCGAACATAATCTCGTTCAAATTTTCTATACTTTTCTCTATTTATTTCCACAATACTAAAATATTATGAACTTCAGTGTATTTGTTAATATGCAAATACACTATATTAATTTCTCACACAACAATTGATTTATTCTTATATAAATCAATGTGTATATGAAAAATCAATAATACCATGTGATCCATATAACTACATTATGACCTGTTTACCTAAAGTAAATAGCATAATGTAACACCAATCTTCTACTGCACACACACATCGTATCAACTTCCATAAAATCTTTATACTCTAATACATTATACACATTTTATAATGTACCGAATATTCTAGTATACCCTAATGATGATTTATATACCTATGTCATATATAGTGATGAGATTAGCTTACCGCGCAAATACATACACCAATTAAAGTGTGTATATGGATTAGTTCATGCAATTAGTATATAAATAAGCCACCAACATATTTGGTTGAGGGCTTCTTTTGAGTCTTCTGGTTTTTTGGTCTAGTTTTTTTTTTGTTTTTCTGGTTTCTTTTTTTGAATTAAGTTTTTTTTTGGAGTCTTCGCGATGGCCCCTTTTAGCGACGGTTTTTTTTATTCTTTTGAAAATAATAAGTTCAGTTTAAATTCATTAAAGTTTTGTGGAATTTAAAAAAAAAAAAAAAAGTACGTTTTTGAGAATTTTTCAGGAAAATTTAAAATACATATTTAAATATGAAAAAAAAAAAAAAAAAAAAAAAAAAATTTTTTTTGTGAATATTAATTTTATTTAATTCAGTTTAAATGCTTAAATTACATATAATAGTTTGTGAAAAGAAATACAGTTTTTACAAAAATACAGAAAAGATCAAAATATCACTTAGCGCGAATTAAGGTTTTATTTTAAAAGGGTGTTCAATAAAAATTTAAAGTTTGGTGGAAAGAAAAAAAAAACAAATAGCAAAAAAAGAAAAAAAACTATATTTAGAGAGTTAAAACAAAAAAAAAAAAAAAAAAAGGTTATATTTAAAAATGTTAGGACGAAGTTTAATTTAAATAAGAATAATTAAGATTACAGAAAAAAAAAACAAATTTTAAAGAAAAAAGATATATTTACAAAGTATAGAATAAAATTTAGTTAAAATAAAATAATAACAATAATTACAAAGAAAATAATAAAAGAAAAAGTAAAAACAGTTTAAACAGTTAAGACAAATTTAATGTAACTACTATAAGAATGAAAAAAAAAAAATAATAATAATAATTACAGTAGGAGAAAAAGAAAAAAAAATTAAATAAAGTTAATTAAAATTCAGATAAAATATAGAAAAAAAGATTTTTCTGATCAGAGGAAAATAAAGAAAAGAAAAATTTTTGTAGCTTAAAAATAATTCAAATAGTCAGCGATAAAGAAGTGAGTGCAACATTAGTACCATGCGGTCATAATACATATGTTCGAGATGGGATGTGCACATCTTGCATGCAGTGTAAATGATGGAATTTGCCCAACATGCCGACTCCCGATTATTCAAGCATCACGTTTTATCCCGTAAGTTAGTTAATTTTATTAAGAAAAAAAAAAATTTTTGTAACCTATACGAATATAATAAAAATACAACAATAAAAGAGAAAAAAAAAGGAAAAAAAGGAAAAAGAAAATATTAGACAAAGAATCTAATCAGGAAGATTTCATTTTTTTTTAATTATGTATTTTCTTATATTAAAGTTTTTAAATTTTTTTTTTGCAAAAATATCATGTATGAGTTTGTATTTTAGAGAGATTTTTCACTTGTAAATAAATAAGATTTTTTGTTTTGGCTATAAATTTAAAGAGAGTATATAAATTTGTAAAAAAAAAAAAAAAAAAAAAAAAAAAAAAAAAAAAAAAAAAGAAGGAGAAAGATAACAAAACCAAATACTTATATTTATATATGATAATGTTTTTTTTTTTGATTATAAAAAAAAGAAAAAAAGAAAGAAAGAAAAAAAAAATTGATTAATACGGAATTTAAAATTAAACCGAAATTTGGCTGTAATATTATAAATATTTGTATTTTTAATAATTAATATTAAAAAAAAAAAAAAAAAAAAAAAAGGTGAAACAAAGGATTAATAAGAGGAAAAATAAAGTGATTTAAAGATAAATTAAAAAAGGTGTTGTGACATGGAGAATTTCATCGATGGAAGAAGACGGTCCATTTTTGTTTATTTGTTTATACATCTTTTCGTTGTTAGAACCTCATGAGGTATATGTTCCCTCTATCAATAAAGTTATTTTTATTTTTTTGGTCCCTTTTTTCATGCTTTGATATCTCCTTGGTTTTGCCGGTCCTTTTTTTTATGTTGGCATAATGGTCACCTTCCGATAGGGTGTTCCCAAAAAAACCCACCCCAGACTGAAGCGGCTGGAACCATGACCGGCTGGGTTCACCCGGAAGTTCCTTTTAGTTCCTTTTTTAGTTGAATTTTCATTTAAATTAAAAAAAATTCAGTTTCATTCTGAAACTGAATTTTTCGTTATGCAACAGTATGTACTTGAACAAATTTATAACTTTTATTATGTCGGAGAAGAAGATACATTAATTATCCATATATATACTCTTTGTGAAGTTTAATATCCTTATTATTATAATTAAACTAAAACCTTTATGACATTCTGCAAGGATAAATTTGTTTTCTTGATTTTCTGCACTGCAATTAGATTAAATTTTCTTCTGAGAAAAGAAAGGATATCAATTTTCTCAAATATTTGTCGTTGTATTGTTAGTTTGTAAACGACTCAGAAAATCGAATTCTATTTTGACAAATAGAAAAATTCTGTTATTGTGATCTACGGTTATTTTTTAATTTTTTAAACTATAGTTTTTTACGTGCTTTACGTATATATGTATATGTATAACATATTCGTAGGCGCAGCTTTCAATATATATGGCCATGATATACACATACATACAAAGTTACATACTTGTATATCGGTACATAAAAGACAAAGTGACAGGATAATGGAGAATCGTATTAAAAAATAAATAAACCGTAAGAAAACCACATTTTTAACAATTTCAAATAAATTTATCCAAGGAATATCTCAGGGGTACAATAGAACAGTCATCAAAAGAGAGAATGTGTTACAAATAAAAATATAAATAATTTATTTTAGTCCTTTTCAACCATTTTTCGATATAGATATATATCTGAGATAAATTTAGCTTAAAATTTAAACTTATAAACGATAAAATAAAATAAATGAATTTGTCCTACTTCAAGATGGCATACATTTTTCCCTCTTTTTTTTTTCTTTCTATCGAATATCTTTCGAAGGAAAACACATAAAAATGGACAAAAACTGTTAGAATATAGTATCGTATCGTACAATTTAGGAATATTGTTTTTTGTATAAAATAAAAATATACTATCTTTTCTGAAAACTTGGAACATTACCATTTAAGTTTGACTGGTTTGACAGATAAAATATGTCTATGAGAAAGGAAATTGCGTTGAAAGCTGTTTATGCTTCAATTCTTCGTTCTTATTACATCCTATGAGTATACTTATACTTTATATACTATATGTGAATGGATATACCTACATACATAAAACGTACACGGAATATTGTACATTATCAATATGTGTATATAAGATGATATACAAATTTAACTGTGTAACCCCACCACAATGTTACATTTTCATGCTATTTTACAAGTTTGCTTTATCAATCTATCTCATGTTCACCATATTTTACAAATTTTTTTATTCTGTTTTGTTCGACTATTTACTCGTATGTACATCTATTGAATAATAAAAAATTATACACATGCATTAAACATACATGTATACATATTTACACATCCTTCACTCTCAATGAATTTTTTTAAATTTTTTTATCATTTGAAAATTTTTATTATTTTAATATTAAAGCTCATAGAAACGTTTTTTTCCTTTTTTTACATTTTGTTTTAGTTATTCACATTCTAGGAGTCAAATAGGAATCAGAAATTTCAAATTGAAAAATGTGACAAGAATTTATTTTACTATAAGGCCACAATATGGATCAACAAACAAAGAAAATAATATGTTGAAAACAGATGACATGTTTTTTTTTTCTATTTTATTTTTATTTTATTTTTTTAAATATTTTTTTTTTCAATAAATGATTTTATCAACAAAAACTGACCAACTCAATATAAATATGCGTGTATAACCGCAAGATACGTTTTGAATTTTTGATTATTTTCTTTTTTTTTTCAAATTGAAAATAAAAATATTCGTATTTTTGCATATTAAATTTCAAAATTCAGCTCTGTTATAAAAAGATTCGCATCAGCTAAAATCTGAATCCATAAACTCTTGCCTTAAGCAAAAATATGAAAAAAAAACGTCTCAGTTTCTCACATGGTGATGATATAAAAAGATTATTTCTACAAAGAAACATTCTCATCTCACATGACATCATGTTGAATCAAACTAGTAAAAAAAAAATCTATATTTTCGAAAAGTAACTTTTCAATTTCTCATGAAAATAGATACCACCCCACATAAAACACAAACTGTTATACATATTGAAATTTATAAAAGCCACATTTTTTGAGGTGATCAAATTGAAATTGATTTTATGTTTTCATGATTTTTTTTCCAAAAGTAGGCTAATTCATTTTACTCATGAAAATTCGGTTTAATTACGTTAAAACTTTATCTAATTTCTTAGATTTCTATCTACAAAATTCAACATGTATTAGTTAATTTCTATATAATTTTATGAAATTTCAACCTTTATCACTTCAATCGTTGCTATCCAACTCAATTTACCTTTATTACCTGTTGAATTTGAGCTTGATTTGAAGTACCTACTTGGGAAAAAATAAACTTAATCATGTAAATATCAGGATAATATTGAAAACAGTGGAGTAGGAAAATTAACAGTCAAGTCCTTGAAAACTTTTTTTCTTGAGAGTTAAAATTTTTTAAACTTAATAATTTATTACAAAGTTAATTTTATCTTTTCAATTATACGTTAAATTGCTCCTCTAAAATTCATGAATAATTTTCTTTTTTCCTCACAGCCTAATAAACAAAAAAGACGTTATTAATAAAAAATAATTATTAAGTTACACGAAAAGGAAACTTTAAGAACATCCTGATGCCTGTTACTAATTACAAAATAACACTCGAAATACATAGTTTTCAATTCAATTCAAGTCTCTCTAACTTTCATATAATTACATTTTATTGAAAGATAAAATTTTTTTCTTAATTACTTTACATTTAAACAAACGAAACGAGCTAAAAAACCTTTCACCTGATATGAATACACCCACAATTTGAACTTTGATATTGGAAACTCTCTTTAAAAAAAATATTTTGTCTTTTTATGAACTTTGCAACAACAATAAAAATTAACTTTTTAATTTTACGTAAGAATTTCGATGGAAATAAAATTTTTCCTGAAGGAAAAAAAAAATTTCAAGTGTGAATAATTTTTCTTTTGTTTCAGAAAGTTCTTAGATAATAAATTTTTACTCCTAGAGAAAAACAAAAAAAAAAAAAAGATAAAAGAAATTTAAAAATAAAAAACTTGTAGAAGAAAATTACTTACATTTAAGATTCCGTTTAATGTTAATGAAGTTCTACTAAAAATTACAAACTTTTATGAAATTAAAAAGTCGAAAGAAAAAAAAAGCAAAAAGTGAAGAAGTTTTCTCATATTTTTTATGATGAGGAAAAAGAATTGTTGTAAAACTTTCTATATCCTGTAACAAAAAAATAGGTATTGTAAAAAAAAAACAAATTAAAATATTAAATTACTTACTTTTTTTCCACTTCACTTTAATTGGAATTTTTTATTATGATGACATAAAAGATGAAATCAACTCCCAAACTGAAATAGCTAATAATTTAACGTTTGGTCTATTGGAAATTTGCTGCTTTTATTTTTTCTTCATTTGTTTTTTTTTCTGTGTCCTTTTTTGTTTGTTTTTTGTTCACTTTTTTTTGTTCTTTGAAATAGTTTGTTTTGGTTTTTTTTTTAATATTTGAAATTTTTCTCTTGTTGAAAAAAAATTTTATATTCGTGAATTAATCCTTGTAGAAATTTTTCGGAATTTTCTTCGATTTTCTTTTTCATCTTTCACTTTTTATTTATTTCTACGTCATAAAGATAGACTTCGGAAAAAATTCAAAAGATATTGTTACACTAACAGGATACAAGATAAAAAAATAAAAATCAATTTCAAAACTTGCAAAAAAAAGGAAAAAAGTATATCTCCCTTTTCAAATTTTTTGTTTGTCCTTATTTTTTCACAATTTTAAACATTTTGTGTAGAATATTTGAACAAATGTTTGAAAATAAAAAGGAAAATTTCTTTGACAGTCCAAAAATAAGAACAAAATTTCGAAGGATATTGTTTTTTGTTTTATTATAAGATTTATGTCTCACTTTAAAAAGGATATTTTCATTTTGTTCAATAATTCAAAATTAGGTTAAATAAAATACGGATATTGTCTATAAATCATTGCTGATATTTCAACAATGTATGGATTTTGGTAAAAAGAGAAGAAAAGAAATAAGGAGAAAAAAGAATATGAGAAAATACATTTTCAAAATTTACGACTAAAAACTTTACAAATTTTCTACACCATCTCATCGTTACGTTCTTGCTTACACTTATTTTCAATTCAAGACAAAAATAAATAAAATGTACGAGTATTTAAAATTATCTTACTTCTTACATTTCAATTGTATTCTGAATGTTTGTCCTCCCACTTGAAATATACTACTACTGCTTCATTGAAACCAAATTTAATTATGTTATAAGGACTGTCCCAGAAAAAATTGACCGTTTGATTTTCCGATATAAAATAAAAACTAATTGTTCGATTTTAATCTTGTGAAATATTTTTTATTCATTAACTATTACCTTATTAAATACAATAAAAAAAACTCTTATATTACTTAGATAAAAAAAAATTTTTGGCTTTTTTATTAAGACCGCTCATTAGGTTCCGTACAGTTGATTCGGACACTACATCATACGTTTTTTGCTACTTATTTTTAAAATCTACTTCGTTTTTAGCTTTTTTCCTCGTTTTCCTTAATTCTCTTTTCACAAGAGCCCAATACTTTTCGATGGGTCGTAGTTCTGGACAGTTTGCAGAATTCGTCTCTTTTGGTACGATGTGGATCCCATTTTGCTCATACCATGCTCTTGTTGTTGTTGCATAGTGAGATGTCGCTAAATCTGGCCAAAATGCAATCTAACCAATATGGCTACGAATAAATGGAAGAAGACGTTTTTGAAGACATTCTTCGATATAAATTTTTGAATTTATTGTTCCAGTTGTGATGAATTCCGTGCTTCGGAGACCACAAGAGCATATGGCTTACCAGACCATATACTGTTTAGGAAATTTGGAGATCCCTTGTGTTGTAAATTTTCTATGCACACCGCCCTTTTTCTTCGCTGTATAAAAGCCATGTCCAGGTAACTGAGAAAAATCTGCTTTACAATATTTTTCATCGTCTAAAACAATACACCTTCAACCTTAAAATTTTTTTACCCTTTGGACCGTTGATTTCGAGGTTCCAGCTACCTGTGCCATATCTCTCACAGATGTGTTTGGTTTTTGAGAGTAAATCCGCCTGATGTTTTTTACTACCTCTGCGTTACAAGGACCTGCTTTTCGACCTGATCCAGATTTCCTAGTAATCGGTAATCCTTTCTTATATTTTGATATGGTCCGCTGTACAGTTGAAATCGAGGTCCCTAGATCCTTCGCTATCTTTGAATATTTTTTATCCGGATTTTCCAGGAATTTGTTCACAATACTCTGACGCACTTCTTCTTCGCTAATTGACATCCTGAACGTTTAACTTCTAGTAAACTAATGATTGATATTATTTTAAAATTTGGCTTAAATAGAACAATGCTGTTTCAAAAATTATCTAATAATCATGTTTTTTATTGCCCTTATTGTTAAAAATGTAAACGTCAATTTTTTCTGGGACAGTCCTTATTTTAAGGATATAAATTCTATAAATACACAGATACAAATTTTATTTTATAAAGAGAATAAATAAAGTATTTTTCAAACATTGCAATATTAATTAAATACTATTGAGGCTTCTTACTTCACAATTATTCCGAATTCAACGAATAAATTCAAAAATAAACTTCCTTGTTTGGCAGCGCTATTGCTGAAAGAACAACTTTTGCATTGTTTATTTATTGTTTTTTTTCGCATTCGCTGAAATTTTTCTTCTATAGTGCTTTTCTTCTGAACAAAAAGAAACTTGAATTATTATTTTAAACAAAATAAGCAATAGAAAAATAATTTAAATTTATTCCACGAAAAATCTAGAAACCAAAACTAAAACATTCAAATAAAAAAAAAAATACGTAAATGCAAAATTCTTATTTGACATAACGGTAAAAATAAAAAATAAATGTGTACAAATCAGTTGTAGCGAAACAGGTAACTTAACAAAAAATACACTTTTTCTACAATACAGAAATTACAATAATTTAAATTTAATTTTTCCGTTACGTTTACAAAAACAAAAATGACAAACAACAACACAATATATTGATTACTTTTGAAAGACATATTTTCCAACTATGATTTATTATACGGACAACAGATTGTAAAAATTTCTCATTTCCAAACTCCAAAGAATGTCCTTCTCAATATTACCGGGAAATAAAACTAGATAAATAAACAAAACTCATATAATTTTATTCATCACAATATATTGTGTGTATGTATACATGACGTAATCTGTGCATGAGTGGGTTTATGTACGAGTACTTATGTAAGTACAATCTCTTTTTTGTTGTTGTTGCAAAACTAACATATGATGTAATATTGTGTAATATAATATCAAAAATTTTATCTAGGACAATGAAATGAAAGTACCTACCTATAAAATATATAATATATAGATGTATAATATTTTTTATATTTTACTTGATTGTCATTTCAAATTAACTTTCTGTCATACTTTCATATGATATCTTTTTCTCTCTGTTTTTGCGTATACATACATACATATACCATTTTCATAAAAATGTAATGTGAAGGAATTACATATGAAGTAAGTCATTTTATGTTTCAGAAAAAAAAAACAATACAATAAAATTTTTATATCCTTACTACACTATATTTATTAACAAAACAAAAAATTATCTATTATAATGGTCAATTGACCAAATAACCTAGACACATCATACACATATTGATAAGAATATCAAAACTTAAATACTAACTATCGTACTATCTACTATCTATCACACATGAACAAAAAACATAAACTGATCCTGTTTTTATTGTAGAATGACATGAATTTTGATTTATTACGGTAAATTTTCCTCTTTTAGTGTTTATTTTTAGAATCAAAAATTTTGTTTCGAATTTTATTTTAGAACAAAAAAGAAACACAAAATATCATACATAGAATAAAAGTCAATGGATTGGATTTAGGTGACCTTCCCCACCTTGGTCTTTTTCATTAAAAAAAAGTAATCAAAATTTTTAAAATGTTTTTTAAAAATAAATAAATAAAATAAATGAATTTTCGAAATTATTTTCAAATTTTCGAAATTGTTTTCGACTTTTTTCAAAATTATTATCAAAAGCTTCCTCTACAAATTACATAAACACATCGGAAAATCATGAAAAATGTGGTTATCTTTCACTGGTTCATTCGTGGTAATATTCACTCACTAAAATTTAAAAAAAATAATAATAAAATGACATGTCCTTTAAACCTGTTAAGATGTCATGTCACGGCATAAAAAATTTTCTACTTGACCCTTTTAGAAAAAATTCAAATCAAACCCAATAAAGTTTTATACACACAATTTAAATAATAATAAAATAATTTAGTCCTTTTTGTCTTTATTTTAAATTTATGAACAAATAAACTGAATTACTGTTATTATATGAAAAAAATTTTATTTAAATAATATCATGTCTGGAAGAATATTTTAAATATCAACAACAACAATCAACAAAAATAAATAAACAATAAATATTTAAAAAATTAAAATTTCATTTGTTTTATGTTTAATTTATGCAATTTAAATATTTTTATGTTTTTGTTTTATTTTAAAGGTAAAATATGTTTATTTCACGCTTATCTAATTTTATAACATATTGCAAATTTTATGTATGAATACTCGTACATGTGGTAGGCATGTGTTATGTGTACATCGGATTTTGTAATTTATTTAAACAATAAAACAATTAATCCCAATAGAATATTATCATGTAAGAAAAAATGTTTTTTGTTTTTAAGCAAATGTTTCAAAACTTCATATGCACGTGAACAGAATATAAAAAACAAAAATACATATTTAATGTTTTTTTTTCACATTACAATAATTTTATCATAAATGTATAATTTCTACAAATAATCAGTAATTTATATGAATTTTATGTATTTTTGGTTTTTTTTGTTTCCATGTTGCTTTAAAATTTTAGCTCGATGGAAACAAATAGGAAGATAATCGATGAGTTTATTTTTCACATTTTTTTAACACCATAAATTAAAAGATTATAAAATTAAAATGTTTAAAAAATATTTTGCATACGTGAATTTTAAAAAAAAAAATACAAATTTTCATAACAAAAAAGGAAAACTGACCTTTTTTTTTCGCTGAATGAATTTCAGTTGTTTTAAATGAATTAAAAATTTTATTTTGTTATAATAATTTGAAAAAATATATTTTAAAGGAACTAAAATACTGAGAAAATTGCTTCCAATTCTTAAACTGTAGTACCTTCCTTCCTTCTTTATTTCTAGCCAATATATTATTATGTTATGTTTAAGCAAAGGTATAAGTCAACTACACATACATATATCTATTTCAGCATTTACCAACTTGTGTTGTAACTCCACTACAACATCCCGAAAACATCGTCTTCTTAACTTTGTTTTACGAATAATACCATGGAGAGTGTTCTGTGAAGGTCCATATAATATCATACCTCTAAAAGCGTATATATTGAAAAATGGTTAATTTCTTTTAAAACGAACTCTTAAAATAATTGTTAAACTCCTTTTCATCTTCTTATGCGGACATAATATGGAATACATAATTCAAACAGAACAGCCGATATGGCCTACGATGCCTCGGCTTAGAATAAGTTAGGTAAAGTACTATGTAAATAGTAACCTATTTTAAAATTTTAAAAAAATGCAAACACTTTCGTTTGTAATTATTTTATTACATTTTTTGTCCTTGTTGTTGAAATTATTTTATATTTACTTCAATTTTAAAACACTTACACAATACAATTCAAAAGACGTAATTTTTCAATCAAATAACAAATTTTTCATTTATTTGAATTTTCCATTTAAATAAATTTCCAAAATTTTTCCATTTTGTCCAAATTTACACACATTTCCAAACTACTTACAAATAACTATAATAGTGTCCTAAAATTTGTCTATTTACTAAAGCAATTTAATTTACATAAAACTGTCTTCCTGAAATATCAAAAATAGATAATATGACAAAAAAAAAAATTCAATAAATAAAGTAAACTTTTCGAATTTTGTTATATCATGACACACAATTTCCCTTATTATTATTTTTTTTTTTGCAATTTTTTTTCCCACTTTGTTTTAAATCTATAATTTATTTCTTTCGTCTTTGCTCCCTTATTTTTTCTAGATACATTATATCTATTTTTGTATGTGTTCTTTGATACCAACCGTTTTATACATACATACATACTCGTATATTATATGTATACAAAAATTTTAAACATAGCAATTTCCGTATTCTATTTCTGATAATGTCAGTAAAATATCTATCGTTTTTTTGTCTTATTTACTTTTACTTTTCAGAATTTCAATAATATACATATTTAACACACAATATAATAGATATACATATGTATATATGTACATACTATGTATATTAAAAACTGACTATCGAAAAAAACATTTTCAAGGAAGTCATTACTAAACATAAAATTTTCATTTTATGTAATTGGTTTTTTTATTTATTTTTTTTCAAATAAATAAAAAAAGAAAAGAAATGTTAAAAAGGAAAATTGTAATGTTTCATTTCGCTTAAAGTTTTCCCATTGTCTTTTTCATTTTGAAATATCATCAAATTTATTTGCATTTTTTTTTAAGTCTTTAAATAGTCGCACAATTAAAATACAAAAGGAAGACTTAATTTTGTTCAAATAAAATTTTCCACGAAATTCAATTAAAATTAGCATAATAAAAAGAAAATTTTCTTAAGAAAACACAAATTTCGCAAAAATACTCTTTTGTACTTTTCTAGCGTTATTTTTGTTTGAAAAATCAAATGACTTTTAATACGTCGTTTTTCTGTAAATGACCTTACTAATTACAAGTCTCGTTCTTTCATGTTTTATAATTCCTGGGGAGGCAATGCATATAGAACTTGAAAAGTTCGAAAGATGTTAATTTTTGAATTTGAATGAAGAAAGAACTTCACAGAATTTTAATGAAAATTTATATTTTTCAAGAAGAAAAGCAAGTGTTGTTGATAAAACACCAAGTTCGCTAAGTGTTATTTTCAAACAAATTTAATGAAAATTAAACACTAAAATCAATGTCATGAAAAAATTTAGCTATTTTTTTCTTTTTTTTAACATAATTTATTAGATAAATAAAACTTGGAACTTCCCTTAAGAGTTTTTACAATTACCTTTTAATTTTTTTACTTTTTTTTAAATAAATCAGAAGTTTTTTATTTCTTAAAATGATTTGTCCCTAAATACATGATCCTTAATTATCCTACAATAAATAAAACACCCGTTAAATCACTTTTTTTTTGTAAAAGTTTACAAAAACATTGACTCAATCTGTTTTCTTTCGTAGAAATTTTTAAAATGAAAAATTTCCTTCATTTAAATTTTAATTATTTTGTCATTAATAAAATTTAAAAGGATAACAACTTTCCGGACACTTGATTAAATTCGAACAACAACAACAACAACAACAACAACAACAACAAAAGTGTTTTAATTTAATTCTTATTAAAATTTATAGAAATTAACTGAAACAAATGTAATGCATATTAAATTTTCTTTTTAATAAAACACAATATTTGTCTTACTTTACTGCCGAAGTTTAATTACTCTTTAAATAAAGCATTTGACAGCTTGTTCTTGAAGAAAGGTAAGTGTACTATGGGAATCCGGAATAGTAATTTAAGAATAGATAATTCTTAATAAAAACAGTAAAAACAGAAAATAAAACATCTTGTGTTTTTCTTTTAAACATTTTAAACTTTTCTCATAATTTCAATTGAGTAAATCTTTCAAGGATTTTGATTACCGGTGACAAAAATAGAAAATCGAGCAGAACATTTACTATAAAACAAAGTGAAGTCATTTGTTAAATTTTTTTAATTTTTTTGTTTTTAAAAAATAATTTTATTGACAATAAAGTTAATTTAGTAGTTAATTATTTATTTTTATTGGAAAATTTAAAGTAAATTAATTGAAAAATTTTAATGTTTTATTAAATTTAATTAAATTTTAATTTACCAAAAGGATAATGAACGATGTTTAAAAAATGAAATTTTGTGAATTAATTTTTAGAATTGAGGTAAACAAACCAATAATGAACTATATTAGGTCATGTGACTTATTGTAAATTATTATATAGAAAATTATTTTTAGTCCATAGAAATGACTCGTTCTTGGGCAGTTTTCCCTATATTTAACAATAAATTAACAACTAAAATTGAATAATTAAAAAGGTAATTATATTCGTGTTGATACAGGTTTTTTCTTTATTCATATTATTTATTAGAATAAATAAATACAAGAAAAGAAACCCTTTCGAATTGAAGTAGAATTAATTTCTCGTAAATTAATTGTAAATGACTGCTATTTTAATTTGAAAAAAAAAAGTTTGTTAATTAACCTAATTTTAAATAATGAAATAAATATGTAATTAGAAAAGTAAATTATGTTAGAGCAAAACAGATATTTTTACTACTTTGAAAATTATTATTATTGAAATTATTAAAATAATTTTAAATTTTCCCTGGTAACCAAAGGCAGCTGTTTACTGTAAAGTCATGATTTTCCCTGAAGACGAAAATATTATCTCAGAAATTAACCTTAGAGCGGGTTTATACGGTCACTTTTTTCAATGGCATTGTCGCCCTTTCCGCTTTGTTAAATTACGAAAAAGTCGTACGTACGTTTACACAGTCACTTTTTTACCATAGCTCAAATTCTCTTCATTCTCTTCTATACCGATTTCTTGTTAGGTAAGATGAAACGACAATATATGTTGTGTATGTTTCATCTCCATATATAAAGATAGATATGAGCTGTGTCACTACAAATATAAAATGAAAAGGAGATGCGATAATATAAAAAAAATTCAAAATTACGAATATAACACAAAAGGGAACCGGCGTGCTCGAAGAAAAAGTTCGATTATCCCGTGAGTGACTTCCCACCACATACTTGTTACTTCTTTCCTATTTAACAAAGCGGAATGGGCGTCAATGCCATTGAAAAAAGTGACCGTATAAACCCGCTCTTAGAACAATTCGCGCAACAGAAAAATAATCTATAGACAAAGAAGGCTTCTAAAGGATAGGTTACTAGGGGTTGTCATAACGTGAACGTTCATATGTTTCTCCCCAAATTTTTGTTTGTGTCTATCCAAACAGCTACATTAAATTAAACTAAGAATAACTGTCGTTACAATGTCCATTGAATTACTAAAGTCCCGATAAATAATCTCCTTGAATTTTTCATATATTTATTTTTTGTTCATTATGTGCTTTTTCAAGCATATTTTCATATAATGACAGAGTAAACAAAACCATATATTTTCAGTTATTTTAATCTCATATTCACATATATCTATAGGAAGCTCTAATACTATATAGGTATATTATTTTTTTATGAAATAATCTCAATTACACCCACCATCATGATTCAATGACAAAAAGCAAAATATATATTCAACAGTCATTAATGTTGTTCAATTACATATTTTTTCTTCTTTTCGATTTTTTTTATTTACATGTTTACAAAACTTTTCTATTTTATTTCACCAGAATTTTTTTTATTTATTTATTTGTGCTTTTTTTCATCTTCCATACTGCAAAAATACAAAGTAAATACATATATTATACATTTATTTTTGTGCTACTTACATGCATAAATAACATAATCATCATTATTTTTTTCTTGCCTGGAGTGATTTTAATTAACTTTTATGTAAAACAAAATGTATTAAAACCATAAATGTAAAGAGGAAAAAAATTATCTATAATAACTTAAATTCCTTTTAGACAAAACTGTAAAAGGGCGAAAAAAAGAAGAAGTGTAAGATAAAATGAAAATTGTAAAACTGACCTACATAATTCAATACTTGAAAAGGAAAAACAAAAATAAAAATTGATTTGTTTATATACTCGTATCCTAAAAATTTTCTACTTATATTATGTTTTTTCTTTAGATTTTTTGAGGCGAAAAATGAGATATAGCTATATTTTAAATTTGTGTATAAAATTGAATGTGCAAAAAAAATATACAAAATGTACAAAGCAATAATTTTTGAATGAAGAAATTTATCACGAAAAAATGCTTTAAAATAATAATAAAAAATTTTCTATAATAAATTTCAAATTTTTTAGCTAATTTTTTAAAAGTTTTTGTGTTTTATTCTCTTTCTAACAGTACTTCCTTATTTTGGGAGATTATTTTGTTTTTTTAAAGATTTTATTTGTCACAAAATAATTTGCTTTTAGTTTCAGTTTAATTGTCTTTAAATTGCACTTTATCTTGAATTTATTCCAACAATAAAATAAAAATTGCTATCATGACATTTCCTTTTTTGCATACATATACATTAATTGCTTCATTATTCATGTGAAAAAAAAATAAATCCATTATATCCTTTTTCGTTTTTAAAAAAAATATACTCTCGTGTGAACTTTTAAGCATACTAATTTTTTTTCCTTATTTTTTGTCTTTCAAATACATTGTGTATGTATGCATGTGTGTATGTACATTGTACATATTATATGAACAGACCTACTTAATATTGTTTGCAAAATGTAGGTTCAAACTGATGTTCTGTTTATATATGTACGAAGTACTTCACGGTACATACATTATGTAGATACATCAAAAAATAAAATGAATAAGTGGAACATGATTTTAAGGATATAAGTAATACAGATAGTTAGTACGTGAATATTACACTGTCATTTACGGTTTTTCTATGAAATAAAAATATTGGAATTTTATATTGACAGAATTTTACATGAGGTATAATTATCATATATGTATAAGCTTTAATATATTTTTGCACGTCTTTGTTTACAACAAGAAAGAAAAAATCCTTTTAAATGTAAAGAAAAGATTTTTATACAAAGTAAACACGTGTATATAATAAGTGAATGTCCTTACACAAATAAAATAAAAAGAACAAAACCATGAATGTATTATAATAACAGTAAAGTCTAATGCATATGGGAAATTCCATTTGTAACGGGTCACGGGTGTGACATTCTGACTCTCAAATATTGAAAAACTCGTTCAGCAATTGCATTCTGATTATACTTTTATGTTCTTAATATGCCTTCTAGTGAAAGCAAACGACGGTTACGTTACGATAAAACAGAAAACCTCAAATAATTCTAATCAGAATTGTCATTTTAGTAGCGTAACGGGCGTAACGGGTGTGACGCTGACGATTTCGAATTTCACAGATTTTCGTATATTCTACTGAATAACCTAAAATTTTCATATAAACAATTCCAAAAATTATTTTAAATTATACTGTAGACACTTGAAAGAATCTTTTGGAAAAATTTGACGAGGGATAATGCAATACTTTTTTCATAATTAAAAAAAAAGAAATGTAACGGGTGTGACAGCGAAACGAGTTTCTACTAATAAGTAAATAGCAAAAAGATTTTTTTTAGTACTGTTCTCCATAGTGATATCGTAAATAATTTAACACTATAGACACACAAAAATTCATATACATATACCTATCCAAATCAGCTTCATTCATATGAATTTTAAGGTAAAAAGTGGTCGATGTAATTCCCCATATACAATGTACATATGTATTTATGTATTTAAAACTTTCATTTATTTACGTCATTCAAATCCTTTTTCCGTGTTTTTCGGATAAAAATCCTAACTATGAAATAAAATAATAGAAGAAAATCAAACTGCTTTCAGTACGTGTATTTTAAATAAAAAGTTGTTTCTGTTCTTCTTCTTCTTCTTCTACTTCTTCTTCTTCTTGTACTACATATATATATATATGTATATTTTTTCCGTTATGTTAAACTGTTTGTTTAAAAGGTAAACAAGATATATGATTTCTTTTTCTTATGAGGTAAAATTAATAACAACATCTACGATTCAAATCTTTTTATATTTTCTTACATTAAAGTGAATTTAATGTTTTTGTAAACATAAAACATAATAATGTATGTACATATGTCTATAGTAGTAAAAAAAAAATATGGATTTACGTCAAATCCAATATTTGTAAGATTTAAGTCCATTTCAATAAAATATCTTATTATAAAATATCATGTCAAAAATTATATATTTTATGTTAGATAAACATGCCGAGCACACACACTACTATATATGTACTCCTTTTACGTAGGAGTATATGAAAACAAATAGCAAAAAAGAACATTTTATTTGATTTGTAAAATATATAATAAAAGACGTGTGTGTAAGAATAAATATTGATTAATACAGGTGTCAGATCGTAAAACCTCTATTATTTACTCCTTTTTCAGAAGAATGAAAATAACTTTTAATACCAAAAAAATCATGAATGAAAGCAAGTAAATATCTTATTTTTTTCTTCTTATTTTTGATTGTGTATGGGAAATTCAAATTTGATACATTTTATCGATAAGGTTAACTAGATTTGTTATCCAAAAAAAATTATAGATAGTGTTCGTGTAAGTGTGTATGTCAGTGTATGTATGCATATAATCGTAATTTGAAGGTGGTAAAAGTTTATTACTGAAAATCTTCTGTTATTTATGAGATTATTATTAACACGTGTTTTTATTTTGATAAATCCTTATTCACGATGAACTAAAAAGCCATTGTATTCGTAGAATTCTATAATGATAGATTTTTTCCCAATAAATCAAGTTAATTTTTTTCCAAATTGAAAAAAAATAAATAAAAACACAGATTTCTAATTTTACTTGTTTTCTTTCCTTTTTTTTCAAATATTTTATTTATTTATCGGTTTTTATGATTTACTTTCAAACTTGCTTTCTATTTTATAAGTAAATCGTATTTGAAATATTCAAAAGGCGATTATTTAGAATACTTACATTATTTTGCGTGCAATTAATTTCTTGTATAATTTCTGTATCGATTATTCTGTGTCCATTAAGAAAAGCCGATTAAGTTGTCTTAAGAAGATTTCAAACTATTTTTATATTTTTACTTCTTATTATTATGTTTACTTCATTTCTACACAATCTTCAAGGGCTGTGTGTATTATGTTTGTTTCTAATATGTATTGATGTTTATAATGATATTCAGTAGCAATTATCAACAATCCCACACATCGGATCAACATTTATTCATCAAAAGATATGCAAGAAAGTTTAGAACAGGCTGACAAAGGAATTCGGTCGGTAAAGTACAAATAAATTCTACACACACTATTTGATCGTGTCAGCTAATCGTTGTCATATGACTTGTGTCAGATATTAATGATTTGCATGATCTGAACACAGGCAAAACGATCATCTGACAAATTTGATTTTATAACCATTTTTAATTTCATCTGACATTTTATTTGACTTTCGTTTATCAGTGATGTGCATATACCCGGTAAATTTCTATGTGAATCCTTTTTCAACACATTTATTTTATAATAATAAAGCTCGTTATATGTATACATAATTGTGCTATTTACGTTATCTGATTACAAGAATTTTCATAGATTTATAAGAAAATTTATCCAAATTAATTATTCGATTTATGATTTTAAAAATTATCCCTAGGTAAACAAAAATACCAAGTACCACTTAAAATAATATCCTTTCTTTCTGAGAAAACAAAAAATTGTAATCAAATCACATAATTTTTTATTAAATTAAGGCTTAAAAAGCGTATATGAAATGAGATAATTCGCCAGGTATAATACCCACATAGTATGAAAAAAATATACTTTTAATACACCTTTCACAATAAACATACTCGTGTATCCTTAAACATTTATTTTTATTATTTAAAATGGAATTAAGAAATTATTTTAATTATGTATTTTTGTTTATGTTTTTTTTTTCGGATAAATTAATGCCTGTATCGCATAAAAACCCACAATAAAATCAAAAAAAAATTATTTTTTTTATTTCACTTTGTAATTTTATTCAACCTTTTTTACTTAAAGTATTTAACTCTCACGAAAAGAAATAAATATACGTATATTTATGAATAATGAAAACAATGAAATTTAAATACGATTGTGGAATACCACGAAAAACAAAAGTGAATTAAACTTTCACCATGCACACAATGAAAAGTTTGAAGGTTTTTTGTTTTTTTTTTTTTTTTTTATTATTATTGATAAAAAATTATATTTGTGGGTGTAATGTTTTTTTGTTTTAAACTTTTTTTGTAAACTGAATTTTGTAATTTTACTTCTAATTTCACTTCTCAACGGAAAAACAAACATTTAAGTTAATTTTATTATTTTTTATAGGGTTTGAAAAAATTTTGTTATTGTCAAAATCATAGATTCAATTGTATCTGGTGAATTAGATAAACGTTTTGTGATATTCTACTTCTTCGCCTTTGTCCATGCTTTATCCTATCTGCTTGAGATCAACCTGTCTAGTCTTTAAATGTTTTATAGCATTTGATAAAATCTGTGAGAAAAATGTGAAGAATTTCTTCAAGTGAAACATGAAAATTTTTAATTTTTTTTTTTCGTTTTTGGAAAATTATGCAATTAAATGTAATTATGACTTTTTATATATTTTTTTATTATTTTAAAATGAAATAGTAGAAAAATATAAATTACAAGAAATTCTTCAGATTCATTTAAATTTTTAATTAAATATTTTTTAAAAAGATTTTTATTTGATAGATTGTTACGTTTATGAGGAAAGAGACGTTTCTGTCAGTCTAACATGTTAAAAATTTCATTAGTTACTGCCAACAGTCTCATCATTTCCAGTTTCAGTATACTTCAATATTTTGGATAAAAAAAAAATCATATGAAATGACATTATTTTAGGTTGTTAATAAATTTTTTACATAATTAAATTGTACGACGACGTGGCAAAAAATATACTCAAATATATTAATCAAATTAAGAGTCCTTCCTTCTTTTTTTACTTATTTCAATGAATTACTAATTAATTTAATACCATATCTTTATCAAAAATATAAAACAAATGAACCTTAAAAAATTATATTCACCATTTTACGGAATCAAGGATCAAAAAGAGCCCATTGAAATAAAGATTCGAATATTTCTCTTAAAGATATGAAAGCGAGTAAAATTATAATTACAAAAATTATCCTTACTTTGATAAAAGTTTATCCATAAGATAAAATCTATTAATGATAAATTAATTAATCATTTAAATATTAATTAAAATATTTAAAAAAAAACCAAGATAGTATTATTAATTTTTCAACAAATAGAATTTTATTATCAATTTAATAATTATTTTTTTTAGGACATTTCTTATTCAATTCACTACTAATTACAAATTTGTTCTTTTTTTTTCATCTTATTTTTCAAATTCTTACTTAAAAATTAATTTTTTTTAAAATTATTTTAATTTTTATTTACACTAAGTATTTTATAAAATAAAAAAATAAATGTTACAATAATAAAATAGAATTTAGAAAAAAACAAAATTGAAGAAAAACCAAATCAACAATTATGTACATATTTAGAAATTTATTTTTCAAATTGTTCATTAATTATCTCAGTCATGAAATTTATAAATTTTTTTTTTATTAAAGCTTCACATAGTACATTCATTTTGTTTGTTTGTTGTTGTGTTTTACACATTTCATATTTAAGTTTCCTTTTTTTAAAGCATCAATCAATCGCGTACAGGGAAAGTCTTTGACATACACACAGAAGTGTACTATAAGTACATAAGGGGGAAAAAAGTGATCAAAAGGAGAAAATTTAAAAAAAATGAATAAAATCCTGATACATAGAAATTGAAATTAAATACATTTAAAAAAAATAAAAACGAATTTAAAAAGGATTTAAAATTTCTAAAGCAAACAAACAACAAATATCTATATACGAGTATTTCTAATTCATGTTCTCGTGTGCATAAAATGTATTTATTTACCTTGAAATTAAAACTTTTAAATACAAAAATATGTTGTTTTTTTTATTTGTATTTATTCCTTTTTTCTTTTTTTCCATCGACAACAACGTTAAAAGCACACACTTATTTTTTTATCGAGTATATACAGAAAGAAATAGGTAAGTACTTTTGATGAAGTAGAAATCACTTTTCAAAGTCTGCATCAAAATTCTATAATATATAAAAAAAAAGTGGGAAGAACAAGTTTTTTTTTTCAAAACCATTAATCCTTGGAATCACTAAAAGAAAACTTTTAACAAATATGTTTTCTCGTCTGAAATAATTTGTGTTTGTATATGTTTTTTTCTCCATTGTATTTTAGTGTTCTAGTTTTTTTTTTTGTTTTTTCTTATTCTTTGGATTTTTGTAAAGTTTTATTTTTTTTATTTTTCAATTTTCACGGTTCTTTTTTTCTTGTTTTCTTGTTGTGAATTCATATTTTACTTTTTAAATCTAAAAGAATAGAAGAAAAACACACCTGAACCATTTAAGGTGAGAAAAAAATTAATTCTCTTCGATTTGGAAAAATGCCAGTACTTCTTTGATGAACAAAAGAATTTTTTTTTTTGAGAAATAAGAAATAATGTAAGTATCATATGTATATCACCATGTAATTAAGTATTTGTTGAAAACTTTATAGAATGGAATTAATTTGAGTTTGCACTGAAGCATAAACGTTTAAATTTTTGGATTTTTTATTTCTTGATTTCAGATGCCATTGAATTTTTCAAAATAAAAACAAATCTTTTTTTTTTATTTCTACCAAGAAATTTCATGAAAATTTAAATCGAATTAAAAAGGATTCCAAGTGTGACCTATGTGACCTATTTGTAATTTATTTTTCAATAAAATGTAATGAACAAAATTTATTTAAAATGTGTTTTCAATATCGTTTTTCTTCAGCATACGTTTGAATAAATATACAAAAAAAAAACAATATTGTTATTTATTTTTATTTGAATTTGTATTTATATATGGTTGATCAAGGAGCAACCTTTATGTCATGTCAATTTAAGTTTGTTTACATATTTTCCAAGAATTTATATTGCTATGGCATAAAACTTTTCAATTACAATAAATTTTATTTAATTTGCAAAAAAATTTAAAATACGAAGAATATATTTTCTTTTATTTTACTTCTTTTTTTTTTATAAAGAAAATTAAAAGTATTTTTAAACTTGTGTAATTTATATTTATGTTAAAGTTCAAGAGCAGATGATTATTATTAAAATGTTTTCATTCTTATTAAAGTTTTTCTCATGTTTATGAATTTTTTCTTTACCTATACCAAAATTCAATTGTATTTTTATTCATTTCGTGTAATAAAATTTTAAATAAGAGATTTTTCCTAAGAATTTCGTAAAAATTACAAAAGTGAATTCTCAAAGGTAAACACTGTTGAAAAAACAAAATCAATAAAATTAAAATTGAAAATTGTATGTTCTGGAATGAAAAGTGTGTGTGTGTGTGTGTGGATTTGCAGGATCTTTAAAGATGATTTAAACATTTTTAAAAAAAAAATCAATTTTGAATATTTTAGCTTAAGAAAATAAAATTCTTTTCATAAATTCTGGCAGATTGATTTAAACTTTATTTAACTCTTTCCATTGTCCCTAATATGACATATCCGTGCATGTAATAAATCTTCCAAAAAAAACAAAAGGTTTTTATTTGAATTCTTTTTTTAAATTTATTATCCTTATTACTCAACCTTGTAAAACGATTTTTTCTTTGAGAAATCAATAACATTACAGAAAAACTCAAAACAAAAAAATGGGCAATGTGTGGATGAAATTCAAAAAATTATTATGTAAGCATTTCAATAAAAAGCGTTTGTGGTGTCCATAATAGCGTCTTTCAGAGAACAAATCTTATTTGAGCGAAATTTTAATTTGTTGTTGTTTTTGCAATTTAACATGCTGAATAATGTCTAGCAACTTTTTTAGTCTCTAACGAAGAAAAACACAAAAAACAAAAGAAAAAAGGATATAATACGCCTACAAATGATGATGTATACATTTCTGATCCAAAAATTTCTATCTCGTAAAATCATTCATCCAAATCGTCTAAATAGAAATAAAATCGATTTTCGTATTTTGTTTTTCTTCTAAAATATGTATATTTATCAAATCTCTTTCCAAAATTTCCGTTTATTATGTCCTTGTCCGTTTGAATTATATAATTTCTTGAAAAATTTTATTTGGAATCGAAATTATTTATGTATTTTAATTTATTTTTATTTGCGTCCTTCTAGCGTAAATTCAGTTTTAAAGTATGTAGCCATTCCCTGTAACATTAGAAAACTTAAGCCCTCGCACAACCCCTTGAAATCAAATATTCACTATACACATATCCTTTCATTCTATAAAAATCTACATATTTTTTTAATCACTCATCTCAATTGAGAACAAGAAAAAAATTAACATAAAAATCCAATTTTTTTACAAAATCTCCCCTGCTTATAACCCTTCGAAATCCATAATTTTTTTTAGAATCCTGATGTCATTATACCATTTTTTGTATCCCAATCACAATTTAATGATGTACTATGTGTTAATATTGTTGTCCTTTGTAATTCTCTAGCTGGATAATAAACACAAGGACCTGGATCACGATTATTACGTTTAATTGTTGCACGTTTTATTCTAACACTTGTTGTTGTTGTTGTTGTTGCTGCTGCTGCTGCTGCTGTTATACCATTACGTGTTATACTACGTGTTGTTCCATGACGTGAAAAACGTCCAGATGAACGATTTGTACCATCACCATTTGATATTGAACTTTCATAATGTATTAAATCTGGTGTATCACGTGTCATACGTCCTTTACAAAATAATAATAAAAATATACGTTTAAATTTTTCACCAAATATAACATATATTATAAAATTAGCACTACTATTTATTGTAACTAATAAATTTGATGTTTTTACTAGATATTCATTAATTATACCATAAAATGCTTCTAATATATTTGTATATAATGCTAAAAAATTAAGCAAAAAAAATACAATAACAACACATAATAGCATTGTTGCTAAACCAATTTCACGTTTTTCTGTACGACTTAAACGTTGCCTTTCACGATTTGCTTTCTGTACTTGACGATAAATTAAACAATTTAATATTGCTAATGTTGTAAATGGTATAAAATAAATAAAAATTAAATAACACCAATGTATATAAACACGTATATAATTTGTATTACGTCGTAATTTTGATGCAACTACACAAAATATCACATCATTTTCATTCGGTGCATATGCTATAACTATAACCTCCCAAAAACGGGGTATATTATATAATATTGAAAATACAATACATATAATAAAATATATTTTAGCTCTACCATAAGTGCATAATGCTCTTGCACGTAATGGATGACATACAGCAACATAACGTTCTAATGTTACAGTAAATGTTAAATAAACGCTAGCTGTTTGTGATGCCATTGCAATTGGATAAACACATGGTGATATGTTCGGATATATATAATTATAATAATAAAATAAATATCCAGTATAAGGATATATTGCTGGTATACCGAACAATAATATTGATGTTATTATTAATACAGTATCACAACGTGCTAAACCAATTAATAAATAATTAATACTTGATCTCATTTGTGGCCTTGATAATATTACCATTGATAATATATTACCTAATATACCTAATATACCTACAAAATTTAATATAACACCGCATACCCAAAATTCAAATTCAGAAAATTCATCTTCTGGTGAATATACATCTGGACATGGTGGTATATAATCATCATCATCATTTAGAAGATTTTTCGTTATTAATGACGTTGAATTTAAAAATGTTGATGATGTACCATTAAATAATGATATATTATTATCAATATTTGTATTATGTAATGTTGTACCTAAAGATGATAATGTTACTGATGCAATTGAATCTAATGATAATGATGATAAAAATGATGTTGCAGATGATGATGATGATGATGAAGATGTGGTTGTTTGAAATGTACCATCGAATAAATCAAAATTAAAATTATTACTGATACCATCAAGGAATGAGTCATTTTCAATTAATAATGATGTACTATTATTTAAAATATTACCATTACTGTTACTATTTAATACATCGTTATTAATATTGTTGTTAATGTTGTTAATGTTATCATTAACATTTATATTATTACCGTTAAAATGATTGTAATATAAATCATTATTATTTGTATTATTTATTTGACTGAAATAATTATTTTTATTATACTCAATCATCGGTTGTAATTTATTTGGTTAAAGTAATTTTTCATTATTAATCGATTTGATGCCATATATAGTTGTTATATGAAACAACACAACTACAACAACAACAAATACATATACATATACTAAATAAATATTGTAATTGTATTTCAATTTTTTTTCTATGTTTATGTGTATTTATGTGTTTTTTGATTGTAATTTACTTCTTTTTTTTGTTTTTTTATTTCAAAAAATAAATTTTACTTTTTTTTCTTCAAGTATCCTTTTTACGGAAAATTTAAATTTTTGATTCAATTTTTTTTTCTTTTTTTTCGTAAATGAAAGTTAATTTAACATTTAACCCTTTTTTGTTTTTTTACTTTTATATAAATTTCGAATTTTCATATTCGAATTTTACAAATATCCTTTTTTTTTTGCTTTTTAATTTATCGTTTGATTTCAATTCAATTTTAACATTTTTCAAGCTACTATTTTTTTTTCTCAATAAAAAATATATATCGTAAAATTTTCAATTACACCAACATTTTCTATTTTGCAAAGTTCTTATTAGAAAGATTTTTTTTTTTGTATTTAAATTAGTAAATTTTTTTTTCTTCGCTCTAAGAAAATTTAATTTTTGATTTAAATATGTTCTACTTAAATTAATAAGCACATTCCCTGTAGAAAACTAGAGATAAAAATTTATATAATTAGAAAGCTACAATAATCTTTCTCTGGTAATTTTTCGTTTCCTTAATTAATTAATTAATTTTTTTGAGTCTATTTATGTACAATTTTCCATGAAAAGAAAATTTCTACAATGTATTTTTTTCTTTAGTAAAATATTAATTTTCCCTAATTACTTGTAAAATTACACAATTAAATTACATTAAGTTTTTGTTACAGCATAAACTTTAACATAAATCCTTAAAATGTATTTTGTCCACTTTAAAACTTAAAGTCCTTTGAATACAATTTTTTTTACTATTAACTAAAGAAGATATTTTTCTTAAAATTTTCTTTGTTAGATATTACTACATTACAATAACGTGTCTCGGTTAAATTAGAATTTACATGAAAGTCTTTTATGTATCTAAAATATATTATATTACATAAGATTCTAAAATTTCATTATCAACTGAAAAATATTTCATTATAATTTAAAAATGTTATAATATTACATTATTGCATTATATCTAAAATAAAAGACAATGAAAAAGATGTGTTGTTCTAGTTATTCATTTACAAGCAACTTACAAAATTATAAAAAAAAATGTTCTTCTTTTCTTCTGAGAAAAAAAATGTCCTTACAGACATATATATATTCACAGTATATGTAATATTCGAAAATAATAGAATTTTTTTTCAATGTTTGTCCATATATCCATGTACCATATGTATTAAAATAGATAAGATGTCGAGAAGATAAATTTTACAGCTTAACTTTTGTGATAACCCCTTGTATGCTTTTTTCGTTTTCTTCTTCCTTTTTTTTTTTTTGTTCTTTAGTTTTTCAACAGTTTTTCCTTTGTATATCGAATGTGTTTTTGAAAGTCGTGTTAAATTGAATAGAGAAAAATCATCGTCCTTTTATATTCCAAAGATACACAATGTGAACGATTTTGTAAGAATCTGAAAATAGAAAAAAGCAAAAAAATTTAAAAAAAATTACTATCTTATATTCATGATATTCTGAAGTGAATGAAACTATTCTTTAACAATAACAAAAAAACAAAAAAAGTGTTAAAATATTCATTAAAATGTGTATGTGAACAGAAAAAAAAAATTTTATGAAAGAAGTTTCTTTAGAAAAAAAAAAAAAACTAGAAGATGAATGGAAATTTCTTAAAATAACATAACTCCTACGACATGTGATAAATAAAATAGAAAATTTGTTAAAAATTTTACAGATTACTGACAAAAAAAAAAGTTTCATAATATAATGGAAAAATAATGAAAAAAGATACACAGAATGAAATTATGAAAAGTTTTTTCGAACTTTTATTTCTGAAGTGAAATGTGCCATTCTAAATTAACGGTTTCACGAATATGAAAGAGTGTATGTATGTATTCTAAAATAAAATTCTAAAGTTTGAAAATAAATTTAAAAATAGAAAAGGATTATTTTATCTTAATTTGATAGTAAAAAATAAAAATTTTGATGTTTTGATTTTTATAAATTAAATATTCATAAATTTATTGTGTCCTTGAAAATCGATCTATCATACTTTTGACACTACAACCCATTATAGGTTTTTAGTTTGGCCTCTGCAGGCCGGTACTTAAAAATATTAAAATCATTCATTAAAACTCTTCACGTTTAAAATGATGCTAAAATAAAAGTTGTTGAATAAAATTTCGATATTTTTTTTTAAAGCTCAATGATATAAATTTTTTTATTTTCATGAAAAATAAAATCAAAATTTTCTTTTTCTTTCCGGCAAATAAAAACATTTTATATAAAATAGAAACTAATTACAAACTATTTTAATCCTAATCTCTGCAATCGCAATAACATTTATCCTTACAATTTAATTTTTTTTAAAACGAAAATTTCGAGTCTTCATTAAAAATATGTACGCTGAATGTATAAAATTTATAATTAAAACTTCGTACAAATGAAAAAAAAAGTTTCTCTAAAGGACTTTCAACTTTTACAATGAAAATTTTCAATTTTTTTGATTTTGTTTAGTGTAAATTAAGTTTGTTAGATTTTTCTAGCAAAAAATAAATTTTTTGTTTGTTTATACATATGAATGATTGACTTTTAAGTTGGAACTTAATTAAAAATTATACAAAGAGAAGAGACTGTCAATATGTGAAATCAATTAATCTCTGCTTGATTGTTTTTTTTTTTGTTGTTTACGTTTTTATTTTTTCATTCAATTAATAAAGCTTAAAATATTAAATGGGTGAGCTATTAAGTAATTTCAACACCCAATTATCATATGTGTTCGTTTCGTTCACATATGAATAAATTTATTTATTCCAAAAAATCACATACATATCTGTTAAAACGTTTTATATGCTCGTACACTACACTCGTATATTTTCAACCATTTAATTTAAACGCTTCAATTAAAATCATGTTATAAATTGATAAACGAAATAAATATCCAGTATTTAAAATTTATACATCATTTATAATTGATTGATTTTCAAATTAACAAAAAGTCAATGTGGTGGTAAACCTATTTTAATTAGAATGGAAATTTAATTTTGAAATTCTAAAAAAAAAAACCAATTACTCCAAAAATATAAGCGAACATAATTAGAAATTAAAAGAATAATTTCTAAAGTGTTTTCATGGTGAAAAGCATGAGGAAAAAATTGAATTTAATTAATTTCAAAAACTTAATTAAAAAGAATTTCGAAAATTTTCAAAATAAAATATAAACGTTGTGTAATAAACTCGTTTTCCATCAGAAAAACAATCTACTTTTTTAATTTAAAGTTCTGCAGAAAAATTTCACATTTCTCTTTATGTATTTTTATAGGCTGTTAGAGAAAACTTAAGATGAAAATATTGTTTCCATTTACATTTTTTACAATGAAAAATTAGAGCACTTTATATGGCTCATAAGAGACATAAAAAAAAGTGGTATACAACTTTTTTTCATTGTTTTTTTTTTTTTTTTTTTTTTTTTCGAAAAAGGATAATTTAAGGAATGTGTGTTTTTTTTCTCATAACCACTTTACTTGTTTTTACTTTATTGTTATTACAGGATACTGCAGTATATACGATGGAGACGACGACAGTGAAATTACATTACACATAAAATGCCTTAATCATGAAAACTGCTGGCATCTGGCTACATTTTTAATGAAAAATAAAAATTCATTATGACACATATACACACATATACACACATAGCAATTATAATTCTGCACGTCAGTGTATACTCGTACATGATAATTATTTTATTTTATGCGATAGATCGTTGAGTTAAAATGAGCGTTTTATTTATACAGTTCATTGAGTTTAATAAACCGATTAACATAAATACAAAAATAAAAGTATGGTATTCCAATTATCACCAAAGATTTATGGATAAAAATTAAGAATTTTATAGTAAAATTTACGTGCCAATTGTTTGGTCACGAGGAAAGCTCCTATGGTAGTTTTAAATTAATTCTTCTCGAATAGAAATCGATCTATTCTGTCTTAATTTCACCTAGAATTTTTTTTTTCATATTTTTTGAAACATCGATCATTCAAACTCTTTCATTTTTCCAGAAATACTTTGAATTCTATACCTACACCCAAAAAACACCCTGTGTACATCTTTTCAAGGTTATTTGTTTTTATTCATAATTCACATTATGTTACCTATTTTTTACTTACAAAATAATTAAGACTTTACAAATGATTTTTGATTAATTATACAACACAAAATGTAATGCGTCACACATACCATATATGTAAAACAGTATAAACTAACCCTTTGAAATGGGCAGAAAGAAAAAAACAAAACAATGTGAAAATAGCCACCAATTTTTTTTTCTCCCTTTTTTCACGTTGAGAGAAAATCGTCAATCATTATTCACACACACAGGTAGTACGAGCTGTTAAAATAGAAGCTTTTGATGTTTGACATGATTGATTATTTCGATTTTCACTCTTTTTTTTTTCTTATTTAAAGATTTTTCAACCCGTTGGTAAAGTGTAATGTATTCTGTAAAGGTCGTTGTAGCCTTAAGATATGTACATATTACATTTTTAATATATGTTTTTATTTTGCTTTATGTTATTTTGGGAAAAATTTCTTTGTTTAATTTTACAATTTAATTTTAACGAATTTTTGTACAACTTACACCTACGCTTTAATTTCAATTTTAAATGAAATAAATCTTTGCTTATTTGATGAAAAAAACAACAAAATCACAATTATTATTATTTTTAAAAAATTCAAATATCTTTTAAATTTTATAAATATTTTTCTTTTTCATCATAATTTTTCATTTTATATCTCACCTGTTGATCGTATATTTTAAATCAAGATTTAGATAAACATGAAAGACAAGATACTTACTACATGTTTTTAAGATCAAAAGAAAACATTCAATTTGCATGAAATTACATTTCATTTTCTATTTACATTTAAATTTATACTTTAATTACTGTATGTAAATGGAAATTTTCTAATTACTTTAAAACTGGCCTTAAGAAAATCCAATGATAATCAAATTTGTAATTTTAATTTGTTTTAATGGAATATTGTTATATTCAATTTTACATATACATATATACTAAAAAGATACTGCACTACCCAAATATAAAGACCATTGAAAAATAAAAATTAAATTAAAAAGGAAAATAAAATAAAATAAATTCGAAATTTGTACAAAAATCCAATGTATTCGTATAAAAGTCGAAATTTAAATACAAAAATTTGATTTCTTTGAATATGCTACATACGAATAGATAGATACTCTATTAAATTATAAAATATTCAAGATACTTTTACAGATATGTCGTCTTTTTTGACATTACAATTGAAAAAGAAATATACCATCAGTAAATGTCTTTGTGTTCTATTAAATTGAACTTAATTAAATTATTCCTGTTCGTCGTATCCTTACAAAAGAAAAAGAAGAAAACAATATTATTAAGAAATACGTAAATCAAAATAATAGAATTAATAAAAACAAATCAATAGAATGGGAAAGAAATCAATAAAATTGAAAACAAAAAAGTTATTGGTTCTTTTAGCAAATTGTAGAATGTAAGCAATAAAAAGCAATTAGGATCAGGATTTAAAAAGTTTGAATAATTCAACAATTCAACAATTTTCGAAAACGTTTTAAGCTGAATATCGTCAATTGACGATCATTTGACGTTCTTGAACATGCACATACACTCAGTTGAATTTAAAACCGAAAACTAATAAAAATCAATTAAAAAACATTGATAATGTCCTTCACCAGAAAATTTACTAGTTTATCTCTTTTGAAAAAACAACTTCATTGAAACTTTTAACCTTTCAACCATGGGTAAATTTTCCGGTATAAAATCAAGAATAATTTTTATTCGTAATTCTGATGCTTTTCAAGAATTAGAATAAAGTGCGATGCACTCGTGTGTGGAAAAAAAATTACAAAAATAATAATAACGTGATGAGCAAAAATTAACAGAGTAATAAAACAGAATTTACACGTTTCCCGCAGTTGAGAAATTAATGTTCTAAATTCAGTAGAAAAAAGAAAATTTGAAAAAAAGAATCATTAAAAACGAAATGTTGAGTTTTTTATGACAATGGCAACTTCAAAAATAAAATTTGTGAAGATACACCTACGGAAAAAATTTAATAATTGCAATAATTGTTTAAAAAAATAAAACAAAATCAAAATAAGATAACATTGTGAAAATTTAATAAAAACGGGATGTAGAGCTTTTGTTCTTTATCAAAGCACTTTATCTTCTTTCTCTTTCGTTTTTTTGTTTTTCCAAATATTCGATTTAAAATTCCACGTAGTGTAGATATACCTATAAGAAACAATAAAATAAAATATAAAAAACAAAGAAACAACAACAAAAAAAAACAAAATTACATAAATTTTTTATGTAATATAAATTCTATTATTTTCTTTTGGATCACAAATCTCACAAGGAAACAAAATTCATATTGTATTCATGAGAATGTTATTCATATAAATGATTCTTGAAGGAAATAAATATGTGATGTACATTTAATATGACAACAAGAAATTAATTAAATCAACTATATACATACAATATGACAAAGACTGGTCATATGGAAAAAATGTAATGAAGACAATCATTTGTTGTATAAGAAAAAAAAAATTAATAAAATTTGTATCTTTTTGTTGTCTTGTTTTTCATTTTTTTTTTTTTTTTTTGTCACATATTTCCATTCCCTCATGAATTTAACAGGTAAAAATGAATTTATGTCTGCAAGAAAGAAAAATAAAATATAGTCCCGAAGAAAAACCAACAAACGAAAAAAATAAATAACATTTTCGTAAGAAGAAACTACAATATTACAGGCAAAGCCCAACCAGACAGATATCGTAACGTGACCTGGCAAAAAGGTGATGGTAATTTGAGTGAGCAATTTCTTGAACAATTTTTTTTTGTTCTTATATTTTCACTTACTTTGTATAAATGTAGGTATGTATGTATGTATGTATGTATATACATAAAAACAAAAAGTTATTAGGAGGATATTGTTTTTTGTTTAAATACAAATCCGTTATATGTATTTTGTTTTTTATGAAATTTCCATGATAAATTCTTAAATTTTCTTTTCCTATTTTAAGCTCATTTTCAAAATCATCTAATCAGAATTACTAACAATTTTCCAAGAAATAAAAATCCTTGTTTATTTTAAAATATTACGGAAGATTTTATATAAATTACAAAAAGCATTGGAATCCTGAAATGCTTTCACTAATCTTTTTTTTTTAAGCTTTGAGAATCAAATTCCTTTCCAAAAGGATGTATTTACTTCTTTACCATGAACTTTTCAATGTAATGAGACCTAAATGCTGTTTGGTTGAATAATTTTTTTAAAAAAAAGTAAAATAACTTCTACAGTTTCGTTTTTTATTTAGTATACTGTAGACAAACGGAAGTAGGAATTTTTTTATAGATTTCAAAAGGTACATCGATTTCTGTTTTAGCATTGCAAACTTTTATCAAAGGAAAGGTCATTAATTTTGATTTCTTTAGAAATTTAAACAAAAGTGCCACAAAAAAATGGTATTTTTAAATTTAATTAAAATGAAAAAGAAAATATCTTTAATCACAATCTTATTTTTATTTTTCTAATTAAAAAATACTATAATTTTATTAATTCAATGAGAGAGTATATATCTTTTATTTTTTTTGAATTTATAAATGATAGTTTCTTTTTATTATTCCTTTCAAATTCTTTACAAGTATAGAAAAGAATTAAACACAAATTGGTAAAAGATCAGGTATATAAAAACTGAATAAATATCCTTTTAGTAATATTAACACAAAAAATTAATTTGGAATATCTCTTTTTTAAATGAACATAATATGTAGGAAGGATATTATAGTATTATACAAACAAGAATATAAAGGACTTATCTTTTTTTCAAATTTGAATAATTACTTAAACCAACAGTTTACTATTTTTTCATGATTCGAATGTCAAATTTTTTATATCTAAATGGACTATCTCTTACGAAAATAAAATTACTTTTAAATTTAATTGAATGTTCAACAACGTTACAAACAACGTCAACGTTACAAAATATTCAAATAAAATGTAATAATTTTAAAATTAAAATTAATTATTAAGATTTCATCATGAAATTAAATTATTAAACGCATAATTTATTTTGAAAAAAAAAAATTACGCTTAATTAAATTTTTATTTAAAAATTTTATTTTCCCTGAAAATTCAATTAAAATTAAAAACGTAAAAAAATATCCTATTTTTGTAATACTTTCACATTCATTAAAAGTGGCTACATAACTGTACAAAAAATATTTTTTTTCTCCTGTACAAAAACCATTAGAAATTCAATTACAAATAGTTAATTTTATTCAAATAATCGTTGTTTTGAAAATAATTTAATTAATTTTATTCAATCAAGTTGGCAAACATTCAGAATGCAATTATGTATTTACTAATTTTTTTTGTTGTATTCAAAATATTTAAACGTTATGGAAATATGCTTCATTTTAAAATTTTACATAAAATTAATTTTAAATCTGCCATTTACGCCATGTAAATTTACAAACATTAAATTTAACAATTTTTGTATTTCAATTAAAAATTTCGAAGTATCTACTTTTTTTTCAAAAATGTTTTTTTTTGGTTTTTTTGTGCACTTGTCTAGTATTCGAAACGGACGATTTTTAATATAAAAAAAGGAAAAATGATTTCTATCTGTTTTTCTGAAATCAAATTTTCAGAAGATTTTACAAACAGGGATTTTTGAATAGCTCCTTAAGGAGACTGACAAATTTATTTTCGATTGAATATTCTTTGTTAAAATTATGCCATTTATGTTTTTTTTTTTTAAACAACAATCAAAACCAATCATTTAAAATCCAATAAAAATTTACTACTTAAACAAAATAACAAAAGCATCGACTCTTGAGAGATCTATTTATACTCTTATTTAAATTTCAGGAAAAAAGGATACATAATGTATTTTGATTTTATGATAATGTTTCACATGGAAATTTCATTTTTTTTTCACCTCCAAAAACCAAAATTCCTTTTAAAAGAAAACATTTCAAAAATTGACAAATTTATACGAAGAAAAAAAGTAATGAAAACAAAACACAACATTGCTTCAATTGACTCATTTAAATAATTGATATTTCCTCCAAAAATCCTTCAAAAACAAAACAAAAAAATACAAACAAAAATCTAAGTAATAAATCCTCTGTTATCCTTTTAGCTTAAGCCAAAAGTAATTTTCTTTATTGAGCTTTTTCTCATTTCTTTTCTTTTTTCAAGATTCTTCAAGTTTATATAAAAGACTTTTCCTTATTCCTTTCATACGTTCTTCAAGCATTCGATTCGAGTAGAAATTTTCATTCTGAATTTTTTTTCGATCTCATTAACTTAAATAATGTTAATTTTGTTTTCGTCCTTTTTTTTTCCTTTAAATACATTTTTAAAAACTTTTTTAATGTTTTCGTTTTTTGCTTTGTTGTTTGCTTTCTGTTCAACCACCATAAAGTCCATTTTATTGGGATTCATTAATACTCTCGCATTATTGATCTGTGCTCCAACACATTCATTTCAATAAAAGCTGATTACTTCCATGCTATATTTTATAATAACGTTTTAAAATACTTCAAGGATTTTTTTCATTTACTTTTTGTCCTTCAAATTCATTTTTGTGTTCAACCACACTATTTATTCAATTGTTATTTATATCATGGGAACAATTTTTCAATGACAGTTTTTTTTCTTTTTTGTACATCGTAAACAGTTTTTGAGTACAATAAGGTGTAAATTGGAATTCTTATGTTTCTTATTCTCCTTTTTACTTTTGAAAAGAAAAAAAAAATTTCTCATCCGAAGGAACCTTCTAGAAGAGAAAAAAAAAAGAAATTCTTCAAAATTCTTTACACGATACATAAAAAATGCCTTATCTGTTTCTTTTTTTTCCCTTTTTTTCTTCTAAACCCACTTATTCTTACCGTTTTTTATTATTATTTTTTTTTAGCTTCAAGAAACGATCTGTTAAAAGACGAAATCAATTCATCTATGATGGATATACGTAAAAAACATTTCTTTTATTTTCTTTTTAAATAAAAAATGGAATAGAATTTTTTTATGTACGAGTGTTTACATGTGATGGGAATCGATTTAGAATATAAAAAAATTCCGATATATGCTTTTTATTATCTTTATCATTTTTTTTGTATCTTTTGGAAATATAAGAAAATTTATTTAAAAAATTTTTGCTACAGAAAAACAAAAACAATTGTTTTTCTTAAATACTTTGACACGTATAACATAAAATTATTATGGAATCGTAATATACACACTCCCAAAAAAAAAAAAAAAACAAAAAACAAAAAAATGATAAATATGAAACATTTTAAACATAATTTTTTACTTCTGGTTTATTTATCAAAATAATATTTTATTTTTTCTTCTTAAATATTCAAAATAAGAAAAACAATCTGAATGTTTAAAAAATGTGAACAAATAAACTTTTTTGTTATTTCTTCTTTTCCTTTTTTTTTTCTTGCCTTTTTTGTAATTTAATTTGTTATGATTTAAGAAGAATCTTATTTTGGTGGAATCTTTAAACGTGAAAATATATTATGCAAATTATCTTTTTTTTTTCACATAAAATCTATTTTTATTTAAATTTATCATAGTGGTTTCCAAGTTTTCATGAGGATTTTTTATTGTTGTTGGCTGTATCTTTTTTTATAGAAAAAGATGCGATATTTATACATACAATTGATGTGTAAAAATACCTAAAAAAACATCAATGTAATGGTGTGCTTTCATTTTGTTTTTACACAATTCCATCTGTCATGAGAAATATTTTAAAAATTTGAAAAAATAAGATGTACGTACATATTTGTCAACTTTAGGAGAAAAATTTCCTGAATAAATATTCTGAATAAAGATACGTTTGTGTAATTGTATCGTAGAAAAAAAAATTGGAAAAGTAAAAAAGCACCGAACAAATATTTGTTGAATTTTACCTTTTTGATAAAAATGAAGAATGAAGAATTATCCCTTTGTGATTTGTAAGAAACCTTTTTTTGTGCTGTCTAGTCAGATTTTCGATAACAATCATTGAAAATATCTTTCTACTCTAATCACAAGTTAGAACACATAATTATCTAACGAACATGGATTTTTCCAATAATACGATATTTACATAGCTATATATTGGATTTTGTTTTTTGCAATTTTTTCATTCAGCACGTTCCAGTTGGCAAATTTATCTAAATAGAAGATTTTATCCACACAATAAGGATAAATCAATAATTATTATTTTCATGTATAAATATGCCACAATAAATTACACAGTAACTACATAATATGTACATGATATTCTTTAAATTATTAAAAACTACACCCTAAAGTTTTTGAATAATAATACAAAGATTAATTTGTAAGATACTTCACACAAAATATAAGTTTTTCCACTTACATACTTTAATTAATTGTTATTTGTATAGCTACACAGAATAAAGTGAAATGAATTTTAGTATATACAACACGTATACGTAAAACTCAAAAAGCTATACCAATATTTGACTATTGTAATGATAAAACGTATACATTAGGATAATTTTAATTTTAAATTAGGAATATTATCCAAGATATACATATAATGAACATCTTTCATATGAAATTTTCTGATAATTATGTATATAATAGGTGTAGTATGTATATTTAACCATATATGTACGAGTACATCATCATTTATTTTTCTATTAAAATGAAAATGAATAACAAACTAACCACAAGTGTATAATGATATAGACAGATATGTACATATGTTCATATATAGATATAAAGATACGCATATACATAATATCTATTTACATTTTTGTAGATATTTTCACATTTAAAACTAAATTGAGCTGAAAAGATCTATTTTCAAATGGTTTTAAGATTTCAAGAACATTTTGATAACTTTTATAATAAATATGTATGTACATATGTAGATCAGATTTTACATTGTGCAAATGAAAAATTGAAATTCTGTAATGTAAATTTACACTACTCTCCACACATATGTATGTACATGAAAATGTATATTATGTAGTTTGATGCCATTTTTAAACCTTTTAATATACAGAATATACGCGAAATAATTTTAATAAGGACACAACCACAACCAAGGATATATATTTCACATACAATTATCTGTGATATATTATTACATTTTCGTATATATTCTTCTCAGTTTACAACATAAAATATTGCATTATACCTACTTATACAACTTTGATTATACTTATAGTTATTCTCAAGGAATAAGATTTCACTGCATTTAAACGTATACACAAACATACACATTTTGTTTTGTATTTTTATTACACACAACTATACACACATTCATTTACTATTCATGCATATGTACAGTAAATTTACATATGTAAACACATTATAATATGTTTTAAATTTAAAATGAATATCTCTATACGGATGTTACAAAAAAATATGAGTCCTATTTTGCAATGGAGTGTGTACTAAAAAAGATTATCCTATATAGTTTATATGAATTTTTTTTTTCATTGTTATTTTCTAAAAAATTTAATTGAATACTTGTTTTAATTAAAGAAAAAAATTTCTCATGTCAATTAAAATGTGTTTAAATTAAATAAAAAGGATAAATTTTTCCAAAATTTTTTACATACATATGTGAAATCATAAGCTTCTTCTCGAAACTTTGAGTGGTTGAAATTTTAAAATTTATAAAAGACAAAATTTCTAGAAAACAAGAAAAAATTGTCTCTAGGAAAGAGTAACGATAATAATGAGCATTAAAATAAATGAAATGTGAAAAAAAAATATCTACAATGAAAACGAAAATCTTCTCTTCTACACATTGAGAAAAAAAATGTAAAGTAAAAAAGTATCTGTTGAAAAATGTATAAGTATAAATTACGAGTACATATTATAAGAAGATTTATCTCTCAGGTTAAGGTTATACTTATGTATTTAAAAAAAATAAAAAGAAAAAAAAAATCTGTTTAGAAGGATAATATGTAATCCACAATAAAAAAAATGATGAATTATTTGATATAAAGCCGTTAAATCCAAATGACATTACATTTAAATACTTGTTAAAAAGCTTTTTTTTACAGCAATGTAAAATTAATTACAAATTTATTTAAATTTAAAGTAATTTTTTTTTTAAATCTTATCATGTTGTTCATTGACCATGAGTTTTTTTTTTTTATCATTTTCTCACAAACTCACCATTTTTAAACACTTAAAAAGGTAATATCAACGACATTTTAATTTATTCGAAGTACTATACTTTAAGCTGCTGGTAATTGCCTAAAGTGAAACTGTAAATTCATAAATCAATATCATAATAAATATCATTTTTTTTATACAAGTATATGAAGGAAAAAATCTTCTTAAAACCACATTAAAGGACATAATGCAGAGATCATTTATGTCGTTTTTTTTCTTTCTACTTTCGATATTTTACATTACGCTATTTATCACGTACATATAGTCTTATATTATGTATGTATATCATTTTTTTTTTTCGAAGATACATTTTACAGATACAAGAGAAAATATAATTTTTTTTATTAAGGTTAAATTATCTTAATTGTTGTTGCTTTTTTTGTAGTTATATTTTTCTCTTTTCTATATTGTCTACAATATTTTTCAATTTTGTTGTGCCATTTTATTATCCGCATTAAAGTAGCACAAATAAATTTGAAAACTTTTACTTTGAATTGTCCTTTTAAAATAAAATAATAAAAACAAATCAAAAATTTTATATTTTCCTTAACTTATTACGTCATAAATTTTCGAAAAAAAAAAGAGAAATTCAAAGAAAGAAAAAATTATAAATTGTAGAATTTTGAAAAAAAATACCGAATTCTCCATTGCCTATGAGCCTACAAAAAAGTATATATACTTTTAAATCTTCTTATATATCGTAAACTTTAAGGGGTGGAAAGATAATTATTGTAATTTTTTTTAAAAAACAAAAATATACATTATTAAAAAAACACCTACATACATAAAGCCATTAAAAATTATTTATATATCTATACATACATATGTACATATTATGAATTTTCACGTTATTTATTTGTAATACCCTCAATACAGACACAAATATGTAGTATGTATGCATGAATACTAAATTTTATTTTTCGTGCCAAATAATTCAAAATTTTTAACAACAAATAAAAAAACGTTTCATGTGATAAAAAAGTTTCCCCATATTAAAAATGAAAGGTTAATTTTTTTAATACAAATTTATTAAAATGGACGTTTCCTAAATACAAAAAAAAAAATAAAATAAAAAAAAATAAAAATAAAAACGCTTAATTGAAAATAATAAATAACAGTTAAGCTACTTTTATTGAATACTAGAAAATTATTACAAAGATAATAAATTATTACAGTTAATTAATACATATATTGCGATATATTATTTATAAAATTCTATTATTTTTTTTTGTTTTACTTTGAAAAATTTTAAAATCAAGCACTTTTTGTACACGTAAAAACAAAATATTTTATGTGAAAATATATGTACATATATGTATAATCGACAAACAATCTACCGCAATATTATAAATTAAAAATATAGAAATTTGAATAAAGGCCAAAAAAACAACAGAAGATCAAAATATAAAAATTAAAAATTATCATTTCATAGCCAACAAATTATTATACTTTTGTGTATACGGTTAGGACTTAGGAGTTGTGAGTGTGTGCATCGCAAAAAAAAAACACAATAAATAAAAATAACACTGCACAACAAACTTTAAATATTTGCTAGCTTTGTGTTTTTTAATTATTGTAATACATAATATGTACATCCAATTTTCTATGTACACATAAATTATATACAATGGAAACTACATAGTCGTAATTTTCTTAACCTTCATAAGGACTAAATCACAAAATAAACAAACAGTCCTAATACAAACAGGATGGCAAAATTAAAAAAATTTTCAACAACAACATAGAACTTTCGGTAATAAAAATTTAATGGTTATCGGATGAATTTCATTTTTACAAATTTGAAAAAACAAAAAAATGACAGAAAAAAAAACTTTATAACAAATTTTTTCTAAGTTCAATGAAAGTTTATTAAATAATAATGAAAAAGTAAAATTCTTCAAGGTATGTAGATAGGATTTTTTGAATAGATCAAAATAGAAAATTTTGAAACACAATCAAATTCAGTTGACTAAAAATAAAAACGCCCTTTTAAACCCTCAAATAATTGAAAAAATACGTTTATTATCCACTATAAAAGTTTCACTTTTTACCCAAAATTTAAAAAAAATTATATAAACTTTAAGCTTAAAAAACATTAAAAAAAGAAAGTGTGTTAAAAAGAAAGTATCTGATATTGAAGAGAGAAAAACTCAGAAAGTTATTACATCTATTGTAATAATGGCGAACAAAACAAAATAATCTACAGCTTAACACAAAAAAAAATTTTCTAATAAAATTTTTTATACTTTTTTAGGATGTATCTTTACACCCCCGAAAAGTAATAAAAGTGAAAAGAGAAGAAAAAAAATCACGTTTCATATAACAAAAGGTTGATTTATGATTTATAAAGTTCTTTATACTTAACAAATGTGTAAATTTCACTTTATTACACTAAACGAGTTAAAAAGAACAAAGCCCAACAAACATTATGAATTCATTTTGAAATAAACCTTTAGTTTCAAACTAAGAAAAAAAAACGTAATAGAAAACGTTTTTTTAGAAACGAAATATTCGAAATTTATTTTCAAGGCATCAAAGGAAGAAGGATTATAATTTTTTTTATCAATCTTTAGAGAAATTGTTTGCTGGGATACAACAATTTAATACACTCACTTCAAACATAATAATAAAAAAAACTTAACAAATAATTGACTTCTTAGAAGATTAACATACATATATCTGCACTTGCACAGAAACAAGCCATACAAAATTTTTAAAAATAATAATCCTTTTGAATAAAAGTTAAAAACAACAATAGCAACATCCACGCTTCAAAAAAGAGAAGAATAAAAATTATTATAAATATGTCGCGTGAATGGAAAATATTTTTTGTGAATCAACAACATTTTAAAATTAAATTAATAAATAATTGAAAAAATAAAAATAAAAAAACAATTTAGATATCTTTTGTGAAATAATAATAATTTAATTTACAAACTACATACTAGAAAATAGCTATAAATTGTATGTAACTAAACGAAATTAAATTATATAAGAAAACAAAAATAAATTCAATTGAGAAGAATCATGTCATATCTTTCTTTTTTTTTCGCAAATAAATTCAAATTTATTTCAAATTACTTTGAAAAAACAGAATTAAATTAAATTAAAAAGCGTCTATAATGACTTTTATGATACCATTCTCTTTTTAAGTTTCTAAATCATTTTCAATTATTATATTATTATTTACACAGTAACACACAAAACATCACATATGTACCTACTCGTACAGTCATACATACATATTTTGTTTTTCGTTCATTGTTTTTCAAATTTAATCGAATATGAAAATATTTACTAATAAACCAAACCAGCACACATTTTAATGGCTTTTTTTTTCTTGTAAACTCAATGAATCCATTAGATACGAAAAAAAGATTTATTTATTTTATATTTACAAATTCTTAAAATGAGTTCATTGAACGTAATACTTTTTTAACAAATTTATTAAAAGGATTAAGTGAATAAAACAACAAAAATAATAACAACAACAACAACTAAAAAATGAAATTTATGGAAATTTATCTTCTCTTTTTTTTGTAATTTTTCTTCATTTTCCAAAAAAGTAAAGCGTACTGATTTTTAATGAAATGTTTCTATAATTTCATAATAATCTTGAAAATTATATATACTTATGTTAATATGTATGTATATATATTTTTTTTATGTTTTTCTTGATGAGAATTTTTAGTTCTTTTGTTTTTGTCTTATTGAGAAAAAAAAAAAATACGCTTTATCATTTTTATTAAGGTTTTCATTGTGTCTGAGTTATTGAAACAAATAGAAAAAGAAAAAACAAAAACGATTTTAATAAAATTAATAATAATAAAATAAATTATTTTAACTTAACAAAAAAAAAATTTTCTGTTGCCATAGCTGGATTATATGAATTTACATAAAGTCAGTCATTCAATATAATTATAAGCCTCTTGTACTTAAAAAAGCACTTTTCTTTTCTGTTTTTCTTTTTCTTAATTTTTGTTTCGAAACCGTCAACTAATTAACATTAATTTCTTTTGAGTTTGTAACGTATTATGTTTTTGAAATTGAATAATTTGTTTTGTGGTATTGGCTTTTTAATTTTTCTTCTTTTTTTGAGTGATTATTAATTTCGTTTTATTTTGTGAATTAATCAAGATTTTTTTTTTAATTACGAAAATTAATTATTTCCTATTTATTTAATGTATATTCTCATATTTTTCAACCGTTCCCATAGGATCAATCAATATAAAAAACCAAAAAAGGCCCCATTTTCAAAAAACTGAAACAAGTACTACTTTAAAAAAGGATAAAACAAGTTAAACAAAGGCTTTTCAAATAAAACATACGATAAAAAATACAATTTTATATCGAAAGGTGGTATGCTTAATTGAAAACAAGAATTTTGACACCTTTTCTAACAAAAACAAATTTGCACATTTATTATCTAAATTAAAATCTTACATAAATTTTAAACATTTTAAAATCAAACTGTTGGACAAAATCACTATGAACAATCAGAGAAAGAGAATTTACGTTTAATTATTTGATTAAAGGACATTTTGTCTACTGTCGCAATCACAGACAATCCAATCTGTTGTTATTTAATGGCTAACCTTCGACATAACATTTTTTTCATTTGAAAAATAAAAATAAACAATCTCAAAATAAAACTGTGAAATTGAATGTTTCGTCAAAGGATTTTATTGGCTTTTAATATTTGGAAAAAAATATTGAAAGTGCTAATGTGTTAATCTTTAAAATTAACTTGTGGACATCTCATTTATAAATAATTTGAAAATTCGTAAATTAATTCATTCAAAATTACAACTTAATTCCTAATGAAATCCTGTCAAATAAAAATCTTTTTTTCAAATTGTTTCTTCACACATGTCAAAAATAAATAAACAATTTACAATAGTTTTACAAGTATCCACCTCTTTTTTTTAATGAACAAAATAAAAAATAAATAAATTAGAAAATTATGTTAATATTCCAAACTTACATATGAAAAATATTGAAATGTTTGTCTTGAAAATCATCACATAATTAATATATAAAATATATATGTATGTATGTACAGTTCTACACCTTGTTAGTTGTTCACCATATGTGCTTTACTTTTAATTCAATATACTCATACACATGTAATTCCTAACATACTTTATTTTACACACAAGATATTCATTAGAATTTCAACACTTACTTAATTTTTTTTTTTTTTTGTTAACGTAATAAAATCATCGAATTTAATCAGTGTTTTTCATATAAAATCAATATATCGATCATAAATTTTTTATGATATATACACACATGATGGTGTACTCGTATAGCAACAAGCATATGAAGATATTCGAAATAAAAAAAAAATTATTATTGCTCTAATAAATAAATTTTATCAATTCATATTTCATGGCCAATTTATAGAATGAATTAACAAGTTGAATATTTTTTGTATATTGTCATTTTAATTAAATCTTTGAAAAAAAAAAACAGATTTTTCTATTTCTTTCCTTTTTTTTTATTATAAAATTTCAAATTACGTTCACATCATTAACGATCTAATAGGAAATTTAAGTACTGAAATCGATTTAGTAATATTCTAGACACACCAGATCGAAATCATTTGAATTCATGTTAAACGATTTCATCAAATAGTAAAATTGGTGACACATATAAATCCAACGATTTCGATTGAAGGTTACTTTTTGCGTATTTTTTAGATTCTTTTGCAGAGCCTGAAATCACGTTAAATACGATATAAAGATATCAGGACTATGAAGTTTGTGTTAAATCACGAAAAATTAGATATTCTACATGCACAAATTATAGATTTATATTATATATAATTATGCGGAAGAAATTAGATATTATTTTTTAATTATAGAAAATTTTAAAAATTAATTAATCATTTTCCTTCTTTTTTTTTCTTTTTTTTTTTTTTGTTTGAAGGATGAAATTTGATTACGTTCTATACCGAGCTGGGCTATTACATATACGAGTATTATACGCTTATCATAGATATTTAGGCAAATCATGATTTTTTATTTTTTTAATATATTATACCTATGTGCGCATAACATGTTATTTAATTTATAATTTTCTAATAAAAAATCGACTGAAACAAACAAAAATATCTTTTTCCCTGTAAATAATGATTTTTTTTTTAAAGTCCTTCAAAAGTTTGTGTACATTAACAAATATTTTAATGAATGAAATTTACCATTTTAGCAACGCAGAAAAAAAAAACCATCCATTTTTATTCTATCATCATGACTTGTTATCATTTTTTTTTTTTTTATAATATCAAAATTTTTAAAAATGTTCCTAACGATGAAATAATAATGAAATTTCTACAGGTGGTTAACTGCCGCCAACATAAAAAAAAAATATTAAACCAATAAATTATTTTGACTTGTGTTTTCTTTTCATTCGAATTTTTAAAATTACTTTTTAATATAAATATTTCAATAAAAAAACCACATTTGAGTTCAATTTTTGTTGTTGTTGTTTTTTAAACTTTGAAATACTGTGTGTTAAGCAAATTAAATTTAAAAAATAAATTAAATAAAACAAAGAAACACTACTCTAATTTCTAAAATAAAATTACATTAAATTTTGCACTTTCATCAATAAATAAAACATACTAAAATAGCACAAACCCAACAACAACAAAAAAAAAATACATTAAAAGTTCTTTTTAATCGTCCTAATGACAAAATTTATGTATTTTATTTTTCGCATGTTTATGCCTCCCGCTTTATAATAAATTTATAAATGAACTATATTTATTTTTTCCATAAAACACACACTGCTTTTTTTTTTTTTGTATATTTTACGATTTATGAATTATATTCAAATTTATTTAATTTTTTTGTATTTAAATTTTTTGAACATTTTGAATGGGCTGTTAAAAGATCGAAAAACAAAGATAAAATAAATGAAAAAAAAACAGTTTTAATGAAGGATAATTAGAATAAACACACAATAAACGTATAATTTAAAAAAAAAAAATATCAAATACAATAAATAAATAAATAAAAAAAATTGTAGAATAATTCATTTTCATTTTAAAAGGATATACACACAATACAATGACAACATGAACACGTGATTTTCATTTAAATTTTTTTTTACAAAGAACAACTGATTTTTGTTTTTATTTTTCTTTTCGTTTAAAGGTCGATTCACACATTTCAGGTCAGTCTCAGTTCAGTCTCAGTTCCGATTATTCGGATGGTATTATTGTATGGAGTTCAAATGTACATATTCACACATGTCCGTTCAGTCTCAGTTCAGTCACCGATCAGTCAGAATTTCTCGGTGTCAGAGATTTCCGATATCGTCGTCAACGTTATTTTTTGAAATGACTGACGGAATTCTGATAGCTTTCAGTCTTTTTTTTGTACATTGTTGAGGTAGGTTGTGTTTTTTTATGTGAGCAAAATGTCTACTGACGAAAAATTAATTGAAAAAGTACGGGAAAATACTGTGTTGTACGATTTATCAAATAAAAAATATATGGATAGCAAATTTAAAGATACCATTTCACCCAACAAAATTGCAATCATACACAACTCTTTTACTGTAAATTTATCCATTTTTTAACTCACAACTTTACATAATATTTTAACTCACACACTGATTGAACTGATATGTGTGAATATAAATCGACTGAAACTGAACTGTGACGGAACTGAGACTGAACTGAGACTGACCTGGAATGTGTGAATCGACCTTAAGGGGATTTTCATAGAATTTGTATGTTTTTTTTCGAAATTAAATTGTTTTCTTATTATTATTTTTTTTCCATTTAAATTGGAAGCAGGAAAATAATTTGTAAAAAAAAATACCCTTGAGAAAATTTGTAAATTACATGACAACAAAATTTATCTAAATGTACATTAAAAAACTAAGTTAAAAAAATGCGTAAAAAAAATTTAGATATACTATTAGGTTGTCGGAAAAGTCATGACGCATTTTTCTATGTTATAAAAAGTTTTTTTATTTACACAAGCAACAAAGATCAATCAATGATATATTGTCCATTTTGCTCGATAACCTTTTGCCATCTTTCAATCAGTTTCATAATTCCTCGTTCGTAGAAAGACCTGTCTTTTTCGGCGAAAAACTGAACAAGGTGCTGATTTACAGCCTCATCTGAATCAAAAGTCACACCATGCAAGGAGTTTTGAAGAGAGCGAAACAAGTGGAAGTCTGACTGCGCAAGGTCAGGCGAGTACGGTGGGTGTCATAACACATCCCATCCAAGCTCCAATATTTTTTTACGGGTGATCAAACTTGTGTGTGGTCTCGCGTTGTCGTGATGGAACACAACTCCTTCACGATTTACGAGCCCTGGACGTTTCTGGATGATGGATTCGTTCAAACTGTCCAATTGCCGACAGTACACGTCTGAATTGACTGTTTGATTCTGCGGCAGGAGCTCAAAAAACACGACACCTTTAAAATCCCACCACACTGAAACCATAATTTTCTTCTGATGAGTATCTGCTTTTGATGTCGTTGGAGGCGGATCAGCACGTTGGCACCAAGATCTTTTGCGCACCACATTGTTGTAAACGATCCACTTCTCATCACCAGTTATCAATCGCTTCAGAAAGGGATCGTTTTCCTCACGTTTAAGAAGCACGTCGCAAATGTTAATGCGTGCTGTCAAGTGAACTTCCTTAAGTTCATGAGGAACCCAAATATCAAGCTTGCTTATGTATCCCAGCTTCTTCAGATGGTCGTGAACGGTTGAATGGTGGATGTTCAACGTGTCTGCAATCTCTCGTGTCGTGTAACGCTGGTTTGACTCAATTAATGCCTTAATTTTGCCGTCATCAGCCTCAGCTGGTCAAGCGTCATGACTTTTCCGACAACCCAATATATTCATGTCATTTGATTATTTCTATTTTTATTTTATTTTTTTGGTTTTACGTGTTAAAAAATCTCAAAAATATTGCTGAAATTTGTGAATTATATGTCATAAAATGTTTTCGATTCAAATAAAATGTTTATCTCATATATTTTGGACATTTTTTAAATATATATTTTTCACAAATTATTTTATCAAATTTTGCAAATCGATAAAATTTATTTATTTATTTATTAACATTAACTTATATAATGTATAAATATATACATTAATGAATATTATTAAGCATGAGCAACAAAGGCCATCAGCTTTATCTTTATACTATATTCCTTCTTTTATAAATTGTGGACGATAAAATTTAAATATTTATTACATATTATTATTATAAATTTTTGTATTTAAAAAATGTTTTTGACAACAGCATTGATTTTCGATGTTTTAGAATACATACGTTAAATCACATTTGAATAATTCAATAAAATATTAAAACAATTCATGGTTGAAAAAGTTGAATTTTATTAAAAATTTAGCAAAATTGCAAAATATTCATAAGGCTTTTGAAAAATTAATGTCACATATCAACAATTTTCATATATAGGTATTAAAAAAAAAAAAGAAAGAGACTTTAAAAACCAAAAAATCGCCTAATCTACAATTTTTAGGTAACTAATGCCTGATAGATGTAATGATTGCTTTCACTGGGACATTTTATCTTCATTAAAAAAGCAATTTATGTACATTAAATCAAAAACAAGTTATATTGATCACCACAGGATCCTTATTCATAATAATTTAGAAGTTTTAAAATAATATAGAATAAAATCCATAGGGTTTCCAAAAACATAAAAATACTATACATACGTACTATATCTTGAAAAGTTTAACCTTATTTCGAAAAAAATTTATAAAATTAAATAAGATTACATATTATTTACTATTCTCGTTCCATTCTTTAGTTAAAAACAAAACAAGTACAACTAGGACTTTTCAAAAACAAACAAAAAAAACTCATATAAATTTTTAGAACGTCCTAACTTTTAAAATGTACCTACTTTTCATTTAAAACTGGCAACAATTAAAATGAAAAATAATCATTTATCTTAAATATGTATTCAAGTTCCTATAATGATGAATATTAAAAGGAAAAGGACCTTAATTAAATCAATCGATATTTCAAGGTTTAATTTTAAATTTTTAAACAATGAACGATCAATTTTAATTGAGAATATCTTTATTAAATTCGTATTTTTTTTTCAATATTTCATAAAAGAAAATTAAAATAATCTTTTCCTTTATTTTATTAGAAAACAAAAAATAATAATACATATGTACGTATAATAACGGCATTATTATTCAAATTAAATTACATCATCATAGACATTAATATTGAAAGATAAGAAAGGAGGGAGAGAATGAATGTTTATTATTGTGTATGAAATATTGAAATACATAATTTTACTTAGAAATTACGAAATTATAATTCTTCTTCATGTTATTTTTATCGTATGATTCTGTTTTTCTTTCTTTTTTTTCTTCTCTAAAATATCTCATTTACATAAATGCTGATTTAAAAAAAAAAAAATTGAATTTTAAGGATGAAAAATAAATACATACATAATATATATATACATATATTATAGTTGAAATAGTAAAACTTCATCATACATAATAAATTTTCGAATAATGTTTAGCATATATATTATTTTTTGTATATTTTAATGTTAATTACCTTCAAGAAATTTCCAAGATAAATCATTTTCATAGAGAAAACATTCAAAATATGTATATTAAAAAATTTATTAAAGTTTATGAGAAATACGTACAATTTAACGTGGCATTTTATTTTTAAGAACACTCGACAATGATGTCCTTTTTTATTATTAAATTGCACTATGAACAAAATGCAAATTTTCCACTAAAAATACGACTTTTAAATTTAAAAGATATCTTCTTGGAATACTCAGACGAATCATATATAATTTTTTATAAGAAAAACATTAACCCTTATGGGTCAGTTTGTTTTTACATGAAATTTCTGTGAATAGTAAGTAAAATTCATACCATTCAATTTTTAACAAAATTTAAAAGATTAAAAGTGTATATCAAGTGTTAGAGAACAGTTTTGATGAATCGTGTATGGCGACGTCCGACTGATTAGGGTTTAATTTTTTAACACAATGATCCAATGAATATCGTAAAAGCATTCAAAAGTACATACTTCTATGGATTTTTAAGATTTAAATTATGGGTGACTTCTTAAAAAAAATAAAAATAAAAATAATAATAAATAAATAAACATCAATTTTTGACATTGAACTTACAATTAATGCATTAAAGATCAATTCTGTTTTCAGTATCTATCACTAAAGATACTCGTACATGTTTACTTTGTATTCTCATATGAATGAAGAAAAAAAAAGAGAGAAAAAAAAATCTAAACCCCACAAAAAAAATCCAATTTAGAATAAATTACATATTTAAAATAATTGTTGAAATTTCATTCACTTAAACTTTGGTCTTTGTGTTCATGATCTTGACATTTTAAGATAGAAAAAAAAAAATATGTATGACAAAAAAAAACTTACATATCTACTTAAAATCACATACAGATTCTTTATATTTTTTATAAACTATTTTAAGCATCAATTGAAAAATTAATTTTATTTAATTGTTGGCCCATATTTTAAACATATTATTTTTTTATTTAAGAAAAATTTATATGTATAGAATATGATTCAAAAATTGACTGCATCTTTGCAGAACCAATCACAAAATTTGCATATGTTTTTTTAAATGCTTGAAAATAAAAATTTAAAAAAAAAAAATAAAGACATAAATGACATCACAAAATTAATTTAATCATCAGATATGTTAGAACGGCAACCAAGAATACAAAAATATAAACATATGTAATGTACTTTTCATAATGAGAAAACTTTACAGAGAATCATAATACTCTTAACGACAAAGTTAGTTACTCAAGGGTTAGTGAGTGGATAAAAAGTATATAATAAAAAAAACAACAAAAACAAAATCCATTAAATTCTAACCTTGTGAATTTCTTGCTCCTTAACTGAACTTTATAATTTTAATTGAACGAAATTTTATCACATGAAATAAAAACAAAATCACTTCAATATGAAATATCAAAATGATAAAAATATATATTTTCTTTTATTTCTGGTGATGACCGTTGAAAAAATATATATATATAGCTATATATTTTTTTTTTTTTGATTAAAAGAACTCGTGTTCAATTCAAGTACACTGTGAATATTTTTTGATTTTAAACATTTTTTTATTTCGTATTTCTTCCAATTCCACACAATTATTATTTTTTTTGGCTTTTTAAAAAAAAATGAAAATAATAAAATAGAACTTTTATTGTTAATTTTTTTTTTATTTTAGTCATTATTGTGATTTCTTTTTTTCTCTTCACTTTTTTTATAAACTCTTTTTTTTTGTCGATTTTAATTTTAAAATTTAGAATATTTTTTTTTTCATTTACGTCACTTCTTAACATATCAATGAATGACAAAGATAACCATTAGAAGCATAACATTAAAATTATTATTTATTATTTTAGGATTTTTTTTTTGTTATTTTTTTTAAAATTTTCTTTGGCACTCTGTTGTATATGTATAAAAATCAAATTAATTGGATATGTTTTTTCTATTTTCTTTCTTTTTTTTAAATAAAACAAAAACGCATCACAATATCGCGAAAAACATTTTTTTTCCTTTTTATTAATGAAATTTTCCGTTACAATTTCATTTAGATTTCACTTTAATTAAAAATTTTCTTTCAAAAAAATTTTTTCTTTAATTTTTTTCTCTAAAATATTTTTCCTGAAAACCTACGACAACCACCTTTCCTTCAACACTTTGTCTTTTTTTATGTTTTTCAAAAATATTTCCAAATTTGGTAAAAAAAATAAAATAACAAACGAACACAATTTAAGTACGAGTATGTATACGCAAAATTTTTCACACTATTTTTTCTCGTAACAGAGATGATGATTGAATTCTTGTTCCCTAATTTCTTTTTCTTCATATATTTTTTTCTAACTTCTTATTCTTAGCAATGCTTTCAGAATACTGCCGCCGTTTTCGATTGCTTTCATTTAAGTTTCCATATTTTCCTTTATGTTTTTCCTAAATGTATGCAAACTGATAAGTTCTTGCAAAAACACTATATGTATAATTTGATTGCGAGGGTGGTGGGTCGTCATATATACTATATATGATTTAACATGTATGTATACATGTATGTATGTATCTTATCCATTTTGGGGTATTATAAAAAGCTCTCTTAGTTTAATTCTAAAATAATTTTCATTCATAAACAGTTCATTGTCAGTGGAGAGTTTTATTTATATTTTACGCATGACACAATTAATGCCAGGGGAAAAACAACAGGAGAAAGTTGTAACTGAACTTTTACAATTCATAACAAACTTTGATGATGCATTTCTTGTTTAATATGAAAAAGTCTTGAAAAAAAATTTGTTTTTTGTTTTCAATCTTCTCAGAGTCCAATAAAATTAAATCAAACAAGGATTCATCCCGGTTAAATTGATTTTTTTTTTAAACATTTTTTATCATCATTAACTAGCAATGTCCTTTGAATTTGTCTAGGGAATTGAATTGCAACTGTAGACTTTTTTTCTGAAGGATGTAAACTTACTTGTGTACTATACGTTAAATTATTATATACTTCGTGTTTCTTTTAATAATTCGTTTTGAAGGATTAAAGTATCTTATTCAATGTATATTTTGAATTAATTGTATCTTAATAAGTTTGTACTCATTTAAATTTATAAAAAAAAAAAAAAAAACTGAAGATTAACTGAAAGCAAACAGGAAATGAGATACATTTTCTTAGGTTAAAGGTCGAGTTGTCGAGAGATTTTATCTTGCTTCTATATAAAAATTATTTTTATTCATATTATTTTAAAAATATGTAATTCATCATAAAAGCATTATTTTTTTTTTTAATTTTAATTAAGTTTTTATCTTTGGTCCGTTCAATATTTCTCAAAGAACTCATACTGAAAATTATTAAAATATTTCTAGATTCAACAAAAAAATACAAAGAAAATACTGGAATATATACTTTCACATATATGTATCCTAATTTGTTTACAAAGTTTTCATTATTCATAGTAAAAAATGAATTTTGTGTATAACACTCAAAAGATAAAAGGAAGATATTTAATTAGAAATTTTATTATTTGAATACAAAAACTATTCAATAATTTAAATATACGTATTTTGAAATTTCCAGGAGTTTTATTGTACTTCATCTATATCTCTTCTTAGATACAGATTATGTCCTGGTGCTTTAAAAAAAAAATAACCAAATTAAAATTCTATAACTTTTTTGACTCCCACTTGTTGACTATATCAATAGCCTATGTTTTATATCACAAATATTGTCATTTAATATAAAACACATCGAACAAAAAAAAAAAGGTTTGAATTAATTTACTTATATAATATTTATATAATATCAAATTACATTGAAATATTCTAATTCACATTACATATCCTTAATTATAGAAATAATACCCAATATATTTGAATGAACAAATATTTACTCAAAAAAAGGAAAAAATTCGGAGTAAAAAATAAATTTGAAAACAAAATTTAATCCTCTTTAATTAAAATTCATTAATTTAACACAAGTACTTTTTTTTGTAAACAAAATCCTTACGTCAACATACTATAATTATAATAAAACCAATTCATTGTGATGTGTAGGTTTTAATTTCTATGAGGTTCAAGTTCAAGAGGTCCAAGTTGAAAATGTGTAGGTTATCGAAAATAATCAATATAGAAATTAAAGACAATACTGATAACAATAGAAAGAAAAAGAAAAACTAAAGGACAATAGAAATAAAAATAAATATCAAGTACAAATAAGGATATTTTTTTTTGTGAATGAAAAATAAAAGTTTGATCTGATAGATTTTTTAATTGATTTAAATCTTTAAAAAGGTAATAGGAAAAATATACGAAGAACCAAGAATTTTCAGAAAATGTATAGTTTTTAACCTAAAATAATTAATTTTAAACCTTAAATTTTGTTATAGGAGGCTTTAAGGAGCTTTTTTGTGAATATTTTACGAAATTCTATAGAGACTAGTATAATTTTGAAAAAGTAAAGCAATAATGTCACATTAACAAAAACACGCGTTCGTTTTATTTCAAACTAAAAACAAAACTTCTTAAAACAAACCTCGCACAATTTAAATGTGTTTTATTTTACGTATTTCTAACTCTCTGTGCAATAGAAAAAAATTTCAAGAAGTATTAAAAGTTTTTTATATCATCAATGTTTACGTACAAGGATAAAAATAGTCTTGTACCTATATAAATTATGCCTATTTTGAATATTCTACAAAATAAATTATATTATTCACAATTCAAAACACAAAATCAATAAATGTATCACGGTATCACCAGAAGAATTTAAATATATTTTTTTTTATTTTTCTGTCGAGGATACATATATACATACGTACTTATGTACGTCACGTCACATATACATACTGTATATCAAAAATTAAATCAATTTGTCTTTTTATTTTTATTATATTGTTTTTTTTTTTTTTTTGTGGTAGAAATACATGAAATCAAAAAAATCTTAGTTAGAAGGATCTGCTTTATGTAGTCTATTTTTTCGGCATAAGGGAAAAAAGAAAATAATATTAAATGCCCAGTATTGATAGCAGACTGATAACAGTTACGGTACATAATATGTACTTCACATACCCTTAAGGACATCACCTTATCTGAACTCATGATAATTTCTTTTTAAAGTTTGAAAAATAAAAATAAATTATTACTGTAAAATGTATTATGAATTCTAATAAGGAAGATTGTTTAATATTTTGTTTTTATAATTCAAGACAAGTAGATACTCATGAAAATACAAACTATACCAGTTACAGATTTCAACAAAATTCTGTCAATATTGAAATTATGAATCTACTTAACTTTTTTTTTTCAACTCATTTTTATTTTTTACTCTTTTTTTAATTTTTTATCTTACATTTCTGTACAAGTTCAACATGATAAACTTAATTTCCTATATAATTAATCATCCATACAAGAAATAGAATGTATTTAAAACACTGTTTTTATTGTTATCCTGATCCTGCAAAAACAAAAAACAAAAAAAACAATATTATTTTTCTCTTCTTTTTTCACTCTATACTTTAAGTATTTTGTTTTTGCCATAGAAAAATTTCCTAATTTTCTTATTTTTCTCACCCACTTATTAAAAAAGATATCATTAGATGAAAGATTCGTATTACAAAATATCCTTAAATGTTTCTTTATGTAATAATTGAATGAGAAAGTTTTTTTTTTAAATCTTGTTTCTTATCTTTTATTTAATGATACTGTTAAAAAAAAACATATTATAAAATCGTTCAGATATAAATGTGATGTTTTACAAGCCAAACATAATAAAAGACAGTCCACGAAATCTATCCTAGATTTTTAAAATCAACTTTTCAACTCTTTCATACCTCATGTCCATTTTAAGGAGATGAGTCGTAAACGAATTATTCAGAGTCATTCAGAACTTTGTAAGAGCTTCAAACTTTCAAATAACCGTATGGTCCTTAATTTAAAAATTAATAATATGACAATTTTTAATTCTTATCACAAGCCAAGCACAAATTTCATGGATTATGCCTTCACACACAAAAATCTCTTAATTTCTATGCATTGCTATTCTACTGAGAACTTTATTGAATCCTCAACATTAAGTGCTCGTAAATAATTTCATCAATCGAATTGTTTTTTCTTTTCCCTTAAAAATATTTTTAAAATCTTGAATGTGTATCACAACACACATAGAATACGTAATATGTACAAATACGTACATACATCATATTTTTCTCAAACTTTATATTTTCTATAAATACTTCTTTCAATGAAAAAAATTATCTGCTAGAAAGACATGAAAACAAGAAGGAAACAAAAAGGAACATCGTTAAAAAAACTATTATCTTGTTTACAATGTTCAATACTTAATAAACACAATAACAATATAAAAAAAATTAGATTTCCTCAAGTTTTAAAATCATTATACAGTCCTTTTTTTTGCTTTTTCTTGTGTGGACATAAGTGCTTTTCATTGAATGTAAAAGAAAATTTTTTTTTCTTCTTTTAATTTTGTAATCATTTATGTTCGTTTTATAAAAAAATAAAATAAAATAATAAAAAAATAAGATAGAATGAGAAGAAAAGGAAAACTTTAAAATTAAATAAATTCAATGTGAATGTGTATTGTTTATTAAGAGACAATGCATTTAACGATTTTTAAAATTCACTAAAGTGCACAAGTTTCACCACAAACAATTCAGATAATAATAATAAATAATAAAACGATTGTGTATGTGCTCCAGTTAAAGATAATTTCTTTGATAAATACATAAGTTTACATAGTACATATATGTACATATATATGTATGTACATAATACTTTATCCTGTTTAAAAGACTTAATGCAACATCAATGTAAATAAAATCCTTAGAAATGCAATCACAAACGAAGAAAATTCTAGTTAGAAAGATTAGGACCATAGTACAAGAAAAGCAGACTTGAAAATATATTTCATCATTGAAAATCCTTTTTTTTTTTGTTTTCTTCACGTTATCGAACAAGGATATTCCTGATGAGATCATTTTAAAAATATGAAGAAATTATTTTTGAATTTGTTGAAAATAATCCAAAATGAAATAATGAATTGTGAATAACTACTTCAAGAATAATTCGAATGGAAATATTGAAAGGTATTTTTACGATATTTATTATCCTTTTGTTGTTTTGTAAATTGCAATGTTCAAGTGATTCAAGTCAGATGAAAGTAATCTTTTAGTAGTAATATACAAGCTTTTAAGCATTAACAGCAATAAAATAAATCTAAAAAAACTACCATCCGTAGGACGAAATTTATGATTTTGTATGGATTCAGTTTCATGCAAAATTCGATGACTTCCTACGAAAAATGCAGACAATATTATTGTTCATTATTTTTTCCTTTTTTGTTTTTATTCTATAATTTCGATAAAATCAACTACATTTAAATTTTTTTAAGTCCTTTTAAAAATTATTTTATTTTTTCATGTAAGAAAGCTGCAATTCATGCACAAAAAATTAAGACAAAAATTAAAATTGAAATTGGAACAACAAAAATTGGATATGTGCCAAAACAAGGATATTATATGTGTGGATTTGTTTGTATGAACATTTATTTTTTCGAAATTGTGAGAAATTGTAAGCTGAAACGAAAACAACAACAAAATTAAAAAGGATAAAAATTAAGATATGTAATTGTTTAGTTTACTGTTAACTGTTGAAGAATTCCCTTGTCGGCATATTATTATCCTTCGTTCGTAACTATCACCCTAACTACGGATTTTGGTGGTCTGGATTAATAAAATTTTCTTCTTCTTCAACAGTAAGAAAATAATGTTTAAAAGTTTCTATTTTGTTTTATATTGTATTATCTTTAAAAACAATTCATTGTTTTTTATTTCAATTTAATTTTATTTTTCAAAATTTTTTTGTTTGATTCTATGCATGTCTATAAGTTCTCCTTAATCCTCAATTCTTTTTGCAGACAGAAATAATTTAAACTTTTTAATTAGATTTATTCAACGTTCTAAGAGAAAACAAATCAGCATAATTGATTTAAATAAATTTTAAAACCATGAGTGGATTAACTGTCAAACCTCATAAAACCTTTTTCTTCAGAAAAACATAATAGATATCGGTTTAATTCTACAATACTACAATAGAATGTCACATCCTCAAATTTCTCACGAAATCTCTTAAAAATCTCTTTTCATTTATCCGCGAAATGGAAAATTTGAATGAATGGTCAATATGGGCTTTTGATCAATCTAAAACTAGCGAAATCGCTTATGAAAAATTAAAAACGACATTAATATCGAAATAACGAAATTCTTAGGTTATTATATGTCTGAAAGATTGCAGGAAGTAATAAAAATGAAAGGATATGCTACAAAATATTAAATAAATGTAATTCATATTATTTTTGTTAGTTTAATTTTGATTTTTAAGCAGCTAATTGTTGAAATTATACTACTGTGCCAATACTTTTGTCCATGAAAAAATAGGACTTTGAATAAATTTTTTTAAATTTTATGTAACAGGACTGAATTATTGCAAAAATTTTTTTTGTAGAAAATTTATAAAAATAATGAAGATTTAAAATAAATTATAAAAAATTAGTTGATATTAATAATTCAGACTGTTTCACTACTTTTTTAAAAAAATCTATGAGTGTTCCAATACTTATGTCGGTCACTGTAGATATGTATATGATAATTAATGCAACACCTTTACATTGTGTTTACTATTTCTGAAAAACAAAAAATTAAAATAGAAATTACAATGGAAATATATGTACACACTTTTGTTTTCTAATAAAATATATTATATGTAGATACGAAAAAAATATTTTCTTGGGTCTAAGTAGAATTTCTAAAACTTATTCGAGAATGGTATATGCGAGTAATGTGTGTTGTTTACATACATACTTTTTTAAAAAATTAAAAGTCAATGCACTTTTTTTATATTAGATTTTATTTTTTGTATTAAATTTTATTAGAAAAATAATAATTAAAAAGTAAATATTTTTGTGAAAATTGAAAATTAAGAGGGGTATCTTCCACAGGTATAATGAGAGAGTCTATTTTATGAGAACCAATTTACGTAAAGGACCGGATCCGATGATTTAGGCGCCCGGCGCACTTATAATTTTTGCCGCCCCTTGTTATGAAAATTTTTTAAATACCTACCTATATGTATAACGCATATTCATTTCGTTCGACATATTTTTTCAAATTGAAACATATTTCAGAGCTATTTGAAATAAATATTTTTATAATAATAATCGATCATTAAAAATTATCCTCTGATATTGACTTTTTAATTATTTAAAAACTAAAAAATTCATTTATGTTGTTCCATTTGAAAAAATATGTAATTGTATCTTAAAATGAAATAAAATATTAATAACAATCCAAAACAACATTAAACAAATATTAGTTATAAAAACTGAACAAAAATTATTTAAAACAGCTTCTCATTGAAAGTGATTATCTTTCTTATTGTTATATTGATTAAAAATTATCATTTTTCTTTAATAACTCAATTTCTATTATTTAATAAAAAATGTAAAAATTTGTAAACCATTATAATTTGATATTTGTAATAATTTGGGAGATTTCAGGCAAAATTGATCTCAGTTTTATGTTACTTAATATTTATCACGTTTTTTCTTTGATTTGCGTTGCTCTTAGATAATTAATATATTCAGTGAAAATAAAGCTAAGGATCTTATCAACATTTCATTAGAACATAATTTTCATGTAACTTTAATCACAACTTAGTTATAATTGATTAAAAACAATAAGTCGTTATGTTAATATAACCAATAAAATAAAATTGAGCAATTCGTCTTGGAGCAAATTTTTTACTTGTACCATTTCAACGCAAGTTTCATAGTAAAAGAGAAGAAAAGTGAGTATGCGATGAAACTCGTTATAATCAAAAACGAGAGATGCAATGGCGCAAATTTTTTACTTGTACCTTTTCAACGCAAGTTTCATAGTAAAAGAGAAGAAAAGTGAGTATGCGATGAAACTCGTTTTAATCAAAAACGAGAGATGCAATGGCGCAAATTTTTTACTTGTACCTTTTCAACGCAAGTTTCAAAGTAAAAGAGAAGAAAAGTGAGTATGCGATGAAACTCGTTACAATCAAGAACTAGAGATGCGATGGCGCAAATTTTTTACTTGCACCATTTCAACGCAAGTTTCATAATAAAATTTAAAGAAAATGTGTGTGCGATAAGGAACGATACAAATTTTACCATATAAAATTTTGATAACGCTGGAGCAAGAAACTTTTCTGCTCCATGAGTTGAAATTGAAGCTGCTGCTTATGTACATTCGCATTCTGTTTTGACATTATTTCTTCTTAATAGACAAAATAGTATCAATATACATAAATGCAAGTAGGTATGTACATAATAATATGTAGTCAAATGTATTTTTAAATGAATGTACATTATATATATTCGTGCGTCGAATAAAAGGTACTTTTTAGAAATGTTATGCATATAAGAATCTAATATGAATATACATATTACATAATTCATATGTGTATATTAAATACATATATGTATTTAAATTAGTGAACTTTGAAAATTGTTCACTTTTATGTTATTTTTTATTACACAAAATTTAAATAAGTGAGCAGTTATTTCCAGCGCCCCTAAGTTATAGCGCCCGGTGCGAGTGCTCCAGCCGCTCCTATGGTAGGTCCGGGCCTGTTACGTATCATACATATTATTGTAATTGGTTTGTTATGTCTGACACTGAACTTAATATGCTGACTTGGACTAATGAAGATGCATTTTAATTGAACGAATTCTAGAATATGAAAGTATATATACATACATATATGTATGTTTATGTATGTAGCTACGAGAATATCACAAAATCATTCTGAAAATTAAATATTCAAAAAAAAATTTAAAAAATCAATCAATTAGCTAATAAGATGATTTTTTCTTTCGGCATTATGTTTTGTTTTTTCTTATCTTATCCTTAACTTATCCTTTCTTAAATAAGTCCTTCTACTAGGACTACAATAACCTCTTCTCAGGACTACATTAATCTCTTTCTAGGACAACAATAACCCCTTCTCAGGACTACAATAATTTCGCTTTTAACTTCGAGCTGACAGTAAAGTTTTCCTTGTTACTTCGCAAATCTGATTTAAAATTTTTTTTTGGTGCACCTATAGCCTTTTTTACCCTATAATTTTCGCTTAACTTGATAAAATTATCAATTAAGGTTGACGATCTTAATAATTTAACTGCAATTTTTCTGTTTGAGAGGCCCATATCCTTGAAAACTAATATTTTTCGTTTTTATTCTTCTCTAAGAGGCTTTACACGCCCCCTCCTGGCTTAATTGTGTAAAATTTATTAAAAAATGTCAAAATATAATTGAATTCATTGAAATATGAACAGAAAAGTACTTACTTGTATCTTTTTTAAATAAAAATCACAAGAATGACAACTATGCCTTTATATTAATTTCGCATAAAATTTCAATTTTACTAGATTTTACGTTAAAAGATTCATTAAAGCTAACAATAATTTTCGTATTAAGAACAAGGATGTCTTTTTTATAATTTCAATTTTTAATTGTATTTTTACTTCAATAAAAAGGAAGTAGAATAACCTTATTTTATCAAATAAATACAAACTCCTTTCTTGTTATGTGATTTGCCTTTTTATGTACAACGAAAATTTTCCTTTTTTTTTGAAGAACAATTTAAATATGTATTTCTTGTTTTCAAATAAGAAGTTTATACATCTCTACTATGGCTTTTTTTCAGTTTCCTTTCTGTAAAAAAGGAAGAAGAAGAAAATGACAAAGTGTAGTTAATGCGGGTAATTGTGTGGAGAAGTTATGCCCTTGAGGAAAAACTCTAATAATGAAGTACTATTCAAAAACTCAATGTGAATTAAGTGGAGAGATATTTACAAATGAAATGAAAAGAAAAAGGTAAAAAAAAAGCACAATACATACATATATCATTTTTATATACAAAAAAGGATCTTTAACGATAGAAAAAAAAATCATTCAGTAACTTTTTTTTAATGAGAGTTTGTTATGTTTTCCTACATTTTTGTTGTTGTTGAGTTAATGTGTTTATTATACTGGTTTTTAAATTTTCATAAATGTAATAAATATATTTTGTAAATATGTATTTTTATTTTCATAAAAGAGAGAAGATGACTTAATGACCTTAATAAGGATTTTTTTAAATTGTTTGTGCGTAGGTACGAGTAATGTGTATTCAGTACTTGAAAATGATTTGATTGAAAGAAATAACTTTATTTTCATTTTAATGTTAAGAAGATTATACGAGTAGTATTCTATTAGTATTATTATTGAGAATGTCCATGTCCTTTCATATTTTAACTTTGTTTTTAATTTTAAACCTATTGAAAATAATTTAATTTGAAGAAATTACAAAATTTGTTTATTTTAATTAAAATAATTTGAAAAGTACAGGTTACACATATGTAAGTATATACTTTTAAAAGACGCTTTTATTAAAATTATTTTGTTTATAAACCTTTCTTTCATAATGTGCACTTCATAGAAACTTCTACTATTAAATGAAGCTTTTATTTAATTGGAAAATTTTAAAAGATTTTAACATTTATGAATAATATTTCTCTCTCTCTCTCGAATAAATTTTTATTTTAAATTTTTCTACTTACTCTATGCACTTAAAAATAATTTTTTAAGCAACATATGTATTAATACTTGTGGAAGAATCTTTCTAAAAGTTTCAATTTTTCAATGTTTAAGTATGTGTATCTTCAAAAATGAATCGTTGCTTTGTTGATGCGATGCTGATACTTGTCACAAATTCAGAAATGCAACAAAACTTTTATGATGCGTTGTCACATATTCAAAAAAGCCTCGCATCAAATCAAGTATTCGAAATTCCTTGTAATATTCAGCTGTCATGTAATAGCATTGCATCGCCAACTAAAAACTTTGCGTTGTCATAGCAACAAGTAATGTTTTTGCATCACGAACAGAAGAACATTAGCATCACCAAAGCAGCGATTCATTTTTGAAGATACACTATTTTAAAGAAATAGAACCTCAAAGGATAATTAAAAAGGACAAAGTAAAAAATAATTATTTAAATATTTTCAGATTTACAAATTTAAAACGGTTGGAGAAAATCCTGGGGTTTAATTCAGAAACTACAGGATGGCTAGTAAGGTTGTTTTAAGTACAGTTCAATTCAAATTTGTAGCTTTAAAACAAGTACCTAAAATAGAAACATTACGTAAATATGAATCTATCTATAGAGTATAGGTATAGAGACTGTTATTATTAATTTATAATGTGCACTTTTATAAAATAAAAATTATACCAAACAGTTGGATACCAACAATAAAAAAACAAAAATATTTTATTTCTTTGTCTTTTAAATAATGTAACAAGATACTTTTGTTATAAAATGTAAAACTTTTTAATGATATTTTAAGAAACTTCTATGAAATTAAAATAAAATACAAAAACAACAACAACAACAACAACAACTAAAAACTAATACACAATAGTGAAATAATTACAATAACTGATAAAATTTATTTATGTGAATAATATTCCTTAAAGCCAAACAAAAAATATAATATTTTCATTTTTAAGTAATTTTCATGTATATGTACCAGTATTTACATTAAGAAAATTTGAAAATTCAAATTATATTTTATAAATTTATCTTTAGAAAAAAGTATTAATTGTAAAATTTCAATGTCCTTTTTTAGTTTTCTTTTTTTTAGTTTCCAGTTTATTTTTCTGCTGTAAATTAAATTAATTAATTTTCATAGTTATTTTTTATCGAAGCTAGCAACTAACTTTATTGAAGTAAAAAAACAAATATCAAGTAAAATAAAAATTCAAACAGTTACATTATAGAGATTTTATGATTAAAAATTAAAAATCTGTGAAAAAAAACTTTGAAAACTAATGAGATTTTTAACTTGTCAAAAGATTTTTCTTTTTTCATTGTTTTTTTTCGTTATTTTTTTTTTAATTATACTTTTTCTTTTGCTTTTTGAATTTTCATTTGATTTAAGATTGCTTTTAGTTATTTTTTTGTCATTTATTTGTAGAACAAAAAAAGAAAAAGGTTACGAAGATTTATTGGACATTTTTCATGCTACAAAGGATACACACAAATATATTTATATATACACATTCTTTGAATTTTTTGTTTTCAATTTTAATGTCCAAATTTAGATTTTCATGATCCTGTAACTTGTAAGTTACAAATAAAAAGTTTTAATTGTACGCAGTGGAACCATTTGCGGTTTTTGTTTTGTTTTTGTTATTTGGTTAGCAATAATTCACTTTTGAAAATAAAAGAAACTTTGTTCAGCATGTGTTGTTACTAACACACTGTGATGAAAAAGAAAAAGGAAAAAGAAATTGTAAAAAAAAAAATTAATGGTAATGCGGATATAGCTGTTGGATTAGAGGATTTATTTCCAGTTCCATGACACATTGATTGTGAAAATTAATGAAGAAAATGTTAATCTTGGAAAATTTAAAAAATTTCAAAGATAATTCTCACCTTACATTGAATTTTATTGTGAAATTTAAAATAAGTTTAATTCTTTAAAAAATATAATTTGGTTTAATACGAAATATCGATTAATGCCTTCATACTTTTAATATTAGTTAATTAAAAATTAATTTCTGAGAAAATTTGTAAAACTAAAAAGAATATTGTTCAGCTCTCACGGACATCAACATTTTTTTACAATTTCGTTATTTGTTCAGCGGCATAATTAAATTCAAAATAATGAATTTTCGATTATTTTTTATTGAAAAAATATTAATTATCAGAAAACGTGATGAAAGGGGACCGAATTTCGTAGAAATCAAAATCACTTCAGGATATTGTGCTTAAAAAAATGAAATACATTTGATTTACAAATATTTCACACACTCATGGTTGAATTATAATCGATTTCCATTAATACTTTGTACGGTTGTGGAGTCATTGGTGATAATAATGATGATGATAGTGTGATTTGCTACTTCAAATTTATTTATTTTTAATTTAAAATTAATACGAAAATTTTAATTGAAATTTTTATTTTCCAATATTTACAAAACTGTAGGTGTTGAAGCTTTAATAAATCAAAATTCACAATAAATTGAAAAAGTGAACGTAATTTCCATACAATTTTTTTAAAATCAAAATTATTTTAAAAATGCTTTCTTCACAACATCGCGTTTTCATTTCTTATTCAAATTTTCTAATTTTGTGTTTTTGATAAAATCAAAAAATTCAAATCCTCAAGCATGATACCATAAAATGTAAAATACATGTATATTTTTTTAAAAAGTAAATTTCATGTACATATATAAATTGAGTTTTTGTTTTCTTAAAAAGTAAAAGTGTTTCCTTAACAGAAATTCGTTGTATTATACACACCATGAATTACCAATTATACCTTAAAGCTAGAAACATGTGTATCATTATAATAAATTGCATGAGAATGAAGTTTCGCATTAATTTATCAAGCTCTTCTATTACAAATTTACCACAGCTATGAAGAGTTCTTATATCAGATATGCTTAAGTATGTGATATAAAATTTTATGCAAGAGGTAAAAAGCACCATAATGTGAAAAACATCAGTGTTGATGTTATTTGTGTGTCTACGCGAGTGTGTATGTGTTTTCATAAAATTTTTTTGTGAAATGTTAAATGTATATGATAAAATGTTAGATGAGACACATTGCTGAGGATTTATGTATACAAGATAATTTCAAGATATGCAATAAGTAAAAAAAAATAAAAATAATGTTATTATAATTTAGTTTATTCGCTTCGCTGCATAATAATTTTACATAAATTGTTAGTTTTTGTAAAGTGGTGGCATTTTAAAGATTATGAATGTTATAATAAAGGATTTTCTTTTGTAAATTTTAAGTTTGGAATGTGTTGATTCTAATTTTGTACATAATAAATTAAACTTAAAGCATTCTTATATACATAATTTAAAAAAATAAATGAAGATTTTTTTCTTTTAAAATAAAAATACAGGTAACACGTGGAATATTTGAAATTTTTTTGTTGATTCCATAGATTACGCCTAAATAACAAAAAATATATACAAAATAAAAATTCTATGAGATATTTTATTAACTTTTGCCTTTGGAAGTTTTTTCTTATTTTATTATTCCTTTATAAATATTTTACAGGATAAAGAAAAAAAAACATTTTAGCTCATTTTTACTAAGTGCGTAATGTAAATTTATTATTAAAATTATTTTTCAGTGCTCACTTTAATATGTAATTTATGTATAACATAATAATAGATATTAATTTCTTTTTTAAGAAATTCTCTTGTTAGGAAGGATGTGTCATAATATAATTATTTAAAACTGATTCAACTCTTTTATTCTTTTTAATGAAAGATTTTATAAAATTTTCGAAAATTAATATTCTTAACTCATTTTATTTAATCAATCTGAATAATTTATCATTACTTGAAAATTACAGTTTGAGTTAAGTACACATACACACACATGTATGTTATGAAGTAGTGTACGTGTATTAAAGTCGCAATGTCATATCGAATACATACTACTCTTACAAAATTACCTTCAGAAAAGGTTAACCGAAATAATTTCTTTGAAAAAAAAACAACATTTAATTACCTTTAATGTGTCATATTTGTTTAATTTAAATACCTACCAACTTTGAAGTTTCTTTTTAAAAGCCTTTTTGAAATTAATGAAATTTGAAGAAGACAAATTTAAATTAGATTAAAATTAATTTAAATAAACACTTTTTCGGTTTTAATTAATAATGTTTATATGTATAATTGTATAATTTAGTATTTTAAAATAAATGATAAATTATGTCTTTTGCAATGAGAACACTAAATGGGAAAATCTGAAATTTCAAATTTAAATAATTCAATGTAGCTAATTTAATTTCTTTTTTTTTTTTGATGTGGGGAATTAAATTATGTCATTATCTGTTTTACGTAATTTTGTAATAAAATTTTAAGTTTTCATGCTGTCAAAAAAAAATCGATATTTTTCAGAGGGAACAAAATTTAAATAGAACTTAACAAGAAATTTATGGGAAATTTTGTTGAAAATATTCAAGTAGTTTGAAATGTCATAAAAATAGCTTTAACACACACTCAAAGACTCTATAAAAGGAATTAGTGTCATACACTACAAAAGTCAAGTGGGTTCAAGTAATTCATCATATTCTCTTTTGTCTTGTATTTTTTTATTTTATTTAACCATCAAATTTATAAGAAAGATTAAAGACGCTATTGACAAGCTGTCATTTTCAAGGATTCTAATATTACACAAAAATTCATAATTCTAATTTTCATTCTATTATTTCTCTCAATTGAAAATAAGTGAAATACTTTTTACGATGAATAAAGAAGGAATTACTCAGTCTCGAGACATCCTAATAAAAAATTGTCTTTTGAGTTCTGTTTATTGAAGTATTTTCTTGTGCAAGAGAAGAAGGAAAGAATTTGTCTTGATATTATAAATTTCAAATATATTTATGTATAACAAAAGTCTTTCAAAACAAAATATTCATTTTTTTATTTATTTAATAAATTCATACAAACAATTTCGATCAACAAAGGATAATGACTAATCTTAATTTATCTCAAATTCTATAATATTTTCTCCTTACCAAAATGAAATTTTTCTAAATATGCTAAAATTCAGTCATTTTCACAATTTTCTTCCCCCATTTTTTATGATCTGAATATTTATTTTTTATCAGTTACAAAGGCATAAGTCTAATTGATCTAAATATACAAAATACTGAATAAATATACTGATTCCATTAAATTAATAAAAAAATATACAAGTATATATTGTTTTGTTTTTGGAATCTCAAATAATCTTTATTTTTTTATTTTTACTGAAACAATGGCAAACAAATTAATTACTCGTATTTCTAAGGAAATCGTTCTGATTGAAAAAATCACCTGTAGTGATTTTCAAGATTTTTAAAAGACAATATAGAAAATAAAACAAGTTTGTTAACTTTTATTTAACTTTTTCATAGTAGGCGCACACGTTCATTTTATAATAGAAACCTAAAATAATTAATGTAATTAATTTTTTATTTAAGGATGTTCACGTAAGGGATATATTGAAAAGAAAAATTTATCTATTGATAATTCTTCAATGAGAAATGTTTACTTTTTTTTATTGATTGTATACAATTAAGTAATTATTTATTGATTGATGATGCATTTTTAAATGGTTTACTGTTATCAAGACAAAAAATAAGATAAATGGTATCCAAGAAGAAAAACTGTATAATTCAAAGTTTTTTTTTTTTTTTTTTTTTTAATGATGGCTATTTTACACATTTTTATTCATTAATTTATTTAAATTGATCTTTTTATGTTCAATTTACATTTTTATTAGACCGTAAGGAATTCAAAAAGGATTTATTAAAAAAAATCAATTTCAATTTTTCAAGAAATTTATGTTTTTGTTTAACATCTTATTTATTTTTTTACACTCAATGAATTTTTTTCAAAGTGCAGAATTTTGTTTTAAGAAATATTTTTGTTTGTATTCAACCAGTGAACTATTAATAATTATTTTGTCCTAAATTCTTTCCTTTTTACTCTAATATTAACGAAAATTGTCTTACGTAAGTTCGAATATTAAATGAAATGGAAAATTATTTCTTTATAATTTTTTTATCAATGAAAGAAAAATAAATATTTAAATTAAAAATCATCCAGATCATTTGTTGAAGGAATTAAAATCAAACAAATATTTTAGTATGGTATTTAATGATAAAAAAAATGTCCTTTTTCAAGAAAATTATAAATTCAAGGTATTAAAGAAATAAATAGAACACAAGGTTCTTTCATATTTATATAAAGACGTTTGGAAAATAAATTTTTTTAATTTGTTTTCTTTCAACATTTTATGAAATGAATCTGAAAACTTTCTGATGTGAATTGAATTTTTCAAGAGAAAGAAATAACTTTGTTCAAAAATAATTCCAATTTAATTTGGAAAGGCATGTAGCTTTTTTTTTGAAAAAAAAAAAAAAAAAATTGATGAAAGTCAATTCTTTTCTTAGAAAAATAATAGATTCTTGACAATCTTAAAAAGGATATTAAATACTTTTAAAATCATTGACCTTTGACATTTTATTTAAATATCTATAATATTAAATATTTATTTAGAAGGATCATTTATTTATTATACTATGTATTGATTTCTAATTTTATATATTAAATATCTATTATAATGTAAATTAAAATGTTTATTATGATATGCAAAATCGTCAACATGACTGCATTGACTGCATAGAAATGAAAAATAATGAAATTTTCCATGAGAATAACCACAACATGTATGTTCATATGTATGTTCTAAGTATATGCAATATATAATAATGTTTGCTTTAATACAGTTACAGAGAATAAGCAAGATATGTATAAAGCTGCACATATTATAATCTGAAAATTGGTCAGTTTAATATACGACATTTAATTTGGATTTTAAAATGACTTTGCTAAAATGTAGTAACTTTTATCATTTATCATTTAATGAATTTGTGTAAAGATTGTGAAATTGTTGGCTAAAAGTTTTCATGATCCTGTGTATGTGATTACAGTGTCTGATATGTAATAAGTACCTATACTACATATACTAAGATAATTTATTTTAATTGAAAATAACGGGAACATATGTGAATACATGTCATTAAAATTTAATAAACTTCAAGCACATTTCAAGACTATAATAGTTTTATGTATGAAGTATTAAAAAAGATACAATGGCCCCAGGCGTACATACATAATATGTTATATATAAAGTTTTAAAAGATAATTATTTGGTTGAATTACTGGTATATTATATATTTTCAAAATTATGACTTCTATGAGTGTTTTTGATTTTAATATAAACAACATACAAGTGGAATTTGATTTTATTGATTTTTTTTTTAATTTTTAAATTCAGTAGAATTAAATATCTATACTGTCTTTTCAAAAAATACGTATACATACATTGGATGGATTGTTTCCAATTAACAAGTCAGTGAAATTGTTTCTTTAAATGTGTTTGTTGATTTGAAATTTAATTTAATTAATCCTGTTTACTTTTAATAGGACCTTAAATCAAAGTAAATAGTTTTTCTTTACTTTTGCTATATGTAATTTCTTAATTAAAAAGATTCTTTTTTATTTCTTCTCTTCTTTCTTTTTTAATTTATATTGCAAAAACAGAAATAAAATAGCAGTGTTTGTTTTTTCACTAGATTTTTTCCTTTTGTTTTTTTTCAACGCAATCACTACAAGCATATACATTACAGGGATTGTTAAAATAACTAAATTCAGTTTAACTGGATTGTGTCTCAAGAGTAAAATAAAACATTCATGAAAATTTACAATAATATACTTTTTACATAAAATGTTTTTGATCCTTTCTGAATATATAATTTTGTTTATTGAGATTGGAAATAATGTTGTGGTAAGGTTATGAACGATTTTATATGTACGAAGAAGTACTATATGTTCGTAAATGGAACCTTTTTTTTTTGTTTATAAAAGAATTTATGTATATAGTATGTTAACATTTTTTTTAAAGGATTTTATTTGTATAATATAATTTTTGTACATACATAAATTCGATTCAAAAGAGATTTAAAATATTTAAGATAGGATAAAAAAAAACACATACACGCAAAATCTAAACTAAAAATCTGTGGAAATTCTTTCGTAAAGATAAATAGTAAGAATGCTATTTATAATTGTCATGGAACTGAACATTTCAGGAACGTATTTGTGGTATTAAATTTTTTTTTTTAATATAAAAAGGGTAAACATTTTTACTTTGAGAAACTTTTTCATTTATTTTCCTAAAATTTTAAGCAAAAAAATAAATTTTCTCAACATAATTAAAGGATTCAAAGTTCAATGAAAACACAGAAAATAAACGTGCTGAAGAATTTACATACACCTTCCCATAAATTATAATAAATTTCAAGGTACATACATATGTATGTACATTAATTTAAAATAAAATTAAAAAACAAAAACTTTTCTATTTCCAACTCAACATGTGTAAAAAGGTTTGAAAATAAGTGAACTGAAAAAATTTACACATAATATATATACAAAGTAAACTAAACCTGACCAGCAACAGAAAGTAATTGGAATTCATTACCAGTAGTTGAGCAGAACGATGGAATACAAAGAATATATTTAAATAAACAATAGATAATAAATATGTATATTACTTGTTAGAGATAATAATTGGTATGCAATAGATTTTCAAATTAGATTCTAGAAAAAGGTTTTGGAGAGAACGAGGAGTCATTGATAAAAATCAGTTAATTAAGTAAGAAAGATACTATAAAACCATAAAGTAAAATTGTCGAATTCCCAGAGAAATTAATTACTGAAATGAGGAATTGCCCATCAGTTAATGATAAGTGACAGATACAAAAATTGCCTGAAGAGATTTAAGAATAATTCATTTGAATCAAAATGGTTTGAGGACTACATTGCTTCGGGCATGAAATATATTCCAATCGATCGAGCATTAAATAAAAGCGAAGGTAAAAAAATTTGAGCATAAGAAAAAGCTGAAAGATTGCTTAAAAAACTAGCGTTAATATTACACGTGCCGCTCACAAGTAACGACACATTTTGCAATCGTGTTATTCAGAAAGGAGCAGCACATGAAAAAGTATTTCAAAATTTCAAACTTATTTTGTACATTTTGCACAAGTTTGTTTTTTCTTTTTCTTTTTTTTATCGAAATACGCTTTTATTGTCGTCACATAATCACACCTCCCAATCTCCCATTGAACGTAATTACAATTAATTATAAATTATAATTCTGGAAAATTCTACCAAATTCACATAAAAGTTTTCAATATCAAAATAAGAAGTTTTTGTTTCCAAGATGAATTTTGTATTTCATTATTTTCATCACTAAGATTATTTGAGTAAAACATTTTCTTCAAATATTTTGTTTGTTCTTTTTGTTGGTGAATAGGATTTCTTCGTACGTGAATTGAACAGAAAAGAAAAAGATTTGTGCTAAATTTTTCTTTATACGTGAATTAAATAGAAAAGAAAAAGAAAAAGATTATACTAACTTTTTGTATTAAAAAATTTCAAGTATGATGAATTTAGAAAATAAAATAAAATTTTACTGCATTCAATTGAAAATTTCAAAGGATTTAATTAAATCATTTACGGTTTTATTAGATGATTTTTACAGTTGAAAAATAAGGGTTTCTCCAAACACAAGAAAACCGAACCTGCATAAAAATTGTATTGCTATCTGTCTTTCTGTGAAACTGGAACAATGTATGTAATAACCTTGTTAAAATTCCACATTGCACATAAAATAGATACTTTCAAAATGATACAAATTTACTCCTTTTTTTCTCAAATGGATCACACATAAGAGCATGAGAGAATTTTTCATCAGTATGCAATGTCACATTCGATAAACATAAAACAGTATACAAATAAGTAAACAAGCGTGTAACAAGAAAAATAAGGAATGTCAATGAAATTTATTTGAAAATAAAATCGATAATATGTGATAAAATTGCCGTTAGTAGTAGAATTTTAATTTTACACCGATACATACATACATACATACATGTACATTGATCCATGTGGGTAGTAACATACATATACACATTAAATTTTTAATCAAACTCAAATTTATAATTTAAAGATTAATTTACTTAGATTTTTCAAATATGAAAAATTACATGATGAAAAATCTATTTAAAATTAATTTATTTTTTCTTTGTGAAAAACGCATAAAAAAGGACAATATTTGTTTTTTTTTGTTTTTGTTTTTGGTGAAGATTAAATTTTAGAATAAAAACAAGAAGAAAAAATTAAGCAATATATTGATTTTTTATTCCGGAAGAGTTTTAAGCTGTTTTTTTGTTATTGAAGATTTTAGTAGAGACAAATTTCCGTAGTTGAATGAATTTCATGAAAATAAAAGGATAATATGATTTGCAAAATATTTATTTAACCTCAATAAGAACACATGTGGCAAGAAGAAAACTTTCGAGCCAATCGAAAAAAAATATGTAATTGAAAATCCAAAAAAAAAAAACTGTTCATTACTTTAACTTCTTTATTTTATTTTTTTTTTTCGGAGAACAAAATCAGCCTACAAGAAGCATAAAAATTAGGTGATAGAGGTAAAAAGGAAGTTTTTAAATTTTAAAGGATCCTACAAATAATTAGATGTTGAAGAAATACGAAAGGAAACTACTTATGAAATGTTCTAGAGAATAAATATAAAAAAAATCCTTTAATTAATTTTGTACATGAAATTCTGTAATCTTACTTGTAAATTATATTACAGGAAGTAAAAAGGATATCCTATTATGTATTTTTCATCCTGAAACAATGTCAATTTATCAATCAAAGACAATCTTGTGTTGTCATTTTCTATGTTGTAAATGAATGAGTCTTTTCACTCTGATAAATAAAGAACAAAAACAAAAAATACGCAATTCGTTGTACCTGATTGTATTATCCTTGTTATCAGATCGTTAAATATGATTGCTTGTTTTGTAAATGAATTTCTTTATGAACACATATTGTCAAAAATATACATTTAATAACCTTCTAACAAGGTGAAGTACATTAACCTTTTTAACCTTTTTATTATTATTTTGATATGAAAAACAAAAAATAAAGCATATGAAATTTGTGATTTAATGAAATAAATCCTTACAGAAGAAATGTGATATTTTTTTTTTGAATTTTATGAAAATGTTAAAAAAATAGAGAGAATTAAGTTATATTATTATTTTCACTACTCAACTGGATACTTAAATAAATTTTAATTAACAAAAACTAAAGTACCAAAATATTTGTTTTCTTAATTCTTTTGTACTAAAATTCAAGTAATTAAGAATGTAATGGTTCATTAATGAAACAAAACTGTAAAAATATATGCATGATATAAACATGTACATACGTACACATTAAAAATAAGATAAGATGTTTTTTTTAGTACTTTTGAAGTAATAAAGAAAAAAAGGTGAGAAATTATGTGAAAATTTGAATTTAAGAATGTATTGTGTAATTCAGAATGAAAAAGCTTAAGGATTTGAAGGTTTATGAACTATTAATTTCTACATTTGTTCAGGTATACCTATAAAATTTCATATACCAACAGAGAAATAACAACAAGGATTTTAAAGACGATTTTGGAAATATTAGAAGAAAAAAGTTTTTCATTCTGATAAATCTGTTAAAAAGCAATGAGAATTTTTTCGTCCACTAATTTTATAATTATTATTAGAGAGAAATTACTTTCTATTTAATGTGGCACAATTGAGAATTTAATTTATTTATAAAATATTATTTACTTTGTTTTATTTAATTTTCATAATTTCAGTTCCCTTTATTTGTATTTGAATTATTGTCTAGTAAAGTATGGAACTTTAAAAATATAACTGTAATGTACTTACTTACTTACTTACTCCATGGCGCTACAGCCCGTCAAGAGCCTTGGCCCCCCTTAATACGTCTTTCCAGCGTCTTCAATTCGCTAGCTACTTCTTTCCAATTATCAAGGTTTAGCTTTGTGACGTCGGCTCTTACGTTATCAATCCATCTCGTTCTGAGCCTTCCTACCTTTCTGAAACTTTCAGGGTTATATTTGAAGATTCTAGCTGCCTGCCTCTCTGGATCCATTTTGACCAGGTGCCCCACCCACCTGAGCCTTTGCAGCTTGATCCATCTTGTGACACGTTTCATCTTCGTTTCTTACAGGACCATATATTCTTCTAAGGATTTTCCGCTCAAAAATATCTAGCTTTGCTTCATCAGTCATCGTCCTAATCTCACAAGCGTATGTAAGGACTTGCCTTAATAATGTTTTGTAAACTGTAATGTAACCACATATTAAATATGGTTAACCAACAAAATGGTCTACGGAATACGGTAATTAATAACATTTATGCATGCTTATAAACAAATTAAATTATACATACATATTTACGTTTTATCGAAATTCATTAAAAATTAAAAAATGAATATGAGATCATTTCTAACTAAACAGTTAAAGTTTTCAAATATGTACCTAAGTGAAAATTTCAAAATACACAAATACTCCTACATTGTAAGTTAATTGAAACTTTTGGTTTGGTCACTGTTTTATTGAAATTCAGTGTTCAATTGAAAGTTGATATTTTCGATATTTTCTTCAAGTATTCAAAATAACCAAACCAGTGAGATAGAGAACAGATATCCTGCGCTTTATTTTGAGATCACTTTCATGCAAAACGAAATATGAAAAAGTCTTTTTCGAACAAATTTAATTAGAATGTCACAGTTTATTAAAAAATGAAAATTAAGGCAAACATTTTTCATAATTCCAAAAGTAGTTGAAATATTGAAAAAGGCATACGTTTTCTGAATTCTTTAGATTCAAATCAATAAGAAAAACAATCATTTCTAAACAAACAAAAAATTTGACCTAGAAAATCAACAACATGGTTGAATTTTTTAAAAAGTCGGTCGATATTTTGTAATGGGATTTAATAATTTGGGATGTTCTGACTTCAATGCAATGTTCATCATGAAAAATTTTTATTATCTGGGAAAGTAGAAAAAATAAAATATTTATTCATCTCACATAAGACAGTTTTGGCTAACAGTTACGATTTAAAAAAAATAATAAAATCAACATTTCATCAAACAATATTTAGGGAAATAATATAAAAAATAAAATAATAAATCAGAAGTTGAAGTTCTATTAAATTCTGAAATTTTCAAAAATTTTATATGTGAAGTTTAAGCTTAACAGTAAATATTGTAGCTGATTGTAACTGACAGAATGTCACATTTTTTTTTTACTACATAAAACCATATTCCAAATCACAATTCTTTTTGTTTCTGTAAAAAATCATAAAATTGAAATTCATATAAATCAAAAACAGAAATTTTACAAAATACAAGAATTTATTAAAATATCATTCTTGTGTTGCATAGAAACACATAAGACACTAACAACAAATGTGTGCTTAACATAAATTATTCATACAGGTGTTTTCAATTTCTTTTCCTCAAAAATTATTGTTTATGATTTTTAATAAATCTGATTTGCAGCTTGTTAGGAAAAGAACACGTGAAATAATGGATTGTGATTTTTTTAAAAATTGTTTTTCATGTTTGTAATAAATGTCCTTTTCATTCCAGATCACTTTTGTAATTAACCTCATTTCAATGATTTATTCAGCACCTTTTGAATTGTTATTGTATTTTTTCAAGTGGTCGGAAATATAAAAAAAAAGAGAGCAAAAACGCTGATGAATTATTTTCTATTGAAATGCTCTACAATAGTCCTTCAAGTTCATTGTTTTTCGTTGTTGTTTTTGTTGAATTAATGAAAATTTGTTTTTCATTTCGAAAAGGAAATTAATTTTAAATTTCAAACAAAAAGTAGGCATTATTAAAATTTTTTTTTTTTTTTATTTCGGTCATTCTCTTAGTAAAATTAATCAAAAAATTCCGCATTCATACAATGAACGCCTAATGAATTTGTCGAATTTTATTATTTTAATAAGATTCAACCTATGTATTATTTTTATGTTCATCATTAATAAGTATTTTGTGTGAAAAATTTTATTGAAAAAGGAATTTTTGTTACCATGTAGATGTAAAAAAGACGCGTTGAAAAAAAGTTGATGAAAATATCGTTTTTATTTTTTCTTTTCTTTTGATTTTTTAATTTCGTTTTTTAATTACAAATAAAAAAAAACATTAGGTATTTGATAAAATCAATTTTTTTTTTAATTAAAAACGTAAATTATATTGTGTTTATGAAAAGGATTAACAAGCTCATTTGGAACTAACACATATTTGAATTTTCTACAAAAAAATGAAAGGATAAAAAAAAGTGTCAATATTTTAATTATCGCATATCAAAACTGTAAATTACTTGAAAAATAATAAGAAATGTAATTAAAAAATCTTTTAAAGAAAAAAAAGGGTAGAAAAAAGCTTTTTATAAAAAATAAAATAATGTTCAGTGACGCCTGAAAATTCAACTGAAACAAAATAGGTTTTCTCTGTTCCGTTTCTTTACAAAAGACGTACTTTATAAACTTCCAATTCAATTTTGTCCATAACTATGAACATATGCAACAGGAATTTAATATAATCCAAAGTTGGGACTTTAAAAAGTTTTCATATTGAATTGATATAGATTTGTCCAGAAAACTTATGTTCCAAAATTCACCTAAATCGCTTCGTATTTATTCACCTATAAAACATATTTCGACATTACAATATTTACATCATGAGTTGACGCGTCAATAAAGTGGATTAACGCTTCGTTATAAAGCGTTGATTTGTCAGTACTGTGTTTCTCATACCAATTCAGCTTTTGTTAAACCGATCTAACATTTTAACTTCTTTCCAGGTAGAATGTTTTAAAATACAGGAATTGCTTGAGGGCCATATTAGATATAAATTTCTTGAAAATTTTTAATTTTAATTGAAAATTAGTAATAAAAGTTAAGAAAAGCTCGTCACTGGAACATTTTACTTTTTCATTAGTCATTTTTCATAAGCCAACAAAGTCTTGAAGGCGGCTCGGCTCGCACTGCACTGGTATCGCTACCCTATGATGTTAATAAATTTAAGTAGAAAAAAAGACAAAAATTTTTGCATTAACAAAATAAAATACTTATTTTGATGTGATGTGTGGCAGTTTGTTTTCTTGTTCTTTGCTTTGTTATTAATAAAATAGAAGATAGACAGGGAAATTTTTTGACATAAATGTAAAGAAAAAGAGTTAAAAAAAATCTTGACGGTTGACGTAATTAAACTCTATTTAAATTTAATATCATAAATACACAGTGGATATACTCGTATAAAATTTATTTTTTTTTAACAAGGAAGAAAATAAGGGAAATGTTAAAAAATTAAAAAAATTATTAATAGAACAAATCATGTTCTTTATATTTCAAATTTCAAATAATAAATTACTGCTTAATTTCTTGTAATGAATATTTTCTTTTTGATTTTTTTTAAATTGCGTTGATGTCACATTATGAAAAAAAAAGGTCAAAGTTCAAATTTTTTCCCTTGAGTTTATGTATACAGCCATCATTAGCCCCCGGTTTCTTTCCAAATTATTTTTCTGATTTTTCACGTTGTTTTATTATTCAAATATGATAAAATTAGAATTTTTTAAAAAAAAATTCGTTTATACATAATATTGAATGACTAAAAGCATATTTTCATACATTTAAATATTTGTGATAATGTGTTTTAGTAAAACAGAAAAGCAATATTTGTAAAATAATCTAATAAATTTCACATAGAGGATCTGTGTTTTATTTAAATAAGTAAATACGAAAAAATTGAAGAAAATAATGTAGGTACAATTTTCAGATTACACATTATTTTAACACATACTTTTGCAGCTGCGTTTCACATTTTCATAATGTAATTTTGAAAAGATTTTTTTTTTTTTTTTTAAAAATGTGTTAACATATCCTTTTTTATTTTTTACTATACATACTAGTGAAATTATGTAAAATAATAAATGCACTATGAATTTAAATTACAGAACTTATGAATAAAATATGAATAAATTCGATAAAATATTCTGTTTTACAGGAGATTTTTATTTTTCCGTTTTATATAAAACGAGTACATGGAATTTTGAATTTTTTTTTTAGTTTTTTTTTTTTTGGTGCATAAAAATTATGATGTTTTTTTATTGTAACAATTTGTTTGATATTGTAATAAAAGAAATTCGGAATTATCTTGTATTTATTTTACAAATCCAATAGAAAGTTTTCTTAAAGAAGAAATTCTACAGAAGTGCAAAATAACAATGTAAAATACAGACAGTTTATGGAAATAGCTTTTATTTTCTATTCTTTATTAATGAAAAATAAGTTATTACGAACTTTCATATCGATATTTTTTTTATTTTTAAGGGTTTTTAAAACTTTTGCTACTTTGCTAACAAAAAACGTTTATATACGAGTATTATTATGTCCATGAAAATAGATTATCTTTAAAAAATAAGAGAGGCGGTAGTGGGTGGTAAAGAAAAAGAAGAACATCTTAAGATGAAACATTTTTATAAAAGAATTTCATTTCATTCAATTGTTGTGATTTTAGTTTGCATGCGGAAAGCGAATTTTCTAAGAAAGAAGAAAATATTATGTCTCTTATATCATACAAGAAGAAAAAAAACGCATGTATAGAAAATAATAGCATAATTGTGTTTAGTTTTTATTCTTTTGTATATATAAATTCCGAAATATATTGTTTAAAAAAGTATGTCTTTGTATTTTTCTAGAAAAAAATAAAATGTATAAAATATGAAAAATAATATGTATAAGAAACAATTGCATCCTTGTAAAAAGGATTGTCATTTACAGTAATGGATAACAATACTAAATAAGTACGTATGTACGAGTATATTATGTATATTTCATCCATGAAAATATCTTTTATCTTCTTTTCATATAAGTAAAATGATGATGAGTACTCTTTCAATAAAATACCATATTTTTTTTTTTATCTATTGTATCCTTTGTGTTATTTTCAACTTTTTTCAAGTGCACACATACTATGATATGGAGTAATATAAAATTCCAATGAGAAATTTTTGATCCCATGCACATAGCTTCGTATAGATACATATGTACATATTATATCACATGTATAAAAGTACTCGTATTCGTATGTACATGCAAATATTCATCTTTTATTTTTCTTGATTACACAGTATGTACTATATTTCTTTAAAAAAGGAATATAAGTTTTCATGCTGTGCAAAATAGATGTTTTCTAAAAAGTTAAACATTATTTTTTTGTGAAACATTTTCTTTTCGAATTTCTTGATAAATTTAATTTTTATGTCCGTTTTTCTTGTTCTCGTTTTTTCTTATAAAAATTAATGTTTTATGTATTGGTTTTTTCGTAAATCGAGTTCAATTTATGGAAATATTTGAAAAAAAAAATTACTTTGGTCATTGATAAATTTATTTGTTATATTTTTTATTTTATTTTATTTTGTTAAATGCGACAGATAAATAATTTGTTATAAATATTTTTCTGAATATTGGAAATTGTAATACTTGCAAAAATAAATAAAACAATAAAGATACTATTTTATAATCGTTATTTTGATTTATTATACACGATTTGAATGCATAACCTTTGTTTTTTGTGTTTTGAAAATATTTATAGGTTTAAAAAAACAAAACAAAAGTTAAAGGTATAATGAACTAAAATAATGATCATTTATTATTTTATAATATTTCCCTTGATGTAGAGATTCTATCTCATATTGTAAAATATATATTTTTAGCTTGTCCATATTTATAATTGATTATGCCAATTATACATTAAATGTGATAATAATACTAATTCGATTTGTGTATATGTAAAATGTATGATTTATGTTGTACATATTTACAAACACATACACAGGAAGTTTACATTAAAATTTATTGTAATATGTAAAATTAGAACATTACAAATTTTATAGAGAACTTTTGGTTTTATCACTTGAAACTACAGATACTTACACAGTAATATTAAAGTTTGAAAATACCTTTAAAGATGTTTTGATTATTTTTTATGGATATCATTATGTTACAAATTTTATGTGTCTATAAACATAAATACTACATACTATTTTGAGTACTAATTATTATTATACATTGTTTATTACGTAATAAGGTCAGTATGACATTTGTTTAATTAGATAAAATTATGTAACGCATAGTGGTGTAGAACGTATTTTTTGTCATATAATCTTGTCATTATTTACATTCAAACCCCTTTGAAACCCTGTGACAGATCTCTCACAGAACACTCTTCCATCCCATGTGTTACCCCTCTCTTATAACCGACAGAAGTTTATTTGGAGCATCCGCCAATACTTTCTTTCTTTACCCCCATAACTTCTACTAACCGTATTTTTCCTTCTTCACGCACCTATGTAGTTTTTTATTTGAAATATATTTGAAGTTTATGCAATTTAAAATTTTAGGAAGCCAAATGGATGCAAAATTTAAATTAAAAATAAAATATTCAAGGATAATTTTTAAACTTTAGTAAAATTAAAGAACTTTTACGTTCTTTGTTGAAACACAATTGAAATGTGAATTTATTTTTGTTCAAAAATTAAAAAAATAATTTAAATATGATATTCGTAATACAGCATATGCTTGTTAAGGATATTAAAAAATTATGAAAAATTGCTTTTCTACGAATTCGTATTGAAAATGAAGTTTTCAAAATTTTTAATATATTCTTAAAGCGAATCAACAATAAAAAATAAAGAAAATATTTTCACTAAAATTCGTCTCTCTTGAAAAGAATAAGAAATCGTTTAGCAATTAGCTTTTTCGATATTTTCCATAAACCTTAGCTATTTCAATCAATTTTAAAATAAAATTCCTTAAAAAATTTCATCAAATTAAAATTCGTCAATAATTAGACTACTAACAAATTTCTTGGTAATTGAATTGAAGGAATTTTTTCAAATTCCTCTTTTTTTTAAAAACCATTTATTTTTCGATAAATGACGTTCGCATGAAGTTGTAGAGCATAAATGAAAAATAATTTACCTGCACAAAATGTTTCTTCTCATTTTTTTATTGTTGCTTATATTCAGATTTATTACAGCGTAGAAATTCGAGAAAATTATTCTTTGACAATTGGGCTATTTACACAATAAGTACAGAAAATGGATTTGCGATACATGAGTTTCTGGTTAGTGATTAATTTCTTTATTCGTGTTTTTTTTTTTTTTTTTTTTTTTTGTGAAATAATTCAGTTTATCAGAATAAAAAAATAACACTTTTTGTGGAGCATAATGAATTTAAATTTAAATATGCATTTGGCATTTGATCCTTATGGTCCCTTCATTTTTTTTCCTGTGCACCTTTATGGAAATTGAAAAAAATAAGATGTATTTTTGCTTTATTAAAGTATACACATGTCAAATTTATAAAATATTATTTTCAATTTTAAGATTTTCTGGGGATAAAAGAGGAAATGAACAAAATAAATCTTTAATGTCTTTTACAATAATTGTCAGTTGTTTATAGTGAAAATATATGATGAAAGATTTTTTTCTCGAAAAAGATTAAAAAATAGATTCAATGAAAATCAAGGTATCTTTTTCGGATATTTTATTTTATTACAGCTGAAATGGGTATGACTTATAGAATTTCAATCACAATTTCATATTTTTGTAATATGCCAAAAAATGACATAAATTTGAAAACAAAAAAAAAAATGTTTCCTGTTTTTATTTATTTTTTTTTACTTACACGTTACACGTGAAACTGACTTTATTAAACTTTTATTATTATATGCTTGTCAGTTTAGTTTACTTTTAAATACGGTTAAGGTTTTTAATCTCTTTCAGAAAAGATGAGTGAAATTTTATTCAATGCGAATTTTTTCTAGAAAGCTGATTTCAATTTCCAACAAAAATTTTAAGTATCAAACTTAAAAAGTAAAAAAAAACATCAAATTTTAAAAATAAAAAATGTCAGAAATTTAATTTGGGAAAAATTTTTAACTTCAACGCAAATTTAATTATCTTTTTAATCTTAATCCGTAATCTAAAACCGTATAATGCAAATTTACAGAAACATATCGCTCAAGATATTCATTTTAATGAGAAAATGTCAAATTTTGTATTGAACGAAAACCCTACATCGTTTATTTTTTTCCTTTTAACAAAAATTTTATACTCCAAAAGATTTCTTTTTCTTAGGAAATTTTTCATACACGTGTAATACACATCCCTTTTCAAGATACTGCTCCAGTTGCTCGTTTCAATAACAAACATTATGTATAATAAAAAGAAATTAAATAAGAAATATTAACTCTTTATTTCCAATAAAACATCAAAAAAATTTTCTCAATGTTATACGAACACACACACACACACACTTAGAACTAACCTCAGTAACAAGTTGGTTCCTTTTCCTCTTATACGACGAAATGGTTTTCTTTTCTTCTTTTTTTCCGAATTTTTAATTCGAACATGAAAATATTAAAATATTTAAGGTACATATTTGAAATATTGTTTTTTATTCTTTTTATTTGTGAACAAAGATAAAAATTTAAAAAACCAACAAACAAAAAAAAAAATAAAAAAAAGAGAAAACTTTTACATCCCTTTTTACATCATTTAATACATGTAAAAGTTTATCAGAACTTCCGTTCTTTCGTATATTAAACATGAATAAACATTTTTATTTATGTAAAGAAAGTTTTTTATTATGTAATATTTAAGAAAAATATTAACGTAATTTAAAAGGATCAAAAGATTTACAGTTTTGATTTTTTTTCTTCTTAAGGAGAAAAAATTTGTTCATGTTATAATAAAATAATGTTTAAAAATTTATGATGGTATTATAAAATTTTATACAATAATTTAATTAATTCAAATTATTATGAGTTATTTAATGTTAATTAATAATATTCAATTTAAAGAATTAAAATGAATAAACGATAATTATGGAAAAATAAACAATTTGAGTATGGAAAATAAAGGAAATCACAGTTGTTGTCATCTGTTTAAAAGAAGAAAAAAAAACAAAAAAAAAGGGGAAGTGAAATATATAATAGTAAATAAAACTAAAGCTTATAAGTTTTTAATCCAAACATTTAAATTAGTTTATTTATGAATTTTATGATACAGTTAAAATCTAAAAAGAAACATAAAGATTATCGTGAAAAGGTCAAAAATAAAAATCATCCAAAATCTTATAAATTCAAAATGTCAACTCTTCTAAGATACAAAAAACATTAAAAATAAAATTTTATTACAAAATGCTTTCTAACTTTTTTTCATATTACAAAAGAAAATTGGAAAAATAATGAAAATGTGAAAAAAAAATAGTAAGAAAATAAGATTAATTCAATAGAAGAATCTTCAAATTAAAAAAAAAAAGATAGTTAATAAAGATAAGATAAATAAAAATTTCTGGACCGGAAAAAAATTACAGCCAATTAAAATATTCAACTCAATTGATGTATAGTAAATTGGCTATTTTAATTGTTATATAAAAATAAACGTTGCTTTCAAAAAGGATAAAACATTGCTGTGAACATTACATTGTATTTCTTTTTTTAAATGATACTCAAAGATAAATTAACCATTAACTTTTATATGAGTAATAAAATCACGTATACAAGAAAAAAACAAAATTAACCTTATTTCCTCTTCCTTTTCTTTTTCTAGAGTGTTTTCATGTAAACATATATCTACAGGGTGTAGAAAAAGAGTTGAACGATGACATGAAAATTAACAAATGTATTAAAATGTATTGAGTACTTATACTGCTCATTCAGGAAATAATAGATACCAATTTGAAATTCAATCGCTTAACAGCTCGAAATAAAACGAATATCCTGTTACACATATAATATACAATTTCTACACTCCTCTATTGAGCATATATTTCCGGTACGAGTCAAAAGAAATTTTTTCAATTTTTTTAGAAAAAGAAGGAAAAAATGTGTAAACAACTTGAATATAATGAATCCTTTCGAAAACAACATTATTTATTAAATTATTAATTTTAAGGCCTTATATATTACGCCTTTTGGGAACATGTATTGTATTTTTTTTTTGTTCATTTTTTACGCTGTTCTCATTTTCACAAGGCTATTTGTCGTTTTTAATCTTGTTAAGAATCAATATTGAATATAGTCGATAAATAATTTGATTATATCAACATTGCGACCTACATTGATTTTGTTTTACACTATCTTATCAGTTTCAGAACCAGATGGAAAAGTTAAGGATATAATGATAATTATCCATTCAAAAAATTATGAAGTACAGAATTTGTGACGCAGATTGACTAACTAATAAGAAAAAAACATAATGCTCTTTCTCAAAAAAGAGAAAAAAATTGAAAAAGTGCACATTTTTATTGTCCTTTTGTTCCTTCAAGCATTTTTTAACATAAACGATTTAATCCCGTCCTTGCACTATTACTACTAAAGCTTCAATATTTTTAGCTTTTCTTATAAAAAAATGTATCACTTGAATTTTTAATATGTGGCATGTGTTTCTTAGAATCAAACGTCTTTAAAGAAAAAAAAATCTTCACAATGAACCCGATAGGTTTCAATAAATAAATAATAGAAGCCAAACCAAATTCAATTTACTTAAATCAAAAAGTGTTGCGATACAAGAGAAATTCGGGATATCATGTGAGAATTAGCATTAAGGATATTACCGTGAGAATTCTCAAGAGCAAATAAAAAAAATATTCTAAAGAACATGAAAAAATTGTTTAAAAAAAAAAATAATAATAAAAGGATAAAATTTCAAATAAAGAATTTAACATAATCCGAATGTTAAAATATTTTTATTACGTAGTCTGATATGATAAGGATAATCTTAATACTAATAAACGTAAAAAAATAATTGAAACTGATTTGATTGACATCCTTAGATAAATAAAATAATATTAATTTATTTTTTTTTCGATGAATTTTTTGAGAAGAGACAGACAAAAAATTAAGAAAATTAAAATCTGTCTGACTGAATATTATTTCTGAATTCCAAATAAAAGGATCATTGTACTATTCGAAATCAATAAATGAGAAGGATATATTTTTATTAAAAAAAACGTAAAATAATCGTAAAGTAAAATTTCATATTAAATATCGTATTTCTCATTTAACTTTGTGTTTTTGTTTTTTCGTTAATGAGTATTATATGGAAAAAAATAAAATGACCTTGTAAGGACCTTTATTTTTTTAAATATTATTGGTCATATTCATTGGTTATGTTTCTTTTTTTGATAATGAGGTCAGATAAATAGATTCAGATTAGAATTTTAATAGGGATTTTATATTTTTATGTTATTTTCCAAAACAAATTAAAAAAGATTTCAGATATATTCGTATAAATGTTTGATTTTGTTGTGGTTTTAAGCAGGGAATTCAAAATAACTTTTAGAGGAGAATAATAGATTTTAAAAATAATATTCAGATAGATTTTATTGTGATGGGATATACACAATAATTTTTTTAATTTAATCACAACTCTTGGAAATACGAGGACTATGTAAGGATGTATATAATAACAACCATTGTATTTTATTTTTAATGAACGTGTACGAATTAGAGTTTGAATACAAAGTATCTATTTGGAAGGAAAGGACATGTGATATGTCAAGGACGCAAAAAGAAGTATTATTAAAAACCTTAAAATAAAGGGGATTATTGGAAATATTTTGACTAGAAAATAATTTTTGAAGAGAAAAAAAATAAAGATTAAGGACTTCAAAGGACTTAAGCAACGGCTTTGTTATTTAAAAAAAATCATTTTTCTGTGTTTTTCCCCATGAAAATCACATTATTGTTTTGAAAGTCTCTTCAAAATATGAAACATTATTTTTTACCTAATATTTTCATCAGGGAGTTTTCATATTATTTTCATTAATATCCACTTATTATATTTGACATAAAGTACACAGACGACATAACGCATATATTCACAGAAATATATTCATACCATGTCTTAAGAAGTCTGCAAAAAATTACTTTATTAGTAGAAATATTCATTTTCTTGAGAAGAAAATAGATAACATTTTCCAGATTTTAAATACATAAAATCAATAATCCTTTTAATTTAAAAAAAAAAGCAAAAAAGAAAAATCGAATTTTCCCATCACATTTCTCATATTTCCATAATTTAATATTTTTATTATCTTTGCCACTTACGCGCGCCATACAATGTTTTCTTGTTTTTTCCTTTTTTCTTTATTCTCTTCTTTATGATGGTGAAATAAAGAAAACATATAATCTTTCTTCATTGAAAAGATAACACGTTTCAAATAAAATTAAAATCAACCTAATCATCTGTACAATGAATTAAAGGTGTATAAAAAGGTTAAAGTTTACTCGCATAAAAGATTAAATTTTGTGATGAGAATTATAACAGGCTTCTTATATTTTTGATATGTTTATCAACAACATGAAATGCAAAAAAAAGTTAATATCAAACATAAAATACATATATGTACCATCCTTTTTTCGTTCATTTATATTGAATACAAAATTTTGTGAATTTTCATCATGTTCATTCATTGAACACATATGTATGTATATCACATTGTTAAAATGAAAAATTAAAAAAAAAATCTTTTTTATGATATGACAGTTAAATAAGATTCCATGAGGAGTACGATGTATACCTAAGTACATATTTTTTTGACAGTTTATTTTGAGATGTGTGCTCGTTTTTTTAGAACGTTTTTAAAAATAAGAATATTTGATATTCGAAAAACAAAAAAATATTAATAAAATTTTTCATATGAAAATTTTTTGATTTGTTAAATTTTTTGACAGAAAATTTTTTAATAATTTGTCACTTGTTTCCTAGTGTTTTGTTTCTATACAAAAGAAAAAATCAATAAAATTAAAAATTCACATGAAATTGGTCATAAAATAACTTAATCCTAGTTATTTGCAATTTTTAGTGTAATATCATTACAGGAGTTTTTTTATGTTTAGTACGAATTTCTATTACCATTCAATAATTTTCCATTATTTTTTTTGCACAGTATGTATATCAGCTCCTTGAACTAAATGCCACAGTTCGAAACTAATGAATGCATTAACAAAAATTACGTACATACTCTGGCATATTTCCAATACCAGAATTAAAAATATATTTACAATGTTCATTTATCGATTTTCGAAAAAAAAAAAAAATAATAATAAATTCAGAAAATCCTTTTCTTATTATTTTTTAATTTTATTAAATTGCCATGTGCACATTAGATTTACTCTTAAATTTAAAATTACGTGTTTTTAATACCTCCTACTAAAGTTCCAAATAAATTTAATGTTGCTTTTAACTAAATGAGAATCGACTATCCTTTTATGTTTACACTTTCTTGTTCTACACATATGTATGTCCTTTTTGAATATTTTATAAGCCAAAAATATCCTTAGAGTGTATCAATTCACTTGTTTTGGTTTTGTGTTTAAAATGATAAAATTATAAGTTTTCAAGGACATGTTATATGTCCTTTTTGTTATTTTTACATTAAAATATAAAACAGTTAAAAAGAAAAAGTGTTTAAAAGTCATATTTTTCGCACGAGAACCATTAAGGGTTTCCTATTGTTTAAATTTTTCATTGGAATTTTTTCCACATTCAGCTAAGAAACATATTTATTCGAATTTTCAAATCCAGACAAAAGGAAACATTTTTTTTTCACACAAAAACACAGAAGGTTTCTCTTTACAAAAAAAAGGTTACGTACTGAATTTTAAAAAATTTCTCATTATGCAGAACAAGTTTTACTTTTCTCAGAAAATACGTGTATTGAGAGAAATATTTTTGTTACCACTTAGTAATTAACATTGAAAATTAATTATTCATTAAAAAATTTCTTCGAATGATAATATTGTAATTTTAAATATTTAATTACTTTGAGTATTCCATTGCTGTCATTACATTTTGTTTATTTTATTTTCAAACATTCATCATAAACTACAAATCCTATATTACACGTGTTCTAGAATTTATTATTATAATATTACACATACATATTTATCTACATAAATATTTGTAAATATGAATTATTTTTGCATATGAAACGTATTGTAACAATTATTGTAAATTCGTATGTTTAAATATTTCATGACATCATTGTACCATAAAAACTAAAAAAAGAAAAAAATAAATAAAAAATCTGACACTTTTAATTGAATTGTCATAAATAAACAATACTTTCACATTTTCATTTATAAAAATTTTATGTACTATAACTTATTTAATTACATTAAAATTTAAACAGAAATTAGATTAAGCGATTTAGAGAATAGTTTTAATTTAATTGAATTATGAATCATTATGAATGTTTATTTTTTATTTTTTTTTAAACATCTAAACGAATTAAATTTAAAAATAAATGATTTTCTTAAAAATACTATGACAAAACAAGGATTTGAAAAGGATAATTTAATGCTGAAATCTTTTATATTTCTCATATGTGTTTTAATTTCTATAGAGTGTAACAACTGTAATAGCGCGTCGTTTAAAATTAGAAAACATGAAAAGAAAATTATAATCGCTTACTTTACAAAAAAACTCCTACGAATTATGTATATATGTAAGTGTTACGAGTATTTGATTTCATTATCAAAATTCAATCAAAATAAGGATAGTAAATTTCACAATACGGAAAAAAAAGGATTTCTCTTTTTGGGCCCACGTTTTATCAATCGATTTATTTTAAGGATTTTTTCAGATTTATTACAAGAAAGAAAAAAGAAAAGAACAAAAACGGTATCATTTACAAGACATAATGTAGGAAGACAAAGAAAAAATATTTCCGGCAGATTAAGGCAAGGAAGAAAATTTTTTTTGAAAAGTAGAAAAAATCTTAAAAATAGGATTACATCATATTATCCACGGAAAGTAACATTAAAATGATTATTTTTTATGGAAAAGTAAAAAAAAAATCCTTTTTTTGTAGGTGTATTAAGTAGGTGTGAAGATTTAAGTCAACTTAAATTTCGCAAAAAACTTTTCTTTGTGGACATAAAACCTAAAATACTCTTTTAATAGCCTTAAATAACTTTGCTGAGATAATTTATTACGTTGAGGAATGTAAGAATTATTTTTTCTTTGAAATAATATTTTTAGAATTTAGTTTTCCCTTGAATAAGAAACTTTTCTTGTTGCTGTTGTTTTTTTTTTTATTGATTAAAAATAAAGTTAAACGAAATTGTAATTTTTTACAATATTTTTCATTTCTAAGAAATTTGTAATGATATCTGAATATTTTTTTCTTTTTTTTTTTTTTTGGCATTCATTTAGAAAAGATTATTTTATTCCAAGAAATTGATTTGTAATGTAATAAAAAAAATTTTTTTTTCAAGGACATGCTTGAGGCTTTCCTTTCATTAAATATTAAAACATGTGATTTCTTTTAATTCAAAAAAAGGATATTTTAAATTTCAAAAACAAACTTCTATTGAAACAAAATGAAAAAAGTTACAAAAAATTTTTATTAAAATCAATATTGAATTTCATGCTAAAATTCAACAAAATTACAAAAATTTTATGAAAAAAAAAATACTTTTCCTTATTTCTTATTCCATGTTTCGGTTTAAGAATTTTCCTTTTTATCCACAAAATTTAAAAATTTTAATAAAATATTTATTAATTTACAAAAAATATCCTTGAAAAGTATCTTCAAGAGGGTAAATTTTCTATGAGCAACCGTTTTCTGTGAAAATATAATTTCGTTTTTCTTATCTCCACAGGAATGTTCAATTTTTTCTTCAATGTTCCTTTCTTAAATTGCTTCCTTTTATTAAAGGCATAATATTAATAATAATTTTTTTGTTGTCGAAAAAAAACACAACAAGAAAAAACTAAAACTTTTACAAGATTCATCGTTTTTCTAAGAAAATGCTTGTTGTTTTTCTTTGTATGTAAAAATTAAGTTTAGTTGATTTTAACAGATGAGTTCAGATATTGAAGAAAATTTTTAATTTCGTTTTTGTTTTTTGTTATTTTACTCATACAGATAATTTATAAAACATGGTGTGGCTAAACAAATTTTTCTGAAACGAGAAACAAAAAGAAAAAAAAATTAATAAGGATACATTATAAAATAAGACATACACATGTCGTATTCTTATTTCATTTCCTTCGAGACTATGTTATTTCTGTTTTTTGTTTTTTTTTTTAACTTACATTTTAAAATTGCAAACATTAGAAAGGACGATAAAGAAAAATCATACGACCAATGTAATGTAATGTAAAAGAACCATATCCTTATTTATGTATATTGAGATTGAACTACTTCCCAAAATATTACATTACAAGGATATGTAAAGAAAAATATATGTGAGAGACTTTAAAGATTTTCTCATGTTGTACAGATAATTGTCGTATACATATTCACATTATATTAGTATGTTTCTTTTATATAAAATTTTAGAATGATTTAAATGATTCCATACATACACATACACATACATCTACAATGTAAAGTGTATACTAAAAGTTGTTCACATTAAAGTACATTGAAAATGTCTTCAAATAAAGTGTATTAAAAATAATTGAAAATAATTTAGCTAAGCAGTCAAATGGAATAAATTTTAAGGATATTTCTTCTCACTAACAGAAAATTTTTAAAATTGTTTTTTTCGTTTGTTTCCTGTATCCACGTCTCCCTCGAATTCAACGGTTAATGGGTTCCGTGTGAAATGAAACCGTGTAAGTCGAGACTCAAATTTAGTTCGAAACTCGTATAGTTCGAAGAAGACCTGTTATTTATTTATTTCCCTTTTTTTTTTTTCAAAAAAAAATAAGGTCCTTTTTATGTTTTTCAGTTTTTTGAAAATTTAAAGCTTCAGAAATATTTTTGAAAATATTCATAGATTTTTTTCAAAAGGATATATGTAACAGTTTATTCAAATACTATCTAAAATACAGATTCTGTAGTAGTGTTCTATATTATTATTTATTAGAGTCCTGATTTGATAGTTAATGTGCAGATTATCTCGAAAACCTTTAAGTCATAAATCATTACAAAACTTCTTTCTATTTCTACCACCATCATCTAACACCCACTCGTACTAGAAAAATCGTATTTTATTTTTATTTATTTTTCGTTTTTATAAGAACATCATTAATAAATAATTCAATGTTCTGAAATGAAAAACATGTGTCTTTAATAAAAATTAAAAACATTGAACATGAGACTACATTTTTATACTTTTATGATTAAAACGTTCACGAAAAAATAATAAAAACAAGATACACTTTTATTAAAAGCATTTTCTACGAATTACTTAAAGCAAATTATATATATTAAATTTATGTAAAAAACAATATGTATCTATAAATTAATGGTTTAGACAACGTTCATTTATAAAAACAATGTATTTTTTTTTTTAACTGGAAAATAAAAACAAAAACTATATAAATAATTATATAATATGATTGACATTATACATTGTAAAAGTAGTATCAAAGAATGAAAATTAATTAGATGTATATATGTATACAATATTCTGCTACGTTGACATTCGATAACGTAAATATTCACAACATGATAGCCAATATTATTCTATTTTTTTTTATCATAATATTTAATGAAATTTATCGTTAATGAAAATTTAATCTTAATTTCACTTCTTAGTGACATTTATTGTAATACATAACTGAATACAAAAAAAATCCAGTGGGAAAAACAAAAAAGTATTTAATTTATTCATTTTACGTAGGTATACACACCAGAGGTTATTCATCATTCATTCTAGAATTTGAAATGTTGCCTTAATGAAAATAGAAAAACAAATAAATTAATGAACTGTGAAAATAAAAACAAATAAACATTGTTTTATTTTTCAACTAAAGTTTTAATGAAATGTAGGAAGAAAAAACTAAAGTAGTTGTTGTTTTCGTTTCTGTTGTGTTAATTTGCATATTAACTTTTTGGAAAATATTCCTTATGCATATTCTAGAAAACAAAAATTAGTTAATTATTGAATATTACGTAGCTTCCATAAGAAAAACAAATACATTCTCCATTGAAAACTCAATTTTAATTCAGTTTTTATTGAGAACCTAGGAAATAGGATCTACTCAAAAGATTAAAACTTGGGATAATTGGGAGTAGAGGTACACACAGTATGACAGATCTTGAGAAATTAAACTTCTCTCTCACCTCTCATACTCCACATGACTCTTCTTCATCTAATGATGGTTCTGTTGAACCTTGTGGGTTGTATTATTGTAGGAGTTAGGGAAGTTAAACCCTGTGAAGAATAATGGAACAAAAGAAAAGGGGATTGAACGACAGGCCTGTCTGTTCCCTAACAAGACTTAAGAACAAGCCTCGCAGTCCTTTTTAGGACTGTCTAGCCGTTAAAGAAGAAGAAAAGAATATTATAATTTAATGTAGCTTTATTTTACTGTAATTATTTTCACATGTCCTTAAAATATGTAATTTATATCTATAATGTACATAGTTCATATAAAGTACCCGATTTAGTCCAGAATAATAATTCAATAAACATATTTTTACATTATACGTTAACGATATCATAAAAACTACATTTTTATTATCTTTATTATTATTATTATTTTTTCGTTTTTTATTACGATCTATCTTTCATGCCTAATAACATAATTGCTTTTATGGGATACACAAATTAATATTGATTAAAATATCATGTAATATTACATACACAAAACAAACTGTGTATCATAAAGGTGAAAAATTTTCCTAATATGAAATTTATTAACTTAATCATCATACGCACAGGATAAAAAAAAGGATATCTTGAAAGGTATTTGTTTTAAGTTTTAAGTAAATTAAGTTTGAAAAACAAAAACAAAAAAAAGTTTAAATATCATCAAAAATATATCTAAAGTATAATAACAACAAAAAATATCTTAATTAATATTACGATTCATTAAAGTAATCCATTAACCTTTTTACCTGAAAATTATCTAATAATTTTTCACCTGAGTTGATAAAAAAAAAGTAATAAGCTAGGTTAAAAAAACTTTTATAACATATACTTTTTAAGAATTGATTATAAAGCCTCTGTAACTACGATGATATTCAAGTAAAGAGTTGTTCGAGGACGTTTTGGAAGTTTCTCAGTAACTTTCTCCGTTCTTTAAATTCATATTTTTCTAATATTCCATCATATTTTTTCAAGAAAGGAGTCGATTCTAGACAGGAAGCATTCTATTCACTCATCCCAAATCCGAAAACCCCATGTAAATCCGTTTACGTTTACTACCCTAAAACTCTTTCCAAAATTTCAATTACGTCACGAGGAACACTCTTACCCACAAAGGAATTTGTAAGTGGATAAAAAGTATATAATAATAATAATAATAATAAACATAAAAATATTTTAAAATTTAATATTTTTGATGAATTGCTACTTTTTTTCTAACATCAATTCTTCTATTCTAATTTTAGACATCTTTGAAATTTTTGTCTTTCATTAAATTCATTTAAGAAAACAAAACAAATACTTTAAAGATCCTTTAACTTTATAATAAATTAAATTATAACATTACAAAAAAAAAGAAGTAATGTAATATAAAATTACATCCAAGAAATTATATCTTTTTTAAATGTGAACTTTATTTTTTACATCATCATCATCATCGTCATCATCGTCAACGTCATTATCATTATCACCAGCAGCAACGTCATCATAACGTATAATTTGTTAAGTCCTTGAACGCAAATGATATAATAGAGACAATGAATTAGTGTAATACCAAAATAAAAAACAAAATTTATATACTATATTTTGTATTATAAATATATACATATATATGTGTGTATATTATACGAGTACATACATACATACATCCTATGTTGGAGTAATTTTAAACAGATGTGTTTTTTCCATGTCCTTTTTTATACTTACATATATACTGAAAATAGTACAATTGAATATAATTTTGGAAATTTAAAAAGAAAATTCCTTTTGTAGTAAGAGTTATGCTCAAAATATTCTTTGGAATTTTTGTTTTTCCTTAGATTTTCCGAAAAAGTATCTAAGTATATCTGATATCACATTAAGTACTTTTATATTATTAGAATTTAGTCTTCCCTTTTTTATTAGAAATTTGATATTTCAATTGTATTTCGTAATTTAAGTATATTAAATTTCCTTATTTTGATCCGCACAAAAAATCAAGATTAAAAAAACACACAAATAAGAAGAAAAGTGAAGTTTCCACGAAAAAAAACAAAGTATTAGGCTCTGAATTTGAAAATGTGTGGGTAGTATTATGTTTGACATATCAAAACGGCACTTTCAGTGCTAATTGGGTCTTCGAAAGATTTCGAAAACCGCCACGTCAACCATTATGTCTGACATAAAATTTATAATATATTATTTTTTTAATATCTTCTTAGAATCCTTGCAGTTAAATAATAAAATTGTAGGTAGTTTAAATAAATTTTGAAATGTAAATAATACTTCAAGAATAATTATGCTTAGATGACGTAATATCCAAAATATCATAACTTATATTGTTAAAGCTGATTTACAAACGACCCATGTATAATTTGCTTTAAGGAAAATGCACAGAAAATGTTATTTTGAAAATTTAATAATATTTTGTTTTAAGAAATTGAAAATAAACACACAAAGTCGTCCTTGAAAAAATTATGAATTTTTAATGCTATTAAAAATTATACAAAAATACAAATAATCTTCTTTTTTTTTCAAGGTAAATCATGATAAGAAAATTTAAATTTAGAATTCCCATTGTGGGAACGAACATACATAAGTATGTATGTATGTATAACGCATGAATAATCTGTGATCATAAAATTTATATTCAAAACATAAAATAAATCTAAAAAAAAAGGATAATTCGTTTGAATAAAATGTGAAAGAAAAAAATTAAACTTACAGGATAACTTCATTAAAACTTTTTTTACAAAAAGGGCTTTCACACCAATATGTCTTTTTTCAGAATATCCTTGAAAATATTGGAATATTTATTTTTATGTAATTTTAAATTACATATGTACTCGTATGTAAAATCCTATTACTACATACTTTGAAATGCTCCACAAAAAATGGCCTTTCTTTTATTACACTTCCAAATAAATCTTGTGTGAAAGAAAAGTGAAAAAACGTGTTGGTCAAAACTTTTTTTATTTGTTTTATTTAACAGTTATCACGCTCAAAAAAAGAACTTGAAATTCTTTAGAAAAAAACGGGTAATAGTAACGTTTTATGAAATTGGAATTTCCTTTTTTTCAAAGTTGAATTTATCATGTCCTACATTTATTTATCTATAAACCTAATATGTATATTTTTTTTTGCTAAAGATACTATGAGTAACATTCAAGGAAGTAAAATGCATAAAGATAAACGTTTAGATCACATTTGTGAAAATCTTTAATTTCTTTTTCATAAAACTGTTTTATTACTAGTTTTTTATTTTTTTTCTCGAATAAACTTTAAGTGATTGGATTTTGACTATAAACAGAGTAGTTTTCGAGATACCAACATTTATGTATTTTTCGTAATAGTAATAAAATGGATGTGACGACCACTTTATTTAAAAAGCTCCTTATTTATTGCAGTGGTATTTAAAATTAAATTTAAAAAAAAGAAGATATTAGTGGATCACATTACCAAGAAAATATAGTCAAATCTGATATATTTATGTATTTAAAGAGTGTATGAGGAGACTGTTATTTAATTTCCTAACAATTTGATTTTATTTGAATGTTCATAATATCCTTGTTTAATGTTTTTTTGTCTTCCTATTTTCGTAGTATCAATTAAATTTATCAGAACATTAATTTGAATAATTTATAGACTATAAAAAAAACTAAATTACAAATTTTCAAAATTTTATTGAAAATTGTTGTTTTCCATTTTATACATAATGTATATAAATCTTTTTTCCCCCTATCTTTAGAAAATGAAATTAGCGGAAAATTTATCTGATAACTTATTTTCTCAATCAATTTTATTTCAAGGATACAAAAAAAAAAAAAAAAAAAAAAACGAAATAACAGAAGACAGAAAAATTATTGACAAAATAATAATGTGTGTTTCACATAGTATATTAGACATAATATGTTTATTTAGTACTTGAAAGCCATATAATATCTTGATTATATTTTTGTGTATATATTTATTTTGTACAATAGTGTTATAATTTCAATGTCACGTCCAAACTAAACTCATAGATAATGACGCACTTTCTTATCAAATAGAAAAAAGAAAAAAAAATTCAAGCTTTTACCACACAACAACCAAGGATCATTTATAAAAAAAACGTGTATTTTAGTGTATTCAATGAAAATATTGTTTACCAACAAAATTGATTAGAAGAATAGAGTGATTACATTTTTGTGCGAAAATGAAATTATGTTTCGCATAAATAAATATGAAATGAAAAATAAATGTTTAGTAAGGATTTAAGATTTATCTTCTTTAATAGCGTACTTGACGTCAACAGGACGAGAAAAATCAAAACAATTTGAAATGAAAAAAAGAAAAAAATTATGATGGAATTTATACGAATTACTGAATTACTAAAATTGTAGAAATTTATGATCGTGACTAAACCAAAATAAAAGTTGGATTTGGGGTAGTTAACATTTTTTGCAAACTTTGAAAAGCAGGCCGCAGGGGCCTTACCATGAGAATTGATTTCGTTCGTTAATTAACGATAGTGAATATATGATAAACGATATAGTCGTTTCAATTTCGAAGTTCGATTTTTTCCCAAAACTTAATAGTTTTGTTTATTGTCAACTTCTAATGTAATTTGTAAACGTTTTAACCGTTAAAACATGATTTTACAAAACAACGCTATCAAATGAGTAGACGTAGAAATTACGAAAATTGCGTTTCTTTTTCGATATCGTTTCTTATAGTAAAGTGTTCGTTCGTTTATTTTCACGACTTCGTAAGTGATAGTAGGAATAATATAGAAACGCCTGTAATACGAACGAAATCGATTCTCATGGTAAGGCTCCAGTATTTCGTGTAAAGTAAACGTCGTGAAGTAGGATTCTTTGCAGATTCGAAATTAGAAGGGTTAAAATTATCAATTTTCATCGCTAAATTAAGAATTGAAACTTCACTGAATTTTATCGATTCTCGTGAGAAATGCGGTGAGGAGTCGTGTGAAGGAAAATTTAAATCCAAACTCGATCATTATATTTGTAGAGAAATTGAAATATCAAAACTAGGATGTTCTTACACGAATTACGAGCTATAATGGAATATCAACATTTCATGGAACTAAATATTTTTTCACTATTCTAATTCTCCGAGAGTAAATACACAAAATGAAAAAAAAAAGTACAGAAATGTTTCTAATCGCATTAAATATTTTATAAACACAGTGCAAAAACAAAATTCCAAAGAATAATATGTGATACAATAAAATATGGAAAAACATTTTTTTAATATAAAAAACAGATTATTCAATTTTAAGTATAATATGTGATTAAAAACTTATTTACATACGAGAATATCATATGTCATAAACAAAAAAAAAATTCAAACAAAAAATGTCTACCATTAAAAAAGCAATGATAAATTCATTTCTACTCGTATAACACGTGTTTGTTTTTATTTTGTTTAATTTTTTTTTCTTTTTAGATATTTTTTTCCATTTCATAAAAATAAAATTTAAACTTAAAAAAAAAAATAAAATAAATGTGAGCAAAAAAGTAGATATATAATCTAGAAAGATTCTATATATTAAAATAAAATCTACTCAGGTTCTTGATGTCTGCTTTGCAACTCATCATAATCGCAATCATGGAAATATTTTCTTTTTTTGCACTACTAAATAAAAATTCAAATTTTACACAATACATACTTGTGTAGTACATAATTTTTTTTTCCTCACATTTTCACAATATAATGAGAACAATAATATTGTATATCCTTTAAATATTCTGAACATTAAAAAATACCATACAAACATAAATGAAATATTTTCATAGATTTCCTTATCACATGAATATTCTCTTTCATAGTAACATGATGAAAAAGGATGTGTTTTTTTTTCTTCTTCCTTATTTATTTTTTTTTTTTACGTTGTTGTAATTTATTCAGGAAGCATTTTTTTTCCAATGTAAGATTTTTGTATTTGATTGATGACAACAATACTCCTATGTACATTACAATTAAATGTGTGTATTTGATGTAGGAATATAAATCATTTCACATAATCTGGATTACTGTGTGATGTATTCATTTCAGAATTTAATATTTTTTTGTTGCGATTCATGCAGTAGGAAAAAACATTTTATATTCAATAATTGTTCCCATTTTAAGGTTTAATTTGCAAAAAAAAAAATGAATTTCATACTTTAAGAAGGCGTTGTAGATTTAGATTCATTAATGAGTGGTTTAAGTCAAAAAAATGTATAAACAAACAAAAATTGATATAAAATTATACAAAAAAAACAACATTTAAAATAAATTAGATTAGTATCATTATTCCACTTAATCAGAAAATTATGTGTGTGTATGTGTGGGAATCTTGATTTATTCAGTATACAATTACGAAAATTAAATTACTTAGATATAACATAATGGAAAAAAAAAATTAAAATAAAAATAAAACGAAACGAAACAAATAAGAATTTTCGACGTTAACATTATGTTTGAATTTTTATACAAATTTCAAGAAGAATTTTTTTAATACATTTTGAAAAATAAAAAGGATAAATTAGGTCTTTTTTTTAGATTTTTTTGTTGATTTTCTTTCATAATTTTTTTATTGTTCCATATAAAAAATCGTTTTTGTAAAATTTCTTATTGGATTTCAGGAGAAAAATATAAAGGATTCACTACAAAAGGAACTAATAACTAATATTATTTATATTTGAAATTTAGAATAATAAAAATTGAAAAATAGAAAATATATTTTTTTTTAAATTAAATTAAAATGAAAAAAAAAATGTTTCTTCTTCATGATAACTGTGAAATTCCAAGAATTTTTCTAAAAATATCCTTTTTAAAACACATATTTTGTTTTTTAATATTATTCGTGTGTGTACTTAATTACCTGAATAAAATCCTTAAGTATAATGATGCTTATTTTCTATTTTAACTTTTTACTGTTAAATGAAGTTTTATTATGTTTTTATTGCCAAATTTTTATCACAAAATTGTTTTTATTTTTATTAATACATACATATGTGCATTTAAAACCCACACATTAGAACATGCGTATCTAATACATATTTAAAATTGTGTCAGTAATGGCTTTTATTTTTAACAAAACTTTATTGAAATAATAAAATTCCTTTTTTACAATTAATTTACAATACTGATTATTTGTTAGTTAAATGAAATATTGAATATTAGACGAAACGGATTTCAATTATATATATTGATGTATTTCTCGTACGGTGCGGACGATTATCGTATATAATGTTATTGGCGGACATCTGACGAACGACTGACTCGTGATGACTCGTTATTAGTGTGACAGCTCGGCCTATCCTGAGTTGAAATCGTCTCGATTTCGTCTTGTTCTGTGAACGGATCTAATTCTGGTACCAGCATGCACCATGGCTTTAGTTTATCACTACTAAAGACAGAACTAAACTTTCTTTGATTTCTTTGTGCATTTTCGATGTCTTCAATTAAATATCTATCATGCCTTAGCACCTTGCTGACGATATATGGACCTTTGTATTTGGGCTCCAGTTTCTTGGATTCACCTGAAGCGGTTGGAACGTTCCCTATTACCACAAGATCGCCTTCATGGTATAGATGAGGAGTTTTGTGCTTATTATCGAAGCGTATTTTCCATTTAGCACGAGCAGCATTAATGTTAGCAATTGCCTCACTTCTACGATGCGTTAAGTTGATCGCAGAATCATCATTACTGTCTTGATTATTAACTACTAATAACAGCTTGTTAGTAGTGATATCTTGCAACTGAAAATCGAAAATTAAGTCAACTGGATTGAAACCTGTTGTTGAATTTTTCTGAGTGTTTAGGGTCCATTGTAGATGACGAATGTTTTGATCCCAATCGATTGGATTCTCGGTGGTTGTTCGCAGGTAAGCGAGAATGGATTGGTTAACTCGCTCAATTTGACCGTTCGAGCGTGGAGTGCGTACAGCGACTTTGATGTGTTTTATGTCGTGATCATTGCAGAAACTTTCAGAAATGGATGATGTGAAAGCAGCACCTCTGTCGGTTACGATGATTCTGGGAAGACCGAAATATGTAGTTAACGCATTCATTGCCATCAGCACTGGTTTTGTCTTTGTTGTTTTGACTGCACTTAGCACTGTGTATTTGCTGAGAGCATCAGTAATGCCTAAAACGTAGCAATTACCTTGTCGACTTTTCGGAAATGGTCCGAGATGATCGAGATGTAAAGTATTGAATGGCACGGCTGGGATTTCTAAACCATAAAGCTGACCTTCACTTGGACCGCTTGGTTTGCTATTGTAACAACATTCGATGCATGACGCGAGGTATGACTTCACCAGCTTCATCATACTTGCGAACCAGAAATGATTTTGTATACGTTGTAACGTTCTTTCAATTTTCGGATGACCAACGTCGTCATGACATAACTTAATTATTCTCCAACGAATCGCTGTTGGAACGACAAATTTCATTTCATCTTGAGTTTTCCTGTAAAGTCGATTATTCTTTAATATATATTCGGTTGAGATTTGTTTTTTCTGCTCGGATGTGAGTTCTCCTTTTAATATTTTGATTATTTTGGACAATTTTGGATCTAAAAGTTGCATTGAATACACCCAGTCATGTGTACTGACGTCTATCTTAAGAATCTGATCAGCGATAGTGTGAGCTTGAACGGCTTGCTCTACTGGTGAACGGCTAAGGGCATCTACATGACCCATTCTTTGACCGCATCGATGTTCAACTGAAAAGTCATAATCTAATAACTTCAACCACCAACGGGAAATTCTTGGCGGCATTGGCTTGGTTAATTTTGTGGTGCTCACAGCTTGGCAATCTGTAACAACCTTGAATCTTTTGCCTAGCAAGTACATTCGGAAGCGTTGTAATGCTTCCACTATTGCCAGAACTTCTAATTCATGACTATGAAACTTACTCTCGGCTTCCGTACACAATCGACTGTAATAAGCTACAGACTTCAATTTTTCGTCTGCATGTTGAAATAATATTGCAGCTAGACCTACGGCACTGGCGTCTGTATGAACTTCATGCTCCTTCGATGGATCATATACTGTCAAGATTGGTTCAGTGTATAATGCTTTTTTGAGAATTTCAAAAGCTGTTTGGCATTCATCGTTCCAAACAAATTGAGGAAAACCTGTGTTGGTTTTAAGTAGCTGAGTTATCGGTTTTGCGATTATGGCATAATCTTTGACGAATTTTTGGAAGAAACCCGTTAAACCCAAAAATCTTCTAACTTCAGTGATATTTGACGGTATGGGAAAATCTTTGACTGCTACCGTTTTTCTAACGCCTGGTTTCAGTCCTTCGCTATCTACACGATGTCCGAGGAATGTTACCTCTTTGGCCAAGAGTACACATTTGCTCAGTCTCAGCGTTAGACCAGCTTGTTTGATCAGCACTAAAAATTCCTCTAGCAAAGATAAACCCTTTTCCACAGTTGAACTCGGCAGAATAATTTCATCTACGTAACAAATGGCGCGACCTCTCATCGGTTTTACAAGATCCGCGATCATTTTTTGAAAAATACTTGGAGCGTTGACGAGCCCAAAAGGCATGCGATTAAACTCATAATGACCGTTATGAGTGACGAACCCGGTAAATTTTCGTGATTGCTCTTCAATTTCGATTTGGTAATAACCTGACATCAGATCCAGCGTCGTAAAATATCGTTTATCTGCTAGCGTGGACAAAATTTCTTCTACGGTTGGCATTGGCCAAGGAATTTTTTCAGTTACAGCGTTTAATTCTCTGAAGTCTATGCACATACGATCTTCGCCGTTCTGCTTCTTGACGAGTACGATGGGTGACGCGTAAGGTGACGAACTTGGACGGATAATTTCGTTATCTATTAATTCTTGGATGATATTATCTACAACCTCACGTTTGGCGAATGGAATTCGATATGGTTTGCGGCTGATCGGTTTACTTTTTAACACGTTTATCGTCATCTCAATAGTGGCACATTTACTAAGATTCTCTAGTTTCTCTGCGAAACATTCGGAGTATTTTGTCATCAATTCCATTAATTCTTTCTTGGTGTCATGGCTTAAGTCATCTCCAATTTTTGGTTCTATTGGTAATACAGATTCGAGTCTGCACTGATTCTCTTCGATTATAAGTCGATGACCCCTTTTACATAAAATATCACAACCGAGTAGTGCATCATCTGGAATCATATTATCGCGAACGATTAGGAAAGTCATGATGAAAACTTCATTATCGATCATAACTTCAGTTTTTATTGACGAATTGCATGTATATTCACCACCAGCAAATCCTTTGAGCGATCTAGCTGTGCAGAAGTTTACATCTCCTAGAACGTGTGCCGTTGATTCTTTCACAAGTGAAATGTCGCTGCCTGGATCGATTGTTGCCGTAAGGATTTTCCCGTTGACCTGGATAGTTTTACTGACTCGTGGTGCTTCAGCGTTTGGCGCTATCTCGATTTTTCTGACGTTGTCGCTTCTGTTTGAGTTGAGTCGTGTTGATTCTGAACAATCTGCTGTTGCATGAGATGTTCTTGAGCATTTTCCGCAGCGAGCCTTGCGCTGTGGCTTTTTGCAATGAATAGAAATATGACCACTCTCAAAACAATTATAGCAAATTGGGGTGTTATTATTTGATGATCGATCGGTATAAATTTTTCGATTATCTTTAAGCGATAAAGTTGGTTGCGGACGATTTTCGTTGGTTTTTTCACGATCTATATGAGATTGATTTCTTGTCGGTGCGACTAACGAGCGATTTTCGAAATACCTTTCGATTGATGATTTTAGTTCCTTTAGGCAGGAGAAATTTGTACTGGCTATAGTGTTTTGCAAATCTCGGTGATTTAAACCATTTCTAATGTACTTAATCGTTGCTTGTTCGGACAAATGGTAGCGGTTACCTATAGCAGCGGCTCTGAAACAAAAATCAATCGCTGTCTCCTTTGGTTTCCTTGAACATGACATCATTTTGATATGAATATCGGCCTCATTTTCTTGTGTGCTAAATTCATTAAATAGTTTGGACGATAATTCTTCCCAAGTTCCAAATGTTGTGTCCGAAGCATCTAACCAAAACTTCGCATGTCCTTTCAGATTCATGCTAACTGCCATTAATAGTGCTTTTTGGTTCCAATGGTACACCTGAATTAAATTATTAACTTTTTTAATAAACTGTTCTATGCTAACTGATATTGATGAAGTTGGATCGAAATCTGGTAAGACCTCTGATATATCACGAACTGATGGGGTTGATTGTGACGGCTCGAATGACGTGTCTTCATACGGTGATCGATAATTATCTGATATCTTAAGCGATTCGCTGATTGGTATTTGTTTTGGGGTATAACCCGAGGCTGAATTTGATGAAGTTGGATTACTATTACTATTATTATTATTGGTACTTACCAATTTAAGAGTTTCAACCATCTGAGATAATGTACCTCGAAGTTGATTTATCTCATCTCTTAACGCACCTACCTCCGTTTGAGTTGCTGAAAATTCATCAGTAAATTCAATTTCGCCCGAATCTTCAGCTTCAGAGAGACGTGATACTAGTTGAGCTTTTGTACCATTTGTTGATAGTGATTTTTCCTTGAGTATTTTCTTTAAATTCTCACTTGACAATGAGTTGATTTTCACGAGCACCATTTTAAATTAATTAAAAAAAAAATTTGTTTGATAATAATAACGACAAGAAGGAAAAATGAAATTTAATATGAAATATTTTTATTCGTATGGAAAAAAAATAAATTTTTTTTTTTTTTTTTTTAAAAAACACAATCTATTGTAATGGGCGATCTATGATAATTATTCGTCTATGGTTATTATTAATTTTTTATTTTTAAACACGATCTATTGATAAGATGGGCGGTCTACGTTTATAATTATTCTATGGTTTGATTGAAACTTTTGACAGTAGTTGTGTCATCTAATGTTTCACTTCCACTTGTTCCCACTTTTATTTTCTCAGCACTTAAAATTTTGATTTTTATTTTATTTTTTTTTTTATTTTTTTTTTTTTTTTACTCAAATTGGGCAGCCATTATTCAAATAAATTATAGCACGTTTTCACATTCACTTGATTTTTTTTGATTATTTCCTTTATTCTTTAATTTTATGCTATTTTAATATTTCAGATATTTTCTTTTACAGATTTTACTCCGACGCGAATTTATATTGAAATGATTTTATTCACACTGATTAAATATCGTTATCACTCGTTGTTTTTTTTTTTTTATCTTTTTAGAGAAAAAAAAAGGCTTTTAGAGTAACTATCTCACTTCTGAAAACTGTCAGTAATGGCTTTCATTTTCAACAAAACTTTATTGAAATAATAAAATTCCTTTTTTACAATTAATTTACAATACTGATTATTTGTTAGTTAAATGAAATATTGAATATTAGACGAAACGGATTTCAATTATATATATTGATGTATTTCTCGTACGGTGCGGACGATTATCGTATATAATGTTATTGGCGGACATCTGACGAACGACTGACTCGTGATGACTCGTTATTCGTGTGACAATTGCAAGTGTACAAGCAAAAATTCTATTTATTTACAAACTGTTCAGTTCACATTTACAAAATCGAATTATCCACTAAATGCATGTAATGTGTCATTAACAGTATTTTCTCCTTAATTTTCTTGAAGTTCTTAAATTTCATTTTTTTTTTATTGAAATTCTAAACTTTCTCATTCAATTTTCGTTTTACTTATTTAATTTTGTTGTTGGTACGTTTACTTCCTGTTTGTTAAAATATGTGTGAATGTTTATAAACACAAATTCAATTTTGGTTACAAAATCTTTGATCAAATACTTCAAAGTTATGAGATTTAACATGAATTTCCTTTTTGAAAATTTCTAAATATAAAATACACCCATACAAACACACACACGTAAAATTTTACAGTTCGCAACAATTATAGAAATTTCACTTTTCCCATACACGTGTTTATTATTAAATGAAATTATAGCATGATTAACGCGTACTCTAGGAATATTGAATAATAAAATTGGCGAAAATGAGGATATTTCCTCAAATTTCTATTTTTACTTTTACAAAAATTGATACTTTGCCGTTTGCGGTATATTTACGTGTGTGTTCTTTAAACAGAATCTAAGTAAATAAATTGAATGTAAATTTGTAATAATATAAAAATACTCATATTTATGTACATGGATTATCACTTAAACACTCATTTGTAAAATGTTTTGTATTGATTGGAAAAAATAAATTTTTCTATTAAATGAAAATTCGAAACTGAATCAACATTAGTTTAATTCTCTGACATTATTTCAATTTTAAATAAATTAAATATCCAAATTAGGATCTTTGGGGAATAAATGTTTTAAGTGAATTGCTTCTTTTTTATTTTTATTTCGTTTGAACGTCCATAATAGTTATTTACTTATTTGTTACATAAAGAGACAAATTACTTCCAATTTATTTAAAAAGAAAAAAAAACAGCCTTTTTAATCTGGAATTTTATTAAATTCTAATATCCTTTCTATAACGAATGAATAAGTATAGATACCCATCTACTATATGTAGCAGAACCCTTAACGGAACAGCAAGACGTCATGCTGCTTGTAAAACAGCAAGTGCGTATAAAGCAATAAATAATAAATAATCAATGAACCTAATAACGAAAAAAATAACTTTCGATTTTAGAAAATAACATTTTTCAAAATAACGGGCGAAAAAATATGGAAGAAAAAAAAATGTTTTGTAAAAAAAGATTTTTCAAAGTGATCTCCTCACTGTCTTAACAAAGTTTATAGGTGGGTCTGGGAACAATACATAACCCGTAATGATCCTTGAAATAAATCTTAGTAGAGTTTGTTAAAAATTAAAAGCGAATGGCATAATTGCGCAGAGAGATAATGGTATTATTTTTAGAGAATTTTTACACTAGTAGTGGTTTTTTTCTTCTAGTAAAGAGAGAAAAACACTAATATGCATATAAACATTTTGTGTATAGTATATATAGCATGCGCAGATCATTCGCCTTTAATTTTTAACAAACTCTAACTGATTATATTTTCGATACGTCGATTCAATTTAGAGCTTTATTTTGAAAATTACTTTTTAATTTAGAAAAAATCAATCAAGGCTCACAAAAAGCATAATAATTTTTAATGACTTCTTTTCTACATATTCAACATAGTTGACAATTTTTGAGTATGTATACATTCATTCAAGATGACACTAGATTTTATTTATTTATACGTACATATAATATATGTAGTATGTCAGTACTTATGTACTGGCGGGCAGTGGACGAAGCGGTAGTGTGTTGGCTTCTGATGCTGAAGGTCTCGGGTTCAAGTCCGTCTAAGTTCACTCAGCTTTGAATGAGTACCAATTCACTTTGAGTTGGGTATAAGTATTCGGTACTAAATAGTTTGGTAGCTTTGTTTAGAGACCATAAGCTAAGTCCACAAAAAAACTACAAGAAATATTAGTACCAAGCCCTGTGATACGAATAAAATTCGTTCTCTACCAACGAATTTAAGTGGTTCGCATTCCACTTTAAACTATAAGTGCATGTACGACAGAAAGGGTTTACAACCATTTGACTCGACAACTGTGAGGTGTGTTGGTTACAACCATTTGACTCGACAACTGTGAGGTGTGTTGGTGTGTAGTATCAAAACGGCACGGTTTAGTGCTAATTGGGTCTTCGGAAATAATCCAAAGAACCGCCACGTCAACCAACCAACCAACCATTACTTATGAACATACATTCTTTGACTCATATTCTTTTCGCTAAAATTACATGCCTAAAATTTCCTCTACTTTTTCAATAACGACGTACATATAATCTTTAAAAAAAATTGAATGTATGTATTTTATGATTTTGAAATTTTACATATATTAAAGTTGAGATTTAAAATCGTTTAAATGATAATTAGGAAGAAAAATAAAACAAAAACAACGACATTTTTAATATGTTTTTCCTGTTAAATTAACTAAATAAAAAAAAATCAATGCAAAAACAACACATTCCTTTTTTTCTGTCTCATGTATGTCAAGCCATAATATTTAAACTTTGAATACATTCTAATGAGATTGTTTTAAACAAAACTGTTATTCTTCTTCCTTATTTTAATTCCATACCACAAGGATGTACCATATAATAGCTTCAACATGTGTCTCTTATATTATCGTAATTTCTCAACATAATATACATATGTTACGTGTATGTGTTTTACTCATTTGTTTTTCTATCAATTCAAATTCACAAAAAAATAGGGTACTTAAGTCCTTAAGTGTGCACAAAAAAAAAAACTAGAAGAAAAATGAAATACAGAATGTAGCAAATTCTCTACAGTACACAATAGTTACAATTTAAAATCCCGTATTTTTTATTTATTTCTTTAATAACATATCCTGAAAATAAAACAAAAGAACATATAAAATACAAATGAATCGCACGTGTTATACACGTTTGCAAAAAAAAAAAATTAACAAAAAAGAGAAAAAAAGTAAGAATAGATAGGCTCCAACATACTTTTCCTACAGCAATTTATCTACAAAAAAAATGTATCCTTTATTGTTCCTGTTTGTTTTTTTTTTTATCTTGTTCCCAAAAATGAAAAAAATGTTTCACAAAAGGAATTATAAAATTTTTATGAATTTTTGGCTCATGTAGGAAAAATATTTCAAATAGAAAGATAACTTTACGCCATTATTATGACACAATTTTATATGAAAAAATTATTTCAAAAAAACGTGTGCTCACACAATTTTAAAAAATACAAAATATGTATGAATGTATTCTATGCAAAAATATTCAGGAAAACTAAAATTTATAAAAAATTAAACTAGTTTTTACTGTTATAAAGCAGTAGATTACTTTTCTGGGTTACCCTTCTTCTATCATGTATACTATGCACTTTTAGAAAATATTCTTCCATTCAACTTTTTTTTGTGTATACGTTTTCTATTTTTATTCCTGTATTTTTTTTCTTTCCTAAAGTATAGTTTATTGATGTAACTTATAAACTTCAAAATATGTAAAACATAAAATATTTATTATAAAATAGTACATTTTACATTATTTTTCAATATGAAAATTTTATTTTAAATTTATTATCGCTGATATTATTGTAAAAATAAAATAGAGTAATATGTATATTTGAATACTCTTTGTATGTGTGTGTGTGTGTGTGTGTGTGTGTGTGTGTGTGTGTCTGAAGCTAATTTTCCTAATAGAATATTCAATATTGAAAATCCATACATTTTTGTCGAAAAAATGTAGAATATTTTAAAATAATTTTTTTTTTTAATATTCTTAAGTGAGCTTTCAATGTATCTTCGAGAAAAAACAAACTGTAAGATAAATTATATTAAATTTTTCAAAATAACATTAAACTATTTCATGATATTTTATGCAACAAATTTATAGTCCAGATAAAATCATAAAATATTTACTTTATTGAGAAAATAATTCAATGTTGTTATTTTAATACAACTAAGTTGACGTAGTTAGTATATAACATATTATTTTCAATTTGATGATATTAAATGAGTTGTGTGTGGTTGTACATACTTAAGTCATAATAAATGTAAGGGATGAGAATTCACTTTTAAAATTTTTTAAAAAACTTCAAATTTACGTTGTTTTTTTCTAAAGCTTTACTAAAATATTTGATTTGTAATTCAAAACATCAGTAAAAAATTTATATAATTTTTATTTATTTGAGTAAAAGAATCAATTGAAAAAAAAAATTCAAGAAGCATAAAAGCTTTTATTTTTAGAAAGGAAAAGCCACAAAAGGATTATTTGTAATTTTTCAAACAAAACAAAAAAAACAACCTAACATGCGACATTAATTTCCGTGTACTGATTTAAACATTTCAATTTAAAGAAGAAGAAAAAATGAAAATTGAATATCTTTAATAAAAGCTTGTAAAATGTAAAGCCTCAAAATGACGAATAAAAATAATTGCATTAAAAAACCAATAAAAAAAAAAAAAATAAATTTTAAAAACTTAAATTATGTAATTAATTATGTTGTTTTACTTTAATTAAAATTTGTTTTTTCATTCCACGATTCACCTATAAAATCATCATCTCATTTTACATTAAAATTATTCCTGACATTTATAAAATTATTATTATTTTATTATGCAGAATAAAAATTTAATTTTACCCAATAAAAAATACACACACATACATATATAGTTATTTGTATAAAGAACATAAAATGAAAATAAAAATATAAATTTTTATGAAAAATTTATTAATAAAATCGAAATTAAATTGTAAAATTATTTCACATGGTAATTAAAATATTTCATTGTTGAATAAATACACATGTGTTGATGTAAGAAATAAAACATGTTTTAATCGGGATATTTTATGTTTAAAATGTCTGGATTCTTTTTTCAATAAAAAAAAACACAATTGTCGATTTGTATTGAAATAAATATTCATAAAATACCCACCACAAAAACGGGAAACATTTTTAAAATCTTTTTTATGAATTTCATTCAGTTCAGAAAAAACAAAACTTAAAGTCCAGTTTGTTGTAGATTCATTTTCTTTGTATTTAATTTCGATGAAAATATGTCGAATTTTACGATACTTTTCAATAATGAGAAAAATAGCCAAGATATTAAGGAAACAACGAAATATAATACTTAAACCAATATGTTTTGGAATTTGAAAAAAAAAAACTAATAAGAAGAGGATATAAAAAACTTTTTAATGAAAAAAATCTCCTCAACATTACGTCATACTTTTATCACGGAGCAAGGTGGTAATTTATATAGTCATTGCTTTTATCTTGTGTCTTAAATAGAAAAAAAAATCAGCTTAAAAAAACAAAAAAAAAAAAAAAAAGGAAAAAAAAACAAACACGTTGAAATGTTTGTTTTGTGGTAGAAAATTCATTTCAAAATCCTAATCCATTTAATTATCCCGAGTGGTATTTTAATGTGAAAATACAAAAAAAGTCAATATTATCTTTTCTTGACAATTTAATATGATTTTTTTTTCTTTTTCTTATTTTTATTGTTTGTTCTTTTCTTAGTCAAAACAATAAATTGGAATACAAAGAAGAAAAAAACCAGCAAAAGTTTATTTGTTTTTCTTAGCCATGGAAGCACTACCCACACACTGTCACACTCACTATACGACGCAAAGATATTTGCTTGTCATTTTTTTTTGATTTTCTAAAATTCATTTAAAGTTTAAACAAGACGTGTTAAATATTCGTTTTTCGAATACCTTTCAATTTTCAAATAAAAAATGAGAAATAGTTAACACCGCAACGTCACATGTCCAGAATTAATAAGAAGTAGCAAACAAAAAAAAAGAGATGATTTGTTAAAACTACGTTTGAAAAGTTTAAATTAAAAATAAAAGGTGAACAAAAAGGCGGACAGGGCACTTCTCCATTTTTAGGACACGTCAATATAAATTCTTTTTTTTTTTTTTTTTTTTTTTTTTTTTTTTCAATTTATTCAATATAAAAAGGATAAGAAATTGTTCTTCAATGTTTAAAATTGTTTACTTTTATGAATTTTGTGATTGTTCACCCTCGCTTTTTTTCTTGTGTTCAAGTTCGAATCGATAAGCATACAAATGAGAACATTTAAACTTAATCGATTATTTTATGGTTATAAAATATATTTTGTATTATCATTTGAATGTGTGACAGACAAATGAACTTAATCTAATATGTATGACTTCATGTAATATTCAAGGATTTCTTTGGAATCAATGAATCTAAAAAATAGAAAATATGTAAAGCATGTTAAATGAATTTAAATTGAAAACAAAGAAGAAGAAAATTTCATGAGGAATTTGCAATCATTCCAACAAGAGAAAATAACGTCGTAAAACGTCATAACATACGCTCCAGTTATTTTCAATAAATTGTATTTAGAATTTTAATAATTTGATTGTACGAACAAATTGAAATACCACTACACCACTAAAGAAAATAAATTATTTCTTGGAAATTATTATTAAGGATTTCTTTTTTTGAAGAAAAAAGTTTCAAATTAAATTAAGAAGAAAAAGAGGAAAACGATAATTGAGAGAGAGAATGTTTTTACTGTTATTAAATTGACTTTTACTAATTAATCAATAAATTTTTCGTCCTGCAAAAGAAAAATAAAATTTTATAACAAAATAATTAAGTAATAAATTAGAAATTGTTTTTACTAAGTTTTGGTAGGATCTAATTTCTTATTAATTATGATAGGCGACATACTTACTTCATTTCAATAATTAATTAACTAGTTAATATTTCTTTAATGATTAAGGCAATACTATAGGTAAATTTCAAAACAAAACAAAAAAAATTGTGGATAGTAAAAGTTAGGAAATTTTACTTATATACATACCTTTCATAATAATTTGATGAAGAAAATTATTTGTGAATAGTATATTTGAATGTGACAGACTTTACCTGTTTACAATTCAGCATGGAATAAAATCGATTTTTGGAAATTATTGATTTTTACTTTTGATACTTCCAAATGAAAATTTCGAAAATAAAGCTTTTTCTTAAATACATATGTATATCTCCACACATCTGTTTTTTTTTTAAATAATCCTTATCACAAAAATTCTGAAGAAAGAAAACAAAACAGTCTCTGAACTTGAATCTGGAATGTAAGCAGCCTGTAATAAAAACAAAACTCAAAAGTCAAAATTTACTTACTCAGCCATTTAATTTCAAGCAACTTAAAAACTTCATTTAAAAATTAATTTCTTTTCACCAGAAAATTTTTTCGTTAATTTTCCTTAACCATGAAATTTGTGTTATTTAATTTCCAGATACAAGGATTATTTAGGAAAATATAAATTTTTCATGGTTGACTTCCAAGAAAATCAGATTAAAAACACAACATTTAAAATTCAAAAAGAATTTCTAACTTTATTTCACGTTTAAACAATCACGCAATTTTATTAAATTATTAATTTCTTTTTTTTTCTTTTCCAACTTTATATCAAAAATTATGTATCTATGCTTTTTAACCACAACGTCGTCTATATTCCATATGTTATTAATTTTTGTGTGTGTGTATGTAAAACCACATTATATTTCAAATGAATTCCCATCACGTACAATGTAAACCTAATTTCACTTGTATGAGTATAATTTTTGTTGAAAAGTTAATTAATTTTTATCAAAGTAATTTTAGTGTTTAATTTCATAGTAATAAATTTATCTTAATATGTGTATGTGCTGTGTGTGTATTGTCATTATATGGAATATATTTATACATAAATCGGTTTAGCTACCTCTCATATAATTATGAAATGAATAATTTTCACATTTTCTAATTTAAATTAATAACGAAATTTTATAGAAAATTTTATTTGTTAGTGCCATAGGAATCGTTTTTTCTTTTTTGTTTTCATAGAAAATTATAATTAAATTTTAATTTCAATTAAACCACATAAAATAATTCATTTTAAGTGTAATTTCACAATTATTTTACCGTTATTATTATTTTCAGTCCACTATTAAATGAACAAGGACAATAAAATTGTCTTTCTTTTTACTGTTTCTTTTTTTTTAAAGCATAAAAAAAATTTCAGGTGATGCTAATTAAAAATAGATTTTCCAGATTAATTTTTTTAATCCTGAAAATAGAAGAAAAAAAATAAAACTCTTATCATCTAATTACCCTCATTGTGGTCTTAACCTGTATAACACTCATTATCTAGCTCTTCTGTTCCGGTTACATTAAAATTTTTCTGTCTTGTGTTTTCTTCCTTTTCATATTTATTTTTTAAAATTTTCTTCGACAATCTGAAATTATTTCAAGGACATAACCCTTTTGGTTCACTTATGTAGATTAATTACAGTTTAGAAAGTAAGAAAACTTCTACAAAAAAAAGAAGAAAAAAATAATCTGAAACTTTTTAATTTTTTTTTCATTATTAAAACTTTAAAGGTATTTTAACCCATTACTGCCCAGATACAGTAATAATGGTCAGATTTAAATGAAATTTACAAGAAAAGATAACTTTAGTGCATACATCATATTTTCGAAGTCAGAAATTTTAAAATCCTTTGCGTTGTCCTGTAAGGAAGCGTATGATATATCATACAGTGGGCAGTTAGGTAGTCAAAATAATTCATAACGTAAGTGAATAAAAGTTGTATAAACATATATTTTATTTCATTAATTAATATAACAAAAAACAAAAAAAGACAAACAAAAAACGAAAATATTACAAAACAAAAAAAAAATTAATAATATGAATTCAGTGTAATAAAAAATATATATATCCAGATAATAAAAGTATTCCAAAAAATTTATAAAGTTCTTCGGTAGAAACATCGACATTATTTATATTTTTTTGGCGAGCATACTTATTGCTTTCGTCACAAATTTTTTGCATTATTTTCTCACAAAATAATTCCTTAAATATATCTGTAGGTGTTTTATCATGATCAATAATAGCTTTTTCAAAATTTGTTTCATTTCTTTTGAAATTGCAAAATTTATCTGAAGATTCTTCAGAAATAGAATCATAATGCTTCCAATTTCTCACTTTACGTTGTTTTGGTTCTCTTTGATTTGAAGAAATTACTTGTATCTCTGAAATAATTATATTTTCTACTTCATTTTCTTTTGACACTTCTATTATTTCTTCGAGATCACGTTTTTCTCCATTTATCGTGAATAAAATTTCTCCTTTTTCGGCTAACGTTTTTGATCCAACATCATAAATGTTGGGAATATTTTCATCGTCGCTTGGAGCATCGTCTTTATCCGTGTCATCGCCATCAGTTGGAGGATGAAGAATAATTTCTATATTATCACAATTTTCGGTCTCTAACTGCAAAAATTCTTCGTCGTCCAGCTCCTCTGAATATTTCAGTAATGCTTCCGTATCTCTCGCATAGTTTTTTACACTAAGAGATCATGCCAAAAAATCAATTTACGTTCAATAATACAAGAAAGTATGATATATCATACAGTGGGCAGTTCAGTTATGTATATAAAATATTTAAAATGAAAATGACTGCTAACTGCCCACTGTATGATTATTCATACGTCAAAAAGTAATGTTATATTTAACTGTTTTATAACTTCTAATAAGTGAAATTTTTAACTTATTTCTTTAAAAAAACATCTTTATTATTAAATTAAATTGTTATTATAAATATAAAAATAATTTTTAGTCAATAAATTAACAAATTTTGCAACTTACTTTTTCGTGTTCATTTTAACTAAAAATTGCGGCTTCACACAACAAAGAACTAAACACTACTAACCGACTTTTCTTATTTAAAGTATAGAACGAAGTCATAAAAAGAGAAAGCGTTAATTATAATTGTTAATTAGCACGAAAGAATACATTTTATGAGACCAAAAACAAGTATAACTTCAGCGTATGATACATCATACGCTGGGCAGTAATGGGTTTTAAACAATAAAATAAGCCTTGAAAGTGGAGGAAAAAAAACAAGGAAAAATAAACAATTTTAAACATTTAAAGTGATTGTGGTAATTTTTACATTGGAAAAAACATTTTATTTTGTATTTTTTATTTTATTCAATATTTTTTTTCAAAGACAAAAAAAAAATGTTGAAATTGAAACGTAAAATTGTGTTAAATTTGATTTTTGTGTAAAAACTCTTGAGATTTTTTTTTAAAAATATATTCTTATATTTTTAATTCTATTTTTCTCCATTTTCAAGTATGTATTCTCATAAAATGTAAACAAGTAAACACAGACAATAATAAATAATTTCCATTGAAATCAATTAAGCCTCAAACATTTTTTAATTTGTTTTTTTTTATTTCATCTTGTCTCAATTGTTTTTTTTTATGAAAAAATAAAATCAAACAAAATACTCACATATCAGAAATTTGATTTTATTTTGTTTGCTGTTTCCTATATATTATTTGAAAAGCACTTTCTTTTTGTAATAATACTGTGTGTCAAGTGATACAGCTTTTATTATGAAATCAATGAAACAAAAAAAAAACACTCTAAGAAGAATATTGTGTGATTTTTGTTTTTCAATAATTTCCATTTTAATATTCAACACACACAATAAATTAAAGACTCTTACGTGATATCTTTTCATATTTCTTATTGTATTTCAATGAATCGAGAAAACAAAATATGACCTTAAATTATATGATTTTACTCACACTTCATTTCTTGATAATGTGAATAATTTATTTATTTTTTTCTAAATATTCTATTGTCATATCCTTATATTGATTTGAATTAACAATAGAAATTGATTTCAATGAAATGAACAATAAAAGTGCCATTATCTTTTTTGAATACATATTTAATGTTTTAACCCAAAAAAGGTATTTTAATTTATTTATTTTACAAAACAGTCTTAAGTGCAATAAATTGTTTTTTCTTCAAAAGTCATTTAAGTTGTGCATGCCATTAAATTTTACTCAGTACTTAAAACATTTGCAAAAGTAATTGATTTTTCAAGATAATACTGGATTTTTATTTGTTTTCACGTTAAAAATAAAAAAGAAAAAAATCATTAAAATTAAAATTTTTATGTTCGGTGACAGTATGACAATTTTTTTTTCTTGGAAAATCTTGAAATCAAATAAAGATAAAATTGAATATAAAACGATATCATTAAATGACCCTTTTCTTTTCTAAATAGTGAAATGTACGAGAGAAATACTGGATCCATTTTATGGGAAGATTGGTTTTTTTTAAATTTTATGATTCCATCACATTTGCAAATCGTTTTAAGACAAAAAAAACAACAACAAAAGAGAATTGCTTAGCAATAAAATATTTTATTGATTTAAAATATTAATAAATACTGAATTTTTATGTGTTTTCATTCAAAAATTAAATTATGAAATCATTAAAAATTAAATTTTTATAGAGAATTTTTGCTGTTTATATGTTGAAATTTTATATTTGCTTCATCAAAATGATGAAATAATACAACAATAGAAGATGACCTTATTGTTTTTATACACATTTGCATTCATATATAAATATTCATATAAGTATGTACTTTAAAATACGAGATATAATAATAAAAAAAAAGCATAATAATTTATGTTCTATATTTAAACAAAAAAAAATAAACAGAAACATATTCAATAGCAAGTTTTTAGGCGCCAAAAAAGCTCTTATTTTGTTTTATCAATCTGGAAGTTAAATTACATTTTTTTTTCTCTTGTTTTTAATTTAAATGAAAATACGAATGTGATTATAAAAATAAAAAACATATAAATCATGTGTGCAATTAATTTTGTTTTATATATTTAATAAAAAATAAATAAAAAAAATTGTTTTAATTAAATTTTGTATTTTTTACTCATTTATCCTGAATTTTGAAACACCCATTAAAGACCAAAAATTAAATAACATGTATTGCATTTGAAATATCTACTTAAAAGGACATTTACCAAAATACATACTTGTTTTTGTTTTACATGTAATTTGAAGAGTTTTTAGTAAAAGTGTCAGAGCCATAATTATATAATTTATTTTTGTGTGTGTGTCCTAATTGCTGTTTAATCAATTTTTTTCATTTGTTTTCTACGTTTTGCGTTTTTTGTTTTGCTAAATGATAAATAAATTCAAGTGTTTCCTACTATAAGAAGAAGAATAAGAGACAAAATATCATAAAAATAAGGAATAAAAACTTCTATGTATCCTAATACACATCCTTAACAAAGTTTTTGGTCCTAAGATAAATGTATTTCCTTTGGTAAATTCAAACAAACAATTTATCATTGTAGAATACGAGTATAGATAGCACTAAGGATTTATGATTATATTACGTTTTGTTTTATTTTTTTTTGTTTGTTTGTTATATTTTCATAATTCTATATTAATTTATTGTTTTTTTTCACATGATATTTATAATAATATAATATAATAATATATATGATATTTTGACTGCTGTAATACGATAAAAAAAGAAAAAAGAGACGAAGAAAAATAAATCTGATAAATGAATGTACAAAATGACACAGAAGATAAACTTATAACAAACTACTACTACTCATATACTACTTATCCTTTTTTCTTTTTTTTCTTTTGTTTTTTTAATAAATTCTTTTTCGATGAGTGATAAACCATATGCTTTTCAAATTAAAACCAAACAAATACATAGTTGATGTGTTCCAACATAAAATGAAAATTATTCATAAAATGATAAATTGATAAAGTTTTTAAGTATTTTTATGATGTGAATATCCTTGTAGAAGTACGATACTTAGAGAGAATTAATATTAAATTGCGTTTATAAATAGTTTTATCTTAGGTGTAATATACATATATACACAACGACGTAACCCCATCTCATATGTGTATAAGGGTGTTAGTTTGGATATGTATATGTATGTATGATGGGTCAAAAACTCAAAAGTTATTTAAAAACACATTGCTGTATATCCTGTTCGATAATACTTTTACATAATTTGACCAAATTGAATAACAGGACATTTAGTTCTTAATAAACTGCTTTTATTAACTAAATTTACTGAATAATACACATGAATTTTATTCCAAAGTAAAAGGTTTTTTTTTTAAAAAAAGCCTATAATTTTATCTGTAGATCCTTAATATTAAAATTCAACAAATTAATATTATTATGAATTCCTGACGTCATTTAATTTATTTTTGTTATTTTTTGAAACATTTTCAAATTAATTAATCATTTTCAAAAACTTTTTCTGTATTATTTCATTGCATCTTCATGTATGTAAAATAGCATACATAATTATATCAAAATTAATTGAAATTCATAAACAATAAAACCAAATAAACATACACTGAAGTTTTGTAGACTTACTTTAATTTGTATTCAGTAAAGTCAACTTTTTCATGAGAACTTTTTCAAAATAATTTTCAAACATTAAATCGACCTAAAGGTAAATGAAAAAAAAAAGTTAATAAATTTCGTACAATTTATGATTTTTAATCAACCCTTGAACATACAATTTCACCAATTAAATTCTACTAAAAATATTAAAGTTCAAATAGAGATTTATTTTGAGGACTTTGAAAACATTCAATAAAAATTATACCGTTTTTAAGGGGTAATTATGTAATTCCAAAATATCATACAAAAAAGTAATGTTTCTGTCCAGCAATGAAATTAAACTTTTTTGAGTAATTCAAATCTACATGATGTTTTTTTTACGGTTATAACGACAGGATAATTGTTAAATATTTTAAGGTATTCTCATTATAAAATGCTAATTCAATTTAATTATGATAATAATTTTTATTACTTCAATGATATTCGTTTTTTCAAAAAGAAAAATAAATGTAACATTTGGAGAAAACTTTTTTATGGATGGAAACTTTTCGTTGTTTGTAATTATTTTTGTCTTTATTTGGTAAATAATATAAAATAGAATAATTAAAATTTGTTTTATGGCAAGGTAACGATGAAAAAATTATTTAGAAAATTATACCTATGTGTTTTTCTTTATTTTCTGGATACAAAATCAAAAACAAAAATAAAAAATAAAAAAAAATATCTACACAAAAGAAAATCTTTTAATGTTCAATGGATAATTGCCTTAAAGTTTGGATTATATAATTTGAAAAAGGTTCTATGAAACAAAAATAAATTTTTGATTATTTTCGAACTTTCTTTAAATCTGTTTGAAATCCTTAATTTCAAACAATTGAAAAAGTTTGAATTTTTTTCTTTGTTAATGTTGCTAAAAGTTTATTGCGTGTTATTGATAAGTATTAGAAAACTTCTTCGCCTGTATTACTTTTTTATTCCTGCTAGAGAATTTCAAATATGTATGTGAAAATTCATAAACAATAAAATAAAAAATAAATAAAATAAAAAATTTATGAAAAATATTGATATAAAAATCATTTTTCCACTTTTTTTTATTTATCTTTTCTTTATGAGAAAAAATTTCAAAAATTTTCTTTCAACTTCAAAAACAAATATTTTTCCTCATTTTTTTTTTTTTATTTTTTTTTTTTTTGAATTACAAACTTAACAAAAGTAAATTTGTCTTTTTTTTTTTCTCTTAAATGATTCAAAACTTTACGGTATTTCAACCATCATACACTAGGTGGTTAAGCCGGTTATTTAACGCTAGTTGTAACAATTTTTTTTCAACTTGGTATAATAAGAACCATCTAAAATAATTTTAGCTAACGGTTGTAATACACTTAATAATCTCGTTACAACTGGTCTTCTTCAGATGTAATTTGAGCAGTTGTAAAAACAGGTTTTTAAACTAGTTTGCGACGGCTGTAACAACCATCTAGTGTGGCATGGTTGTTGATCGGAAGAATTTTTGTTTTTTTAAATATTTTATACAAATTTTGCTTACACATGAATACATGAGGTATGTAAATCGACTTTATTAAAAATTGTTGAAAGTATTTGTGTACATTAAATTTTTCTTTTAAGAGTATTTTTCTATATTTGCTTTTTTTTTATGATTGACAGGATAAAACAATTTAATCTTTAATCTTTCATGTGTGTTTAATAAATTTTTATTTTGATGTAAACAAAAAAAAGAAGTTTTTTCCTACTCATACATGTTCATTCTGCTTTTTTTTTTTTTTTTTTGAAGAAGTATTGTTTTATACCACATGTAGAGCTCAAATTCTGAGTCAGGATGAACATTTAGATACAACAAAAAAATGTTGTACAAAAATAAAAGCTGAAGGCTAAACGATAGTTAATTTTAATAATTTTTTATACTCTAATTAAAAGTATGTGAGTAGGCGATGATATAATCAGGATATCCTCATCAATTAAGTACCTATATGAAAACCACTAAGAATTTTTTTTCATCAAAAAAATTATAAACACATTTAAAAAAATCTAAAAATAAATTAAGGATTAGGAAATGTGAAGATTTTCCTTGAATTTTTTCTATTTATTTATTTTTTATAAACAATTTTGGTATTTAAGAAAAAAAAATCTCATTATTAAAATCGAATATAATTTTTTTGGTAATTTGTAAAGTACAACAAATGTTGTTGATTTTATCAAAGAAAACCATAATTTTTCATTAAACGGAACCACGTGCTCCAAAGATTTTTAAAACCAATTAAAATTCCATCATATCACGCGCAAGAATATCTGAGTGTATATGGGTTAATAACAACAACAACAACAAGAAACGGAAATTTTAAAATTGTGAATTTAATGAATGTATATGTGTGAATTTATGTATTTCATAAACAGTTTTTAATTTGAATTCTAATAATTTTAGGTGTATGCTTTAAAAATATTTAAAATAATGACGCAATACGAGTATTTATCAAGAAAAAAACATTATTTTTTTAATTAAATTTTTCTTAAGAAAATCTTCCATAAAATTATTGTTCATGCTTTAAACAATTTTTTTTTTGACCCATGCTTAAGATTTTTGACATATTCAAATTTCTGAAATAGAAAATAATAAAAAACAAAACAAAAATATGAGTAACATAACATGTATAAGAATGTTTTTGACAGCAGTCCTGTGAAAGCAAAGCAAAAAAAAAAACAATTATTTTGTCCTTAAAATTCAAAAAAACAAACAAACAAACAAAAAAGGATCAAATTCATGATAAAATTTATATCGATGATATCCTGTAGCACACATACATATACATACATACAGAAAATCATCTCAAAAATATTGTTTGCCAAAAAAATTTTTTTTTGCATTTCAAAGCAAAAAATAAACGAGAAATTGCTTGTTGTTGTTACATCAAAAATAGTATAAATTCATTTTTTTTTCACTATGTCGACGAAATGATTTGGGATATATTGGCACATTGTCAAAATTATCTTTACATGTATACGAGAGAAGAAAAAAACGAATTTGTTTCAATGATTATTGAAATTTATGTAATCAAATAAAAAGAACCATTAGTAACAAAACAAGAACGATAAACAAGAAAAAAAAAATACATATGTAGCCATTATAAATACATACATCATACGAGATGGCTCCTAAAGTTTTTTTTTTCATAGTTTATTTACATTTTTTATTTCCATACGTTTTTCGATTTTTTAAATAGGAATTTGTAATGGAAAAATTCACACAAAAATTGAAAAAAGCATAAAATTGATTTAGTTTATGATTCGAATTTTATTCTGCCATTTTTTTTTGTTTTAAATTTTGCTTTTATAATTAATGAATCATGATTTTTAAAAGAAATTTATTGTTGCAAAATAAATTTTTAAACCTCAAGAATAAAATTTAACCCTCTTTCCTCCTTCTCATCCTTTATAAGGCATGTACATATCTGTAGAGTAATTGAAAAAATTGAAAATACACGTTTTTATTGGTATTGAATTTTATTAGGTGGAATCACTTATTAATTTTTAATAGTGAAATATTAAAACAAAAATTTCCATTAAAAATTAGAATTGTTTTATTAAATTTAATTCGATTTATTTTCTCTTTTCATTCTAGAAAATTGTTGAAGAAAAATTTTTTTCATGCTATTAAACTTTTTTTTTTATTGAATTACTTTTCAAATATTTAAAGGATCAATATTTATTTATAAGAAAAATTTATATTTTATGTTATTTGTTTTCTGTTTTTTTTTTTCATGTTTATGGGCCCATTGACATTTTAAATTGTAGCTCTATGGATTATTATTATTAGAAAAGGACTTTGTGTCAATAATATTAAGGAAAAAATATTAAAAAAAAGAAATAAAAATTATTGTTTTATTATGTTTCCAGGTGGGAAACTTCCTCTTCTTTTGTTTGCTTTTTATTTATTTTTTATTTTGAAATAAATGTCCCTTTCATGTCCTTTTTTCAAGTTTCATTTATTTTTAAAAAATTCCAATATTTTTCTTACGAGGTCTCTTTAAGTTTGAGTATTTATACGGTTCTTTTAGTGTTGCCTGATGGGAAATTCTAAAGAAAATAATTTAATATGAAATAGATTCAACAAATAAAGCATCACAATTTTCTAAATAAATCAAAAAACTTCTAAATTAAAAACCAAACAAACACAATAATTCAAAACTCCTATAAGGAAAATAAATTAATTTTATCATAAAAACTTGATCCTTGAATGTTCCTGCAATCACAACATTTAATTATTGAATGTTCAATTTGACTCACGCCAGTTTATAAATAGTTGTGCACAATGTATGTATGTTTGTAGGTATTTTGTTCTTCTATACTCTTTCTTTTTTCTTTAAAAAAAAAGTTTTCACAAGCAATAAAAAAATAAATCTAAGAAATACAATACATCATTCTTGCAGAGATAAGAAGATATTATTTTTCAAGGTGTATTAGTGTCTTTTCATGTACGTTATGACATTTCTGTTCTGCTTGCAAACTTTTATAAACTTAGAAGTTTAAACTTTTTTTTATAAAAGAAAAAAAAAGAACTTCATTTTCTTGAGGTGATAATATTTTCTTGTTTTTGGTTTCTTTTCACTTTCCCAAATGAACAAGTTTGATCTCTTATAAAAATTTGTTAGGTAACTTTTCTGTCTCAACTAGTTTAACGTTTCGTATAAACTTTCTAATTTTAAAGAAAACAGAAAAAAATTTATAACTTAATTTAATTGAAGAAAAAAAAAAGAATACTGGAAGAAAAAAAAGAATTACTGATATGATGAACTTCTAAATGCGATTAATAATATTATAATAATTCAAAAGTTATTATTATTAAAAAAAAATAAAATAAAGTATATAATATTAATAATTATCCAACTTCCGTCACGCCCGTATTGGATATTTTCACTATGACATTTATAAGTAATTAAAATCATCTAAATTCTGCAACAGTTAAAAACTGAATGAATTATTTTTAAATTCTAATCTAAAATCTAAGCTCGGCGGGTACCCTTCTACTTTTTAAATCTATCCTTTATTCATTTCTAATATTAATTTCAATTATCAAAAATTCCTATCCGTAAATATAAGAATTCTATCTAAGCCACATCCTACTCCTACTCTCAAATATAAAAAATTTCTTCTTAAAACGAATTATTACTTTCATGTCATAGTTTTATGTCCCGTGAACGGAAGAAGGATATAATATTATATATATATCCTTTAACCAATAGCATAACTCAACCAAGCGGGATTTTCCTGGTTAACTCAAAATTAATATTTTTCTATTTACATAATCGGTCTCTTTCAACCTACAATACCTTCAATAAATTCACTAAAGAATTTATAACAACAATCCTTTTTCAACCAATTCAGGTACCTTACAATATTATACATAATACACATCATCATAAATATTTTATGTCTTTCTTTTTGACTATTATATTTCCGACAATCTGGAATTTTTAGTAATTTAACAATTAACACCACATGTATTATAAAAATATTATAAAACATCTGCTGGTGAAATATTGTTTTACAATTACTTATTCCTTTGTCCATATAATACAGTCCTTTCTACTCTTTTCTTTAACTCAATATTTCCTTTCTTAAATTCTTTAACAATTTAGGCGTAAACCAAAATTTTAGAATATTAAGAAAAGACTTGAGTTTTTATTATTCATAGCAATTTTCCAATTTTAATAAACGTGCCGCTTACATGGCACCAGACATCTTCAAACATTTATTAATCCGAAATTCTTTTAATTTGTAAAACCATACACAAATTTTTAAGGCTCCAAAACATTTTATTAAACAACAAAGTATTTAAATAAAATCGTTACTACAACTCGGCCAACCGACCTTAACACTGTCCTCAGTGTTACAAAAAAAAACATATATATACATGTATGTACATTCAATAAAACCTTAAGTATTTGTATCTTTATTATTTTACCTTCACTTATAATTATACCATAAATTTTTTTTTTTTTTTTTTTTTTTTTTCAAATCTTACTTTTTATTTACTAAAAAATTATCATATAATGTCAGTCAACCAACGTTTCCTCAACATCACTTTCTGAGAAATCTAAATCAAAATTAGCGTCTTCTAAGCTGAACCATGATTTGAGATGATCAGCCGAATGAACAGATTCATACGGTTTTTGTGTTAACTGTAATGTATCAGCATCTGTCACTAAATACCTATCATTTCCTAATTTATTCCGTATCTGATAAGGTCCTTTATACCTTGGCTGTACCTTTCGCGACTGTCCTGTACACACAGGTTCTCTACGGATCATCACAAGATCCCCAACTTCAAACTGTTTTGGTAATTTTTGGCCATCATTATGTTTAGATGATTGATATTTTTGGTTTTCTTTCATTCGTTCTAAAGCTTTTTCTCGAATTTCTGATAAAGGAATATCTTCATCTTTATCTTTTCTACTTTCGTCATGTAATGCAAGTATCAATTTATTTCTCAAAATACTTTTTGGTTGATAATTCATCAAAAGTTCTTGAGGAGTTTGCTTAGTAGTTGTGTGTTGCATACTATTAAGAGCCCATTGGATTGCTGGTAACCTTTTATCCCAATCTTTACCATTTTCCATCTCAGTTATAGAACTTATTGCATATTTAACTGTTCTAAAGTATCTCTCGATTTGTCCGTTAGCTCGCGGAGTTTTAACTGCAGTTTTGACATGTTTAACTATATTATCTTCACAAAATTTTTCAAATTCTTTAGCTGTAAATGCAGAGCCACGATCGGTAACTATTCTAGAAGGCATTCCAAAATACTGTGTAACCTCATCTAATAATTTTACAACAACTTTAGTTGATGTATTGCGTACTGATTTAAGTACAATAAACTTCGTAAAAGAGTCAATAAGACCTAAGACATATTCATTTCCTTGTTTACTGCGAGGGTATGGTCCTAGATGATCTAAATGAATTGTATAAAAGGGGATAGGTTGTCTTTCTGGCTCATAAATAGTATATTTATTTTCATTCTCTCCTCTTTTATTATAAACACAATCAATGCAAGATTTTATATATTTCTTAACATATATCGACATTTTTGTAAACCAAAATAATTTACGAATATTACTTAAAGTTCGTGAAAGTCCACAGTGACCCATATCGTCATGAGCTGATTTAATAACTTTCCAGCGTAATCCTTCTGGGACTACAAATTTCTCACCCGCATCAGTTTTTTTTATATATCCGATTTTCACGTAAGACAAAATTTTTCTTTATTGTATGTTTCTCAGTATGTTCATTCAGAAATCCATTCAAAACTTTTTTAATTTCATCGAGTTTTGGATCTTGATTTTGTAAAGTAGAAAGCCAATCTTCCAATTCGGCTCCTACTACAAACATTTTAGATGCAACAGTCTCTACATCAGATCTTGCTATGCGGGGAATAATGTCCTTTTTTTCTTGCGTCAATTTTAGAGATAAACAGTCAGTAACTACTTTAAAATGTTTATTTAAAAGATAGAATTTAAATCTTTCAAGACTTTCTACTACTGCTAACGCTTCTAATTCGTAGCTGTGGTATTTTTGTTCACAACTATTTGTACTTCTACTGAAATAGCTTACAGGTTTTAAACATCCATCTGATTCACGTTGCATAAGAATACCTGCTATACCCATATTACTTGCATCAGTATGCAATTCATGTTCTTTTTCTATATCATAAATCACCAACAAAGGTTTTTCAGACAATTTTTGTTTCAAAATATTGAAAGATTTTTCAGTTTCGTTTGTCCAACAAAATTTTTCATCTTTACGTAATAATTTTCTTAAAGGGGCAGAAATGTGAGCAAAATCTTTAACAAAGCGTCTAAAATACCCAGTTAGACCAAGAAATTGTCGAATTTCTGTTACATTTGTAGGTCTTTTATAATTTTCAATAGCTATTGTTTTAAGCTGTCCTGGTTTCATACCTTCTGAAGATATCTCATGCCCTAGAAATTGAATAGCTGTTTGAAAGAAAATACATTTCTCTAATTTTAATGTGAGACCAGCCATCTTTAACACTTCCAAAAACTTGTTGAGAACGATTAAATTTTCTTCTACTGTTTTAGTAGCAATTAAGATGTCATCCATATATACTATGATATTTTCACATTTTATCGGTTCTATAATTTTTGCCATCATACGCATGAATACAGCTGGTGAATTGGTCAAACCAAATGGCATTCTACAAAATTCATATTGACCATTTGGTGTAATAAAAGATGTCAAATGTCGACATTCTTCTGAAACCTTTATCTGGTAATACCCACTTAATAAATCTAGCGAAGTAAAAACTGCTTTATTCGCCAACGAATTTAATGTTTCCTCTATATTAGGTACAGGGAATATTTCTCTTTTAGTGATTGTATTTAATTTTCTATAATCTATACACATACGATAGTCACCTTCTTTTTTTTTTACTAAAATGACTGGGCTTGAAAATTCGGAACATGAAGGCTGAATTACTTCTAATTCTAACAATTCATTTATAATTTGGTTAAGAACTGGTTTCAAAGCGTAAGGAACTTTGTATGGACGATATTTTATAATTTGGTCTTGTTTTAAAGTGATTTTCATCTCCACTACTGACGTTTTACCTAATTCTTTTAAATTTAATGCGAAACAACATCTATATTCATTAACTAAATCTACTAAATTTCTTCTTGTATTTTGTGAGTTATCACTTTTTATATTTAGATGATCACTTTTTATTATTTCTAAAGGGCTTATAGTTAGCACAGACTTTTGCATTAGTGAAGAGCAAAGTAAATTATCTTGTTCAAACTCAAATGTTCCCCAACGTTTAACAATCTTAAGTCCAGGTCTATCCATGAAATTCTTTCCCACAATCATTGGCGTTGTTTGAGTGAAATCTTCAACAATCATTATTTCAATATTATATTCAAACTTGTCTATTCTTAATACTTCTTCTATTTTTCCATTTACTTTAATTTTTGACCCTCCAAATCCATATAATATCAAACTATGGTTTTCAATTTTAAAATTACGTCGCTTCGCTTCAACTGTTTTATAATATTCATTTTCTGTATTTATGTTTCGCATTACTCGCATTTTGCAATCTTTTGAAATATGACCAGATTGATTACAACTAAAACATTTTCTTTCAATTTTTGATGGACAATTATTTGCAAAATGACCAGAACTATTACATTTAAAACATCTTTTATCATTATTTTTATTAAAATTATCTATTGTCCTAGTTCTCATATTATTTCTAGAACCTGTATTATAAGGTGCAAAACGATGGTTTTTATACGGTTGTTTAGCATAATTATTTACGTTCACTGTTTCTTTTAGAAGTACATTGCATCTTTTCTCGCTTTCTCGTATTTCTTCACATCTTTTAATATGAGAGAGTAACTCATTCAAACTTAAATTATTTCTATCAAAAGACATTAAGACTGTGGATAAATTTTGATTATTAATATTTGATATTATATGTTTTATAATATCCGAATCAGATAAATTAATTTTCTTTCCTAACGAGACAATATCATAAAAATAATTTTCAATGCATTCTTCCGACTTTCTTTTTCGAGTCATTATTTGAAATAAAATGGTAGAAGCATCAACACAACAAGGGAAACATCGAATAATTTCTAATTTAAACCTTTGCCAGTTATTGATTTCTTTTTGGTTACTAATATACCAAGTTGATGCAGCTCCTGCAAGTCGGGACGATGCATAGAACAAAGTTATTTTATCATCCCATTTGTAGATTTTCTGCAATGATTCGACATTATCTACCCATATTGACACATTTAGATTCGATTCACTTGGATTAAATTCTGGAATCAAAGTTTTAATTTCATTCAACCCAAGACGTAAGCAAAAGTCAGTATTTTCATTTGTAGACACTATTTCAGTAGTAGTTGAAGAATTTTTCAAAGCTCGCTCTAATTCTTCATTTTTCTTTTTTAAAATTTCAATTTCTTCTACCATTTTTCCAATAATAATATCTGTCTCACTTACCCCTGCTGTTGTATCTTTTACTTGCCTTCTACGTTTACCGGGTGTTTTTTTCTTTGCAGTTTCATTACCTTGCTCCATTATTAAAACAAATTTTTTTTTTTTTTTTTTATTTTTCTATTTTTAAAAATAAACAAATTATCTATCAATTTTCTTAACCTCACAACACAAAATTCTTTTATTTAAAAAAAATTATCTATCAATTTTCTTAATCTCGCAACACAAAAATTTTTTTTTTATTTTTTTATTTTTAAAAATAAACAAATTATCTATCAATTTTCTTAACCTCACAACACAAAATTCTTTTATTTAAAAAAAATTATCTATCAATTTTCTTAATCTCGCAACACAAAAATTTTTTTTTTTTTTTATTTTAGATAAATTCACTCTTTATCAAGAAAAAGGACACGTTTGGCCACGATAACCCCACACCTGAGTTATAATAATTCAAAAGTTATTATTATTAAAAAAAAATAAAATAAAGTATATAATATTAATAATTATCCAACTTCCGTCACGCCCGTATTGGATATTTTCACTATGACATTTATAAGTAATTAAAATCATCTAAATTCTGCAACAGTTAAAAACTGAATGAATTATTTTTAAATTCTAATCTAAAATCTAAGCTCGGCGGGTACCCTTCTACTTTTTAAATCTATCCTTTATTCATTTCTAATATTAATTTCAATTATCAAAAATTCCTATCCGTAAATATAAGAATTCTATCTAAGCCACATCCTACTCCTACTCTCAAATATAAAAAATTTCTTCTTAAAACGAATTATTACTTTCATGTCATAGTTTTATGTCCCGTGAACGGAAGAAGGATATAATATTATATATATATCCTTTAACCAATAGCATAACTCAACCAAGCGGGATTTTCCTGGTTAACTCAAAATTAATATTTTTCTATTTACATAATCGGTCTCTTTCAACCTACAATACCTTCAATAAATTCACTAAAGAATTTATAACAACAATCCTTTTTCAACCAATTCAGGTACCTTACAATATTATACATAATACACATCATCATAAATATTTTATGTCTTTCTTTTTGACTATTATATTTCCGACAATCTGGAATTTTTAGTAATTTAACAATTAACACCACATGTATTATAAAAATATTATAAAACATCTGCTGGTGAAATATTGTTTTACAATTACTTATTCCTTTGTCCATATAATACAGTCCTTTCTACTCTTTTCTTTAACTCAATATTTCCTTTCTTAAATTCTTTAACAATTTAGGCGTAAACCAAAATTTTAGAATATTAAGAAAAGACTTGAGTTTTTATTATTCATAGCAATTTTCCAATTTTAATAAACGTGCCGCTTACATGGCACCAGACATCTTCAAACATTTATTAATCCGAAATTCTTTTAATTTGTAAAACCATACACAAATTTTAAAGGCTCCAAAACATTTTATTAAACAACAAAGTATTTAAATAAAATCGTTACTACAATATGAAAAACACAAAATATATTTTTATAACTTTTGAAATAAAGGATATAGAAAAAAACTTAAAATAAAAACAAAAACTTTTTTTCATATAATTTCTTTCATGTTAAATTCTATTCCATAAAATTAATTAAATTATAAATTAGAAAATTACTTTCAATTCCATTTTCTAATAAACTAAAATAAAGAAAAAACTATGAATAAATCAAGGATGACCTTTTACTTACTTAAAAATTTCTAGTCCCAATTATTCTTTTTATCGTCTCTTTCATTATTTACATATTCTCTTGAAATTTTTAAAGTCCTTGGTGAATTTTCGTAAATCTTGAAAAAATGTCATAAAAAGGATGTAATAAAATTTTTAAATAAAACCTAAGATAATTTTCTTTTATCAAACTTTTTTTAAAAACTTTTCAAAAAAAAAATTCTAATGTAAAAATGATGTAAAATTAAAATAATAATGAACAAGAAAAAGATTTAATTTAATGATTATGAAAAAAAATTATATTCATGATAACAAAAATGCGGAAAAGGCAATTTAATAAATTTTTAAATGAGAAATAAATTGAAAATTATAATTTAGTACTTTTCTTCTTCTTTTTTGGTCATTTCCATAATAATTTTTCTTATAGATTTATCGTTTTGATAAAAATTGTATTATCCTTCAGAAAAAATATAAATAAATGAATATAAAATGATTTCTGATTTAATGCTTAGTTGAAGAAAACAAAAAATTAATTAAAAAAGGATCTCACATTTTAAATTTAATAAATGATTATTCTCAAAAGAAGGCAATACACAGTTCCTTGTGAGTCTTGGCCACCGAATAAATTTCACATAAAATTCAAAACTTATAAGAACTTTTTTTTTCTAATTAATCGGAATTCACAAAAATTGATTTCTAAAACTTTAAATTTGTATGAGTTTCCATCAACATACCCTCACATGCTTTTTTCATCCATCATTACAATTTTTATCAAAATTATTTTCATAACAAGATAATTATTATTGGTCTTTTTATCTAACTAATAATTCTATTAAGATAAAATTGAGTAATTTTTTCCTTCTTTTGTTTTTTTTTCCTCTAACTTGCGACATTAATAATTCTGTGGGAAACATATAACAAATGATAACCACACAACATCCTTTCATATCTTTCATTATAAAAGATTAATATCAGCTTAAAAGCATTTTTTGGTTACAAATATATCTTCCGCATATTTTTGACCTACAAAACATACATCTTAAATTTCAAAAAACAAATATTTATACTTATGACACAAACACATACATACATACATGCATAGCTATAGAGGGTATAGGCATATATAAACATAAGCTATTTATTACACGTATAAATATTATATTCAGGAAAATAATATCATGTTTTTCTTTTTGCTAGACGTACTTTACATCCTTCTTACATGTTATATTGAAATTCTTCACGTGTTTCTAGTTTTTCCCTTCTTCTTTTCTTCCTTTTATTTTTTGTGGTAGTTTTTTGTTTTTTTTTATTGCTGAGAAAATAAACCTTTGGCTTTTGTCTGAATGGAGCAAAAAAAAAAATTAACAAAATTAGTTCATGTCATTATTTTTTGTTCTTAAAAGTTAATTATTATTCAAATGACGTAAGTTAATAGGAATAAAAACGAAATAAACAAACTTACTGTTCGGATTATTATTATTATTATTATTATTTTTTTTTTTTTGTTCAAGCGAAGTTCATAATTATCTTAAAAGAAAAGAATTTGATTGTAGAAAAAACTACACAAGGTTGATGGAAAAAAATTTCGATTAAACAAAAGTGACTGAGCACACGTGTTACACAATCAAAACTTTGCAATTTTGAAAATATTTTATCAAATAATTTGTTTCATTGCATTGGACAGTCTATAATATAAAATGATCTTTTCTTCTTTTAAGGATTATAACAAACAAACAAACAAAAAATATAAAGAAAAATGCTTAACTGAAAAATATCATTATACAAATTTATGTATATCATCATTCTTATAATAACAAATTCTACTCACAAGTCACTTATTAAAGAAAAGGACAGACATAAGTACATAGTCTTATTGCTATGCAGTCTTCGTTAAAACTTATTCGACGCCAAATACAGGATAACAAAACTAAATTATCAGATTTTTATATGCTTTTGTTTCCGTAATAAATTCTTGAGAACATTCACATTTTTTTTATGTGTTTGACATTTTAGAACATTTAGTTTTATTTTTTTCTTCTATTTCATGATATGTGCGTGCATTAAATTTCAAATTTAACTTCGTTTAATTCTTGTTTTTTTTTTTAAGTTTAAATTTTATGCATGAAATTTATCACTTGAAAATTATCCAGACTAATTCAATTTATTAAAAGTTCATTGCTCTTTAGTGAAAGGAAATTTTCCATATAAAAATTACCAAATTTTCGTCATTGAAAGGATTTTATAATTAACATTTTTTATTTAAATACATAATTTCTTGAGTTACATTATATGTATACAATATACAAGACACAGTTTCACATAATCCATTTTATTCCTGCTGGCGTAACGTTAAAATTTAATTAAAATGGTATTATGATAAAATTAAATTTCTGAAGTAATTATAAATAAATTTTACAACAAAATAAATTTAACTACGAATAATAAAAAACGAATACATGAATGAATCTTCCCACAGAAAATAAATCATTTTATTGAAACTTAAAGAAGAACGGAAATGTATGTACTTGAACAAATTTATAACTTTTATTATGTCGGAGAAGAAGATACATTAATTATCCATATATCTATACCTACTCTTTGTAAAGTTTAATATCCTTATTATTATAATTAAACTAAAATCTTTATGACGTTCTGCAAGGATAAATTTATTTTCTTGATTTTCTGCACTGCAATCAGATTAAATTTTCTTCTGAGAAAAGAAAGGATATCAATTTTCTCAAATATTTGTCGTGGTATTGTTAGCTTGTAAACGACTCAGAAAATCAAATTCTTTTTTGACAAATAGAAAAATTCTGTTATTGTGATCTACGGTTATTATTTAATTATTCAATGGAGCCATAAAAAATTTGTCCTATAATTTCTATTTGAAAAAAAAAAATTTCTTCTTGTTTATGAGTCCGTAAATTAAATTTCATATCATCTAAAAGTTTTATTTTTTTTTATTTTTTTTGACTATAGTTTTTTACGTGCTTTATGTAAATGTACATATTTATGTATGTATGTATAACATATTCGTAGGCGCAGCTTTTAATATGGCCTTGATACACACATACATACAAAGTTACATACTTGTATATCGGTATATAAAAGACAAAGTGACAGGATAATGGAGAATCGTATTGAAAAATAAATAAACCGTAAGAAAACCACATTTTTAACGATTTCAAATAAATTTATCCAAGGAATATCTCATGGGTACAATAGAACAGTCATCAAAAGAGAGAATGTGTTACAAATAAAAATATAAATAATTTATTTTAGTCCTTTTCAACCATTTTTCGATATAGATATATATCTGAGATAAATTTAGCTTAAAATTTAAAGTTATAAACGAAAAAATAAAATAAATGAATTTGTCCTACTTCAAGATGACACACATTTTTCCCTCTTTTTTTTTTCTTCCTATCGAATATCTTTTAAAGGAAAACACATAAAAATGGACAAAAACTGTTAGGATATAGTATCGTATCTTACAATTTGGGAATATTGTTTTTTGTATAAAATGAAAATATACTATCTTTTCTGAAAACTTGGAACATTACCATTTAAGTTTGAAAGATAAAATATGTCTATTAGAAAGCAAATTGCGTTGAAAGCTGTTTATGCTTCAATTCTTCGTTTTTATTACATATCCTATGAGTATACTTATACTTTATATACTATGTTATGTATGTATAGTATATACTATATATATATAAAACGTACACAGAAAATATTCTACATTATCAATATGTGTAACAAGATATAGAAATTAAACTGTGTAACCCCACCAACACATTACATTTTTATGCTATTTTACAAGTTTGCTTTATCAATTTTTCTCATGTTCACCATATTTTACAAATTTTTTTATTCTGTTTTGTTCGACTATTTACTCGTATGTACATCTATTAAATAAAAAAATATTACATATGCATTAAACATACATGTATGTATACATATTCACACATCCTTCACCCTCAATGAATTTTTTTAAATTTTTTTATCATTTGAAAAATTTTATTATTTTAATATTAAAGCTCATAGAAACGTTTTTTCCTTCTTTTACATTTTGTTTTAGTTATTCACATTCTAGAAGTCAAATAGGAATCAGAAATTTCAAATTGAAAAATGTGACAAGAATTTATTTTACTATAAGGCCACAATATGGATCAACAAACAGAGAAAATAATAATGTTGAAAACAGATGACCGGTTTTTTTCTATCTGTTTTATTTTTATTTTATTTTTTTAAATATTTTTTTTTTCAATAAATGATTTTATCAACAAAAACTGACCAACTCAATATAAATATGCGTGTATAACCGCAGGATACGTTTTGAATTTTTGATTATTATTTTTTTTTTAAATTGAAAATAAAAATATTCGTATTTTTGCATATTAAATTTCAAAATTCAGCTCTATTATAAAAAGATTCGCATCAGCTAAAATCTGAATCCATAAACTCTTGCCTTAAGCAAAAATATGAAAAAAAAAACGTCTCAGTTTCTCACATGGTGATGATATAAAAAGATTATTTCTACAAAGAAACATTCTCATCTCACATGACATCATGTTGAATCAAACTAGTAAAAAAAAAATCTATATTTTCGAAAAGTAACTTTTCAATTTCTCATGAAAATAGATACCACCCCACATAAAACACAAACTGTTATCTTGACATTTATAAAAGCCACATTTTCAGAGGTAATCAAATTGAAATTGATTTTATGTTTTCATGATTTTTTTTCCAAAAATAGGCTAATTCATTTTACTCATAAAAATTCGGTTTAATTACGTTAAAACTTTATCTAATTTCCTAGATTTCTATCTACAAAATTCAACATATATTAGTTAATTTCTATATACTTTTATGAAATTTCAACCTTTATCACTTCAATCGTTGCTATCCAACTCAATTTACCTTAATTACCTGTTGAATTTGAGCTTGATTTGAAGTACCTACTTGGGAAAAAATAAACTTAATCATGTAAATATCAGGATAATATTGAAAACACTGGAGTAGGAAAATTAACAGTTAAGTCCTTGAAAACTTTTTTTCTTGAAAGTTAAAATTTTTTAAACTGAATAATTTATTACAAAGTTCATTTTATCTTTTCAATTATACGTTAAATTGCTTCTCTAAAATTCATGAATAATTTTCTTTTTTCCTCACAGCCTAATAAACAAAAAAGAGGTTATTAATAAAAAATAATTATTAAGTTACACGAAAAGGAAACTTTCAGAACATCCTAATGCCTGTTACTAATTACAAAATAACACTCGAAATACATAGTTTTCAATTCAATTCAAGTTCATATAATTACATACTTTTTATTGAAAAAAACATTTTTTTCTTAATTACTTTAAAAAAACGAAACGAGCTAAGAAACCTTTTACCTATGAATACACCCACAATTTAAACTTTGATATTGGAAACTCTTTTCAAAAAAAAAAATATTTTGTCTTTTTATAAACTTTACAACAACAATAAAAACTAACTTTTTAATTTTACGTAAGAATTTCGATGAAAATAATATTTTTCCTGAAGGAAAAAAAAATTAGTTTCAAGTGTAAATAATTTTTCTTTTGTTTCAGAAAGTTCTTAGATAATAAATTTTTGCTCCTAGAGAAAAACAAAAAAAAAGAGAAAAGAAATTTAAAAAGAAAAAACTTGTAGAAGAAAATTACTTACATTTAAGATTCCGTTTAATGTTAATGAAGTTCTACTAGAAATTACAAAGTTTCATGAAATTAAAAAGTCGAAAGAAAAAAAAAGCAAAAAGTGAAGAAGTTTTCTCATATTTTTTATGATGAGGAAAAAGAATTGTTGTAAAACTTTCTATATCCTGTAACAAAAAAATAGGTATTGTGAAAAAAAAAACAAATTAAAATATTAAATTACTTACTTTTTTCTCCACTTTACTTTAATTGGAATTTTTTATTATGATAACATAAAAGATGAAATCAACTCCCAAACTGAAATAGCTAATAATTCAACGTTTGGTCTATTGGAAATTTACTGGTTTTGTTTTCTTCATTTCTTTTTTTTTTCTGTGTCCTTTTTTGTTTGTTTTTTGTTCACTTTTTTTTGTTCTTTGAAATAGTTTGTTTTGGTTTTTTTTTTAATATTTGAAATTTTTCTCTTGTTGAAAAAAAATTTTATATTTGTGAATTAATCCTTGTAGAAATTTTTCGGAATTTTCTTCGATTTTCTTTTTCATCTTTCACTTTTTATTTATTTCTACTTCATAAAGATAGACTTCGGAAAAAAATCAAAAGATATTGTTACACTAACAGGATACAAGATAAAAAAATAAAAATCAATTTCAAAACTTGCAAAAAAAAGGAAAAAAGTATATCTCCCTTTTCAAATTTTTTGTTTGTCCTTATTTTTTCACAATTTTAAACATTTTGTGTAGAATATTTGAACAAATGTTTGAAAATAAAAAGGAAAATTTCTTTGATAGTCCAAAAATAAGAACAAAATTTCGAAGGATATTGTTTTTTGTTTTATTATAAGATTTATGTCTCACTTTAAAAAGGATATTTTCATTCTGTTCAATAATTCAAAATTAGGTTAAACAAAATACGGATATTGTCTATAACTCATTGCTGATATTTCAACAATGTATAGATTTTGGTAAAAAGAGAAGAAAAGAAATAAGGAGAAAAAAGAATATGAGAAAATACATTTTCAAAATTTACGACTAAAAACTTTACAAATTTTCTACACCATCTCATCGTTACGTTCTTGCTTACACTTATTTTCAATTCAAGACAAAAATAAATAAAATGTACGAGTATTTAAAATTATCTTACTTCTTACATTTCAATTGTATTTTGAATGTTTGTCCTCCCACTTGAAATATACTACTACTGCTTCATTGAAACCAAATTTAATTATGTTATAAGGACTGTCCCAGAAAAAATTGACCGTTTGATTTTCCGATATAAAATAAAAACTAATTGTTCGATTTTAATCTTGTAAAATATTTTTTATTCATTAACTATTACCTTATTAAATACAATAAAAAAAACTCTTATATTACTTAGATAAAAAAAAAATTTTGGCTTTTTTATTAAGACCGCTCATTAGGTTCCGTACAGTTGATTCGGACACTACATCATACGTTTTTTGCCACTTATTTTTAAAATCTACTTCGTTTTTAGCTTTTTTCCTCGTTTTCCTTAATTCTCTTTTCACAAGAGCCCAATACTTTTCGATGGGTCGTAGTTCTGGACAGTTTGCAGGATTCATCTCTTTTGGTACGATGTGGATCCCATTTTGCTCATACCATGCTCTTGTTGTTGTTGCATAGTGAGATGTCGCTAAATCTGGCCAAAATGCAACCTAACCATTATGGCTACGAATAAATGGAAGAAGACATTTTTGAAGACATTCTTCGATATAAATTTTTGAATTTATTGTTCCAGTTGTGATGAATTCTGTGCTTCGGAGACCACAAGAGCATATGGCTTGCCAGACCATATACTGTTTAGGAAATTTGGAGATCCCTTGTGTTGTAAATTTTCTATGCACACCGCCCTTTTTCTTCGCTGTATAAAAGCCATGTCCAGGTAACTGAGAAAAATCTGCTTTACAATATTTTTCATCGTCTAAAACAATACACCTTCAACCTTAAAATTTTTTTACCCTTTGGACCGTTGATTTCGAGGTTCCAGCTACCTGTGCCATATCTCTCACAGAGGTGTTTGGTTTTTGAGAGTAAATCCGCCTGATGTTTTTTACTACCTCTGCGTTACAAGGACCTGCTTTTCGACCTGATCCAGATTTCCTAGTAATCGGTAATCCTTTCTTATATTTTGATATGGTCCGCTGTACAGTTGAAATTGAGGTCCCTAGATCCTTCGCTATCTTTGAATATTTTTTATCCGGATTTTCCAGGAATTTGTTCACAATACTCTGACGCACTTCTTCTTCGCTAATTGACATCCTGAACGTTTGACTTCTAGTAAACTAATGATTGATATTATTTTAAAATTTGGCTTAAATAGAACAATTCTGTTTCAAAAATTATCTAATAATCATGTTTTTTATTGCCCTTATTGTTAAAAATGTAAACGTCAATTTTTTCTGGGACAGTCCTTATTTTAAGAATATAAATTCTATAAATACACAGATACAAATTTTATTTTATAAAGAGAATAAATAAAGTATTTTTCAAACATTGCAATATTAATTAAATACTATTGAGGCTTCTTACTTCACAATTATTCCAAATTCAACGAATAAATTCAAAAATAAACTTCCTTGTTTGGCAGCGCTATTGCTGAAAGAACAACTTTTGCATTGTTTATTTATTGTTTTTTTTTCGCATTCGCTGAAATTTTTCTTCTATAGTGCTTTTCTTCTGAACGAAAAGAAACTTGAATTATTATTTTAAACAAAATAAGCAATAGAAAAATAATTTAAATTTATTCCACGAAAAATCTAGAAACCAAAACTAAAACATTCAAATAAAAAAAAACGTAAATGCAAAATTGTTATTTGAGATAACGGTAAAAATAAAAAATAAATGTGTACAAATCAGTTGTAGCGAAACAGGTAACTTAACAAAAAATACACTTTTTCTACAATACAGAAATTACAATAATTTAAATTTAATTTTTCCGTTACGTTTACAAAAACAAAAATGACAAAACAACAACAATATATTGATTACTTTTGAAAGACATATTTTCCAACTATGATTTATTATACGGACAACAGATTGTAAAAATTTATCATTTCCAAACTCCAAAGAATGTCCTTCTCAATAAATAAAACTAGATAAATAAACAAAACTCATATAATTTTATTCATCACAATATATTGTGTGTATGTATACATGTGTAATCTGTGCATGAGTGGGTTCATGTACGAGTACTTATGTAAGTACAATCTCTTTTTTGTTGTTGTTGCAAAACTAACATATGATGTAATATTGTGTAATATAATATCAAAAATTTTATCTAGGACAATGAAATGAAAGTACCTACCTATAAAATATATAATATATAGATGTATAATATTTTTTATATTTTACTTGATTGTCATTTCAAATTAACTTTCTGTCATACTTTCATATGATATCTTTTTCTCTCTGTTTTTGCGTATACATACATACATATACCATTTTCATAAAAATGTAATGTGAAGGAATTACATATGAAGTAAGTCATTTTATGTTTCAGAAAAAAAAAACAATACAATAAAATTTTTATATCCTTACTACACTATATTTATTAACCAAACAAAAAATTATCTGTTATAATGGTCAATTGACCAAATAACCTAGACACATCATACACATATTGATAAGAATATCAAAACTTAAATACTATCTATCGTACTATCTATCACACATGAAAAAAAACATAAACTGATCCTGTTTTTATTGTAGAATGACATGAATTTTGATTTATTACGGTAAATTTTCCTCTTTTAGTGTTTATTTTTAGAATCAAAAATGTTGTTTCGAATTTTATTTTAGAACAAAAAAGAAACAAAAAATACATAGAATAAAAGTCAATGAATTGGATTTAGGTGACCTTCCCCACCTTGGTCTTTTTCATTAAAAAAAAGTAATCAAAATTTTTAAAATGTTTTTTAAAAATAAATAAATAAAATAAATGAATTTTCGAAATTGTTTTCGACTTTTTTCAAAATTATTATCAAAAGCTTCCTCTACAAATTACATAAACACATCGAAAAGTCATGAAAAATGTGTTTATCTTTCACAGGTTTATTCATGCTAATATTCACTCACTAAAATTGAAAAAAAAAATAATAATAATAAAATGACATGACCTTTAAACCTCTTAAGATGTCATGTCAGGGCAATAAAAAATTTTCTACTTGATACTTTTGGAAAAAATTCAAATCAAATCCAATAAAGTTTTATACACACAATTTAAATAATAATAAACTAATTTAGTCCTTTTTGTCTTTTTTTTTAGAAAATCAAATTTTATATTTATGAACAAATAAACTGAAGTACTGTTATTATATGAAAAAAATTTTATTAAAATAATATCATGTCTGGAAGAATATTTTAAATATCAACAACAACAATCAACAAAAATAAATAACCAAAATGTTCAAAGGATTAAAATTTCATTTGTTTTATGTTTAATTTATGCAATAAATATTTTTATGTTTTTGTTTTATTTTAAAGGTAAAATATGTTTATTTCACGCTTATCTAATTTTATAACATATTGCAAATTTTAAGTATGAATACTCGTACATATGTGGTAGGCATGTGTTATGTGTACATCGGATTTTGTAATTTATTTAAACAATAAAACAATTAATCCCAATAGAATAATATCATGTAAAAAAAAATTATTTTGTTTTTAAATAAATGTTTCAAAACTTCATATGCACGTGAACAGAATATAAAAAAAAATACATATTTAATGTTTTTTTTTCACATTACAATAATTTTATCATAAATGTATAATTTATACAAATAATCAGTAATTTATATGAATTTTATGTATTTTTGGTTTTTTCTGTTTTCATGTTGCTTTAATATTTAGCTCGATGGAAACAAATAGGAAGATAATCGATGAGTTTATTTTTCACATTTTTTTTAACACCATAAATTAAAAGATTATAAAATTAAAATGTTTAAAAAATATTTTGCATACGTGAATTTATTTCTTTCGTCTTTGATCTCTTATTTTTTTCTAGATACATTATATCTATTTTTGTGTTTGTTCTTTGATACCAATCATCACACCCGTCTTATACATACATACATAAGTATATTATATCTTGTATACAAAAATTTTAAACATAGCAATTTTCGTATTTTATTTCTGATAATGTCAGTAAAATATCTATCAAGTTTTTTTGTCTTATTTACTTTTATTTTTCAAAATTTCAATAATATATTTAACACACAATAGGTACATAGATATTAAAAACTGACTATCGAAAAAAACATTTTCAAGGAAGTCATTACTAAACATAAAATTTTCATTTTATGTAATTGGTTTTTATGCCATCGTCACATAAATTACTTTTTTCTTGTTTTCTTTTTTCAAATAAATAAATAAAAAAAGAAAAGAAATGTCAAAAAGGAAAATTGTAATGTTTCATTTCGCTTAAATTTTTCCCATTGTCTTTTTCATTTTAAAATATCATCAAATTTATTTTCATTTTTTTTTTAAGTCTTTAAATAGTCGCACAATTAAAATACAAAAGTTAGACTTAATTTTGTTCAAATAAAATTTTCCACGAAATTCAATTAAAATTAGCATAATAAAAAGAAAATTTTCTTAAGAAAACACAAATTTCGTAAAAATACTCTTTTGTATTTTTCTAGCGTTATTTTTGTTTGAAAAATCAAATGACTTTTAATACATCGTTTTTCTGTAAATGACCTTACTAATTACAAGTCTCGTTCTTTCATGTTTTATAATTCCTGGAAGCAATTCATATGGAACTTGAAAAGATGTTAATTTTTGAATTTGAATGTAGAAAGAACTTTAAAGAATTTTAATGAAAATTTATATTTTTCAAGAAGAAAAGCAAGTGTTGTTGATAAAACACCTGCATAAGTTTGTTAAGTGTTATTTAGAAACAAATTTAATTGAAATTAAACACTCAAATGTCATAAAAAAATTTAGCTACAAAAACTGATACGGTAGATGTCCTTTTTTTCTTTTTTTTTAAAATAATTTTTCAGGTAAAAAAAAACTTGGAACTTCCCTTAAGAGTTTTTACAATTACCTTTTAATTTTTTTACTTTTTTTTTAATAAATCAGAAGTTTTTTATTTCTTAAAATTATTACACTTTGTCCCTAAATACATGTCCCTTAATAAATAAAACACCCGTTTAATCTTTTGTGAAAGTTTACAAAAACATTGAATCAATCTGTTTTCTTTCATAGAAATTTTTAAAATGAAAAATTTCCTTCATTTAAATTTTAATTATTTTGTCATTAATAAAATTTAAAAGGATAACAACTTTCCGGACACTTGATTAAATTCGAAGAACAACAAAAAAGGTGTTTTAATTTAATTCTTGTTAAAATTCATAGAAATTAACTGAAACAAATGTAATGCATATTAAATTTTCTTTTTAATAAAACACAATATTTGTCTTACTTTACTGCCGAAGTTTAATTACTCTTTAAAAGCATTTGACAGCTTGTTCTTGAAGAAAGGTAAGTGTACTATGGGAATCCGGAATAGTAATTTAAGAATAGATAATTCTTAATAAAAACAGTAAAAACAGAAAATAAAACATCTTGTGTTTTTCTTTTAAACATTTTAAACTTTTCTTACAATTGAGTAAATCTTTCAAAGATTTTGATTTTGATTACCGGTGACAAAAATAGAAAATCGAGCAGAACATTTAAAACAGTGAAGTCATTTGTTAAATTCTTTTAATTTTTTTTTGTTTTTAAAAAATAATTTTATTGACAATAAAGTTAATTTAGTAGTTAATTAAATGAATATTTTTATTGCGGAAAATTTAAAGTAAATTGATTGAAAAATTTTAATGTTTCATTAAATTTAATTAAATTTTAATTTGCCAAAAGGATAATGAACGATGATTAGAAAATGAAATTTTGTAAATTAATTTTTAGAATTGAGGTAAACAAACCAATAATGAACTATATTAGCTCATGTGACTTATTGTAAATTATTATATAGAAAATTATTTTTAGTCCATAGAAATGACTCGTTTTTGGGCAGTTTTCCCTATATATTTAACAATAAATTAACAACTAAAATTGAAATTTTTATCCGGAAATAATTAAAAAGGTAATTATATTCGTGTTGATAGAGGTTTTTGTTTTATTCATATTATTTATTAAAATAAATAAGTACAAGAAACCCTTTCGAATTGAAGTATAATTAATTTCTCGTATAAATTAATTGTAAATGACTGCTATTTTAATTTGAAAAAAAAAGTTTGTTAATAACCATAGTTTTAAATAATGAAATAAATATGTAATTAGAAAAGTAAATTATGTTAGAGCAAAACACATATTTTTACTACTTTGAAAATTATTATCATTGAAATTATTAAAATTACTTTACATTTTCCCTGGTAAGCAAAGTTAGATGCTTACTGTACCGTCATGTTGTAGGAAAAGAGTATTTTAAATTTTAATTAATGTATAACACATATGAAATAAATGATTTATATTAATTAATTAAAAACACTACAAATTAGCACATGGTTCAAACTTTTATTTTATTTCTTTAAATTTTATCACTTAATACAATGTTGACCTCTATTTCTGCTGGCTATGATAAGACTGACTCTAGAGTCTAGTTAAGAAATTACATTTTTCATCAATAATTAAAAAAACAAATGTACCTACAGTTACAATTAATATAGCAGGTAGTTATATAAAAATGTAAGTATATTACATTTTCCTACAAAAATGCCTACAATGTTTTTCTCTGAAGACGAAAATATTATCTCAGAAATTTACCTTAGAACAATTCTCATAACAGAAAAATAATCTATAGACAAAGAAATCTCATCAACGTCTTTTCTAAAGGATTGGTTACTAGGGGTTGTCATAACGTTAACGTTCATATGTTTCTCCCCAAATTTTTGTTTGTGTCTATCCGAACTCGAACAGCTACATTAAATTAAACTAAGAATAACTGTCGTTACAATTTTCATTGAATTACTAAAGTCCCGATAAATAATCTCCTTAAATTTTTCATATATTTATTTTTTGTTCATTATGTGCTTTAACAAGCATATTTTCATATAATGACGGAGTAAACAAAAACATATATTTTCAGTTATATACTCGTAAATCTCATATTCACATATCTCTATAGGAAGCTCTAATGCTATATATGTACGTATATATATTTTTTTTATGAAATAATCTCAATTACACCCACCACCATGATTCAATGACAAAAAGCAAAAAATATATTAAATAGTCATTAATGTTGTTCAATTACATATTTTTTCTTCTTTTCGATTTTTTTATATTTATTTACAAAACTTTTTTATTTTATTTCACCAGAAATTTTTTTATTTATTTATTTGTGCTTTTTTTCATCTACCATACAGCAAAAATACAAAGTAAATACATATATATTATACATTTATTTTTGTGCTACTTACATACATAAATAACATAATCATCATTATTTTTTTCTTGCCTGGAGTGACTTTAATTAACTTTTATGTAAAACAAAATGTAATATAACCAGAAATGTAAAAAGGAAAAAAAAATATCTAAAATAACTTAAATTCCTTTTAGACAAAACTGTAAAAGGACGAAAAAAAGAAGAAGTGTAAGATAAAATGAAAATTGTAAAACTGACCTACATAATTCAATACTTGAAAAGGAAAAACAAAAATAAAAATTGATTTGTTTATATACTCGTATCCTAAAAATTTTCTATTTAAATTATGTTTTTTCTTTAGATTTTTTCAGGCGAAAAATGAGATACATATTTTAAATTTATGTATAGAATTTAATGTGCAAAAAAAGTATACAAAATGTACAAAGCATTAATTTTTGAATGAAGAAATTTACCACGAAAAAATGATTTAAAATAATAATAAAAAATTTTACATAATAAATTATAAATTTTTTAGCTAATTTTTTAAAAGTTTTTGTGTTTTATTCTCTTTCTAACAGTACATCCTTATTTTAGGAGATTATTTTGTTTTTTTAAAGATTTTATTTGTCACAAAATAATTTGCTTTTAGTTTGAAAACAAAAAATGTCAGTTTAATTGTCTTTAAATTGCACTTTATCTTGAATTTACTCAAACAATAAAATAAAAATTGCTATCATGACATTTCCTTTTCTGTATACATATACATACATACATTAATTGCTTCATTATTCATGTGAAAAAAAATAAATCCATTATATCCTTTTTCGTTTTTAAGAAAAATATTCTCTCGTGAGAACTTTTAAGCAGTCTAATTTTTTTTCTCCTTATTTGGTTTTTTTTTTCTTTTTTTTTTAAATGAATTCTTTTTGTCTTTCAAATACATAGTGTATGTATGCATGTATGTATGAATATTGTATATATACATTGTACATATACATATTTACAGACCTACTTTTAATATTGTTTGCAAAATGTATCATATACTATAGCTGCAAATTGATGTTTTGTTTATATACATATGTACGAAGTACTTCATGGTATGTAGATTCACTTAGATTGTAGATACATCAAAAAATAAAATGAATATGTGGAACATGATTTTCAGGATATAATAGTAATACAGATAGTTGGTACGTGAATATTACACTGTCATTTACGGTTTTTCTATGAAATAAAAGTATTGGAATTTTATATTGACTGAATTTTACACGAGGTATAATTATCATGTATGCATAAGCTTTAATATATCTTTGCACGTCTTTGTTTACAACAAGAAAGAAAAAATCCTTTCAAATGTAAGGAAAAGATTTTTATACAAAGTAAACACGTGCATATAATAAGTGAATGTCCTTACACAAATAATTTGAAAAAATAAAAATAAAAAGAACAAAACAATGAATGTATAATAATAACAGTTCTAATGCATATGGGGAATTCCATTTGTCACAGTCCATTTGTGACATCCTGACTCTCAAATATTGAAAAACTCGTTCAGCAATTGCATTCTGATTATACATTTATGTTCTTAAAATGCCTTCGGTTAGTTACAATAAAACAGAAAACTTCAAATATTTCTAATCAGAATCGTTATTTTAGTAGCGTAACGGGTGTGACCGCTGACGATTTCGAATTTCACGGATTTTCGGATATTTTACTTAATATCCTAAAATTTTCATATAAACAATTCCAAAAATTATTTTTAATTATACTGTAGATACTTGAAAGAATCTTTTGGAAAAATTTGACGAGGAATAATGCAATACTTTTTTCATAATTAAAAAAAAGAATGTAACGGTTGTGACAGCGAAACGAGTTTCTACTAATAAGTGAATAGCAAGAAGACTTTTTTTAATACTGTTCTCCATAGTGATAAATAATTTAACACTAGATACACCAAAAATTCATATATACCTATCCAAATCAGCTTCATTCATATGAATTTTAAGGTAAAAAGTGGTCGATTGTCGTAATTCCCCATATACAATGTACATATGTATGTATTTAAAACTTTCATTTATCTACGTCATTCAAATCCTTTTTCCGTGTTTTTCAAATAAAAACCCTAACTATGAAATAAAATAATAGAAGAAAATCAAACTGCTTTCAGTAGATACGTTTATTTTAAATAAAAAGTTGTTTTTGTTCTTCTTCTTCTTCTTGTACTACACATACATACATACATACATATGTATGTATGCATATTTTTTCCGTTATGCTAAACTGTTTATAAGGTAAACAAGATATATGATTTCTTTTTCTTATGAGATAAAATTAATAAGAACTCAAGAATCACACTACCTATAGTTTCATATACCTACAATATATCTACGATTCAAATCCTTTTTATATTTTCTTACATTAAAGTGAATTTGATGTTTTTGTAAACATAAAACATAATGAGGTATGTATGTATGTCTATAGTAAAAAAAAAAAAATATGGATTTACGTCAAATCCAATATTTGTGAGATTCAAGTCCATTTCAATAAAATATCTTATTATAAAATATCATGTCAAAAATTATATATTTTATGTTAGATAAAAATAGTAAACATGCCGAGCACACACTGATATATATTCCTTGTACGTACGAGTATTATGAAAACAAATAGCAAAAAATAACATTTTATTTGATTTGTAAAATATATAATAAAAGACGTGTGTGTAAGAATAAATATTGATTAATACAGGTGTCAGATCGTAAAACCTCTATTATTTACTCCTTTTTCAAAAGAATGAAAATAACTTTTAATATGAAAAAAATCATGAATGAAAGCAAGTAAATATCTTATTTTTTTCTTCTTATTTTTGATTGTGTATGGGAAATTCAAATTTGATACATTTTATCGATAAGGTTAACTAGATTTGTTATCCAGAAAAAATTATAGATAGTGTTCGTGTATGTGTGAGTCAGTGTGTGTGTGCATATAATCGTAATTTGAAGGTGGTAAAAGTTTATTACTGAAAATCTTCTATTATTTATGAGATTATTATTAACACGTGTTTTTATTTTGATAAATCCTTATTTACGAACTAAAAAACCATTGTATGTATTCGTAGAATTCTATAATGATAGATTTTTTCCCAATAAATCAAGTTAATTTTTTCCAAAATTGAAAAAAAATAAATAAAAACACAGATTCCTAATTTAACTTGTTTTCTTTCCTTTTTTTTCAAATATTTTATTTATTTATCGGTTTTCATGATTTATTTTCAAACTTGCTTTCTATTTTTCAAGTAAATCGTATTTGAAATATTCAAAAGGCGATTATTTAGAATACTTTCAATATACTTAAATTATTTTGCGTTCAATTAATTTCTTGTATAATTTCTGTATCGATTATTCTGTGTCCATTAAGAAAAGCCGATTAAGTTGTCTTAAGAAGATTTCAAACTATTTTTATATTTATATCTGTAAGGGCTGTGTAATATTACACCCCACAACATGTTGCTTATATTATGTTTGTTTCTAATAGTCATGTTTATAATGATATTCAGTAGCAATTATCAACAATCCCACACATCGGATCAACATTTATTCATCAAAAGATATGCAAGAAAGTTTAGAACAGCCCGACAAAGGAGTTCGGTCGGTAAAGTACAAATAAATTCTACACACACTATTTGATCGTGTCAGCTAATCGTTGTCATATGACTTGTGTCAGATATTAATGATTTGCATGATCTGAATACAGGCAAAACGATCATCTGACAAATTTGGTTTTATTTGGACATTTTATTTGACTTTCGTTTATGAGTGGTTTGAATATACCCGGTAAATTTCTATGTGAATCCTTTTTCAACACATTTATTTTATAATAATAAAGCTCGTTATATGTATACATATGTAATTGTGCTATTTACGTTATCTGATTACAAGAATTTTCATAGATTTATAACAAAATTTATCCAAATTAATTATTCGACTTATGATTTTAAAAATTACCCCTAGGTAAACAAAAATACCAAGTACCACTTAAAATAATATCCTTTCTTCCTGAGAAAACAAAAAATTAATAATTAAACAATATCATAAAAATTGTAATCAAATAACATAATTTTTTATTAAATTAAGGCTTAAAAAACGTATATGAAATGAGATAATTCGCCAGAATTGTCACATAATACCCACATATGAAAAAATATACTTTTAATACACCTTTCACAATAAACATACTCGTGTATCCTTAAACATTTATTTTTATTATTTAAAATGGAATTAAGAAGATATTTTAATTATGTATTTTTGTTTATGTTTTTTTTCCGGATAAATTAATGTCTGTATCGCATAAAAACCCACAATAAAAACAAAAAAAAAATTTTTTTTTTATTTCACTTTGTAATTTTATTCAACCTTTTTTACTTGAAGTATTTAACTCTCACGAAAAAAATAAATATACGTATATTTATGAATAATGAAAACAATGAGATTTAAATACAATTGTGGAATACCACGAAAAAAAAAATCTGATTTAAACTTTTACCGCAGGCACACAATGAAAAGTTTGAAGGTTTTTTGTTTTGTTTTTTTTTTTTTATTATTAATAAAAAATTATATTTGTGGGTGTAATTTTTTTTTGTTTTAAACTTTTTTTGTAAACTGAATTTTGTAATTTTATTTCTAATTTCACTTCTCAAAGGAAAAACAAACATTTAAGTTAATTTTATTATTTTTTATAGGGTTTGAAAAAAATTTGTTATTGTCAAAATCATAGATTCAATTGTATCTGGTGAATAAGATATACAGAGTGTTTCCGTTATCCAGGTCCAAAAAGATACCATGGATAGGGCTCATCGAGACAAACAAAAAATCGTATTGGAGGGGGGAGGGAATCCTAACGGTTTGGCCGCTAGAGGGCGTTGAAGTTTTTTCAAACTTCTTCCACTAAACACCCCATAACTTTTTGCAGGGGCACTCTAGGGTCACCTTGTATTAAGAAAAAGAAGACCCTTTGCCCTTTTCAACGATACCTTACTTGTTCCTCTTTTCCTAACTGTTAAAAAGTTAGAGTCGTTTAAAATCAAAATTTTGTGAATTTTTACCCATTTTTATATACTTTTTATATACTTTTTATCCACTTACTTTTGACTTTGTGGGTAAGAGTGTTCCTCGTGACGTAATTGAAATTTTGGAAAGAGTTTTAGGGTAGTAAACGTGAACGGATTTACATGGGGTTTTCGGATTTGAGATGAGTGAATAGAATGCTTCCTGTCTAGAATCGATCCCTTTCTTAAAAATAATTAAATATGATGGAATATTCGAAAAATATGAATTTAAAGAACGGAGAAAGTTACTGAGAAACTTCCGAAACGTCCTCGAACAACTCTTTACTTGAATATCATCGTAGTTACAGAGGCTTTATAATCAATTTTTAAAAAGTATATGTTTTAAAAGTTTTTTTAACCTTTAAGCTTATTTGTGTTTAACCCTGCTTTACACAAAAAAGGCTTAAATTAACCCTCATTTTTTATTTCAGAAAAAGAAGGCTCAATTGATTCTGCATCGATTTGCTATCTTCAATTTTTAAAAAAGAGTAAAATTATAATTAAAAAAATTATCCTTACTTTAATAAAAGTTTATCCATAAGATAAAATCTATTAATGATAAATTAATTAATCATTTAAATGTTAATTAAAATATTTAAAAAAAACACCAAGATAGTATTATTAATTTTTCAACAAATAGAATTTTATTATCAATTTTATAATTATTTTTTTTAAGACATTTCTTATTCAATTCACTACTTACAAATTTGTTCTTTTTTTTTTCATCTTATTTTTCAAATTCTTACTTAAAAATTAATTTTTTTTAAAATTATTTTAATTTTTATTTACACTAAATATTTTATAAAATAAAAAAATAAATGTTACAATAATAAACTAGAATTTAGAAAAAAACAAAATTAAAGAAAAACCAAATCAACAATTATGTATTTAGAAATTTATTTTTCAAATTGTTCATTAATTATCTCAGTCATGAAATTTATGAATTTTTTTTTTTATTAAAGCTTCACATAGTACATTCATTTTGTTTGTTTGTTGTTGTGTTTTACACATTTCATATTTAAGTTTCCTTTTTTTAAAGCATCAATCAATCGCGTACAGGGAAAGTCTTTGACATACACACAGAAGTGTAAGTACATAAGGGGGAAAAAAGTGATCAAAAGGAGAAAATTAAAAAAAAATGAATAAAATCCTGATACATAAAAACTGAAATTAAATTACATTTAAAAAAATTAAAAAAATAATAAATAAAAACGAATTTAAAAAGGATTTAAAATTTCTAAAGCAAACAAACAAATATCTATATACGAGTATTTCTAATTCATGTTCTCGTGTGCATAAAATGTATTTATTTACCTTGAAATTAAAACTTTTAAATACAAAAATATGTTGTTTTTTTTATTTGTATTTATTCTTTTTTCTTTTTTTTCCATCAACAACAACATTAAAAGCACACACTTATTTTTTTATAGTGTATATACAGAAAGAAATAGGTAAGTACATTTGATGAAGTAGAAATCACTATTCAAAGTCTGCATCAAAATTCTACTTATATAAAAAAAAAGTGGGAAGAACAAGTTTTTTTTCAAAACCATTAATCCTTGGAATCACTAAAAGAAAACTTTTAACAAATATGTTTTCTCGTCTGAAATAATTTGTGTTTGTATGTGTTTTTTTCTTCATTGTATTTTAGTGTTCTAGTTTTTTTCTTTTTGTTTTTTCTTATTCTTTGGATTTTTGTAAAGTTTTATTTTTTTTATTTTTCAATTTTCACAGTTCTTTTGTTTTCCTTCTTGTTGTGAATTCATATTTTATTTTTTAAATCTAAAAGAATAGAAGAAAAACACACCTGAACCATTTAAGGTGAGTAAAAAATTAATTCTCTTCGATTTGGAAAAATGCCAGTACATCTTTGAATGAACAAAATAACTTTTTTTTTTCTTGAGAAATAAGAAATAATGTAAGTATATCAACATGGAATTAAGTATTTGTTGAAAACTTTACCGAATGGAATTAATTTGAGTTTGCACTGAAGCATAAACGTTTAAATTTTTGGATTTTTTATTTCTTGATTTCAGATGCCATTGAATTTTTCAAAATAAAAACAAATCTTTTTTTTTATTTCCACTAAGCAATTTCATGAAAATTTAAATCGAATTAAAAATGATACCAAGTGTGACCTATGTGACCTATTTGTAATTTATTTTTCAATAAAACGTAATGAACAAAATTTATTTAAAATGTGTTTTCAATATCGTTTTTCTTCAGCATACGTTTGAATAAATATACAAAAAAAAAAACAATATTGTTATTTATTTTTATTTGAATTTGTACTTATATATGGTTGATCAAGGAGCAACCTTCATGTCATGTCAATTTAAGTTTGTTTACATATTTTCCAAGAATTTATATTGCAATGGCATAAAACTTTTCAATTACAATAAATTTTATTTAATTTGAAAAAAAAATTTAAAATACGAAGAATATATTTTCTTTTATTTTTCTAATTTTTTTATAAAGAAAATTTGTTAGTATTTTTAAACTTGTGTAATTTATATTTATGTTAAAGTTCAAGAGCAGATGATTATTAATAAAATGTTTTCATTCTTATTAAAGTTTTTCTGATGTTTATGAATTTTTTCTTTACCTATACCAAAATTCAATTGTATTTTTATTCATTTCGTGTAATAAAATTTTAAATAAGAAATTTTTCCTAAGAATTTCGTAAAAATTACAAAAATGAATTCTCAAAGGTAAAAAAAGTAAACACTGTTGAAAAAACAAAATCAATAAAATTAAAATTGAAAATTGTATGTTCTGGAATAAAAAGTGTGTGTGTGTGTGTGTGTGGATTTGCAGGATCTTTAAAGATGATTTAAACATTTTTAAAAAAAAAATCAATTTTGAATATTTTAGCTTAAGAAAATAAAATTCTTTTCATAAATTCTGGCAGATTGATTTAAACTTTATTTAACTCTTTCCATTGTCCCTAATATGACATATCCGTGCATGTAATAAATCTTCCAAAAAAACAAAAGGTTTTTATTTGAATTCTTTTTTTAAATTTATTATCCTTATTCCTCAACCTTGTAAAACGATTTTTTCTTTGAGAAATCAATAACATTACAGAAAAACTCAAAACAAAAAAATGGGCAATGTGTGGATGAAATTCAAAAAATTATTATGTAAGCATTTCAATAAAAAGCGTTTGTGGTGCCCATAATAGCGTCTTTCAGAGAACATAAATCTTATTTGAGCGAAATTTTAATTTCTCGTTGTTTTTACAATTTAACATGCTGAATAATGTCTAGCAACTTTTTTAGTCTCTAACGAAGAAAAACACAAAAAACAAAAGAAAAAAGGATATAATACGCCTACAAATGATGATGTATACATTTCTGATCCAAAAATTTCTATCTCGTAAAATCATTCATCCAAATCGTCTAAATAGAAATAAAATCGATTTACGTATTTTGTTTTTCTTCTAAAATATGTATATTTATCAAATCTCTTTCCAAAATTTCCGTTTATTATGTCCTTGTCCGTTTGAATTATATAATTTCTTGAAAAATTTTATTTGGAATCGAAATTATTTATGTATTTTAATTTATTTTTATTTGCGTCCTTCTAGCGTAAATTCAGTTTTAAAGTATGTACCCATTCCCTGTAACATTAGAAAACTTAAGCTCTCACACAACCCCTTGAAATCAAATATTCACTATACACATATATCCTTTCATTCTTTAAAAATCTACATATTTTTTAATCACTCATCTCAATTGAGAACATGAAAAAAATTAACATAAAAATCCAATTTTTTTTACAAAATCCCCCCTGCTTATAACCCTTCAAAATCCATAATTTTTTTTTAGAATCCTGATGTCATTATACCATTTTTTGTATCCCAATCACAATTTAATGATGTACTATGTGTTAATATTGTTGTCCTTTGTAATTCTCTAGCTGGATAATAAACACAAGGACCTGGATCACGGTTATTACGTTTAATTGTTGCACGTTTTATTCTAACACTTGTTGTTGTTGTTGTTGTTGCTGCTGCTGTTATACCATTACGTGTTATACTACGTGTTGTTCCATGACGTGAAAAACGTCCAGATGAACGATTTGTACCATCACCATTTGATATTGAACTTTCATAATGTATTAAATCTGGTGTATCACGTGTCATACGTCCTTTACAAAATAATAATAAAAATATACGTTTAAATTTTTCACCAAATATAACATATATTATAAAATTAGCACTACTATTTATTGTAACTAATAAATTTGATGTTTTTACTAGATATTCATTAATTATACCATAAAATGCTTCTAATATATTTGTATATAATGCTAAAAAATTAAGCAAAAAAAATACAATAACAACACATAATAACATTGTTGCTAAACCAATTTCACGTTTTTCTGTACGACTTAAACGTTGCCTTTCACGATTTGCTTTCTGTACTTGACGATAAATTAAACAATTTAATATTGCTAATGTTGTAAATGGTATAAAATAAATAAAAATTAAATAACACCAATGTATATAAACACGTATATAATTTGTATTACGTCGTAATTTTGATGCAACTACACAAAATATCACATCATTTTCATTCGGTGCATATGCTATAACTATAACCTCCCAAAAACGGGGTATATTATATAATATTGAAAATACAATACATATAATAAAATATATTTTAGCTCTACCATAAGTGCATAATGCTCTTGCACGTAATGGATGACATACAGCAACATAACGTTCTAATGTTACAGTAAATGTTAAATAAACGCTAGCTGTTTGTGATGCCATTGCAATTGGATAAACACATGGTGATATGTTCGGATATATATAATTATAATAATAAAATAAATATCCAGTATAAGGATATATTGCTGGTATACCGAACAATAATATTGATGTTATTATTAATACAGTATCACAACGTGCTAAACCAATTAATAAATAATTAATACTTGATCTCATTTGTGGCCTTGATAATATTACCATTGATAATATATTACCTAATATACCTAATATACCTACAAAATTTAATATAACACCGCATACCCAAAATTCAAATTCAGAAAATTCATCTTCTGGTGAATATACATCTGGACATGGTGGTATATAATCATCATCATCATTTAGAAGATTTTTCGTTATTAATGACGTTGAATTTAAAAATGTTGATGATGTACCATTAAATAATGATATATTATTATCAATATTTGTATTATGTAATGTTGTACCTAAAGATGATAAAGTTGCTGATGCAATTGAATCTAATGATAATGATGATAAAAATGATGTTGCAGATGATGATGATGATGATGATGAAGATGTGGTTGTTTGAAATGTACCATCGAATAAATCAAAATTAAAATTATTACTGATACCATCAAGGAATGAGTCATTTTCAATTAATAATGATGTACTATTATTTAAAATATTACCATTACTGTTACTATTTAATACATCGTTATTAATATTGTTGTTAATGTTGTTAATGTTATCATTAACATTTATATTATTACCGTTAAAATGATTGTAATATAAATCATTATTATTTGTATTATTTATTTGACTGAAATAATTATTTTTATTATACTCAATCATCGGTTGTAATTTATTTGGTTAAAGTAATTTTTCATTATTAATCGATTTGATGCCATATATAGTTGTTATATGAAACAACACAACAACAACAACAACAAAATACATATACATATACTAAATAAATATTGTAATTGTATTTCAATTTTTTTTTTCTATGTGTTTCTGTATTTATGTATTTTTTGATTGTAATTTACTCCTTTTTTTTATTTCTAAAAATAAATTTTAATTTGTTTACTTCATGTATCCTTTTTACGGAAAATGTAAATTGTTGATTCAATTTTTTTCTTTCTCTTTTTTCGTAAATGAAAGTTAATTTAACATTTAACCCTTTTTTGTTTTTTTACTCTTATATAAATTTCGAATTTTTATATTCGAATTTTACAAATATCCTCTTTTTTTGCTTTTCAATTTATCGTTTGATTTCAATTTAATTTTAACATTTTTCAAGCTACAATTTTTTTTTTCTCAATAAAAAATATATATCGTAAAATTTTCAATTACACCAACATTTTCTATGTTAATTTAAAAAAAAAATAAGCAATTTTCTTTCTACGATGTTTTTTTAATAATTTTAAAAATAATAATTTGGGTTTCCCTTTTAAAACAAATAATGTAGCATTAATTTTGCAAAGTTCTTATTAGAAAGATTTTTTTTTTTTTTGTATTTAAATTAGTAAATTTTTTTTTCTTTGCTTTAAGAAAATTTAATGAAATTCTAATTTTTGATTTAAATATGTTCTACTTAAATTATTAAGCACATTCCCTGTAGAAAACTAGAGATAAAAATTTATATAATTAGAAAGTTACAATAATCTTTCTCTGGTAATTTTTCGTTTCCTTAATTAATATTACAATTTTTTCGAGTCTATTTATGTACAATTTTCCATGAACTGGAAAGAAAATTTCTACAATGGTTTTTTTTCTTTAGTAAAATATTAATTTTCCTTAATTACTTGTAATAATTTAGAATTTAAAATTACACAGTTAAATTACATTAAGACTTTGTTACAGCATAAACTTTAACATGAATCCTTAAAATGTATTTTGTCCACTTTAAAACTTAAAGTCCTTTGAATACAATTTTTTTTACTATTTTTTTCAACATAGACATTTGAATTTAAAACTAAAGAAGATCTTTTTCTTAAAATTTTCTTTGTTAGATATTACCATATTACATAACAATAACGTGTCTCGGTTAAATTAGAATTTACGCGTGAAAGTCTTTTATGTATCTAAAATATATTATATTATATAAAATTCTAAAATTTCATTATCAACTGAAAAATATTTAATTATAATTTCAAAATGTTATAATATTATATTATTGCATTATATCTAAAATAAAAGACAATGAAAAAGATGTGTTGTTCTAGTTATTCATTCAGAAGCAACTTACAAAATGTTCTTCTTTTCTTCTGAGAAAGTAAATGTCCTTACAGACATTTATATATCCACAGTATATGGAATATTCGAAAATAATAGAATTTTTTTTTCAATGTTTGTCCATATATCGATGTACCATATGTATTAAAATAGATAAGATGTCGAGAAGATCAATTTTACAGCTTAACTTTTGTGATAACCCCTTGTATGCTTTTTTCGTTTTCTTCTTCCTTTTTTTTTTTTTGTTCTTTAGTTTTTCAACAGTTTTTCCTTTGTATATAATGTGTTTTTAAAGTCGTGTTAAATTGAATAGAAAAAAATCATCGTCCTTTTATACTCCAAAGATACACAATGTGAACGATTTTTTAAGAATCTGAAAATAGAAAAAGCAAAAAATTGAAAGTGAATGAAACTATTCTTAATAATAACAAAAAAAAAAGTGTTAAAATATTCATTGAAATGTGTATGTGAACAGAAAAGAATATTTTATGAAAGAAGTTTCTTTAAAAAAAAAAAAAAAACTAAAAGATGAATGGAAATTTCTTAAAATAACATAACTCCTACAACATGTGATAAATAAAATAGAAAATTTGTTAAGAAATTTTACAGATCACTGACAAAAAAAAGTTTTATAACATAATGGAAAAATAATGAGAAAAGATACACAGAATAAAAGCAAAAAGTATGAAAAGTTTTTTCGAACTTTTATTTTTGAAGTGAAATGTGCCATTCTAAATTAACTGTTTCACAAATATGAAAGAGTGTATGTATTCTAAAATAAAATTCTAAAGTTTGAAAATAAATTTAAAAATAGACAAGGATTATTTTATCTTAATTTGATAGTAAAAAATAAAAATTTTGATGTTTTGATTTTTATAAATTAAATATTCGCAAATTTATTGTGTCCTTGAAAATCGATCTATTTAACTTTTGACACTGCATCCCATTGTGGGTTTTTAGTTTGGCCTCTGCAGGTACTTAAAAATATTAAAATTCATTCATTAAAACTCTTCACGTTTAAAATGACGGTGAAATAATAGTTGTTGAATAAAATTTCGATTTTTTTTTTTTAAAGCTCAATGATATAAATTTGTATATTTTCATAAAAAATAAAATCAAAATTTTCTTTTTCTTTCCGGAAAATAAAAACGTTTTATATAAAATAGAAACTAATTGCAAACTATTTTAATCCTAATCTCTGCAATCGCAATAACATTTATCCCTACAATTTAATTTTTTTAAAACGAAAATGTCGAGTCTTCATTAAAAATATGTACGCTGAATGTATAAAATTTATAATTAAAACTTCGTACAAATAAAAAAAAGTTTTTCTAAAGGACTTTCAACTTTTACAATGAAAATTTTCAATTTTTTTGATTTTGTTTAGTGTAAATTAAGTTTGTTAGATTTTTCTAGCAAAAAATAAATTTTTTGTTTGTTTATACATATGAATGATTGACTTTTAAGTTGGAACTTAATTAAAAATTATATAAAGAGAAGAGACTGTCAATATGTGAAATCAATTAATCTCTGCTTGATTGTTTTTTTTTTTTTGTTTACGTTTTTATTTTTTCATTCAATTAATAAAGCTTAAAATGTTAAATGGGTGAGCTATTAAGTAATTTTAACACCCAATTATCATATGTGTTCGTTTCGTTCACATATGAATAAATTTATTTATTCCAAAAAATCACATACATATCTGTTAAAACGTTTTATATGCTCGTACACTACACTCGTATATTTTCAACCCTTTAAACGCTTCAATTAAAATCATGTTATAAATTGATAAACGAAATAAATATCCAGTATTTAAAATTTATACATCATTTATAATTGATTGATTTTCAAATTAACGAAAAGTCAATGTGGTGGTAAACCTATTTTAATTAAAATGAAAATTTAATTTCGAAATTCTAAAAAAAAACCAATTACTCCAAAAATATAAGCGAACATAATTAGAAATTAAAAGAATAATTTCTAAAGTGTTTTCATGGTGAAAAGCATGAGAAAAAAATTGAATTTAATTAATTTCAAAAACTTAATTAAAAAGAATTTCGAAAATTTTTCAAAATAAAATATAAACGTTGTGTAATAAACTCGTTTTATATCAGAAAAACAATATACTTTTTTAATTTAAAGTTCTGCAGAAAAATTTCTCATTTCTTTTTATGTATTTTTATAGGCTGTTAGAGAAAACTTAAGATGAAAATATTGTTTCCATTTACATTTTTTACAATGAAAAATTAGAGCACTTTATATGGCTCATAAGAGACATAAAAAAAAGTGCTATAAAACTTTTTTTTCATTGTTTTTTTTTTTTTTTTTTTTTTTTTTTTGAAAAAGGATAATGTAAGGAATGTGTGTTTTTTTTCTCATAACCACTTTACTTGTTTTTATTTTATTGTTATTACAGGATACTGCAGTATATACGATGGAGACGACGACAGTGAAATTACATTACACATAAAATGCCTTAATCATGAAAACTGCTGGCATCTGGCTACATTTTTAATGAAAAATAAAAATTCATTATGACACATATACACACATACACACACATAGCAATTATAATTCTGCACGTCAGTGTATACTCGTACATGATAATTATTTTATTTTATGCGATAGATCGTTGAGTTAAAATGAGCGTTTTATTTATACAGTTCATTGAGTTTAATAAACCGATTAACATAAATACAAAAATAAAAGTATGGTATTCCAATTATCACCAAAGATTTATGGAAAAAAAATTAAGAATTTCATAGTAAAATTTACGTGCCAATTGTTTGCTCACGAGGAAAGCTCCTATGGTAGTTTTAAATTAATTCTTCTCGAATAGAAATCGATCTATTCTGTCTTAATTTCACCTAGAATTTTTTTCTTCATATTTTTTGAAACATCGATCATTCAAACTCTTTCATTTTTCCAGAAATACTTTAAACTCTGTACCTACACCCAAAAAACACCCTGTGTACATTTATCTTTTCAAAGTTATTTGTTTTTATTCATAATTTACATATGGTACCTATTTTTTACTTACAAAATAATTAAGACTTTACAAATGATTTTTGATTAATTATACAACACAAAATGTAATGCGTCACACATACCATATATGTAAAACAGTATAAACTAACCCTTTGAAATGGGCAGAAAGAAAAAAACAAAACAATGTGAAAATAGCCACCAATTTTTTTTTCTCCCTTTTTTCACGTTGAGAGAAAATCGTCAATCATTATTCACACACACACAGGTAGTACGAGCTGTTAAAATAGAAGCTTTTGATGTTTGACATGATTGATTATTTCGATTTTCACTCTTTTTTTTCTTATTTAAAGATTTTTCAACCCGTTGGCGTTGGTAAAGTGTAATGTATTCTGTAAAGGTCGTTGTAGCCTTAAGATATGTACATATTACATTTTTAATATATGTTTTTATTTTGCTTTATGTTATTTTGGGAAAAATTTCTTTGTTTAATTTTACAATTTAATTTTAACGAATTTTTGTACAACTTACACCTACGCTTTAATTTCAATTTTAAATGAAATAAATCTTTGCTTATTTGATGAAAAAAACAACAAAATCACAATTATTATTATTTTTAAAAAATTCAAATATCTTTTAAATTTTATAAATATTTTTTTTTCATCATAATTTTTCATTTTATATCTCACCTGTTGATCGTATATTTTAAATCAAGATTTAGATAAACATGAAAGACAAGATACTTACTACATGTTTTTAAGATCAAAAGAAAATATTCAATTTGCATGAAATTACATTTCATTTTCTATTTACATTCAAATTTATACTTTAATTACTGTATGTAAATGGAAATTTTCTAATTACTTTAAAACTGGCCTTAAGAATATCCAATGATAATCAAATTTGTAATTCTAATTTGTTTTAATGGAATATTGTTTTATTCAATTTTACATATACATACAAACTAAAAAAAATACTTCACTACCCAAATATAAAGACCATTGAAAATTACAAAGGAAAATAAAATAAAATAAATTCGAAATTTGTACAAATTTCTAAAGAATACTGTATAAGTATTCGTATAAAAGTCGAAATTTAAATCAGAAAAATTTGATTTCGCTGAATATGCTACATAAAAATATATACTCTATTAAATTATCAAATAAGCATTCAAGATACTTTTACAGATATGTCGTCTTTTTTGACATTATAATTAAAAAAGAAATATACCATCAGTAAATGTCTTTGTGTTCTATTAAATTGAACTTAATTAAATTATTCCAGTTCGTCGTCAAAAAAAAAAAAACAAAAAAGGAGAAAAGAATTTTATTAAGAAATACGTAAATCAAAATAATAGAATTAATAAAAACAAATCAATAGAATGGAAAAAAAAATCAATAAAATTGAAACTGTAGGCATTTTTGTAGGAAAATGTAATATACTTACATTTTTATATTACTACCTGCTATATTAATTGTAACTGTAGGTACATTTGTTTTTTAATTATTGATGAAAAATGTAATTTCTTAACGAGACTCTAGGGTCAGTCTCATCACAGCCAACATAAAGAGAAGTTGAATATTATTTATAAAGTCTTTTTTTAATAAAAATATAAAACCATGTGCTAAATTTAAATTGTGTTTTAATTAATTAAATTTATATCATTTACGATATTTAACTCATTTTATTTAGTTTTTTTTACTACACTTTTCCTACAATCTCAGGTGTGGGGTAACTCATGTGAATTTAATAGTGATTTTTTTAAAATAATTAATTTTTTATTTATGTGAAATTTATGTTATGCTTTACTTATGAAGAAATAAAAAATTTACTGATATTATTATATTAATAGACACGTGGGATTGCTTTTATGTTGTATAAAATAAAATATACTTTTCTGTGGGAATCGAGTAAATTAATTAAAAAAAAAAAAAAAAAAAACTGAAAAAATACATTTTATGCTTGTGACGGTATTTTTTTTGAGCACATGGTTGTATAGTAGGTACAGAACGTACCTCACAATTCAGTTCTGACCTTTATAAAAAAAAAAAAAAAACTATTTATTAATTGTTATAAAAAAAAAAAAAAAAAAAAATTTAAAAACAAAAAACTTTTGGTCAATTTTGGTTACTTTGGTGATTTTTTTTGAGTAAGAAGACTAAAATCGAAGCTTGGGATTTGTTAACCACGTGGAAAACAATATCAACGATTTTCGCTGCAATCTTTAAGGATTTGGTAAAATTATTGTTAATTTCAAGAATATTTATTTGTGTGTTATAGTTTTTTAGCATTATTTTGGAATTTTTGAAATTTTACTGGTGATTATGGATCCACGTGTTACCGGTTTTACGGCGAATGCTACAATTGCAGTTTTGAAAGACAAACTTCGTGATCTTGGCTTACAAACATCAGGAAATAAACCAGACCTCATACTTCGATTAGAAACGCATGCACGTGACATGAGTTCTGAGCAAATTCAAGCTCATTTTAATATCGAACACGTATCAAATTCTAGCCCTTCAATAGTTCACTCAATAAATGGTGATGCTTCTGAAAATGCAAGTGGTCATGTATCTCAAAATCATGAACCTCTATCTATATTTAATGGCAACAATAACGTAGAAGTGGAATTACAACATCTTCGAGACCAACTACAAAAACAAAAAGAAATTAACGAACTACGACGACAATTATGTGAACTAACTTCAGGTGATAGATCGTCATTTCCAGTGGTCCAGAACTTTCATTTCAAGGATGTTGAAGATTCGCTGAACAGTTTCAATGGTGATGACAACTATAAGGTTTCTACTTGGATTGAGCATTTTGAAGAAGCAGCGAATACTTTGAGGTGGAATGAGACTACTCGTTTTGTATATAGTCGGCGTCTACTTACAGGAACGGCTAAGATGTTTTTAAGATCTCTTTGCATAAATTCATGGAGTGAACTCAAAGCAGCACTTATTAAAGAGTTTGATAGAAAAATAAGTAGCGCAGCAGTGCACAACCAATTACGAGTTCAGAAAAAAAAAACAAATGAAACTTGTCAACAGTATCTCTTTAAAATGCAAGAGATCGCTTCTCAAACTAGTATAGAAGAAAATGATTTTATTCAATATGTCATCAGCGGTATAAATGATTCGTACACAAATAAATTAATTTTGTATAATGCTAACAACTTGAATGACTTGAAAATCGCATTTCATAAATATGAAATGATAAAAGCAAACCATCCAAATAATCCATCAACTGAACGCTATAAACAAAATTCATCATCACGTGAAAAGAATCAGGTAAATAATGTGTTAAGATGTTTTAATTGTAACCAACTAGGCCATGGAATGAATAAATGTCCAAAACCCAAGAGGCAAAAATATTCGTGCTTTCGATGCGGTAAAATGGGCCACAGATTGAATGAATGCACCGAAAAAGCAGAAAACTCGATGAACAACGTAGATGGTACACAAAAATTTCATCATAATTTTGAACACGAAATAAAATTTGAATTTAAATCCAATGTGCATCAAGTCAACTACACGTGCGAAATTTTAACTCTGCTAGATTCTGGGAGCCCCATCAGCATAATTCAAAAAAAATTTACACCACCCTACATCATTCAACCAGTTGAAGCAGATAAATATAAATTTCATGGTTTAAATGGTAGTATGTTGGAAGTATTAGGTATTTCGTATGTAAAAGCTTATTTTAATAATTGTATTACAGATATAGAATTGCTTGTTGTTAAAAATAATTCCATGCAATATCCTTTAATTTTAGGAAGAGATTTTTTGCAACAAAGTAACTTGGAGTTGAGATCTCAAGTTTCGGCTGTTGATTCATCACAAAATTATGTTACATATAATGAAAAGGAAAATCAGATACAAAATAAAGACTATCTGGCAAGTGATGAGAATTTATGTTTATTGAACGAAAGCTCAGGTATGTTGCTTAATGATAAAAATGACGAGATTTTATTTTTGAAACAAATAATGTGTATCGATTTAGGGAAAAATGACCGTGAAAAAAATATTTGTTTAAATATAAATGAAAAATTGTCGGTTAACGTTAAAAACATTATTAAAAATGTTGTTATGCCAGCTTGGTTTCTTAGCGACGAAATGGAATTTTTTCAAGAATTGGGAAATGAGTTCGAAATGGAAATTCGTGTGTCTAATGATAAACCCTTCTATTGTACTCCTCGTCGTTTACCCTTTACACACAAAGTAGAACTTGAAAAGATTTTAAATGACCTTCTTAAACGAAAAGTTATTCGTGAAAGTAAAAGTCCTTACGCCTCACCGATAGTCTTGGTCACTAAAAAGAATAGGGAATTGAGGTTATGCGTAGATTATCGTGAGCTCAACAAAATTACACTAAGAGAAAACTTTCCTTTACCCTTGATAGAGGACCATCTGGATCGATTGAGAGACAAAAAGTATTTTACGGTTATCGATTTAAAAATGGGGTTCCATCATGTTAAGGTAGCAGAAAGTTCAGTTAAGTATACAGCTTTTATTACCCCATTAGGCCAGTATGAATACCTCAGGATGCCATTCGGGCTTAAGAATGCGCCTGCAATATTCGAGAAGTTTATGAAGAAAATTTTTAGGTCACTAATGTCAGCAGGGAAAGTTCTTAGTTATATCGACGATATTTTGATAGCAACGGAAACAATAGAGGAACACTTAGAAATTCTTCAACAGGTAATTGAAATAGTGTTAAAGTATAACCTTAAACTGCGATTCGATAAGTGCTCCTTTATGCAAGAATCAATTACCTATTTAGGATACAAAATCAATTCAAATGGAATCCAACCCAACGAAAATAATCTACGAGCAATTAGAGAATATCCTGTACCTACTTGTGTTAAATCGGTGCATAGCTTTCTAGGTTTATCGTCATATTTTAGGAAATTCATTAAGGACTTTGCGGTAATTTCAAAGCCTCTTTATGACCTCATAAGGAAAGATTCAAAGTTCAATTTTGGGCCATTAGAAGTTCATGCTTTTGATACCTTAAAAGAAAAATTGCTTAGCTCACCTGTTTTAGCCATTTTCTGCCCAACAAGCGACACACAACTTCATTGCGATGCAAGTAGCGTTGGTTTTGGTGCTGTCCTTATGCAAAAGCAAAAGGATAAAAAATTCCATCCTGTTGCATATTTTTCTAAGCGTTCATCTGATACAGAGAAACGATATCATAGTTACGAACTAGAGACGCTTGCAATCATCTATGCCCTAAAAAGATTTTATATATACCTAGTTGGCATCAAATTCAAAATCGTAACTGATTGTCAAGCCTTAACACTTACGTTAAATAAAAAGTTCGTAAACCCACGGATATCGCGATGGGCGTTGGAACTCCAAAACTATGATTACGTAATAGAGCATCGCAATGGAGACAGAATGGCACATGCGGATGCATTGAGCCGATCAATCAATGTCTTAAACGTTACAAATGAATCGTTCGAGTACATTCTCGCCGCATCTCAAAGACAGGATTTAGAAATTCAGAAAATAGCCTCAAGTCTTGAAAGGGAAGAAAGCTCACTTTATGAAATGGTTGATGGCCTTATTTACAGGAAAGTTAAGGATGGAATAAAGTTTTATGTGCCGAAGGTCATGGAAGGTCATGTAATCCAGTCGTACCATGAAGCTATGTGCCATTTAGGAACTGAAAAGTGTTACGAACAACTTGGACGCACTTATTGGTTTCCTAAAATGAAAGAGAAAATAAAAGATTTTATTAAATTATGTATTAAGTGTGCATATTTTTCACCAAATTCGGGAAAAGTGGAGGGAATTCTTTATAATATTCCTAAGGGATGTCTTCCTTTCGACACTCTTCATATAGATCATTTTGGTCCTTTATCAACGTCAACTTTTAAAAAACGTCATATTTTTATTGTTATTGATGGGTTCACAAAATTTGTGAAGTTCTATAGTGTTAGAAGTACAGATACTAAAGAGGCTATAAAGTGCTTACAAAGTTATTTTGAGTGTTATAGTAGGCCAAATAGAATAGTATCAGACCGAGGCACATGTTTCACTTCACGTGAATTTGAGGAATTTTTGTCTGAAAACAATGTAAAACATATCAAAATTGCCACCCAAACCCCACAAGCCAATGGCCAAGTTGAAAGGACAAATCGAGTATTAACATCAATGTTGGCAAAAGAGTGCGAATACGAGACTACGATGAATTGGGACAAACATCTTGCAAAAATAGAATTTGCCATAAACAATACAATAAATCGTAGTACTGGATTTTCTCCAAGCGTTTTGTTATTTGGGGTTAATCAGAAGGGCGAAGTTTATGATAAGGTTGCGGAATACATCCAAAATAAATTAGGTAATAACAAAGAAATAGATTTAGTCGCAATAAGAGGTCAAGCTGAGCAAAATATACAAAAAAAAACAAATTTATAATAAACAACAATATGACAAAAGTCATAAAAAGCCAATCGTTTATCAAAAGGGTGACTACATAATGGTTAAAAATAATTCGAATTTGCCCGGTGTAAATAAAAAACTTTTTGCTAAATATCGCGGGCCTTATGAAATTGAAAAAGTCCTGGCGAATGATAGGTATCTAGTTAAGGACCTCGATGGTATGCAAGTTTCTAGGATACCATATCGCGGTATATGTTCTCCTATGAACATGAAACCTTTCTCTATAAGCACATACAATGAATCCAATAAATCTTAAGAAGCTTTCGTCAATTCTGTATTTTTTTGTTTATGAAAAAAAAAGTGTCCAGTTCAAGTTGTTTTGTTGCAAAAAAAAAATAAAAATAAAAAAAAAAAATATATTTTTTGTGAAGAAGTATGTAATTATGTATTGTATATTCTGTCAAAGAAAAAAAAAAGGCAAACGTTAGGTACTTAAACTTAAAATGATAAAGGATAACGTATTTTTATTTAAAGAAAAGAAAAATAAGTAAATGTATTTATCTTAGAAGAAAAAAATACTTAAATGAATTTCTTTTAGTGTTAATGTGCACTGTGTTTCTCATAAATGTAAAAAAAAAAAAAAAAAAAAAAAAAAAAAAAAAAAATTGAGTTCACTTATTAACTCGATTCTTTTAATTCAAAAAAAAAACGATATTATTCTTTGAATGATTTATTCATATCATGTTGTAATGTTTTAAGTAATAGATATTTCCTTAAAAGAAATTTCATATATACGTATATTGTATTGAATGTATATACATATGTATATGCACATGTTTATGTATAAATTATAAACCGTTAATTTGTTAAATGATTGTACTGAAGGTAATCGAGGCGATTACTGTCAGGTTGGCCGAACTGTAGGCATTTTTGTAGGAAAATGTAATATACTTACATTTTTATATTACTACCTGCTATATTAATTGTAACTGTAGGTACATTTGTTTTTTTAATTATTGATGAAAAATGTAATTTCTTAACGAGACTCTAGGGTCAGTCTCATCACAGCCAACATAAAGAGAAGTTGAATATTATTTATAAAGTCTTTTTTTAATAAAAATATAAAACCATGTGCTAAATTTAAATTGTGTTTTAATTAATTAAATTTATATCATTTACGATATTTAACTCATTTTATTTAGTTTTTTTTACTACACTTTTCCTACAAAACAAAAAAGTTATTGGTTCTTTTAGCAAGTTGTAGAATGTAAGCAATAAAAAGCAATCAGGATCAGGATTTAATAATAAAAAGTTTGAATAATTCAACAATAGATACACTCAATTGAATTTAAAATCGAAAACTAATAAAAATCAATTAAAAAACTTTTATAATGTCCTTCACCAGAAAACTTACTAGTTTATCTCTTTTGAAAAAACAACTTCATTGAAACTTTTAACCTTTCAACCATGGGTAAATTTTCCGGTATAAAATCAAGAACATAATTTTTATTCGTAATTCTGATGCTTTTCAAGAATTAGAATAAAGTGCGATGCACTCGTGTGTGGAAAAAAAAATTACAAAAATACAGAGTAATAAAAACAGAATTTACACGTTTGCCGGAGTTGAGAATTTAATGTTCTAAATTCAGTAGAAAAAAGAAAATTTGAAAAAAAGAATCATTAAAAACGAAATGTTGAGTTTTTTACGACAATGACAACTTAAAATAAAATCTGTAAACATACACCCACGGAAAAAATTTAATAATTGAAATATGTAATTGTTTAAAAAAATAAACCAAATTAAAAAGGTGTATAAAAAGATAACATTGTGAAAATTTTATAAAAACGTACTGTAGAGCTTTTGTTCTTTTTCAAAGCACTTTATCTTCTTTCTCTTTTGTTTTTTTTTTCCAAATATTCGATTTAAAATTCCATGTAGTGTAGATATATAAGAAACAATAAAATAAAATATAAAAAACAAAGAAACAAAAAAAAAATACCATATAAATTTTTTATGTAATATAAATTCTATTATTTCCTTTTGGATCACAAATCTCACAAGGAAACAAAATTCATATTGTATTCATGAGAATGTTATTCATATAAATGATTCTTGAAGGAAATAAATATGTGATGTACATTTAATATGACAACAAGAAATTAATTAAATCAACTATACACAATATGACAAAGACTGGTCATATGGAAAAAATTTAATGAAGACAATCATTTGTTGTATAAGAAACAAAAAATTAATAAAATTTGTATCTTTTTGTTGTCTTGTTTTTCATTTTTTTTTTTTTTTTGTCACATATTTCCATTCCCTCATGAATTTAACAGGTAAAAATGAATTTATGTCTGCAAGAAAGAAAAATAAAATATAGTCCCGAAGAAAAACCAACAAACGAAAAAAATAAATAACATTTTCGTAAGAAGAAACTACAATATTACAGGCAAAGCCCAACCAGACAGATATCGTAACGTGACCTGGCAAAAAGGTGATGGTAATTTGAGTGAGCAATTTCTTGAACAATTTTTTTTTGTTCTTATATTTTCACTTACTTTGTATAAATGTAGGTATGTATGTATGTATGTATGTATACATAAAAACAAAAAGTTATTAGGAGGATATTGTTTTTTGTTTAAATACAAATCCGTTATATGTATTTTGTTTTTTATGAAATTTCCATGATAAATTCTTAAATTTTCTTTTCCTATTTTAAGCTCATTTTCAAAATCATCTAATCAGAATTACTAACAATTTTCCAAGAAATAAAAATCCTTGTTTATTTTAAAATATTACGGAAGATTTTATATAAATTACAAAAAGCATTGGAATCCTGAAATGCTTTCACTAATCTTTTTTTTTTAAGCTTTGAGAATCAAATTCCTTTCCAAAAGGATGTATTTACTTCTTTACCATGAACTTTTCAATGTAATGAGACCTAAATGCTGTTTGGTTGAATAATTTTTTTAAAAAAAAGTAAAATAACTTCTACAGTTTCGTTTTTTATTTAGTATACTGTAGACAAACGGAAGTAGGAATTTTTTTATAGATTTCAAAAGGTACATCGATTTCTGTTTTAGCATTGCAAACTTTTATCAAAGGAAAGGTCATTAATTTTGATTTCTTTAGAAATTTAAACAAAAGTGCCACAAAAAAATGGTATTTTTAAATTTAATTAAAATGAAAAAGAAAATATCTTTAATCACAATCTTATTTTTATTTTTCTAATTAAAAAATACTATAATTTTATTAATTCAATGAGAGAGTATATATCTTTTATTTTTTTTGAATTTATAAATGATAGTTTCTTTTTATTATTCCTTTCAAATTCTTTACAAGTATAGAAAAGAATTAAACACAAATTGGTAAAAGATCAGGTATATAAAAACTGAATAAATATCCTTTTAGTAATATTAACACAAAAAATTAATTTGGAATATCTCTTTTTTAAATGAACATAATATGTAGGAAGGATATTATAGTATTATACAAACAAGAATATAAAGGACTTATCTTTTTTTCAAATTTGAATAATTACTTAAACCAACAGTTTACTATTTTTTCATGATTCGAATGTCAAATTTTTTATATCTAAATGGACTATCTCTTACGAAAATAAAATTACTTTTAAATTTAATTGAATGTTCAACAACGTTACAAACAACGTCAACGTTACAAAATATTCAAATAAAATGTAATAATTTTAAAATTAAAATTAATTATTAAGATTTCATCATGAAATTAAATTATTAAACGCATAATTTATTTTGAAAAAAAAAAATTACGCTTAATTAAATTTTTATTTAAAAATTTTATTTTCCCTGAAAATTCAATTAAAATTAAAAACGTAAAAAAATATCCTATTTTTGTAATACTTTCACATTCATTAAAAGTGGCTACATAACTGTACAAAAAATATTTTTTTTCTCCTGTACAAAAACCATTAGAAATTCAATTACAAATAGTTAATTTTATTCAAATAATCGTTGTTTTAAAAATAATTTAATTAATTTTATTCAATCAAGTTGGCAAACATTCAGAATGCAATTATGTATTTACTAATTTTTTTTGTTGTATTCAAAATATTTAAACGTTATGGAAATATGCTTCATTTTAAAATTTTACATAAAATTAATTTTAAATCTGCCATTTACGCCATGTAAATTTACAAACATTAAATTTAACAATTTTTGTATTTCAATTAAAAATTTCGAAGTATCTACTTTTTTTTCAAAAATGTTTTTTTTTGGTTTTTTTGTGCACTTGTCTAGTATTCGAAACGGACGATTTTTAATATAAAAAAAGGAAAAATGATTTCTATCTGTTTTTCTGAAATCAAATTTTCAGAAGATTTTACAAACAGGGATTTTTGAATAGCTCCTTAAGGAGACTGACAAATTTATTTTCGATTGAATATTCTTTGTTAAAATTATGCCATTTATGTTTTTTTTTTTTAAACAACAATCAAAACCAATCATTTAAAATCCAATAAAAATTTACTACTTAAACAAAATAACAAAAGCATCGACTCTTGAGAGATCTATTTATACTCTTATTTAAATTTCAGGAAAAAAGGATACATAATGTATTTTGATTTTATGATAATGTTTCACATGGAAATTTCATTTTTTTTTCACCTCCAAAAACCAAAATCCCTTTTAAAAGAAAACATTTCAAAAATTGACAAATTTATACGAAGAAAAAAAGTAATGAAAACAAAACACAACATTGCTTCAATTGACTCATTTAAATAATTGATATTTCCTCCAAAAATCCTTCAAAAACAAAACAAAAAAATACAAACAAAAATCTAAGTAATAAATCCTCTGTTATCCTTTTAGCTTAAGCCAAAAGTAATTTTCTTTATTGAGCTTTTTCTCATTTCTTTTCTTTTTTCAAGATTCTTCAAGTTTATATAAAAGACTTTTCCTTATTCCTTTCATACGTTCTTCAAGCATTCGATTCGAGTAGAAATTTTCATTCTGAATTTTTTTTCGATCTCATTAACTTAAATAATGTTAATTTTGTTTTCGTCCTTTTTTTTTCCTTTAAATACATTTTTAAAAACTTTTTTAATGTTTTCGTTTTTTGCTTTGTTGTTTGCTTTCTGTTCAACCACCATAAAGTCCATTTTATTGGGATTCATTAATACTCTCGCATTATTGATCTGTGCTCCAACACATTCATTTCAATAAAAGCTGATTACTTCCATGCTATATTTTATAATAACGTTTTAAAATACTTCAAGGATTTTTTTCATTTACTTTTTGTCCTTCAAATTCATTTTTGTGTTCAACCACACTATTTATTCAATTGTTATTTATATCATGGGAACAATTTTTCAATGACAGTTTTTTTTCTTTTTTGTACATCGTAAACAGTTTTTGAGTACAATAAGGTGTAAATTGGAATTCTTATGTTTCTTATTCTCCTTTTTACTTTTGAAAAGAAAAAAAAAATTTCTCATCCGAAGGAACCTTCTAGAAGAGAAAAAAAAAAGAAATTCTTCAAAATTCTTTACACGATACATAAAAAATGCCTTATCTGTTTCTTTTTTTTCCCTTTTTTTCTTCTAAACCCACTTATTCTTACCGTTTTTTATTATTATTTTTTTTTAGCTTCAAGAAACGACCTGTTAAAAGACGAAATCAATTCATCTATGATGGATATACGTAAAAAACATTTCTTTTATTTTCTTTTTAAATAAAAAATGGAATAGAATTTTTTTATGTACGAGTGTTTACATGTGATGGGAATCGATTTAGAATATAAAAAAATTCCGATATATGCTTTTTATTATCTTTATCATTTTTTTTGTATCTTTTGGAAATATAAGAAAATTTATTTAAAAAATTTTTGCTACAGAAAAACAAAAACAATTGTTTTTCTTAAATACTTTGACACGTATAACATAAAATTATTATGGAATCGTAATATACACACTCCCAAAAAAAAAAAAAACAAAAAACAAAAAAATGATAAATATGAAACATTTTAAACATAATTTTTTACTTCTGGTTTATTTATCAAAATAATATTTTATTTTTTCTTCTTAAATATTCAAAATAAGAAAAACAATCTGAATGTTTAAAAAATGTGAACAAATAAACTTTTTTGTTATTTCTTCTTTTCCTTTTTTTTTTCTTGCCTTTTTTGTAATTTAATTTGTTATGATTTAAGAAGAATCTTATTTTGGTGGAATCTTTAAACGTGAAAATATATTATGCAAATTATCTTTTTTTTTTCACATAAAATCTATTTTTATTTAAATTTATCATAGTGGTTTCCAAGTTTTCATGAGGATTTTTTATTGTTGTTGGCTGTATCTTTTTTTATAGAAAAAGATGCGATATTTATACATACAATTGATGTGTAAAAATACCTAAAAAAACATCAATGTAATGGTGTGCTTTCATTTTGTTTTTACACAATTACATCTGTCATGAGAAATATTTTAAAAATTTGAAAAAATAAGATGTACGTACATATTTGTCAACTTTAGGAGAAAAATTTCCTGAATAAATATTCTGAATAAAGATACGTTTGTGTAATTGTATCGTAGAAAAAAAAATTGGAAAAGTAAAAAAGCACCGAACAAATATTTGTTGAATTTTACCTTTTTGATAAAAATGAAGAATGAAGAATTATCCCTTTGTGATTTGTAAGAAACCTTTTTTTGTGCTGTCTAGTCAGATTTTCGATAACAATCATTGAAAATATCTTTCTACTCTAATCACAAGTTAGAACACATAATTATCTAACGAACATGGATTTTTCCAATAATACGATATTTACATAGCTATATATTGGATTTTGTTTTTTGCAATTTTTTCATTCAGCACGTTCCAGTTGGCAAATTTATCTAAATAGAAGATTTTATCCACACAATAAGGATAAATCAATAATTATTATTTTCATGTATAAATATGCCACAATAAATTACACAGTAACTACATAATATGTACATGATATTCTTTAAATTATTAAAAACTACACCCTAAAGTTTTTGAATAATAATACAAAGATTAATTTGTAAGATACTTCACACAAAATATAAGTTTTTCCACTTACATACTTTAATTAATTGTTATTTGTATAGCTACACAGAATAAAGTGAAATGAATTTTAGTATATACAACACGTATACGTAAAACTCAAAAAGCTATACCAATATTTGACTATTGTAATGATAAAACGTATACATTAGGATAATTTTAATTTTAAATTAGGAATATTATCCAAGATATACATATAATGAACATCTTTCATATGAAATTTTCTGATAATTATGTATATAATAGGTGTAGTATGTATATTTAACCATATATGTACGAGTACATCATCATTTATTTTTCTATTAAAATGAAAATGAATAACAAACTAACCACAAGTGTATAATGATATAGACAGATATGTACATATGTTCATATATAGATATAAAGATACGCATATACATAATATCTATTTACATTTTTGTAGATATTTTCACATTTAAAACTAAATTGAGCTGAAAAGATCTATTTTCAAATGGTTTTAAGATTTCAAGAACATTTTGATAACTTTTATAATAAATATGTATGTACATATGTAGATCAGATTTTACATTGTGCAAATGAAAAATTGAAATTCTGTAATGTAAATTTACACTACTCTCCACACATATGTATGTACATGAAAATGTATATTATGTAGTTTGATGCCATTTTTAAACCTTTTAATATACAGAATATACGCGAAATAATTTTAATAAGGACACAACCACAACCAAGGATATATATTTCACATACAATTATCTGTGATATATTATTACATTTTCGTATATATTCTTCTCAGTTTACAACATAAAATATTGCATTATACCTACTTATACAACTTTGATTATACTTATAGTTATTCTCAAGGAATAAGATTTCACTGCATTTAAACGTATACACAAACATACACATTTTGTTTTGTATTTTTATTACACACAACTATACACACATTCATTTACTATTCATGCATATGTACAGTAAATTTACATATGTAAACACATTATAATATGTTTTAAATTTAAAATGAATATCTCTATACGGATGTTACAAAAAAATATGAGTCCTATTTTGCAATGGAGTGTGTACTAAAAAAGATTATCCTATATAGTTTATATGAATTTTTTTTTTCATTGTTATTTTCTAAAAAATTTAATTGAATACTTGTTTTAATTAAAGAAAAAAATTTCTCATGTCAATTAAAATGTGTTTAAATTAAATAAAAAGGATAAATTTTTCCAAAATTTTTTACATACATATGTGAAATCATAAGCTTCTTCTCGAAACTTTGAGTGGTTGAAATTTTAAAATTTATAAAAGACAAAATTTCTAGAAAACAAGAAAAAATTGTCTCTAGGAAAGAGTAACGATAATAATGAGCATTAAAATAAATGAAATGTGAAAAAAAAAATATCTACAATGAAAACGAAAATCTTCTCTTCTACACATTGAGAAAAAAAATGTAAAGTAAAAAAGTATCTGTTGAAAAATGTATAAGTATAAATTACGAGTACATATTATAAGAAGATTTATCTCTCAGGTTAAGGTTATACTTATGTATTTAAAAAAAATAAAAAGAAAAAAAAAATCTGTTTAGAAGGATAATATGTAATCCACAATAAAAAAAATGATGAATTATTTGATATAAAGCCGTTAAATCCAAATGACATTACATTTAAATACTTGTTAAAAAGCTTTTTTTTACAGCAATGTAAAATTAATTACAAATTTATTTAAATTTAAAGTAATTTTTTTTTTAAATCTTATCATGTTGTTCATTGACCATGAGTTTTTTTTTTTATCATTTTCTCACAAACTCACCATTTTTAAACACTTAAAAAGGTAATATCAACGACATTTTAATTTATTCGAAGTACTATACTTTAAGCTGCTGGTAATTGCCTAAAGTGAAACTGTAAATTCATAAATCAATATCATAATAAATATCATTTTTTTTATACAAGTATATGAAGGAAAAAATCTTCTTAAAACCACATTAAAGGACATAATGCAGAGATCATTTATGTCGTTTTTTTTCTTTCTACTTTCGATATTTTACATTACGCTATTTATCACGTACATATAGTCTTATATTATGTATGTATATCATTTTTTTTTTTCGAAGATACATTTTACAGATACAAGAGAAAATATAATTTTTTTTATTAAGGTTAAATTATCTTAATTGTTGTTGCTTTTTTTGTAGTTATATTTTTCTCTTTTCTATATTGTCTACAATATTTTTCAATTTTGTTGTGCCATTTTATTATCCGCATTAAAGTAGCACAAATAAATTTGAAAACTTTTACTTTGAATTGTCCTTTTAAAATAAAATAATAAAAACAAATCAAAAATTTTATATTTTCCTTAACTTATTACGTCATAAATTTTCGAAAAAAAAAAGAGAAATTCAAAGAAAGAAAAAATTATAAATTGTAGAATTTTGAAAAAAAATACCGAATTCTCCATTGCCTATGAGCCTACAAAAAAGTATATATACTTTTAAATCTTCTTATATATCGTAAACTTTAAGGGGTGGAAAGATAATTATTGTAATTTTTTTTAAAAAACAAAAATATACATTATTAAAAAAACACCTACATACATAAAGCCATTAAAAATTATTTATATATCTATACATACATATGTACATATTATGAATTTTCACGTTATTTATTTGTAATACCCTCAATACAGACACAAATATGTAGTATGTATGCATGAATACTAAATTTTATTTTTCGTGCCAAATAATTCAAAATTTTTAACAACAAATAAAAAAACGTTTCATGTGATAAAAAAGTTTCCCCATATTAAAAATGAAAGGTTAATTTTTTTAATACAAATTTATTAAAATGGACGTTTCCTAAATACAAAAAAAAAAATAAAATAAAAAAAAATAAAAATAAAAACGCTTAATTGAAAATAATAAATAACAGTTAAGCTACTTTTATTGAATACTAGAAAATTATTACAAAGATAATAAATTATTACAGTTAATTAATACATATATTGCGATATATTATTTATAAAATTCTATTATTTTTTTTTGTTTTACTTTGAAAAATTTTAAAATCAAGCACTTTTTGTACACGTAAAAACAAAATATTTTATGTGAAAATATATGTACATATATGTATAATCGACAAACAATCTACCGCAATATTATAAATTAAAAATATAGAAATTTGAATAAAGGCCAAAAAAACAACAGAAGATCAAAATATAAAAATTAAAAATTATCATTTCATAGCCAACAAATTATTATACTTTTGTGTATACGGTTAGGACTTAGGAGTTGTGAGTGTGTGCATCGCAAAAAAAAAACACAATAAATAAAAATAACACTGCACAACAAACTTTAAATATTTGCTAGCTTTGTGTTTTTTAATTATTGTAATACATAATATGTACATCCAATTTTCTATGTACACATAAATTATATACAATGGAAACTACATAGTCGTAATTTTCTTAACCTTCATAAGGACTAAATCACAAAATAAACAAACAGTCCTAATACAAACAGGATGGCAAAATTAAAAAAATTTTCAACAACAACATAGAACTTTCGGTAATAAAAATTTAATGGTTATCGGATGAATTTCATTTTTACAAATTTGAAAAAACAAAAAAATGACAGAAAAAAAAACTTTATAACAAATTTTTTCTAAGTTCAATGAAAGTTTATTAAATAATAATGAAAAAGTAAAATTCTTCAAGGTATGTAGATAGGATTTTTTGAATAGATCAAAATAGAAAATTTTGAAACACAATCAAATTCAGTTGACTAAAAATAAAAACGCCCTTTTAAACCCTCAAATAATTGAAAAAATACGTTTATTATCCACTATAAAAGTTTCACTTTTTACCCAAAATTTAAAAAAAATTATATAAACTTTAAGCTTAAAAAACATTAAAAAAAGAAAGTGTGTTAAAAAGAAAGTATCTGATATTGAAGAGAGAAAAACTCAGAAAGTTATTGCATTTATTGTAATAATGGCGAACAAAACAAAATAATCTACAGCTTAACACAAAAAAAAATTTTCTAATAAAGTTTTTTATACTTTTTTAGGATGTATCTTTACACCCCCGAAAAGTAATAAAAGTGAAAAGAGAAGAAAAAAAATCACGTTTCATATAACAAAAGGTTGATTTATGATTTATAAAGTTCTTTATACTTAACAAATGTGTAAATTTCACTTTATTACACTAAACGAGTTAAAAAGAACAAAGCCCAACAAACATTATGAATTCATTTTGAAATAAACCTTTAGTTTCAAACTAAGAAAAAAAAACGTAATAGAAAACGTTTTTTTAGAAACGAAATATTCGAAATTTATTTTCAAGGCATCAAAGGAAGAAGGATTATAATTTTTTTTATCAATCTTTAGAGAAATTGTTTGCTGGGATACAACAATTTTTAATACACTCACTTCAAACATAATAATAAAAAAAACTTAACAAATAATTGACTTCTTAGAAGATTAACATACATATATCTGCACTTGCACAGAAACAAGCCATACAAAATTTTTAAAAATAATAATCCTTTTGAATAAAAGTTAAAAACAACAATAGCAACATCCACGCTTCAAAAAAAAGAAGAATAAAAATTATTATAAATATGTCGCGTGAATGGAAAATATTTTTTGTGAATCAACAACATTTTAAAATTAAATTAATAAATAATTGAAAAAATAAAAATAAAAAAACAATTTAGATATCTTTTGTGAAATAATAATAATTTAATTTACAAACTACATACTAGAAAATAGCTATAAATTGTAACTAAACGAAATTAAATTATATAAGAAAACAAAAATAAATTCAATTGAGAAGAATCATGTCATATCTTTCTTTTTTTTTCGCAAATAAATTCAAATTTATTTCAAATTACTTTGAAAAAACAGAATTAAATTAAATTAAAAAGCGTCTATAATGACTTTTATGATACCATTCTCTTTTTAAGTTTCTAAATCATTTTCAATTATTATATTATTATTTACACAGTAACACACAAAACATCACATATGTACCTACTCGTACAGTCATACATACATATTTTGTTTTTCGTTCATTGTTTTTCAAATTTAATCGAATATGAAAATATTTACTAATAAACCAAACCAGCACACATTTTAATGGCTTTTTTTTTCTTGTAAACTCAATGAATCCATTAGATACGAAAAAAAGATTTATTTATTTTATATTTACAAATTCTTAAAATGAGTTCATTGAACGTAATACTTTTTTAACAAATTTATTAAAAGGATTAAGTGAATAAAACAACAAAAATAATAACAACAACAACAACTAAAAAATGAAATTTATGGAAATTTATCTTCTCTTTTTTTTGTAATTTTTCTTCATTTTCCAAAAAAGTAAAGCGTACTGATTTTTAATGAAATGTTTCTATAATTTCATAATAATCTTGAAAATTATATATACTTATGTTAATATGTATGTATATATATTTTTTTTATGTTTTTCTTGATGAGAATTTTTAGTTCTTTTGTTTTTGTCTTATTGAGAAAAAAAAAATATACGCTTTATCATTTTTATTAAGGTTTTCATTGTGTCTGAGTTATTGAAACAAATAGAAAAAGAAAAAACAAAAACGATTTTAATGAAATTAATAATAATAAAATAAATTATTTCAACTTAACAAAAAAAAAATTTTCTGTTGCCATAGCTGGATTATATGAATTTACATAAAGTCAGTCATTCAATATAATTATAAGCCTCTTGTACTTAAAAAAGCACTTTTCTTTTCTGTTTTTCTTTTTCTTAATTTTTGTTTCGAAACCGTCAACTAATTAACATTAATTTCTTTTAAGTTTGTAACGTATTATGTTTTTGAAATTGAATAATTTGTTTTGTGGTATTGGCTTTTTAATTTTTCTTCTTTTTTTGAGTGATTATTAATTTCGTTTTATTTTGTGAATTAATCAAGATTTTTTTTTTAATTACGAAAATTAATTATTTCCTATTTATTTAATGTATATTCTCATATTTTTCAACCGTTCCCATAGGATCAATCAATATAAAAAACCAAAAAAGGCCCCATTTTCAAAAAACTGAAACAAGTACTACTTTAAAAAAGGATAAAACAAGTTAAACAAAGGCTTTTCAAATAAAACATACGATAAAAAATACAATTTTATATCGAAAGGTGGTATGCTTAATTGAAAACAAGAATTTTGACACCTTTTCTAACAAAAACAAATTTGCACATTTATTATCTAAATTAAAATCTTACATAAATTTTAAACATTTTAAAATCAAACTGTTGGACAAAATCACTATGAACAATCAGAGAAAGAGAATTTACGTTTAATTATTTGATTAAAGGACATTTTGTCTACTGTCGCAATCACAGACAATCCAATCTGTTGTTATTTAATGGCTAACCTTCGACATAACATTTTTTTCATTTGAAAAATAAAAATAAACAATCTCAAAATAAAACTGTGAAATTGAATGTTTCGTCAAAGGATTTTATTGGCTTTTAATATTTGGAAAAAAATATTGAAAGTGCTTATGTGTTAATCTTTAAAATTAACTTGTGGACATCTCATTTATAAATAATTTGAAAATTCGTAAATTAATTCATTCAAAATTACAACTTAATTCCTAATGAAATCCTGTCAAATAAAAATCTTTTTTTCAAATTGTTTCTTCACACATGTCAAAAATAAATAAACAATTTACAATAGTTTTACAAGTATCCACCTCTTTTTTTTAATGAACAAAATAAAAAATAAATAAATTAGAAAATTATGTTAATATTCCAAACTTACATATGAAAAATATTGAAATGTTTGTCTTGAAAATCATCACATAATTAATATATAAAATATATATGTATGTATGTACAGTTCTACACCTTGTTAGTTGTTCACCATATGTGCTTTACTTTTAATTCAATATACTCATACACATGTAATTCCTAACATACTTTATTTTACACACAAGATATTCATTAGAATTTCAACACTTACTTAATTTTTTTTTTTTTTGTTAACGTAATAAAATCATCGAATTTAATCAGTGTTTTTCATATAAAATCAATATATCGATCATAAATTTTTTATGATATATACACACATGATGGTGTACTCGTATAGCAACAAGCATATGAAGATATTCGAAATAAAAAAAAAATTATTATTGCTCTAATAAATAAATTTTATCAATTCATATTTCATGGCCAATTTATAGAATGAATTAACAAGTTGAATATTTTTTGTATATTGTCATTTTAATTAAATCTTTGAAAAAAAAAAACAGATTTTTCTATTTCTTTCCTTTTTTTTTATTATAAAATTTCAAATTACGTTCACATCATTAACGATCTAATAGGAAATTTAAGTACTGAAATCGATTTAGTAATATTCTAGACACACCAGATCGAAATCATTTGAATTCATGTTAAACGATTTCATCAAATAGTAAAATTGGTGACACATATAAATCCAACGATTTCGATTGAAGGTTACTTTTTGCGTATTTTTTAGATTCTTTTGCAGAGCCTGAAATCACGTTAAATACGATATAAAGATATCAGGACTATGAAGTTTGTGTTAAATCACGAAAAATTAGATATTCTACATGCACAAATTATAGATTTATATTATATATAATTATGCGGAAGAAATTAGATATTATTTTTTAATTATAGAAAATTTTAAAAATTAATTAATCATTTTCCTTCTTTTTTTTTCTTTTTTTTTTTTTTGTTTGAAGGATGAAATTTGATTACGTTCTATACCGAGCTGGGCTATTACATATACGAGTATTATACGCTTATCATAGATATTTAGGCAAATCATGATTTTTTATTTTTTTAATATATTATACCTATGTGCGCATAACATGTTATTTAATTTATAATTTTCTAATAAAAAATCGACTGAAACAAACAAAAATATCTTTTTCCCTGTAAATAATGATTTTTTTTTTAAAGTCCTTCAAAAGTTTGTGTACATTAACAAATATTTTAATGAATGAAATTTACCATTTTAGCAACGCAGAAAAAAAAAACCATCCATTTTTATTCTATCATCATGACTTGTTATCATTTTTTTTTTTTTTATAATATCAAAATTTTTAAAAATGTTCCTAACGATGAAATAATAATGAAATTTCTACAGGTGGTTAACTGCCGCCAACATAAAAAAAAAATATTAAACCAATAAATTATTTTGACTTGTGTTTTCTTTTCATTCGAATTTTTAAAATTACTTTTTAATATAAATATTTCAATAAAAAAACCACATTTGAGTTCAATTTTTGTTGTTGTTGTTTTTTAAACTTTGAAATACTGTGTGTTAAGCAAATTAAATTTAAAAAATAAATTAAATAAAACAAAGAAACACTACTCTAATTTCTAAAATAAAATTACATTAAATTTTGCACTTTCATCAATAAATAAAACATACTAAAATAGCACAAACCCAACAACAACAAAAAAAAAATACATTAAAAGTTCTTTTTAATCGTCCTAATGACAAAATTTATGTATTTTATTTTTCGCATGTTTATGCCTCCCGCTTTATAATAAATTTATAAATGAACTATATTTATTTTTTCCATAAAACACACACTGCTTTTTTTTTTTTGTATATTTTACGATTTATGAATTATATTCAAATTTATTTAATTTTTTTGTATTTAAATTTTTTGAACATTTTGAATGGGCTGTTAAAAGATCGAAAAACAAAGATAAAATAAATGAAAAAAAAACAGTTTTAATGAAGGATAATTAGAATAAACACACAATAAACGTATAATTTAAAAAAAAAAAATATCAAATACAATAAATAAATAAATAAAAAAAATTGTAGAATAATTCATTTTCATTTTAAAAGGATATACACACAATACAATGACAACATGAACACGTGATTTTCATTTAAATTTTTTTTTACAAAGAACAACTGATTTTTGTTTTTATTTTTCTTTTCGTTTAAAGGTCGATTCACACATTTCAGGTCAGTCTCAGTTCAGTCTCAGTTCCGATTATTCGGATGGTATTATTGTATGGAGTTCAAATGTACATATTCACACATGTCCGTTCAGTCTCAGTTCAGTCACCGATCAGTCAGAATTTCTCGGTGTCAGAGATTTCCGATATCGTCGTCAACGTTATTTTTTGAAATGACTGACGGAATTCTGATAGCTTTCAGTCTTTTTTTTGTACATTGTTGAGGTAGGTTGTGTTTTTTTATGTGAGCAAAATGTCTACTGACGAAAAATTAATTGAAAAAGTACGGGAAAATACTGTGTTGTACGATTTATCAAATAAAAAATATATGGATAGCAAATTTAAAGATACCATTTCACCCAACAAAATTGCAATCATACACAACTCTTTTACTGTAAATTTATCCATTTTTTAACTCACAACTTTACATAATATTTTAACTCACACACTGATTGAACTGATATGTGTGAATATAAATCGACTGAAACTGAACTGTGACGGAACTGAGACTGAACTGAGACTGACCTGGAATGTGTGAATCGACCTTAAGGGGATTTTCATAGAATTTGTATGTTTTTTTTCGAAATTAAATTGTTTTCTTATTATTATTTTTTTTCCATTTAAATTGGAAGCAGGAAAATAATTTGTAAAAAAAAATACCCTTGAGAAAATTTGTAAATTACATGACAACAAAATTTATCTAAATGTACATTAAAAAACTAAGTTAAAAAAATGCGTAAAAAAAATTTAGATATACTATTAGGTTGTCGGAAAAGTCATGACGCATTTTTCTATGTTATAAAAAGTTTTTTTATTTACACAAGCAACAAAGATCAATCAATGATATATTGTCCATTTTGCTCGATAACCTTTTGCCATATTTCAGTCAGTTTCATAATTCCTCGTTCGTAGAAAGACCTGTCTTTTTCGGCGAAAAACTGAACAAGGTGCTGATTTACAGCCTCATCTGAATCAAAAGTCACACCATGCAAGGAGTTTTGAAGAGAGCGAAACAAGAGGAAGTCTGACTGCGCAAGGTCAGGCGAGTACGGTGGGTGTCATAACACATCCCATCCAAGCTCCAATATTTTTTTACGGGTGATCAAACTTGTGTGTGGTCTCGCGTTGTCGTGATGGAACACAACTCCTTCACGATTTACGAGCCCTGGACGTTTCTGGATGATGGATTCGTTCAAACTGTCCAATTGCCGACAGTACACGTCTGAATTGACTGTTTGATTCTGCGGCAGGAGCTCAAAAAACACGACACCTTTAAAATCCCACCACACTGAAACCATAATTTTCTTCTGATGAGTATCTGCTTTTGATGTCGTTGGAGGCGGATCAGCACGTTGGCACCAAGATCTTTTGCGCACCACATTGTTGTAAACGATCCACTTCTCATCACCAGTTATCAATCGCTTCAGAAAGGGATCGTTTTCCTCACGTTTAAGAAGCACGTCGCAAATGTTAATGCGTGCTGTCAAGTGAACTTCCTTAAGTTCATGAGGAACCCAAATATCAAGCTTGCTTATGTATCCCAGTTTCTTCAGATGGTCGTGAACGGTTGAATGGTGGATGTTCAACGTGTCTGCAATCTCTCGTGTCGTGTAACGCTGGTTTGACTCAATTAATGCCTTAATTTTGCCGTCATCAGCCTCAGCTGGTCAAGCGTCATGACTTTTCCGACAACCCAATATATTCATGTCATTTGATTATTTCTATTTTTATTTTATTTTTTTGGTTTTACGTGTTAAAAAATCTCAAAAATATTGCTGAAATTTGTGAATTATATGTCATAAAATGTTTTCGATTCAAATAAAATGTTTATCTCATATATTTTGGACATTTTTTAAATATATATTTTTCACAAATTATTTTATCAAATTTTGCAAATCGATAAAATTTATTTATTTATTTATTAACATTAACTTATATAATGTATAAATATATACATTAATGAATATTATTAAGCATGAGCAACAAAGGCCATCAGCTTTATCTTTATACTATATTCCTTCTTTTATAAATTGTGGACGATAAAATTTAAATATTTATTACATATTATTATTATAAATTTTTGTATTTAAAAAATGTTTTTGACAACAGCATTGATTTTCGATGTTTTAGAATACATACGTTAAATCACATTTGAATAATTCAATAAAATATTAAAACAATTCATGGTTGAAAAAGTTGAATTTTATTAAAAATTTAGCAAAATTGCAAAATATTCATAAGGCTTTTGAAAAATTAATGTCACATATCAACAATTTTCATATATAGGTATTAAAAAAAAAAAGAAAGAGACTTTAAAAACCAAAAAATCGCCTAATCTACAATTTTTAGGTAACTAATGCCTGATAGATGTAATGATTGCTTTCACTGGGACATTTTATCTTCATTAAAAAAGCAATTTATGTACATTAAATCAAAAACAAGTTATATTGATCACCACAGGATCCTTATTCATAATAATTTAGAAGTTTTAAAATAATATAGAATAAAATCCATAGGGTTTCCAAAAACATAAAAATACTATACATACGTACTATATCTTGAAAAGTTTAACCTTATTTCGAAAAAAATTTATAAAATTAAATAAGATTACATATTATTTACTATTCTCGTTCCATTCTTTAGTTAAAAACAAAACAAGTACAACTAGGACTTTTCAAAAACAAACAAAAAAAACTCATATAAATTTTTAGAACGTCCTAACTTTTAAAATGTACCTACTTTTCATTTAAAACTGGCAACAATTAAAATGAAAAATAATCATTTATCTTAAATATGTATTCAAGTTCCTATAATGATGAATATTAAAAGGAAAAGGACCTTAATTAAATCAATCGATATTTCAAGGTTTAATTTTAAATTTTTAAACAATGAACGATCAATTTTAATTGAGAATATCTTTATTAAATTCGTATTTTTTTTTCAATATTTCATAAAAGAAAATTAAAATAATCTTTTCCTTTATTTTATTAGAAAACAAAAAATAATAATACATATGTACGTATAATAACGGCATTATTATTCAAATTAAATTACATCATCATAGACATTAATATTGAAAGATAAGAAAGGAGGGAGAGAATGAATGTTTATTATTGTGTATGAAATATTGAAATACATAATTTTACTTAGAAATTACGAAATTATAATTCTTCTTCATGTTATTTTTATCGTATGATTCTGTTTTTCTTTCTTTTTTTTTCTTCTCTAAAATATCTCATTTACATAAATGCTGATTTAAAAAAAAAAAAAATTGAATTTTAAGGATGAAAAATAAATACACAATATATATTATAGTGAAATAGTTAAACTTCATCATACGTAATAAAGTTTCGAGTAATGTTTAGCATTTATATTATTTTTTGTATATTTTAATGTTAATTACCTTCAAGAAATTTCCAAGATAAATCATTTTCATAGAGAAAACATTCAAAATATGTATATTAAAAAATTTATTAAAGTTTATGAGAAATACGTACAATTTAACGTGGCATTTTATTTTTAAGAACACTCGACAATGATGTCCTTTTTTATTATTAAATTGCACTATGAACAAAATGCAAATTTTCCACTAAAAATACGACTTTTAAATTTAAAAGATATCTTCTTGGAATACTCAGACGAATCATATATAATTTTTTATAAGAAAAACATTAACCCTTATGGGTCAGTTTGTTTTTACATGAAATTTCTGTGAATAGTAAGTAAAATTCATACCATTCAATTTTTAACAAAATTTAAAAGATTAAAAGTGTATATCAAGTGTTAGAGAACAGTTTTGATGAATCGTGTATGGCGACGTCCGACTGATTAGGGTTTAATTTTTTAACACAATGATCCAATGAATATCGTAAAAGCATTCAAAAGTACATACTTCTATGGATTTTTAAGATTTAAATTATGGGTGACTTCTTAAAAAAAATAAAAATAAAAATAATAATAAATAAATAAACATCAATTTTTGACATTGAACTTACAATTAATGCATTAAAGATCAATTCTGTTTTCAGTATCTATCACTAAAGATACTCGTACATGTTTACTTTGTATTCTCATATGAATGAAGAAAAAAAAAGAGAGAAAAAAAAATCTAAACCCCACAAAAAAAATCCAATTTAGAATAAATTACATATTTAAAATAATTGTTGAAATTTCATTCACTTAAACTTTGGTCTTTGTGTTCATGATCTTGACATTTTAAGATAGAAAAAAAAAAATATGTATGACAAAAAAAAACTTACATATCTACTTAAAATCACATACAGATTCTTTATATTTTTTATAAACTATTTTAAGCATCAATTGAAAAATTAATTTTATTTAATTGTTGGCCCATATTTTAAACATATTATTTTTTTATTTAAGAAAAATTTATATGTATAGAATATGATTCAAAAATTGACTGCATCTTTGCAGAACCAATCACAAAATTTGCATATGTTTTTTTAAATGCTTAAAAATAAAAATTTAAAAAAAAAAAAATAAAGACATAAATGACATCACAAAATTAATTTAATCATCAGATATGTTAGAACGGCAACCAAGAATACAAAAATATAAACATATGTAATGTACTTTTCATAATGAGAAAACTTTACAGAGAATCATAATACTCTTAACGACAAAGTTAGTTACTCAAGGGTTAGTGAGTGGATAAAAAGTATATAATAAAAAAAACAACAAAAACAAAATCCATTAAATTCTAACCTTGTGAATTTCTTGCTCCTTAACTGAACTTTATAATTTTAATTGAACGAAATTTTATCACATGAAATAAAAAAAAAATCACTTCAATATGAAATATCAAAATGATAAAAATATATATTTTCTTTTATTTCTGGTGATGACCGTTGAAAAAATATATATATATAGCTATATATTTTTTTTTTTTTTGATTAAAAGAACTCGTGTTCAATTCAAGTACACTGTGAATATTTTTTGATTTTAAACATTTTTTTATTTCGTATTTCTTCCAATTCCACACAATTATTATTTTTTTTGGCTTTTTAAAAAAAAATGAAAATAATAAAATAGAACTTTTATTGTTAATTTTTTTTTTATTTTAGTCATTATTGTGATTTCTTTTTTTCTCTTCACTTTTTTTATAAACTCTTTTTTTTTGTCGATTTTAATTTTAAAATTTAGAATATTTTTTTTTTCATTTACGTCACTTCTTAACATATCAATGAATGACAAAGATAACCATTAGAAGCATAACATTAAAATTATTATTTATTATTTTAGGATTTTTTTTTTGTTATTTTTTTTAAAATTTTCTTTGGCACTCTGTTGTATATGTATAAAAATCAAATTAATTGGATATGTTTTTTCTATTTTCTTTCTTTTTTTTAAATAAAACAAAAACGCATCACAATATCGCGAAAAACATTTTTTTTCCTTTTTATTAATGAAATTTTCCGTTACAATTTCATTTAGATTTCACTTTAATTAAAAATTTTCTTTCAAAAAAATTTTTTCTTTAATTTTTTTCTCTAAAATATTTTTCCTGAAAACCTACGACAACCACCTTTCCTTCAACACTTTGTCTTTTTTTATGTTTTTCAAAAATATTTCCAAATTTGGTAAAAAAAATAAAATAACAAACGAACACAATTTAAGTACGAGTATGTATACGCAAAATTTTTCACACTATTTTTTCTCGTAACAGAGATGATGATTGAATTCTTGTTCCCTAATTTCTTTTTCTTCATATATTTTTTTCTAACTTCTTATTCTTAGCAATGCTTTCAGAATACTGCCGCCGTTTTCGATTGCTTTCATTTAAGTTTCCATATTTTCCTTTATGTTTTTCCTAAATGTATGCAAACTGATAAGTTCTTGCAAAAACACTATATGTATAATTTGATTGCGAGGGTGGTGGGTCGTCATATATACTATATATGATTTAACATGTATGTATACATGTATGTATGTATCTTATCCATTTTGGGGTATTATAAAAAGCTCTCTTAGTTTAATTCTAAAATAATTTTCATTCATAAACAGTTCATTGTCAGTGGAGAGTTTTATTTATATTTTACGCATGACACAATTAATGCCAGGGGAAAAACAACAGGAGAAAGTTGTAACTGAACTTTTACAATTCATAACAAACTTTGATGATGCATTTCTTGTTTAATATGAAAAAGTCTTGAAAAAAAATTTGTTTTTTGTTTTCAATCTTCTTAGAGTCCAATAAAATTAAATCAAACAAGGATTCATCCCGGTTAAATTGATTTTTTTTTTAAACATTTTTTATCATCATTAACTAGCAATGTCCTTTGAATTTGTCTAGGGAATTGAATTGCAACTGTAGACTTTTTTTCTGAAGGATGTAAACTTACTTGTGTACTATACGTTAAATTATTATATACTTCGTGTTTCTTTTAATAATTCGTTTTGAAGGATTAACGTATCTTATTCAATGTATATTTTGAATTAATTGTATCTTAATAAGTTTGTACTCATTTAAATTTATAAAAAAAAAAAAAAAAACTGAAGATTAACTGAAAGGAAACAGGAAATGAGATACATTTTCTTAGGTTAAAGGTCGAGTTGTCGAGAGATTTTATCTTGCTTCTATATAAAAATTATTTTTATTCATATTATTTTAAAAATATGTAATTCATCATAAAAGCATTATTTTTTTTTTTAATTTTAATTAAGTTTTTATCTTTGGTCCGTTCAATATTTCTCAAAGAACTCATACTGAAAATTATTAAAATATTTCTAGATTCAACAAAAAAATACAAAGAAAATACTGGAATATATACTTTCACATATATGTATCCTAATTTGTTTACAAAGTTTTCATTATTCATAGTAAAAAATGAATTTTGTGTATAACACTCAAAAGATAAAAGGAAGATATTTAATTAGAAATTTTATTATTTGAATACAAAAACTATTCAATAATTTAAATATACGTATTCTGTCAGTGTCAATATTGAAAATATGAATGTACTTAATTCTTTTTTTTTTCATTTCATTTTTATTTTTTTACTCTTTTTTAAATTTTTTATCTTACATTTCTGTACAATTTCTTTTTAATTTTGGGGAACAAAAAATCATTTTCATTGTTTTAATAATGTTCCAAGGGAACGTGTGCAAAAATGCGAAAAAAAAAAATTATACTTGGTCAGTGATGCAGCAAAAATTTGATTTTTGTTTACTTCTCGATTTTTTCTACAATTTTTTTTTTTTTAAATTTTGTTCAACATGATAAACTATATTTCCTATATAATAATTAATCATCCATACAAGAAATGAAATGTATTTAAAACACTGCTTTTATTGTTGTTCTGATCCTTCAAAAAAAAAAAACAATATTATTGTTCTCTTCTATTCGCTAGATACTTCACTTCATACTTTAAGTATTTTGTTTTTGCCATAGAAACATTTCCTAATTTTCTTATTTTTTTCACCCACTTACCGAAAAAGACTCCATTAGATGAAAGATTCGTATTACAAAATATCCCTCAATGTTTCTTTATGTAATAATTGAATGAGAAAGTTTTTTTTTGGTTTTTTTAATCTTGTTTGTTGTCTTTTATTTAATGGTACTGTTTAAAAAAACAAAAAAATCGTTCAGATAAAAATTTGATGTTTCACAAGCCACACAAGATAAGGGACAGTCCACGAAATCTATCCTAGTTTTTTAAAACCAACTTTTCAACTCTTTCATACCTCATGTCCATTTTAAAGACATGAGTCGTAAACGAATTATTCTGAGTCATTCAGTAATAAATAAATTCTTATTTATGTAAAGATCATTTTTTAATCCGTTCATCACCGAACACATTTTCCAGGCTCAGGGTGTATAATGTCTTTAATCTTATGAGACCATTTAAAAAATTTGTTAAAGAGCTCTCGAACTTTCAAATCACTGTATTGTCCTTAATTTAAAAATAACATGACAATTTTTAATTCTTATCACAAGCCAAGCACAAATTTCATGGATTATGCCTTCACACACAAAAATCTCTTAATTTCTATGCATTGCTATTCTACTGAGAACTTTATTGAATCCTCAACATTAAGTGCTCGTAAATAATTTCATCAATCGAATTGTTTTTTCTTTTCCCTTAAAAATATTTTTAAAATCTTGAATGTGTATCACAACACACATAGAATACGTAATATGTACAAATACGTACATACATCATATTTTTCTCAAACTTTATATTTTCTATAAATACTTCTTTCAATGAAAAAAATTATCTGCTAGAAAGACATGAAAACAAGAAGGAAACAAAAAGGAACATCGTTAAGAAAACTATTATCTTGTTTACAATGTTCAATACTAATAAACACAATAACAATATAAAAAAATTAGATTTCCTCAAGTTTTAAAATCATTGTACAGTCCTTTTTTTTGCTTTTTCTTGTGTGGACATAAGTGCTTTTCATTGAATGTAAAAGAAAAATTTTTTTTCTTCTTTTAATTTTGTAATCATTTATGTTCGTTTTAATAAAAAAATAAAATAAAATAATAAAAAAATAAGATAGAATGAGAAGAAAAGGAAAACTTTAAAATTAAATAAATTCAATGTGAATGTGTATTGTTTATTAAGAGACAATGCATTTAACGATTTTTAAAATTCACTAAAGTGCACAAGTTTCACCACAAACAGTTCAGATAATAATAATAAATAATAAAACGATTGTGTATGTGCTCCAGTTAAAGATAATTTCTTTGATAAATACATAAGTTTACATAGTACATATATGTACATATATATGTATGTACATAATACTTTATCCTGTTTAAAAGACTTAATGCAACATCAATGTAAATAAAATCCTTAGAAATGCAATCACAAACGAAGAAAATTCTAGTTAGAAAGATTAGGACCATAGTACAAGAAAAGCAGACTTGAAAATATATTTCATCATTGAAAATCCTTTTTTTTTTTGTTTTCTTCACGTTATCGAACAAGGATATTCCTGATGAGATCATTTTAAAAATATGAAGAAATTATTTTTGAATTTGTTGAAAATAATCCAAAATGAAATAATGAATTGTGAATAACTACCTCAAGAATAATTCGAATGGAAATATTGAAAGGTATTTTTACGATATTTATTATCCTTTTGTTGTTTTGTAAATTGCAATGTTCAAGTGATTCAAGTCAGATAAAAATAATCTTTTAGCAGTAATATACAAGCTTTTAAGCATTAACAGCAATAAAATAAATCTAAAAAAAACTACCATCCGTAGGACGAAATTTATGATTTTGTATGGATTCAGTTTCATGCAAAATTCGATGACTTCCTACGAAAAATGCAGACAATATTATTGTTCATTATTTTTTCCTTTTTTGTTTTTATTCTATAATTTCGATAAAATCAACTACATTTAAATTTTTTTAAGTCCTTTTAAAAATTATTTTATTTTTTCATGTAAGAAAGCTGCAATTCATGCACAAAAAATTAAGACAAAAATTAAAATTGAAATTGGAACAACAAAAATTGGATATGTGCCAAAACAAGGATATTATATGTGTGGATTTGTTTGTATGCACATTTATTTTTTCGAAATTGTGAGAAATTGTAAGCTGAAACGAAAACAACAACAAAATTAAAAAGGATAAAAATTAAGATATGTAATTGTTTAGTTTACTGTTAACTGTTGAAGAATTCCCTTGTCGGTATATTATTATCCTTCGTTCGTAGTTATACCACCCTAACTACGGATTTTGGTGGTCTGGATTAATAAAATTTTGTTCTTCTTCAACAGTAACAAAATAATGTTTAAAAGTTTAAAAAGAAATTGAAACAAAGTGGGAGGCTCCAACAAGTTCTATTTTGTTTTATATTGTATTATCTTTAAAAACAATTCATTGTTTTTTATTTCAATTTAATTTTATTTTTCAAAATTTTTTGGTTTGTTTCTATGCATGTCTATAAGTTCTCCTTAATCCTCAATTCTTTTTGCAGACAGAAATAATTTAAACTTTTTAATTAGATTTATTCAACGTTCTAAGAGAAAACAAATCAGCATAATTGATTTAAATAAATTTTAAAACCATGAGTGGATTAACTGTCAAACCTCATAAAACCTTTTTCTTCAGAAAAACATAATAGATATCGGTTTAATTCTACAATACTACAATAGAATGTCACATCCTCAAATTTCTCACGAAATCTCTTAAAAATCTCTTTTCATTTATCCGCGAAATGGAAAATTTGAATGAATGGTCAATATGGGCTTTTGATCAATCTAAAACTAGCGAAATCGCTTATGAAAAATTAAAAACGACATTAATATCGAAATAACGAAATTCTTAGGTTATTATATGTCTGAAAGATTGCAGGAAGTAATAAAAATGAAAGGATATGCTACAAAATATTAAATAAATGTAATTCATATTATTTTTGTTAGTTTAATTTTGATTTTTAAGCAGCTAATTGTTGAAATTATACTACTGTGCCAATACTTTTGTCCATGAAAAAATAGGACTTTGAATAAATTTTTTTAAATTTTATGTAACAGGACTGAATTATTGCAAAAATTTTTTTTGTAGAAAATTTATAAAAATAATGAAGATTTAAAATAAATTATAAAAAATTAGTTGATATTAATAATTCAGACTGTTTCACTACTTTTTTAAAAAAATCTATGAGTGTTCCAATACTTATGTCGGTCACTGTAGATATGTATATGATAATTAATGCAACACCTTTACATTGTGTTTACTATTTCTGAAAAACAAAAAATTAAAATAGAAATTACAATGGAAATATATGTACACACTTTTGTTTTCTAATAAAATATATTATATGTAGATACGAAAAAAATATTTTCTTGGGTCTAAGTAGAATTTCTAAAACTTATTCGAGAATGGTATATGCGAGTAATGTGTGTTGTTTACATACATACTTTTTTAAAAAATTAAAAGTCAATGCACTTTTTTTATATTAGATTTTATTTTTTGTATTAAATTTTATTAGAAAAATAATAATTAAAAAGTAAATATTTTTGTGAAAATTGAAAATTAAGAGGGGTATCTTCCACAGGTATAATGAGAGAGTCTATTTTATGAGAACCAATTTACGTAAAGGACCGGATCCGATGATTTAGGCGCCCGGCGCACTTATAATTTTTGCCGCCCCTTGTTATGAAAATTTTTTAAATACCTACCTATATGTATAACGCATATTCATTTCGTTCGACATATTTTTTCAAATTGAAACATATTTCAGAGCTATTTGAAATAAATATTTTTATAATAATAATCGATCATTAAAAATTATCCTCTGATATTGACTTTTTAATTATTTAAAAACTAAAAAATTCATTTATGTTGTTCCATTTGAAAAAATATGTAATTGTATCTTAAAATGAAATAAAATATTAATAACAATCCAAAACAACATTAAACAAATATTAGTTATAAAAACTGAACAAAAATTATTTAAAACAGCTTCTCATTGAAAGTGATTATCTTTCTTATTGTTATATTGATTAAAAATTATCATTTTTCTTTAATAACTCAATTTCTATTATTTAATAAAAAATGTAAAAATTTGTAAACCATTATAATTTGATATTTGTAATAATTTGGGAGATTTCAGGCAAAATTGATCTCAGTTTTATGTTACTTAATATTTATCACGTTTTTTCTTTGATTTGCGTTGCTCTTAGATAATTAATATATTCAGTGAAAATAAAGCTAAGGATCTTATCAACATTTCATTAGAACATAATTTTCATGTAACTTTAATCACAACTTAGTTATAATTGATTAAAAACAATAAGTCGTTATGTTAATATAACCAATAAAATAAAATTGAGCAATTCGTCTTGGAGCAAATTTTTTACTTGTACCATTTCAACGCAAGTTTCATAGTAAAAGAGAAGAAAAGTGAGTATGCGATGAAACTCGTTATAATCAAAAACGAGAGATGCAATGGCGCAAATTTTTTACTTGTACCTTTTCAACGCAAGTTTCATAGTAAAAGAGAAGAAAAGTGAGTATGCGATGAAACTCGTTTTAATCAAAAACGAGAGATGCAATGGCGCAAATTTTTTACTTGTACCTTTTCAACGCAAGTTTCAAAGTAAAAGAGAAGAAAAGTGAGTATGCGATGAAACTCGTTACAATCAAGAACTAGAGATGCGATGGCGCAAATTTTTTACTTGCACCATTTCAACGCAAGTTTCATAATAAAATTTAAAGAAAATGTGTGTGCGATAAGGAACGATACAAATTTTACCATATAAAATTTTGATAACGCTGGAGCAAGAAACTTTTCTGCTCCATGAGTTGAAATTGAAGCTGCTGCTTATGTACATTCGCATTCTGTTTTGACATTATTTCTTCTTAATAGACAAAATAGTATCAATATACATAAATGCAAGTAGGTATGTACATAATAATATGTAGTCAAATGTATTTTTAAATGAATGTACATTATATATATTCGTGCGTCGAATAAAAGGTACTTTTTAGAAATGTTATGCATATAAGAATCTAATATGAATATACATATTACATAATTCATATGTGTATATTAAATACATATATGTATTTAAATTAGTGAACTTTGAAAATTGTTCACTTTTATGTTATTTTTTATTACACAAAATTTAAATAAGTGAGCAGTTATTTCCAGCGCCCCTAAGTTATAGCGCCCGGTGCGAGTGCTCCAGCCGCTCCTATGGTAGGTCCGGGCCTGTTACGTATCATACATATTATTGTAATTGGTTTGTTATGTCTGACACTGAACTTAATATGCTGACTTGGACTAATGAAGATGCATTTTAATTGAACGAATTCTAGAATATGAAAGTATATATACATACATATATGTATGTTTATGTATGTAGCTACGAGAATATCACAAAATCATTCTGAAAATTAAATATTCAAAAAAAAATTTAAAAAATCAATCAATTAGCTAATAAGATGATTTTTTCTTTCGGCATTATGTTTTGTTTTTTCTTATCTTATCCTTAACTTATCCTTTCTTAAATAAGTCCTTCTACTAGGACTACAATAACCTCTTCTCAGGACTACATTAATCTCTTTCTAGGACAACAATAACCCCTTCTCAGGACTACAATAATTTCGCTTTTAACTTCGAGCTGACAGTAAAGTTTTCCTTGTTACTTCGCAAATCTGATTTAAAATTTTTTTTTGGTGCACCTATAGCCTTTTTTACCCTATAATTTTCGCTTAACTTGATAAAATTATCAATTAAGGTTGACGATCTTAATAATTTAACTGCAATTTTTCTGTTTGAGAGGCCCATATCCTTGAAAACTAATATTTTTCGTTTTTATTCTTCTCTAAGAGGCTTTACACGCCCCCTCCTGGCTTAATTGTGTAAAATTTATTAAAAAATGTCAAAATATAATTGAATTCATTGAAATATGAACAGAAAAGTACTTACTTGTATCTTTTTTAAATAAAAATCACAAGAATGACAACTATGCCTTTATATTAATTTCGCATAAAATTTCAATTTTACTAGATTTTACGTTAAAAGATTCATTAAAGCTAACAATAATTTTCGTATTAAGAACAAGGATGTCTTTTTTATAATTTCAATTTTTAATTGTATTTTTACTTCAATAAAAAGGAAGTAGAATAACCTTATTTTATCAAATAAATACAAACTCCTTTCTTGTTATGTGATTTGCCTTTTTATGTACAACGAAAATTTTCCTTTTTTTTTGAAGAACAATTTAAATATGTATTTCTTGTTTTCAAATAAGAAGTTTATACATCTCTACTATGGCTTTTTTTCAGTTTCCTTTCTGTAAAAAAGGAAGAAGAAGAAAATGACAAAGTGTAGTTAATGCGGGTAATTGTGTGGAGAAGTTATGCCCTTGAGGAAAAACTCTAATAATGAAGTACTATTCAAAAACTCAATGTGAATTAAGTGGAGAGATATTTACAAATGAAATGAAAAGAAAAAGGTAAAAAAAAAGCACAATACATACATATATCATTTTTATATACAAAAAAGGATCTTTAACGATAGAAAAAAAAATCATTCAGTAACTTTTTTTTAATGAGAGTTTGTTATGTTTTCCTACATTTTTGTTGTTGTTGAGTTAATGTGTTTATTATACTGGTTTTTAAATTTTCATAAATGTAATAAATATATTTTGTAAATATGTATTTTTATTTTCATAAAAGAGAGAAGATGACTTAATGACCTTAATAAGGATTTTTTTAAATTGTTTGTGCGTAGGTACGAGTAATGTGTATTCAGTACTTGAAAATGATTTGATTGAAAGAAATAACTTTATTTTCATTTTAATGTTAAGAAGATTATACGAGTAGTATTCTATTAGTATTATTATTGAGAATGTCCATGTCCTTTCATATTTTAACTTTGTTTTTAATTTTAAACCTATTGAAAATAATTTAATTTGAAGAAATTACAAAATTTGTTTATTTTAATTAAAATAATTTGAAAAGTACAGGTTACACATATGTAAGTATATACTTTTAAAAGACGCTTTTATTAAAATTATTTTGTTTATAAACCTTTCTTTCATAATGTGCACTTCATAGAAACTTCTACTATTAAATGAAGCTTTTATTTAATTGGAAAATTTTAAAAGATTTTAACATTTATGAATAATATTTCTCTCTCTCTCTCGAATAAATTTTTATTTTAAATTTTTCTACTTACTCTATGCACTTAAAAATAATTTTTTAAGCAACATATGTATTAATACTTGTGGAAGAATCTTTCTAAAAGTTTCAATTTTTCAATGTTTAAGTATGTGTATCTTCAAAAATGAATCGTTGCTTTGTTGATGCGATGCTGATACTTGTCACAAATTCAGAAATGCAACAAAACTTTTATGATGCGTTGTCACATATTCAAAAAAGCCTCGCATCAAATCAAGTATTCGAAATTCCTTGTAATATTCAGCTGTCATGTAATAGCATTGCATCGCCAACTAAAAACTTTGCGTTGTCATAGCAACAAGTAATGTTTTTGCATCACGAACAGAAGAACATTAGCATCACCAAAGCAGCGATTCATTTTTGAAGATACACTATTTTAAAGAAATAGAACCTCAAAGGATAATTAAAAAGGACAAAGTAAAAAATAATTATTTAAATATTTTCAGATTTACAAATTTAAAACGGTTGGAGAAAATCCTGGGGTTTAATTCAGAAACTACAGGATGGCTAGTAAGGTTGTTTTAAGTACAGTTCAATTCAAATTTGTAGCTTTAAAACAAGTACCTAAAATAGAAACATTACGTAAATATGAATCTATCTATAGAGTATAGGTATAGAGACTGTTATTATTAATTTATAATGTGCACTTTTATAAAATAAAAATTATACCAAACAGTTGGATACCAACAATAAAAAAACAAAAATATTTTATTTCTTTGTCTTTTAAATAATGTAACAAGATACTTTTGTTATAAAATGTAAAACTTTTTAATGATATTTTAAGAAACTTCTATGAAATTAAAATAAAATACAAAAACAACAACAACAACAACAACAACTAAAAACTAATACACAATAGTGAAATAATTACAATAACTGATAAAATTTATTTATGTGAATAATATTCCTTAAAGCCAAACAAAAAATATAATATTTTCATTTTTAAGTAATTTTCATGTATATGTACCAGTATTTACATTAAGAAAATTTGAAAATTCAAATTATATTTTATAAATTTATCTTTAGAAAAAAGTATTAATTGTAAAATTTCAATGTCCTTTTTTAGTTTTCTTTTTTTTAGTTTCCAGTTTATTTTTCTGCTGTAAATTAAATTAATTAATTTTCATAGTTATTTTTTATCGAAGCTAGCAACTAACTTTATTGAAGTAAAAAAACAAATATCAAGTAAAATAAAAATTCAAACAGTTACATTATAGAGATTTTATGATTAAAAATTAAAAATCTGTGAAAAAAAACTTTGAAAACTAATGAGATTTTTAACTTGTCAAAAGATTTTTCTTTTTTCATTGTTTTTTTTCGTTATTTTTTTTTTAATTATACTTTTTCTTTTGCTTTTTGAATTTTCATTTGATTTAAGATTGCTTTTAGTTATTTTTTTGTCATTTATTTGTAGAACAAAAAAAGAAAAAGGTTACGAAGATTTATTGGACATTTTTCATGCTACAAAGGATACACACAAATATATTTATATATACACATTCTTTGAATTTTTTGTTTTCAATTTTAATGTCCAAATTTAGATTTTCATGATCCTGTAACTTGTAAGTTACAAATAAAAAGTTTTAATTGTACGCAGTGGAACCATTTGCGGTTTTTGTTTTGTTTTTGTTATTTGGTTAGCAATAATTCACTTTTGAAAATAAAAGAAACTTTGTTCAGCATGTGTTGTTACTAACACACTGTGATGAAAAAGAAAAAGGAAAAAGAAATTGTAAAAAAAAAAATTAATGGTAATGCGGATATAGCTGTTGGATTAGAGGATTTATTTCCAGTTCCATGACACATTGATTGTGAAAATTAATGAAGAAAATGTTAATCTTGGAAAATTTAAAAAATTTCAAAGATAATTCTCACCTTACATTGAATTTTATTGTGAAATTTAAAATAAGTTTAATTCTTTAAAAAATATAATTTGGTTTAATACGAAATATCGATTAATGCCTTCATACTTTTAATATTAGTTAATTAAAAATTAATTTCTGAGAAAATTTGTAAAACTAAAAAGAATATTGTTCAGCTCTCACGGACATCAACATTTTTTTACAATTTCGTTATTTGTTCAGCGGCATAATTAAATTCAAAATAATGAATTTTCGATTATTTTTTATTGAAAAAATATTAATTATCAGAAAACGTGATGAAAGGGGACCGAATTTCGTAGAAATCAAAATCACTTCAGGATATTGTGCTTAAAAAAATGAAATACATTTGATTTACAAATATTTCACACACTCATGGTTGAATTATAATCGATTTCCATTAATACTTTGTACGGTTGTGGAGTCATTGGTGATAATAATGATGATGATAGTGTGATTTGCTACTTCAAATTTATTTATTTTTAATTTAAAATTAATACGAAAATTTTAATTGAAATTTTTATTTTCCAATATTTACAAAACTGTAGGTGTTGAAGCTTTAATAAATCAAAATTCACAATAAATTGAAAAAGTGAACGTAATTTCCATACAATTTTTTTAAAATCAAAATTATTTTAAAAATGCTTTCTTCACAACATCGCGTTTTCATTTCTTATTCAAATTTTCTAATTTTGTGTTTTTGATAAAATCAAAAAATTCAAATCCTCAAGCATGATACCATAAAATGTAAAATACATGTATATTTTTTTAAAAAGTAAATTTCATGTACATATATAAATTGAGTTTTTGTTTTCTTAAAAAGTAAAAGTGTTTCCTTAACAGAAATTCGTTGTATTATACACACCATGAATTACCAATTATACCTTAAAGCTAGAAACATGTGTATCATTATAATAAATTGCATGAGAATGAAGTTTCGCATTAATTTATCAAGCTCTTCTATTACAAATTTACCACAGCTATGAAGAGTTCTTATATCAGATATGCTTAAGTATGTGATATAAAATTTTATGCAAGAGGTAAAAAGCACCATAATGTGAAAAACATCAGTGTTGATGTTATTTGTGTGTCTACGCGAGTGTGTATGTGTTTTCATAAAATTTTTTTGTGAAATGTTAAATGTATATGATAAAATGTTAGATGAGACACATTGCTGAGGATTTATGTATACAAGATAATTTCAAGATATGCAATAAGTAAAAAAAAATAAAAATAATGTTATTATAATTTAGTTTATTCGCTTCGCTGCATAATAATTTTACATAAATTGTTAGTTTTTGTAAAGTGGTGGCATTTTAAAGATTATGAATGTTATAATAAAGGATTTTCTTTTGTAAATTTTAAGTTTGGAATGTGTTGATTCTAATTTTGTACATAATAAATTAAACTTAAAGCATTCTTATATACATAATTTAAAAAAATAAATGAAGATTTTTTTCTTTTAAAATAAAAATACAGGTAACACGTGGAATATTTGAAATTTTTTTGTTGATTCCATAGATTACGCCTAAATAACAAAAAATATATACAAAATAAAAATTCTATGAGATATTTTATTAACTTTTGCCTTTGGAAGTTTTTTCTTATTTTATTATTCCTTTATAAATATTTTACAGGATAAAGAAAAAAAAACATTTTAGCTCATTTTTACTAAGTGCGTAATGTAAATTTATTATTAAAATTATTTTTCAGTGCTCACTTTAATATGTAATTTATGTATAACATAATAATAGATATTAATTTCTTTTTTAAGAAATTCTCTTGTTAGGAAGGATGTGTCATAATATAATTATTTAAAACTGATTCAACTCTTTTATTCTTTTTAATGAAAGATTTTATAAAATTTTCGAAAATTAATATTCTTAACTCATTTTATTTAATCAATCTGAATAATTTATCATTACTTGAAAATTACAGTTTGAGTTAAGTACACATACACACACATGTATGTTATGAAGTAGTGTACGTGTATTAAAGTCGCAATGTCATATCGAATACATACTACTCTTACAAAATTACCTTCAGAAAAGGTTAACCGAAATAATTTCTTTGAAAAAAAAACAACATTTAATTACCTTTAATGTGTCATATTTGTTTAATTTAAATACCTACCAACTTTGAAGTTTCTTTTTAAAAGCCTTTTTGAAATTAATGAAATTTGAAGAAGACAAATTTAAATTAGATTAAAATTAATTTAAATAAACACTTTTTCGGTTTTAATTAATAATGTTTATATGTATAATTGTATAATTTAGTATTTTAAAATAAATGATAAATTATGTCTTTTGCAATGAGAACACTAAATGGGAAAATCTGAAATTTCAAATTTAAATAATTCAATGTAGCTAATTTAATTTCTTTTTTTTTTTTGATGTGGGGAATTAAATTATGTCATTATCTGTTTTACGTAATTTTGTAATAAAATTTTAAGTTTTCATGCTGTCAAAAAAAAATCGATATTTTTCAGAGGGAACAAAATTTAAATAGAACTTAACAAGAAATTTATGGGAAATTTTGTTGAAAATATTCAAGTAGTTTGAAATGTCATAAAAATAGCTTTAACACACACTCAAAGACTCTATAAAAGGAATTAGTGTCATACACTACAAAAGTCAAGTGGGTTCAAGTAATTCATCATATTCTCTTTTGTCTTGTATTTTTTTATTTTATTTAACCATCAAATTTATAAGAAAGATTAAAGACGCTATTGACAAGCTGTCATTTTCAAGGATTCTAATATTACACAAAAATTCATAATTCTAATTTTCATTCTATTATTTCTCTCAATTGAAAATAAGTGAAATACTTTTTACGATGAATAAAGAAGGAATTACTCAGTCTCGAGACATCCTAATAAAAAATTGTCTTTTGAGTTCTGTTTATTGAAGTATTTTCTTGTGCAAGAGAAGAAGGAAAGAATTTGTCTTGATATTATAAATTTCAAATATATTTATGTATAACAAAAGTCTTTCAAAACAAAATATTCATTTTTTTATTTATTTAATAAATTCATACAAACAATTTCGATCAACAAAGGATAATGACTAATCTTAATTTATCTCAAATTCTATAATATTTTCTCCTTACCAAAATGAAATTTTTCTAAATATGCTAAAATTCAGTCATTTTCACAATTTTCTTCCCCCATTTTTTATGATCTGAATATTTATTTTTTATCAGTTACAAAGGCATAAGTCTAATTGATCTAAATATACAAAATACTGAATAAATATACTGATTCCATTAAATTAATAAAAAAATATACAAGTATATATTGTTTTGTTTTTGGAATCTCAAATAATCTTTATTTTTTTATTTTTACTGAAACAATGGCAAACAAATTAATTACTCGTATTTCTAAGGAAATCGTTCTGATTGAAAAAATCACCTGTAGTGATTTTCAAGATTTTTAAAAGACAATATAGAAAATAAAACAAGTTTGTTAACTTTTATTTAACTTTTTCATAGTAGGCGCACACGTTCATTTTATAATAGAAACCTAAAATAATTAATGTAATTAATTTTTTATTTAAGGATGTTCACGTAAGGGATATATTGAAAAGAAAAATTTATCTATTGATAATTCTTCAATGAGAAATGTTTACTTTTTTTTATTGATTGTATACAATTAAGTAATTATTTATTGATTGATGATGCATTTTTAAATGGTTTACTGTTATCAAGACAAAAAATAAGATAAATGGTATCCAAGAAGAAAAACTGTATAATTCAAAGTTTTTTTTTTTTTTTTTTTTTTAATGATGGCTATTTTACACATTTTTATTCATTAATTTATTTAAATTGATCTTTTTATGTTCAATTTACATTTTTATTAGACCGTAAGGAATTCAAAAAGGATTTATTAAAAAAAATCAATTTCAATTTTTCAAGAAATTTATGTTTTCGTTTAACATCTTATTTATTTTTTTACACTCAATGAATTTTTTTAAAGTGCAGAATTTTGTTTTAAGAAATATTTTTGTTTGTATTCAACCAGTGAACTATTAATAATTATTTTGTCCTAAATTCTTTCCTTTTTACTCTAATATTAACGAAAATTGTCTTACGTAAGTTCGAATATTAAATGAAATGGAAAATTATTTCTTTATAATTTTTTTATCAATGAAAGAAAAATAAATATTTAAATTAAAAATCATCCAGATCATTTGTTGAAGGAATTAAAATCAAACAAATATTTTAGTATGGTATTTAATGATAAAAAAAATGTCCTTTTTCAAGAAAATTATAAATTCAAGGTATTAAAGAAATAAATAGAACACAAGGTTCTTTCATATTTATATAAAGACGTTTGGAAAATAAATTTTTTTAATTTGTTTTCTTTCAACATTTTATGAAATGAATCTGAAAACTTTCTGATGTGAATTGAATTTTTCAAGAGAAAGAAATAACTTTGTTCAAAAATAATTCCAATTTAATTTGGAAAGGCATGTAGCTTTTTTTTTGAAAAAAAAAAAAAAAAAATTGATGAAAGTCAATTCTTTTCTTAGAAAAATAATAGATTCTTGACAATCTTAAAAAGGATATTAAATACTTTTAAAATCATTGACCTTTGACATTTTATTTAAATATCTATAATATTAAATATTTATTTAGAAGGATCATTTATTTATTATACTATGTATTGATTTCTAATTTTATATATTAAATATCTATTATAATGTAAATTAAAATGTTTATTATGATATGCAAAATCGTCAACATGACTGCATTGACTGCATAGAAATGAAAAATAATGAAATTTTCCATGAGAATAACCACAACATGTATGTTCATATGTATGTTCTAAGTATATGCAATATATAATAATGTTTGCTTTAATACAGTTACAGAGAATAAGCAAGATATGTATAAAGCTGCACATATTATAATCTGAAAATTGGTCAGTTTAATATACGACATTTAATTTGGATTTTAAAATGACTTTGCTAAAATGTAGTAACTTTTATCATTTATCATTTAATGAATTTGTGTAAAGATTGTGAAATTGTTGGCTAAAAGTTTTCATGATCCTGTGTATGTGATTACAGTGTCTGATATGTAATAAGTACCTATACTACATATACTAAGATAATTTATTTTAATTGAAAATAACGGGAACATATGTGAATACATGTCATTAAAATTTAATAAACTTCAAGCACATTTCAAGACTATAATAGTTTTATGTATGAAGTATTAAAAAAGATACAATGGCCCCAGGCGTACATACATAATATGTTATATATAAAGTTTTAAAAGATAATTATTTGGTTGAATTACTGGTATATTATATATTTTCAAAATTATGACTTCTATGAGTGTTTTTGATTTTAATATAAACAACATACAAGTGGAATTTGATTTTATTGATTTTTTTTTTAATTTTTAAATTCAGTAGAATTAAATATCTATACTGTCTTTTCAAAAAATACGTATACATACATTGGATGGATTGTTTCCAATTAACAAGTCAGTGAAATTGTTTCTTTAAATGTGTTTGTTGATTTGAAATTTAATTTAATTAATCCTGTTTACTTTTAATAGGACCTTAAATCAAAGTAAATAGTTTTTCTTTACTTTTGCTATATGTAATTTCTTAATTAAAAAGATTCTTTTTTATTTCTTCTCTTCTTTCTTTTTTAATTTATATTGCAAAAACAGAAATAAAATAGCAGTGTTTGTTTTTTCACTAGATTTTTTCCTTTTGTTTTTTTTCAACGCAATCACTACAAGCATATACATTACAGGGATTGTTAAAATAACTAAATTCAGTTTAACTGGATTGTGTCTCAAGAGTAAAATAAAACATTCATGAAAATTTACAATAATATACTTTTTACATAAAATGTTTTTGATCCTTTCTGAATATATAATTTTGTTTATTGAGATTGGAAATAATGTTGTGGTAAGGTTATGAACGATTTTATATGTACGAAGAAGTACTATATGTTCGTAAATGGAACCTTTTTTTTTTGTTTATAAAAGAATTTATGTATATAGTATGTTAACATTTTTTTTAAAGGATTTTATTTGTATAATATAATTTTTGTACATACATAAATTCGATTCAAAAGAGATTTAAAATATTTAAGATAGGATAAAAAAAAACACATACACGCAAAATCTAAACTAAAAATCTGTGGAAATTCTTTCGTAAAGATAAATAGTAAGAATGCTATTTATAATTGTCATGGAACTGAACATTTCAGGAACGTATTTGTGGTATTAAATTTTTTTTTTTAATATAAAAAGGGTAAACATTTTTACTTTGAGAAACTTTTTCATTTATTTTCCTAAAATTTTAAGCAAAAAAATAAATTTTCTCAACATAATTAAAGGATTCAAAGTTCAATGAAAACACAGAAAATAAACGTGCTGAAGAATTTACATACACCTTCCCATAAATTATAATAAATTTCAAGGTACATACATATGTATGTACATTAATTTAAAATAAAATTAAAAAACAAAAACTTTTCTATTTCCAACTCAACATGTGTAAAAAGGTTTGAAAATAAGTGAACTGAAAAAATTTACACATAATATATATACAAAGTAAACTAAACCTGACCAGCAACAGAAAGTAATTGGAATTCATTACCAGTAGTTGAGCAGAACGATGGAATACAAAGAATATATTTAAATAAACAATAGATAATAAATATGTATATTACTTGTTAGAGATAATAATTGGTATGCAATAGATTTTCAAATTAGATTCTAGAAAAAGGTTTTGGAGAGAACGAGGAGTCATTGATAAAAATCAGTTAATTAAGTAAGAAAGATACTATAAAACCATAAAGTAAAATTGTCGAATTCCCAGAGAAATTAATTACTGAAATGAGGAATTGCCCATCAGTTAATGATAAGTGACAGATACAAAAATTGCCTGAAGAGATTTAAGAATAATTCATTTGAATCAAAATGGTTTGAGGACTACATTGCTTCGGGCATGAAATATATTCCAATCGATCGAGCATTAAATAAAAGCGAAGGTAAAAAAATTTGAGCATAAGAAAAAGCTGAAAGATTGCTTAAAAAACTAGCGTTAATATTACACGTGCCGCTCACAAGTAACGACACATTTTGCAATCGTGTTATTCAGAAAGGAGCAGCACATGAAAAAGTATTTCAAAATTTCAAACTTATTTTGTACATTTTGCACAAGTTTGTTTTTTCTTTTTCTTTTTTTTATCGAAATACGCTTTTATTGTCGTCACATAATCACACCTCCCAATCTCCCATTGAACGTAATTACAATTAATTATAAATTATAATTCTGGAAAATTCTACCAAATTCACATAAAAGTTTTCAATATCAAAATAAGAAGTTTTTGTTTCCAAGATGAATTTTGTATTTCATTATTTTCATCACTAAGATTATTTGAGTAAAACATTTTCTTCAAATATTTTGTTTGTTCTTTTTGTTGGTGAATAGGATTTCTTCGTACGTGAATTGAACAGAAAAGAAAAAGATTTGTGCTAAATTTTTCTTTATACGTGAATTAAATAGAAAAGAAAAAGAAAAAGATTATACTAACTTTTTGTATTAAAAAATTTCAAGTATGATGAATTTAGAAAATAAAATAAAATTTTACTGCATTCAATTGAAAATTTCAAAGGATTTAATTAAATCATTTACGGTTTTATTAGATGATTTTTACAGTTGAAAAATAAGGGTTTCTCCAAACACAAGAAAACCGAACCTGCATAAAAATTGTATTGCTATCTGTCTTTCTGTGAAACTGGAACAATGTATGTAATAACCTTGTTAAAATTCCACATTGCACATAAAATAGATACTTTCAAAATGATACAAATTTACTCCTTTTTTTCTCAAATGGATCACACATAAGAGCATGAGAGAATTTTTCATCAGTATGCAATGTCACATTCGATAAACATAAAACAGTATACAAATAAGTAAACAAGCGTGTAACAAGAAAAATAAGGAATGTCAATGAAATTTATTTGAAAATAAAATCGATAATATGTGATAAAATTGCCGTTAGTAGTAGAATTTTAATTTTACACCGATACATACATACATACATACATGTACATTGATCCATGTGGGTAGTAACATACATATACACATTAAATTTTTAATCAAACTCAAATTTATAATTTAAAGATTAATTTACTTAGATTTTTCAAATATGAAAAATTACATGATGAAAAATCTATTTAAAATTAATTTATTTTTTCTTTGTGAAAAACGCATAAAAAAGGACAATATTTGTTTTTTTTTGTTTTTGTTTTTGGTGAAGATTAAATTTTAGAATAAAAACAAGAAGAAAAAATTAAGCAATATATTGATTTTTTATTCCGGAAGAGTTTTAAGCTGTTTTTTTGTTATTGAAGATTTTAGTAGAGACAAATTTCCGTAGTTGAATGAATTTCATGAAAATAAAAGGATAATATGATTTGCAAAATATTTATTTAACCTCAATAAGAACACATGTGGCAAGAAGAAAACTTTCGAGCCAATCGAAAAAAAATATGTAATTGAAAATCCAAAAAAAAAAAACTGTTCATTACTTTAACTTCTTTATTTTATTTTTTTTTTTCGGAGAACAAAATCAGCCTACAAGAAGCATAAAAATTAGGTGATAGAGGTAAAAAGGAAGTTTTTAAATTTTAAAGGATCCTACAAATAATTAGATGTTGAAGAAATACGAAAGGAAACTACTTATGAAATGTTCTAGAGAATAAATATAAAAAAAATCCTTTAATTAATTTTGTACATGAAATTCTGTAATCTTACTTGTAAATTATATTACAGGAAGTAAAAAGGATATCCTATTATGTATTTTTCATCCTGAAACAATGTCAATTTATCAATCAAAGACAATCTTGTGTTGTCATTTTCTATGTTGTAAATGAATGAGTCTTTTCACTCTGATAAATAAAGAACAAAAACAAAAAATACGCAATTCGTTGTACCTGATTGTATTATCCTTGTTATCAGATCGTTAAATATGATTGCTTGTTTTGTAAATGAATTTCTTTATGAACACATATTGTCAAAAATATACATTTAATAACCTTCTAACAAGGTGAAGTACATTAACCTTTTTAACCTTTTTATTATTATTTTGATATGAAAAACAAAAAATAAAGCATATGAAATTTGTGATTTAATGAAATAAATCCTTACAGAAGAAATGTGATATTTTTTTTTTGAATTTTATGAAAATGTTAAAAAAATAGAGAGAATTAAGTTATATTATTATTTTCACTACTCAACTGGATACTTAAATAAATTTTAATTAACAAAAACTAAAGTACCAAAATATTTGTTTTCTTAATTCTTTTGTACTAAAATTCAAGTAATTAAGAATGTAATGGTTCATTAATGAAACAAAACTGTAAAAATATATGCATGATATAAACATGTACATACGTACACATTAAAAATAAGATAAGATGTTTTTTTTAGTACTTTTGAAGTAATAAAGAAAAAAAGGTGAGAAATTATGTGAAAATTTGAATTTAAGAATGTATTGTGTAATTCAGAATGAAAAAGCTTAAGGATTTGAAGGTTTATGAACTATTAATTTCTACATTTGTTCAGGTATACCTATAAAATTTCATATACCAACAGAGAAATAACAACAAGGATTTTAAAGACGATTTTGGAAATATTAGAAGAAAAAAGTTTTTCATTCTGATAAATCTGTTAAAAAGCAATGAGAATTTTTTCGTCCACTAATTTTATAATTATTATTAGAGAGAAATTACTTTCTATTTAATGTGGCACAATTGAGAATTTAATTTATTTATAAAATATTATTTACTTTGTTTTATTTAATTTTCATAATTTCAGTTCCCTTTATTTGTATTTGAATTATTGTCTAGTAAAGTATGGAACTTTAAAAATATAACTGTAATGTACTTACTTACTTACTTACTCCATGGCGCTACAGCCCGTCAAGAGCCTTGGCCCCCCTTAATACGTCTTTCCAGCGTCTTCAATTCGCTAGCTACTTCTTTCCAATTATCAAGGTTTAGCTTTGTGACGTCGGCTCTTACGTTATCAATCCATCTCGTTCTGAGCCTTCCTACCTTTCTGAAACTTTCAGGGTTATATTTGAAGATTCTAGCTGCCTGCCTCTCTGGATCCATTTTGACCAGGTGCCCCACCCACCTGAGCCTTTGCAGCTTGATCCATCTTGTGACACGTTTCATCTTCGTTTCTTACAGGACCATATATTCTTCTAAGGATTTTCCGCTCAAAAATATCTAGCTTTGCTTCATCAGTCATCGTCCTAATCTCACAAGCGTATGTAAGGACTTGCCTTAATAATGTTTTGTAAACTGTAATGTAACCACATATTAAATATGGTTAACCAACAAAATGGTCTACGGAATACGGTAATTAATAACATTTATGCATGCTTATAAACAAATTAAATTATACATACATATTTACGTTTTATCGAAATTCATTAAAAATTAAAAAATGAATATGAGATCATTTCTAACTAAACAGTTAAAGTTTTCAAATATGTACCTAAGTGAAAATTTCAAAATACACAAATACTCCTACATTGTAAGTTAATTGAAACTTTTGGTTTGGTCACTGTTTTATTGAAATTCAGTGTTCAATTGAAAGTTGATATTTTCGATATTTTCTTCAAGTATTCAAAATAACCAAACCAGTGAGATAGAGAACAGATATCCTGCGCTTTATTTTGAGATCACTTTCATGCAAAACGAAATATGAAAAAGTCTTTTTCGAACAAATTTAATTAGAATGTCACAGTTTATTAAAAAATGAAAATTAAGGCAAACATTTTTCATAATTCCAAAAGTAGTTGAAATATTGAAAAAGGCATACGTTTTCTGAATTCTTTAGATTCAAATCAATAAGAAAAACAATCATTTCTAAACAAACAAAAAATTTGACCTAGAAAATCAACAACATGGTTGAATTTTTTAAAAAGTCGGTCGATATTTTGTAATGGGATTTAATAATTTGGGATGTTCTGACTTCAATGCAATGTTCATCATGAAAAATTTTTATTATCTGGGAAAGTAGAAAAAATAAAATATTTATTCATCTCACATAAGACAGTTTTGGCTAACAGTTACGATTTAAAAAAAATAATAAAATCAACATTTCATCAAACAATATTTAGGGAAATAATATAAAAAATAAAATAATAAATCAGAAGTTGAAGTTCTATTAAATTCTGAAATTTTCAAAAATTTTATATGTGAAGTTTAAGCTTAACAGTAAATATTGTAGCTGATTGTAACTGACAGAATGTCACATTTTTTTTTTACTACATAAAACCATATTCCAAATCACAATTCTTTTTGTTTCTGTAAAAAATCATAAAATTGAAATTCATATAAATCAAAAACAGAAATTTTACAAAATACAAGAATTTATTAAAATATCATTCTTGTGTTGCATAGAAACACATAAGACACTAACAACAAATGTGTGCTTAACATAAATTATTCATACAGGTGTTTTCAATTTCTTTTCCTCAAAAATTATTGTTTATGATTTTTAATAAATCTGATTTGCAGCTTGTTAGGAAAAGAACACGTGAAATAATGGATTGTGATTTTTTTAAAAATTGTTTTTCATGTTTGTAATAAATGTCCTTTTCATTCCAGATCACTTTTGTAATTAACCTCATTTCAATGATTTATTCAGCACCTTTTGAATTGTTATTGTATTTTTTCAAGTGGTCGGAAATATAAAAAAAAAGAGAGCAAAAACGCTGATGAATTATTTTCTATTGAAATGCTCTACAATAGTCCTTCAAGTTCATTGTTTTTCGTTGTTGTTTTTGTTGAATTAATGAAAATTTGTTTTTCATTTCGAAAAGGAAATTAATTTTAAATTTCAAACAAAAAGTAGGCATTATTAAAATTTTATTTTTTTTTTATTTCGGTCATTCTCTTAGTAAAATTAATCAAAAAATTCCGCATTCATACAATGAACGCCTAATGAATTTGTCGAATTTTATTATTTTAATAAGATTCAACCTATGTATTATTTTTATGTTCATCATTAATAAGTATTTTGTGTGAAAAATTTTATTGAAAAAGGAATTTTTGTTACCATGTAGATGTAAAAAAGACGCGTTGAAAAAAAGTTGATGAAAATATCGTTTTTATTTTTTCTTTTCTTTTGATTTTTTAATTTCGTTTTTTAATTACAAATAAAAAAAAACATTAGGTATTTGATAAAATCAATTTTTTTTTTAATTAAAAACGTAAATTATATTGTGTTTATGAAAAGGATTAACAAGCTCATTTGGAACTAACACATATTTGAATTTTCTACAAAAAAATGAAAGGATAAAAAAAAGTGTCAATATTTTAATTATCGCATATCAAAACTGTAAATTACTTGAAAAATAATAAGAAATGTAATTAAAAAATCTTTTAAAGAAAAAAAAGGGTAGAAAAAAGCTTTTTATAAAAAATAAAATAATGTTCAGTGACGCCTGAAAATTCAACTGAAACAAAATAGGTTTTCTCTGTTCCGTTTCTTTACAAAAGACGTACTTTATAAACTTCCAATTCAATTTTGTCCATAACTATGAACATATGCAACAGGAATTTAATATAATCCAAAGTTGGGACTTTAAAAAGTTTTCATATTGAATTGATATAGATTTGTCCAGAAAACTTATGTTCCAAAATTCACCTAAATCGCTTCGTATTTATTCACCTATAAAACATATTTCGACATTACAATATTTACATCATGAGTTGACGCGTCAATAAAGTGGATTAACGCTTCGTTATAAAACGTTGATTTGTCAGTATTCGCTTCTTATACCAATTAAGCTTTTGTTAAACCGATCTGATATGTTAACTGCTTTACAGGTAGAATGTTTTAAAATACAGGAATTGCTCGAGGCCGAGCTTGTGGGCCATACTTGATATAAATTCCTTGAAAATTTGTAATTTTAATTGAAAATGAGTGATAAAAGTTAAGAAAAGCTCATCACTGAAACATTTTACTTTTTCATAATCAAATTTGATAAGCCAACAGTCTCGGTACTGGTATCGTCACCCTATAATGTTAATAAATTTAAGTAGAAAAAAAGACAAAATTTATGTCATTAACAAAATAAAATACTTATTTTGAGAATAAACTATTTCCTTGTTCTTTTCTCAATCATTTAGAACGTGATGTGTGGAAGTTTTATTTTCTGCTTCCTTTGTTTTGCTTTGTTATTGATAAAATAGAAGATAGACTGGGAAATTTGTTGACATAAATTTTAAACAAAAATGTAAAGAAAAGAGTTTTAAAAAATCTTGACGATTGACGTAATTAAACTCTATTGTGACTTTACATATTTTTATTTTTAAATTTAAATTCAATATCATAAATACACAGTGGATATACATACTCGTTTAGATATTTTGTTTTTGACAAAGAAGAAAATAAGGGAAATGTTAAAAAATTTAAAAAAATTAATAACAGAACAAATCATGTCCTTTATATTGCAAATTGCAAATAATAAATTACTGCTTAATTTCTGATGAATATTTTCTTTTTGATTTTGTTTAAAAAGGTCAAAGTTCAAATTTTTTCCCTTAAGTTTATATGTATACAGCTATCATAAGCCCCCGGTTTCTTTCCAAATTATTTTTCTGCTTTTTCACTTTGTTTTATTATTCAAATATGATAAAATAGAATTTTTTTCTTTTTTTAAAGTCGTTTATACATAACATTGAATGACTAAAAGCATATTTTCATAATACATTTGAATATTTGTGATAATGTGTTTTAGTAAAACAGAAAAGCAATATTTGTAAAATATTCTAATAGATTTCACATAGAGGATCTGTGTTTTATTTAAATAAGTAAATATGAAAAAATAGAAGAAAATAATGTACAATTTTTAGGATTACACTTTATTTCAACACATACTTTTGCAGCTGCGTTTCACATTTTCATAATGTAATTTTGAAAAGATTTTTTATAATTTTTTTTAAAAAGTTTTAACATATCCTTTTTTATTTTTCATTATACATACTAGTAAAATTATGTAAAATAATAAATGTACTATGAATTTAAATTACAGAACTTATGAATAAAATATGAATAAATTCGATAAAATATTCTGTTTCACAGGAGATTTTTATTTTTCCGTTTTACATAAAACGAGTCCTTGAATTTTGAATTTTTTCTACAGTTTTTTTTTTTTCATGTATAAAAATTATGATTTTTTTTTATTGTAACAATTGTTTGATATTGTAATAAAAGAAATTCAGAATTATCTTGTATTTATTTTACAAATCCAATAAAAATTTTTTCTAAAGAAGAAATTCTACAGAAGTGCAAAATAACAATGTAAAATTCGATGTATCCTTTTTTTTTTTTTTTTTTTTTTTTTTGTGACCAATAAAATTTATTTTTTAAGTTCATTATATCGAAACTTCTGTCTGTGTTGTTGTGTTTGATTTTTCTTTTCTTTCAATTAAATAAAATTGAATTTGAAGAACATTTCAGTAAAAATTATTTCACAAATATTTTTTCAACTTTTAAGGACCAACCAAAGCAATAAAAAACAAGTAAACAAAAAAAAAAACTTATAATTTTTATTGAGAACAAAACCATTATTTATCATAATGACTTGGACATGACCTTTTGTCAGGACTCAAGACACAAAATGAATGTACACATATACAATACAATGTGTGATCTAATGAACTTTTATGATGATATTTACAACATTCAGATATTCATCATGTCCTTTATAAATTATTATTTTTTACATTTTTCTTTTCATTGAAAAAAATACTGATAAAGTTTATGGAAATAGCTTTTATTTTCTGTTCTTTGTTAATGAAAAATTAGTTATTACGAACTTTCATATCGATATTTTTTTTATTTTTAAGGGTTTTTAAAACTTCTGCTATTTTTTTAAACAAATAAAACTAAAAAAGAGGAAGAAAAAAAAAAAGTTTATATACGAGAATTTTATGTCCATGAAAATAGATTATCTTTAAAAAATAAGAGAGGCGGTAGTGGGTGGTAAAGAAAAAGAAGAACATTTTAAGATTAAACATTTTTATAAAAGAATTTCTTTTCATTAAATTGTTGTGATTTTAGTTTGCATGCGGAAAGAATTTACTAAGAAAGAAGAAAATATTATTTCTCTTATATCATACAAGAAGAAAAAAAACGCATGTATAGAAAATAATAGCATAATTGTATTTAGTTTTTATTCTTTTGTATATATAAATTCCGAAATATATTGTTTAAAAAAGTATGTCTTTGTATTTTTCTTGAAAAAAATAAAATGTATAAAATATGAAAAATAATATGTATAAGAAACAATTGCATCCTTGTAAAAAGGATTGTCATTTACAAAAATGGATAACAATACTATATACGTATGTACGAGTATTATTATGTATTCACATGTATATTTCATCCATGAAAATATCTTTTATCTTCTTTTCATATATAATGATGATGAGTACTACTTCAATAGAATACCATATCCATTTTTTTTATCTATTGTATCCTTTGTATTATTTTCAACTTTTTCTAAGTGCACAAATACTATGATATGAGTAATATAAAATTCCAATGAGAAATTTTTGATCGCATGCACATAGCTTCGTATAGATACATACATACATATATCACATGTATTAAAGTACTCGTATTCGTATGTACATGCAAATATTCATTTTTTATTTTTCTTGATTACACAGTATGTAATATGTACTATATTTCTTTAAAAAAATAATATAAATTTTCATGCTGTGAAAAATAGATGTTTTCTAAAAAGTTATACATTATTTTTTTGTGAAACATTTTCTTTTCGTTTTTTCTTATCAAAATTAAAGTTTTATGTATTGGTTTTTTCGTAAATCGAATTCAATTTATGGAAATACTTAAAAAAAAAAAAATTACTTTGGTCATTGATAAATTTATTTATTATATTTTTTATTTTATTTTATTTTATTTTGTTTAATGCGACAGATAATTTGTTATAAATATTTTTCTGAATATTGGAAATTGTAATACTTTCAAAAATAAATAAAACAATAAAGATACTATTTTATAATCGTTATTTTGATTTATGATACACGATTTGAAAGCATAACCTTTGTTTTTTGTGTTTTGAAAATATTTATGAATTTAAAAAAAAACAAAATAAAAGTTAAAGGTATAATGAATTAAAATAATGACCAGTTATTATTTTATAATATTTCCCTTGATGTGGAGATTCTATCTCATATTGTAAAATATGTATATATTTTTAGCTTGTCCATATTTATAATTTATTATGTCAATTATACATTAAATGTTCTAATAATATTATTTCGATTTGTGTATATGGAAAATGTATGAATTATGTTGTACATATTTACAAACCCATACACAGGAAGTTTACATTAAAATTTATTGTAATATGTAAAATTATAACATTACAAATTTTAAAGAGAACTTTTGATTTTATCACCTCAAATTACAGATACTTTCACAGTAGTATTAAAGTTTGAAAATACCTTTAAATATGTATTTTGATTATTATTTATGGATATCATATATTACGAATTTTATGTGTCTATAAACATAAATACTACATACTATTTTGAGCACTAATTATTATTATACATTGTTTATTATGTAATAAGGTCAGTATGACATTTGTTTAATTAGATAAAATTATGTAACGCATATTATTTGATTTAGATACTATGAGTAAACATAAATTAATGACCTAACAGTCACGTCTTTGGCCTAGAAAAGAATGCCCTTAGAATGATGTCTAAGACTTCTTAGTGGTGTAGAAAGTATTTTTCGTCATATAATCTTGTCATTATTTACATTCAAACACCTCTGATACCCTGTGACAGGCCTGTGAAATTGAATAGGTAATAAAACAGAACACTCTTCCATCCCATGTGTTACCCCTCTTATAACTGACAGAAGTTTTATTGGAGCATCCATCAATACTTTCTTTCTTTACCCCCCTAACTTCCACTAACCGTATTTTTTCTTCTTCACGCACCTAGTTTTTTATTTGAAATTTACTTTCAAGTTTATGCAATTTAAAGTTTCAGGAAGCCAAATGGATGCAAAATTAAATTGAAGATAAACTACATATTCAAGGATTACTTTTAAACTTTAGTAAAATTAAAGAACTTTTACGTTCTTTGATGAAACACAATTGAAAAAATGTGAATTTATTCTTTGTTCAAAAATTAAAAAATAATTGAAATATGATATTCGTAATACAGCATATGCTTGTTAAGGATAGTAAAATAATATGAAAAATTGCTTTTCTACGAATTCGTATTGAAAATGAAGTTTTCAAAATTTTTAATATATTCTTAAAGCGAATCAACAATAAAAAATAAAGAAAATATTTTCACTAAAATTCGTCTCTCTTGAAAAGAATAAGAAATCGTTTAGCAATTAGCTTTTTCGATATTTTCCATAAACTTTAGCTATTTCAATCAATTTTAAAATAAAATTCCTTAAAAAATTTCATCGAATTAAAATTCGTCAATAATTAGACTACTAACAAATTTCTTGGTAATTGAATTGAAGGAATTTTTTCAAATTCCTCTTTTTTTTAAAAACCATTTATTTTTCGATAAATGACGTTCTCATGAAGTTGTAGAGCATAAATGAAAAATAATTTACCTGCACAAAATGTTTTCTCTCATTTTGTTGTTGTTGCTTATATTCAGATTTATTACAGCGTAGAAATTCGAGAAAATTATTCTATGACAAATGGGCTATTTACACAATAAATACAGAAAATGGATTTGAGGTACATGAGTTTTTGGTCAGTGATTAATTTCTTTATTCGTGTTTTTTTTTTCTGTGAAATAATTCAGTTTATCAGAATAAAAAAATAACACATTTTGTGGAGCGTAATAAATTTAAATTTAAATATTAATTGGGATTTGATCCTTACGGTCTTTTCATCTTTTTTCCTGTGCACCTTTATGGAAATTGAAAAAAATAAGATGTATTTTTGCTTTATGTCAAATTTATAAAATATTATTTTCAATTTTAAGATTTTCTGGGGATAAAAGAGGAAATGAACAAAATAAATCTTTTATGTCTTTTACAATTGTCAGTTGTTTATAGTGAAAATATATAATGAAAGATTTTTTTGTCGAAAAAGATTAAAAAATAGATTCAATGAAAATCAAGGTATCTTTTTCGGATATTTTATTTTATTACAGCTGAAATGGGTATGACTTATAAAATTTCAATCACAATTTCATATTTTTGTAATATGCCAAAAAATGACATCAATTTGAAAAAATGTTTCCTGTTTTTTTTTTCAATTACACGTGAAACTAACTTTATTAAACTTTTAATATTGTATGCTTGTCAGTTCAGTTTACTTTTAAATACGGTTAAGGTTTTTAATCTCTTTCAGAAAAGATGAGTGAAATTTTATTCAATGCGAATTTTTTCTAGAAAGCTGATTTCAATTTCCAACAAAAATTTTAAGTATCAAACTTAAAAAGTAAAAAAAACATCAAATTTTAAAAATAAAAAATGTCAGAAATTTAATTTGGGGAAAGTTTTTAACTTCAACGCAAATTTAATTATGTTTTTAATCTTAATCCGTAATCTAAAACCGTATAATGCAAATTTACAGAAACATATCGCTCAAGATATTCATTTTAATGAGAAAATGTCAAATTTTGTATTGAACGAAAACCCTACATCGTTTATTTTTTTCCTTTTAACAAAAATTTTATACTCCAAAAGATTTCTTTTTCTTAGGAAATTTTTCATACACGTGTAATACACATCCCTTTTCAAGATACTGCTCCAGTTGCTTGTTTCAATAACAAACATTATGTATAATAAAAAGAAATTAAATAAGAAATATTAACTCTTTATTTCCAATAAAACATCAAAAAAATTTTCTCAATGTTATACGAACACACACACACACACACTTAGAACTAACCTCAGTAACAAGTTGGTTCCTTTTCCTCTTATACGACGAAATGGTTTTCTTTTCTTCTTTTTTTCCGAATTTTTAATTCGAACATGAAAATATTAAAATATTTAAGGTACATATTTGAAATATTGTTTTTTATTCTTTTTATTTGTGAACAAAGATAAAAATTTAAAAAACCAACAAACAAAAAAAAAAATAAAAAAAAGAGAAAACTTTTACATCTCTTTTTACAAATTCCTAACATAACATATAAATCATTTAATACATGTAAAAGTTTATTAGAACTTCCGTTCTTTCGTATATTTAACATGAATAAACATTTTTATTTATGTAAAGAAAGTTTTTTATTATGTAATATTTAAGAAAAATATTAACCTAATTTAAAAGGATCAAAAGATTTACAGTTTTTAAGGAAAAAAATTTGTTCATTTTATAATAAAATAATGTTTAAAAATTTATGATGAGAATTTAAAATTTTATACAATAATTTAATTAATTCAAATTATTATGAGTTATTTAATGTTAATTAATGATATTCAATTTAAAGAATTAAAATGAATAAACGATAATTATGGAAAAATAAACAATTTGAGTATGGAAAATAAAGGAAATCACAGTTGTTGTCATCTGTTTAAAAGAAAAAAAAAAAAAAAAAAAGAGGAAGTGAAATATATAATAGTGAATAAAACTAAAGCTTATAAGTTTTTAATCCAAACATTTAAATTAGTTTATTCATGAATTTTATGATACAGTTAAAATCTAAAAAGAAACATAAAGATTATCGTGAAAAGGTCACACAGTCAAGAGCATCATTTGTGACGTGTATTAAAATTTAAAAAATAAAAATCATCCAAAATCTTATAAATTCAAAATGTCAACTCTTCTAAGATACAAAAAACATTAAAAATAAAATTTTATTACAAAATGCTTTCTAACTTTTTTTCATATTACAAAAGAAAATTGGAAAAATAATGAAAATGTGAAAAAAAAACAGTAAGAAAATTAGATTAATTCAATCGTAGAATCTTCAAATTAAAAAAAAAAAAGATAGTTAACAAAGATAAGATAAATAAAAATTTCTAGACCGGAAAAAAATTACAGCCAATTAAAATATTCAACTCAATTGATGTAAATTGGCTATTTTGATTGTTATATAAAAATAAACGTTGCTTTCAAAAAGGATATTAACCATTAACTTTTATTTGAGTAATAAAATCACGTGCAAGAAAAAAAAACCAAAATAACTTTATTTCCTCTTCTTTTTCTTTTTCTACAATTTTTTTCATATAAACATATATCTACAGGGTGTAGAAAAAGAGTTGAACGATGACATGAAAAGTAACAAATGTATTAAAATGTAGTGAGTACTTATACTACTCATTCAGGAAATTATACCAATTTGGAATTCAATCGCTTCACAGCTCGAAATAAAACGAATATCCTGTTACACATAATATACAATTTCTACACTATATTGAGCATCTATTTCCGGTACGAGTCAAAAGAAATTTTTTCAATTTTTTTAGAAAAAGAAGGAAAAAAAGTGTAAACAACTTGAATATAATGAATCCTTTCGAAAACAACATTATTTATTAAATTATTAATTTTAAGGCCTTATATATTACGCCTTTTGGGAACATGTATTGTATTTTTTTTTGTTCATTTTTTACGCTGTTCTCACTTTCACAAGGCTATTTGTCGTTTTTAATCTTATTAAAAATCAATATAGTCGATAAATAATTTGATTATATCAACATTGCGACCTTCATTGATTTTGTTTTACACTATCTTATCAGTTTCAAAACCATAATTATCTATTCAAAAAATTAAATTATGAAGTACAGAATTCGTGACGTAGATTTACTAACTAATAAGAAAAAAAACATATACTCTTTCTCAAAAAAATAAAAAAAAAAATTGAAAAAGTCCACATTTTTATTGTCCTTTTGTTCCTTCAAGCATTTTTTAACATAAACGATTTAATCCCATCCTTGCATTATTACTAAAACTTCAATATTTTTAGCTTTTCTTATAGAAAAATGTATCACTTGAATTTTTAATATGTGGCATGTGTTTCTTAGAATTAAACGTCTTTAAAGAAAAAAAAATCTTTACAATGAACACGAGAGGTATATAATAGAAGCCAAACCAAATTCAATTTACTTAAAGCAAAAAGTGTTGTGATACAAGAGAAATTCAGCATTAAAGGATATACGGTGAGAATTCTCAAGAACAAATAAAAAAAATATTCTAAAGAACATGAAAAAATTGTTTAAAAAAAAATAATAATAAAAGGATAAAATTTCAAATAAAGAATTTAACATAATCCGAATGTTAAAATACATATTTTTATTACGTAGTCTGATATGATAAGTATAATCTTAATACTATAAACGTAAAAAAATAATTGAAATTGATTTGATTGACATCCTTAGATAAATAAAATAATATTAATTTTTTTTTTTCGATGAATTTTTTTAAAAGAGACAGACAAAAAATTAAGAAAATTAAAATCTGTCTGACTGAATATTATTTCTGAATTCCAAATAAAAGGATCATTGTACTATTGGAAATCAATAAATGAGAAGGATATATTTTTATTAAAAATCGTAAAACAATCGTAAAGTCAAATTTCAGATTAAATATGTATCGTATTACTCATTTAACTTTTTGTTTTGTTTTTTCGTTAATGAGTATTATATGGAAAAAAGATAAAATAACCTTGTAAGGACCTTTATTTTTTATAAATATTATTGGTCATATTCATTGGTTATGTTTTTTTTTTTTATAATGAGTTCAGATATAAATAGATTCAGATCAGAATTTTAATAGGGATTTTATATTTTTATGTCATTTTCCAAAATTAAAAAAGATTTCAGATATACATATGTATTTTCGTATAAACGTTGGATTTTGTTGTATTTTTAAGCAGGGAATTCAAAATAACTTTTAGAGAAGAATAATATTAAGATAGATTTTATTGTATTGTGATGCACACAATAATTTTTTATTTAATCACATCTCTTGGAAATACGAGGACTATGGAAGGATGTATATAATAACAACCATTGTATTTTATTTTAATGAACATGTACAAATTAGACTTTGAATACAAAGTATCTATTTGGAAGGAAAGGACATGTGATATGTCAAGGATGCAAAAATAAGTATCATGAAAACCTTAAAATGAAAGCGATTATTGGAAATATTTTGACTAGAAAATAATTTTTAAAAAGAAAAAAAATAAAGATTAAGGACTTCAAAGGACTAAAGCAACGGCTTTGTTATTTAAAAAAAAAATCCTTTTTCTGTGTTTTTTCCCAAGAAAATCTCATTATTGTTTTGAAAGTCTCTTAAAAATATGAAACATTATTTTTTACTTAATATTTTCATCAGGGAGGTTTTATATAATTTTCAATCATATCAACTTATTACATACATATTTGACATAAAGTACACAGACGACGTAATGCATATATATTCACAGAAATATATCCATACCATGTCTTAAGAATAGTCTACAAAAAATTACTTTATCAGTAGAAATATTCATTTTTCATGAGAAGAAAAAAGAGAACATTCTCCAGATTTTAAATACATAAAATCAATAATCCTTTTATTTAAAAAAAAAGCAAAAAAGAAAAATCAAATTTTCCCATCATATTTTTCATATTTCCATAATTTAATATTTTTAATTTTTATTATCTTTGCCACTTACGCGCGCCATACAATATTTTCTTGTTTTTTCCTTTTTTCTTTATTCTCTTCTTTATGATGGTGAAATAAAGAAAATATATAATCTTTCTTCATTGAAAAGATAACACGTTTCAAATAAAATTAAAATCAACATAATCATCTGTACAATGAATTAAAGGTGTATAAAAAGGTTAAAGTTTACTCGCATAAAAGATTAAATTTTGTGATGAGAATTATAACAGGCTTCTTATATTTTTGATATGTTTATCAACAAGATGAAATGAAAAAAAAATTAATATCAAACATAAAATACATATATGTACCATCCTTTTTTCGTTCATTTATATTGAATACAAAATTTCATTTTCATTCATTGAACACATACATAATATGTGTATCACATTGTTAAAATGAAAAATTAAAAAAAAGTACTTTTTATAATGATATGTCAATTAAATTAGATTCCATGAGGAGTACTACATATGTACCTACATATATTTTTGACAGTTTATTTTGGGATGTGTTCTCGTTTTTTAGAACGTTTTTAAAAATAAGAATATGTATTTGATATTTGAAAAACAAAAAAATATTAATAAAATTTTTCATATGAATAATTTTTGATTTGTTAAATTTTTTGACAGAAAATTTTTAAATAAAATTTGTCACTTGTTTCATAGTGTTTTGTTTCTATACAAAAGAAAAAATGAATAAAATTAAAAATTCACATGAAATAGGTCATAAAATAACTTAATCCTAGTTATTTGCAATTTTTAGCGTAATATCATTACAGAAGTTTTTTATGTTTAGTACGAATTTCCATTACCATTCAATAATTTTCTATTATTTTTTTTATACACTATGTATATCAACTCCTTGAACTAAATGCCACAATTCGAAACTAATGAATGCATTAACAAAAATTACGTACGTACTCTGGAATATTTCCAATACCAGAATTAAAAATATATTTACAATGTTCATTTATCGATTTTCGAAAAAAAAAAAATAATAATAATAAATTCAGAAAATCCTTTTCTTATTATTTTTTAATTTTATTAAATTGCCATGTGCACATTAGATTTACTCTTAAATTTGAAATTACGTGTTTTTAATTCCTCCTACTAAAGTTCCAAATAAATTTAATGTTGCTTTTAACTAAATGAGAATCGACTATCCTTTTATGTTTACACTTTCTTGTTCTACATATGTATGTCTTTTTGAATATTTTATAAGCCAAAAATATCCTTAAAGTGTATCAATTCACTTGTTTTGGTTTTGTGCTTAAAATGATAAAATTAAAAGTTTTCAAGGACATGTTAGATGTCCTTTTTTTAATTTTTACATTAAAATATTAAACAGTTCAAAAGAAAAAGTGATTAAAAGCCACATTTTTCACACGAGAACCATTAAGGGTTTCCTATTGTTTAAATTTTTCATTGGAATTTTTTCCACATTCAGCTAAGAAACATAATTATTCGAGTTTTCCAATCCAGACAAAAGGAAACATTTTTTTTTCACACAAAACCGCAGAAGGTTTCTCTTTACAAAAAAAAAGGTTACGTACTGAATTTTAAAAAATTTCTCATTATGCAGAACAAGTTTTACTTTTCTCAGAAAATACGTGTATTCAGAGAAGTATTTTTGTTACCACTTAGTAATTAACATTGAAAATTAATTATTCATTAAAAAATTTCTTCGAATGATAATATTGTAATTTTAAATATTTAATTACTTTGAGTATTCCATTGTTGTCATTACATTTTGTTTATTTTATTTTCAAACATTCATCATAAACTACAAATCCTATATGTATTACGCGTGTTCTAGAATTTATTATTATCGAAATTTGTTTTTGCATACAATAAGAACATTGTCATGTATACATATATATTTATGTACATAAATATTTGTAAATATGAATTATTTTTGTATATAAAACGTATTGTAACAATTATTGTAAATTCGTATGATTAAATATATCATGACATCATTGGACCACATAAACAAAAAAACAAAAAAAATCTTACACTTTTAATTGAATTTTCATATATAAACAATACTTTCACATTTTCATTTACAAAAATTTTATGTACTATAACTTATTTAATTACGTTAAAATTTAAACAGAAATTAGATTAAGCGATTTAGAGAATAGTTTTAATTTAATTGAATTTTTTTTAAACATCTAAACGAATTAAATTCAAAAATAAATGATTTTCTTGAAAATACTATGACAAAACAAGGATATGAAAGGATAAATTAATGCCAAAATCTTTTATATTTCTCATAAGGTTTTTAAATTTCTATAGAGTGTAACAACTTTAATAGCGTAGTTTAAAATTAGAAAACTGAAAAGAAAATTATAATTGCTTACTTTACAAAAAACTCCTACGAATTATGTATATTATGTGTTCATTTGATTTCATTATCAAAATTCAATCAAAATAAGGATAGTAAATTTCACAATACGGAAAATAAAAGGATTTCTCCTTTTCGGCCCACGTTTTATCAATCGATTTATTTTAAGGATTTTTTCAGATTTATTTTTTTTCTTGTTTTCAAATAGAAAGTTATTTAATCAAATTCAGATGATTTAACGTTTTTCAGATTTATCACAAGAAAGAAAAAAAAAAGAAAGAACAAAAACGGTATCATTTACAAGACATAATGTAATAATCATGGTACAGCAATTTTTTTTTTTTATAAGTCAAAATCATAAGAATTTTTTCTCTTTATTGAGAAAGACAAAGAAAAAATATTTCCGGCAGATTAAGGCATTGAAAGAAAATTGTTTTTGAAAAGTAGAAAAAATCTTAAATATAGGATTACATCATATTATCCACGGAAAGTAACATTAAAATGATTATTTTTTATGGAAAAGTAAAAAAAAAAATCCTTTTTTTGTAGGTGTATTAAGTAGGTGTGAAGATTCAAGTCAACTTAAATTTCGCAAAAAACTTTTCTTTGTGGACATAAAACCTAAAATACTCTTTTAATAGATTTAAATAACTTTGCTGAGATAATTTATTACGTTGAGTAAGAATTATTTTTTCTTTGAAATAATATTTTTAGACTTTAGTTTTCCCTTGAATAAGAAACTTTTATTGTTTCTGTTGTTTATTTTTTTTGTTGATTAAAAATAAAGTTAAACAAAATTGTAATTTTTTACAATATTTTTCATTTCTAAGAAATTTGCAATGAAATCCGAACATTTTTTTCTTGGCATTCATTTAGAAAAGATTATTTTATTCCAAGAAATTGATTTGTAATGTAATAAAAAAAATTTGTTTTTCAAGGACATGCTTGAGGCTTTCCATTTCATTAAATATTAAAACACGTGATTTCTTTTAATTCAAAAAAAAGGATATTTTAATTTTCAAACACAAATTTCTAATGAAACAAAATGAAAAAGGTTACAAACAATTTTTATTAAAAGCAATATTGAATTTCATGCTAAAACTCAACAAAATTATCAAAATTTTATGAAAAAAAAAACTCGTTTCCTTATTTCTTATTCCATGTTTCGGTTTAAAAATTTTTCTTTTTATCCACAAAATTTAAAAATTTTAATAAAATATTTATTCATTTACAAAAAATATCCTTGAAAAGTATCTTCAAGAGGATAAATTTTCTATGAGCAACCGTTTTCTCTGAAAATATAATTTCGTTTTTCTTATCTCCATAGGAATGTTCAATTTTTCTTCAATGTTCCTTTCTTAAATTGCTTCCTTTTATTAAAGGCATAATATTAATAATAATTTTTTTGTTGTCGAAAAAAAATCACAACAAGAAAAAACTAAAACGTTTACAAGATTCATCGTATTTCTAAAGAAAATGCTTGTTGTTTTTCTTTGTAGTGTGTAAAAATTAAGTTCAGTTTCTTTTAGCACATGAGTTCAGATATTGAAGAAAATTTTTAATTTCGTTTTTTTTTTTTGTTATTTTTCTCATACAGCTAATTTATAAAACATGGTGTGGCTAAACAAATTTTTGTGAAACGAGAAACAAAAAGAAAAAAAAATTAATAAGGATATATTATAAAATAAGACATACACATGTCGTCGTATTCTTATTTCATTTCCTTCGAGACTATGTTATTTCTGTTTTTTTATTTTTTTTTACTTTCACTTTAAAATTGCAAACATTAGATAGGACGATAAAGAAAAATCATACGACCAATGTAATGTAATGTAAAAGAACCATATCCTTATTTATGTATATTGAGATTGAACTAATTCCCAAAATATTATATTACAAGGATATGTAAAGAAAAATATATGTGTGAGACTTTAAAGATTTTCTCATGTTGTACAGATACTTGTCGTATACATATCCACATTATTATGTTAACATGTTTCTTTTATATGAAATTTTAGAATTCTTTAAACGATTCCATACATACACCTACAATGTAAAGTGAATACTAAAAGTTGTTCACATTAAAGTAGATTGAAAATGTCTTCAAATAGTATTAAAAATAATTGAAAATAATTTAGCTAAGCAGTCAAATGGGATAAATTTTAAGGATATTTCTTCTCATTAACATAAAATTTTTAAAATTGTTTTTTTCGTTTGTTTCCTGTATCCACGTCTCCCTCGAATTGCACGGTTAATGGGTTCTGTGTGAAATGAAACCGTGTAAGTCGAGACTCAAATTTGGTTCGAAACTCGTATAGTTCGAAGAAGACCTGTTATTTATTTATTTCTCTTTTTTTTTTTTCAAAATAAAAAGGTCCTTTTTATGTTTTTCAGTTTTTTGAAAATCTAAAGATTCAGAAATATTTTTGAAAATATTTATAGATTTTTTTCAAAAGAATATATGTAACAAATACTATCTAAAATACAGATTCTGTAGTAGTGTTCTATATTATTATTTATTAGAGTCCTGATTTGATAGTTAATGTGCAGATTATCTTGAAAACCACTAAGTCATAAATCATTGCAAAACTTCTTTCTATTTCTACATCCTCACCTAACACCCACTCGTACTAGAAAAATCGTATTTTATTTTTATTTATTTTTCGTTTTTATAAGAACATCATTAATAAATAATTTAATGTACTAAAATGAAAAACATGTGTCTTTAATAAAAATTAAAAACATTGAACATGAGACCAACACATACTTTTATGATTAAAACGTTCACGAAAAAATAATAAAAATAAGATACGCTTTTATTAAAAGCATTTTCTACGAATTACTTAAAGCAAATTATACATTAAATTTATGTAAAAAACAATATGTATCTATAAATTAATGGTTTAGACAACGTTCATTTATAAAAACAATGTATTTTTTTTTTTCAACTAGAAAATAAAAACAAAAACTATATAAATAATTAGATAATATGTTGACATTATACATTGTATAAGTAGTATCAAAGAATGAAAATTAATTAGATGTACATACATACATATATACAATATTCTGGTACGTTGACTTTCGATAACGTAAGTATTCACAACATTATAGTCAATATTATTCTATTTTTTTTTATCATAATATTTAATGAAATTTATCGTAAATAACACTAGTTAATGAAAATTTAATCTTAATTTCACTTCTTAGTGACATTTATTGTAATAACTGTATACAAAAAAAAAAATCCAGGGGAAAACAACAAGTAAATATTTAATTTATTCATTTTACGTATAGGTATGTATACACACCAGAAGTTATTCATCATTCATTCTTGAATTTGAAATGTTGTCTTAATGAAAATAGAAAAACAAATAAATTAATGAACTGTGAAAATAAAAACAAATAAACATTGTTTTAGTTTTCAACTAAAGTTTTAATGAAATGTAGGAACAAAAAGCTAAAGTAGTTGTTGTTTTCGTTTCTGTTGTGTTAATTTGCATATTATCTTTTTGAAAAATATTCCTTATGCATATTCTAAAAAAAAAAATTTATTAATTATTGAATATTACGTAGCTTCCATAAGAAAAACAAATACATTCTCCATTGAAAACTCAATTTTAATTCTGTTTTGATTGAGAATCTAGAAAATAGGATCTACTCAAAAGATTGAAACTTGGGATAATAGGAAGTAGATGTACGCACAGTATGACAGATCTGGAGAAATTAAACTTCTCTCTCACCTCTCATACTTCACATGATTCTTCTTCATCTAATGATGGTTCTGTTAAACCTTGTGGGTTGTATTATTGTAGGAGTTAGGGAAGTTAAACCGTGTGAAGAATAATGGAACAAAAGAAAAGGGGATTGAACGACAGGCCTGTCTGTTCCCTAACAAGACTTAAGAACAAGCCTTGCAGTTGCCTTTTTAGGACTGTCTAGCCGTAAAAGAAGAAGAAAAGAATATTATAATTTAATGTAGCTTTATTTTACTGTAATTATTTTTACATATCATTAAAATATGTAATTTATATCTACAATGTAGTTCATATAAAGTACCCGATTTAGTCCAGAATAATAATTCAATAAACATATTTTTACATTATACGTTAACGATGCCATAAAAACTACATTTTTATTAACTTTATTATTATTATTTTTTCGTTTTTTATTACGATTTATCTTTCATGCCTAATAACATAATTGATTTTATGGGATAAACAAATTGATATTGATTAAAATATCATGTAATCTTACATACACAAAACAAACTATGTATCATGAAGGTGAAAAATTTTCCTAATATGAAATTTATTAACTTAATCATCATACGCACAGGATAAAAAAAGGATATCTTGAAAGGTATTTGTTTTAAGTAATTTAAGTTTGAAAAACAAAAACAAAAAAAAGTTTGAATATCATCAAAAATATATCTAAAGTAAAATAACAACAAGAAATATCTTAATTAATATTACGATTCATTAAAGTAATCCATTAACCTTTTTACCTGAAAATTATCTAATAATTTTTCACCTGAGTTGATAAAAAAAAAATAAAAAGAAACATATAATTCGTACTTACAAAAATATTTTAAAATTTAATATTTTTGATGAATTGCTACTTTTTTTCTAACATCAATTCTTTTTCTTCTATTCTAATTTTAGACATCTTTGAAATTTTTTTCTTTCATTAAATTCATTTAAGGAAACAAAACAAATACTTTAAAGGTCCTTTAACTTTATAATAAATTAAATTATACACGTACTTTATTTTAAAAACCTTACAAAAAAAAAATTAATGTAGTATAAAATTACATCCAAGAAATTATATCTTTTTTAAATGTAAACTTTATTTTTTACATCATCATCATCATCATCATCATCAACGTCATTATCATTATCATCATCAGCAACGTCATCATAAAGTATAATTTGTTGAGTCCTTGAACATTTACGTAATATATGTAATAGAAACACTGAATTAGTGTAGTAAACATCAGGATTATAATACCAAAATAAAAAACAAAATTTATATACTATATTTTGTGTTATAAATATATATATATACATATGTACGTATATACAAACATCCTATATGTTGGAGTAATTTTAAACAGATGTGTTTTTTCCATTTCCTTTTTCATACTTACATATATACTGGAAATAGTACAATTGAATATAATTTTGGAAATTTAAAAAGAAAATTCGTTTTATACTAAGAATTATGCTCAAAATATTCTTTGGTATTTTTGTTTTTCCTTAGATTTTCCGAAAAAGTATCTATAAGTATATCTGATACCACATTAAGTACTTTTATTTTATTAGAATTTTGTCTTCCCTTTTTTATTAGAAATTTGATATTTCAATTGTATTTCGTAATTTAAGTATATTAAATTTCCTTATTTTGATCCGCACAAAAAATCAAGATTAAAAAAACACACAAATAAGAAGAAAAGTGAAGTTTCCACGAAAAAAAAAACAAAGTATTAGGCTCTGAATTTGAAAATGTGTGGGTAGTATTATGTTTGACATAAAATATAAAGTATATTATTTTTTTAATATCTTCTTAGAATCCTTGCAGTTAAATAATAAAATTGTAGGTAGTTTAAATAAACTTTGAAATGTAAATAATACTTCAAGAATAATTATGCTTAGATGACGTAATATCCAAAATATCATAATTTATATTGTTAAAGCTGATTTACAAACGACCCATGTATAATTTGCTTTAAGGAAAATGCACAGAAAATGTTATTTTGAAAATTTAATAATATTTTGTTTTAAGAAATTGAAAATAAACACACAAAGTAGTCCTTGAAAAAATTATGAATTTTTAATGCTATTAAAAATTATACAAAAATACAAATCATAATCTTCTTTTTTTTTTTTCAAGGTAAATCATGATAAGAAAATTTAAATTTAGAATTCCCATTGTGGGTACGAACATACATATATGTATGTATGTATAACGCATGAATAATCTGTGATCATAAAATTTATATTCAAAACATAAAATAAATCTAAAAAAAAGGATAATTCGGTTAAATAAAATGTGAAAGAAAAAAAATTAAACTTACTTAGGATAACTTCATTAAAACTTTTTTTTTTTACAAGAAGGGCTTTCACACCAATATGGCTTTTTTTTATTCTATATTTTCAGAATATCCTTGAAAATATTGGAATATTTATTTTTATGTAATTTTAAATTACATATGTATTCGTATGTAGAATCCTATTACTACATACTTTGAAATGCTCCACAAAAAATGGCCTTTCTTTTATTACACTTCCAAATAAATCTTGTGTGAAAGAAAAGTGAAAAAACGTGTTGGTCAAAACTTTTTTTATTTGTTTTAACAGTTATCACGCTCAAAAAAAGGACTTGAAATTCTTTAGAAAAAAACGGGTAATAGTAACGGTTTTATGAAAATGGAATTTCCTTTTTTTCAAAGTTGAATTTATCATGTCCTACATTTATTTACCTATAAATATACATATTTATATATATATATATACATATATACTTATATATATTTTTTTTTTTGCTAAAGATACTATGAGTAACATTCAAGGAAGTAAAATGCATAAAGATAAACGTTAGATCACATTTGTGGAAATCTTTAATTTCTTTTTCATAAAACTGTTTTATTACTAGTTTTTTTATTTTTTTCTCGAATAAACTTTAAGTGATTGCATTTTGACTATAAACAGAGTAGTTTCCGAGCTCCTTATTTATTGCAGTGGTATTTAAGATTAAATTTAAAAAAAAAAGAAGATATTAGTGGATCACATTACCAAGCAAATATAGTCAAATCTGATATATTTATGTATTTAAAGAGTATGTGAGAAGACTGTTATTTAATTTCCTATCAATTTGATTTTATTTGAAAGTTCATAATATCCTTGTTTAATGTTTTTTTTCTTCCTATTTTCGTAGCATCAATTCAATTTATCAGAACATTAATTTGAATAATTTATAGACTATAAAAAAACTGAATTACAAGTTTTCAAAATTTTATCGAAGAAAAAAAAATCTTTCATGCATTTTTATTGTTTTTTTCCATTTTATACATAATGTACATATATAAATATTTTTTCCCCCTATCTTTAGAAAATTAAATTAGTGGAAAATTTATCTGATAACATATTTTCTCGATCAATTTTATTTCAAGGATACAAAAAAAAAAAAAAATAAAAACAGAAGACAGAAAAATTATTGACAAAATAATAATGTGTGTTTCACATATATGAGACATAATATGTTTATTTAGTACTTGAAAGCCATATAACATCTTGATTATATTTCTGTGTATATATATTAATTTTGTACAAGAATGTTATAATTTCAATGTCACGTCCAAACTAAACTCATAGATAATGACGCACTTTCTTATCAAATAGAAAAAAGAAAAAAAAATTCAAGCTTTTACCACACAACAACCAAGGATCATTTATAAAAAAAACGTGTATTTTAGTGTATTCAATGAAAATATTGTTTACCAACAAAATGGATTAGAAGAATAGAGTGATTACATTTTTGTGCGAAAATGAAATTATGTTTCGCATAAATAAATATGAAATGAAAATAAATGTTTAGTAAGGATTTAAGATTTATCTTCTTTAATAGCGTACTTGACGTCAACAGGACGAGAAAAATCAAAACAATTTGAAATGAAAAAAGGAAAAAAATTTTGATGGAATTTATACGAATTACTGAATTACTAAAATTGTAGAAATATATGATCGAGACTAAACCGAAATAAAAGTTGGATTTGGGGTAGATTAACATTTTTTGCAAACTTTGAAAAGCAGTATTTCATAAGTAAAAGTCGTGAAGTAGAATTCTTTGCAGATTTGAAACTAGAAGGGTTAAAATTATCAATTTTCATCGCTAAATCAAGAATTGAAACTTCACTGAATTTTATCGATTCTCATGAGAAATGCGGCGAGGAGTCATGTGAATGAAAATATAAATCCAAACTCGATCATTTGTGGAAAAATTGAAATATCAAAACTAGAATGTTCTGGTATTATGAGCTATAATGGAATAGCAACATTTCATGGAACTAATTATTTTTTAACTATTCTAATTCTACGAGAGTAAATACACAAAATGAAAAAAAAAGTACAATAATGTTTCTAATCGCATAAAATATTTTATAAACACAATCAAAAAGACTTTTTTTTAGTGCAAAAACAAAATTCCAAAGAATGTGATGTGATACAATAAAATATGGAAAAAAATTTTTTAATATAAAAAACATATTATTCAATTATGAGTATAATATGTGATAAAAAATTTATTTACATACGAGAATATGATATGTCATAAAAAAAAAAAGAAAATTCAAACAAAAAATGTCTACCATTAAAAAAGCAATGATAAATTCATTTGTACTCGTATAACACGTGTTTTTTTTTTATTTTGTTTAATTTTTTTTTCTCTTTTTGGATATTTTTTTTCCATTTCATAAAAATAAAATTTATACTTTAAAAAAAAAATGTGAGCAAAAAAGTAGATATAATATTATAATCTAGAAAGATTCTATATAATAAAATAAAATATACTCACGTTCTTGATGTCTGCTTTGCAACTCATCATAATCGCAATCATGGAAATATTTTATTTTTTTGCACTACTAAATAAAAATTCAAATTTTACACAATACATACTTGTATATGTATATAATTTTTTTTTCTTCACATTTTCACAATATAATGAGAACAATAATATTGTATATCCTTTTAAATATTCTGAACATTAAAAAATACCATACAAACATAAATGAAATATTTTCATAGATTTCCTTATCACATGAATATTCTTTCATAGTAACATGATGAAAAAGGATGTGTTTTTTATTCTTCTTCCTTATTTATTATTTTTTTCTACGTTGTTGTAATTTATTCAGGAAGCATTTTTTTTCCAATGTAAGATTTTTGTATTTGATTGATGACAACAATACTCCTACATTACAATTAAATGTGTGTAATTTGATGTAAGAATATAAATCATTTCACATAATCTGGATTACTGTGATGTATTCATTTCAGAATTTAATATTGTTATGTTGCGATTCATGCGGTAGGAAAAAAACAACTTTATATTCAATAAATTGTTACCATTTTAAGGTTTGATTTGCAAAAAAAAAAATGAACTTCATACTTTAAGAAGGCGTTGTAGATTTAGATTCATTAATGAGTGGTTTAAGTCAAAAAAATGTATCAGTTTTTAAACTATATTTAAAAATTAGGAAACTGTCACATTTTATCAAAATGATTGCTGGAAGCAAAAAAAAAAAAATGCCATAGGAATTGTTTGAATCATTATAAATCCTTGATTGTTTTTACTTTGTTTTTTCTTTCTGATTTTGTATAAATATTTTTCACAAATTGGCTTATTTAAAATTTAATGTTTTCATTTCCATTTTCTTATCTTCCTTTTCGAAAAAAAACTCATTTAATAAGTTTCTATTCAAAATTAAATTTTTGTACAACAAAAAATCAGAAAAAAAAATTGCACATGACGTAAAATTTTATAAAATTAAAAGAAATCATGAATTTCAATTGAATTCGTATATCAAACTCAACACTTTTATTTAATAATTAAAAGATAGAAAAAAAAATTTCTCAGCAGATGAAAATCTTTATTCTGTTTCATATACGAGGACTCATGAATATGTCTTGTTCTAAAGTAAAAAACAAAAATTGATATAAAATTATACAAAAAAAAAACAACATTCAAAATAAATTAGATTAGTATCATTATTCCACTTAATCAGAAAATTATGTGTGTGTATGTGTGGGAATCTTGATTTATTCAGTATACAATTACGAAAATTAAATTACTTAGATATAACATAATGGAAAAAAAAAATTAAAATAAAAATAAAACGAAACGAAACAAATAAGAATTTTTGACTTAACATTATGTTTGAATTTTTATACAAATTTCAAGAAGAATTTTTTTAATACATTTTGAAAAATAAAAAGGATAAATTAGGTCTTTTTTTCAGATTATTTTGTTGATTTTCTTTCATAATGTTTTTTTGTTCCAAGTCTTTAAATAAAAAAACGTTTTTGTATAATTTCTTATTGGATTTCAGGAGAAAAATAAAAAGGATTCACTACAAAAGGAACTAATATTATTTATATTTGAAATTTACTTTTGTTCAAAAAAATAGAATAATAAAAATTGAAAAATAGAAAATGTAATTTTTATTAATTAAATAAAATGAAAAAAAAAAAGTCTTTTCTTCATGATATTTGTGAAATTCCAAGAATTTTTCTAAAAATATCCTTTTTAAAACACATATTGTTTTTAATATTATTCGTGTGTGTACTTAATTACCTGAATAGAATCCTTAAGTATAATGATGCTTATTTTCTATTTTAACTTTTTACTGTTAAATGAATTTTTATTATGTTTTTATTGCCAAATTTTTATTATAAAATTGTTTTAATTTTTATTAATACATTTAAAACCCACACATTAGAACATGCGTATCTAATACATATTACAAATTGCAATGTGTACAAGCAAAAATTCTATTTATTTACAAACTGTTCAGTTCAAATTTACAAAATCTTATTATCCACTAAATTCACGTAATATATGTCATTAACAGTATTTTCTCCTTAATTTTCTTGAAGTTCTTAAATTTCTTTTTTTTTTATTGAAATTCTAAACTTTCTCATTCAATTTTCGTTTTATTTAATTTTGCTCTTGCTACGTTTACTTCCTTTTTGTTAAAAGATGTGCGAATGTTTATAAACAAAAATTTAATTTTGGTTACAAAATCTTTAATCAAATACTTCAAAGTTATGAAATTTAACATGAATTTCCTTTTTGAAAATTTCTAAATATAAAACACACACATACAAACACACACACGTAAAATTTTACAGTTCGCAACAATTATAGAAATTTCACTTTTCCCATACACGTGTTTATTATTAAATGAAATTATAGCATGATTAACGCGTACTCTAGGAATATTAAATAATAAATTTGGCGAAAATGAGGATATTTTCTCAAATTTCTATTTTTAATTTTACAAAAATTGATACTTTGCCGTTTGCGGTATATTTACGTGTGTGTTCATTAAACAGAATCTAAGTAAATATGTAAATTGAATGTAAATTTGTAATAATATAAAAATACACGTATACATGGATTATCACTTAAACACTCATTTGTAGAATGTTTTGTATTGATTGAAAAAAATAAATTTTTTTATAAAATAAAAATTCGAAACTGAATCATCATTAGTTTAATTCTCTGAAATTATTTCAATTTTAAATAAATTAAATATTCAAATTAGGATCTTTGGGGAAGAAATGTTTTAATAATATGTCCATAATATGTAGTTATTTACTTATTTGTTACATAAAGAGACAAATTGCTTCCAATTTATTTGAAAAGAAAAAAAAACAGCCTTTTTAATTTGGAATTTTATTAAATTCTAATATCCTTTCTATAGCGAATGAATAAGTATAGATACCCATATCTACTTTATGTAGCAGAACTTTTAACGGAACAGCAAGACGTCGTGAGCAAAAACGCAAGTGCGTGAAGCAATAAATATAATCAATGAACCTAATGACGAAAAAAAGAACTTTCGATTTTAGAAAATATTGAAGAAAAAAAATGTTTTGTAAAAAAAGATTTTTCAAAGTGATCTCCTCACTGTCTAAACAAAGTTTATAGGTGGGTCTGGGAACAATACATAACCCGTAATGATCCTTGAAATGAATCTTAGTAGAGTTTGTTAAAAATTAAAAGCGAATGGTATAATTGCGCAGAGAGATAATGGTATTATTTTTAGAGAATTTTTACACTAGTAGTGGTTTTTTTCTTCTAGTAAAGAGAGAAAAACACTAATATGCATATAAAAATTTTGTGTATAGTATATATAGCATGCGCAGATCATTCGCCTTTAATTTTTAACAAACTCTAACTGATTATATTTTCGATACGTCGACTCAATTTAGAACTTTATTTTGAAAATTACTTTTTAATTTAGAAAAAATATTCATCAATGCTCACAAAAGGCATAATAATGACTTTAATGACTTCTACATATTCAACATAGTTGACAATTTTTGAGTATGTGTACATTTATTCAAGATGACACTAGATTTTATTTATTTATACGTACATAATATATTCTACCGTACAAAGGCTAATCGCGTCAATTACATTTTCACTCATTTTGACTTAGATATATTTATGATATAATCACCCATGTTCTAGATTCCGCAAAAAGTGGAAGTGGAATACGAATTCAAATCCATGTGAAATGGAAAATGGTGTTCTGGATTCCACGCGGAATTATATATTTCGAACATTAATTTCGAATCAGCTGTTGTTAAATTCTCACATAAAAGTTTTATTTCTTCTTTGCTTTTTTTTTATTTTGATAATTATTTATTAGTTAAGAATTTTTGTCTATAAAATTCACAAATATTTCTAAATGCTCTTTATTTTTGGGTGTTTTTAAAAAATACATTAAATGATTAAATATATTTATGGAAAAACATAATTATACTAGGATAATAATATGCATTAACTTTAAAATAAATTTAAATTTATTCACTATTTATATAATTTATTTTATAAATTTAAAAAAAAACTTCACTAATATAATTTTCGACTACACAAATACAAGCCACGATTGAATTTGACAACTATTATTTCAATTCCACGTACAAAAACATTGCGGAATTGAATTCACGAAAATTTAGTGAAAGTGGAATGTAGAACACCTAATTCCACTTCCGCAACTTCAATTCCGAAAAAGTGGAATTCAGAACATGGGTGAATATTCTGCCGTACAAAGGCTAATCGCGTCAATTACATTTTCACTCATTTTGAGTTAAATATATTTATGATATAATATATAGTTATATAATATATGAACTGAAGGAAAAATTATCTATTAAAAAATATGTCTATATATTATATATTATATATATAATTTAATTTTTTCACTAGTTCATATGTATAACTATATATTATATCATAAATATATCTAAGTCAAAATGAGTGAAAATGTAATTGACGCGATTGTCCTTTGTACGGTAGATATATAGTTTTACATATGAACTAGTGAAAAAATTAAATTATATATATAATATATAATATATAGACATATTTTTTAATAGATAATTTTTCCTTCAGTTCATATATTATATAACTATATATTATATCATAAATATATTTAACTCAAAATGAGTGAAAATGTAATTGACGCGATTAGCCTTTGTACGGCAGATCTACCGTACAAAGGACAATCGCGTCAATTACATTTTCACTCATTTTGACTTAGATATATTTATGATATAATATATAGTTATACATATGAACTAGTGAAAAAATTAAATTATATATATAATATATAATATATAGACATATTTTTTAATAGAGAATTTTTCCTTCAGTTCATATATATAACTATATATTATATCATAAATATATTTAACTCAAAATGAGTGAAAATGTAATTGACGCGATTGTCCTTTGTACGGCAGAGATATAGTATGTCAGTACTTATGTACTGGCGGGCAGTGGACGAAGCGGTAGTGTGTTGGCTTCTGATGCTGAAGGTCTCGGGTTCAAGTCCGTCTAAGTTCACTCAGCTTTGAATGAGTACCAATTCACTTTGAGTTGGGTATAAGTATTCAGTACTAAATAGTTTGGTAGCTGCTTAGAGACCATAAGCTAAGTCCACAAAAAAACTACAAGAAATATTAGTACCAAGCCCTGTCATACGAATAAAATTAGTTCTCTACCAACGAATTTAGGTGTTCGCATTCCACTTTAAACTATAGGTGCATGTATGACAGAAAGGGTTTACAACCATTTGACTCGACAACTGCGAGGTGTGTTGGTGTGTAGTATCAAAACGGAACGGTTTAGTGCTAATTGGGTCTTCGGAAATAATCCAAAGAACCGCCACGTCAACCAACCAACCAACCATTACTTATGAACATACATTCTTTGTCTCATATTCTTTTCGCTAAAATTACATGCCTAAATTTTCCTCTACTTTTTCAATAACGACGTATAATCTTTAAAAAAAATTGAATATACTATGTATTTTATCATTTTGAAATTTTATATTAAAGTTGAGATTTAAAATCGTTTAAATGATAATTAGGAAGTAAAATAAAACAAAAACAACGAGATTTTTAATATGTTTTTCCTGTTAAATTAACTAAATAAAAAAAAGTCAATGCAAAAACAACACATTCCTTTTTCTCTGTCTCATGTATATATCAAGGCATAATATTTAAACTTTGAATACATTCTAATGAGATTTTTTTGTTTTGTTTTTCTTCTTCCTTATTTGAATTCCATACCACAAGGATGTACCATATAATAGCTTCAACATATATGTACATTACGTGTATATGTTTTACTCATTTGTTTTTCTATCAATTCAAATTCACAAAAAATAGGGTACTTAAGTATGCACAAAAAGAAAACTAGAAGAAAAATGAAATACAGAATGTAGCAAATTTTTTACAATACACAATAGTTACAATTTAAAATCCCGTATTTTTTATTTATTTCTTTAATAACATATCCTGAAAATAAAACAAAAGAACATATAAAATACAAATGAATCGCACGTGTTATACACGTTTGCAAAAAACATGAACAAAAGAGAGAAAACAAAGCAAGAATAGATAGGCTCCAACATACTTTGCCTGCAGCAAACTTATCTACAAAAAAAAATGTATCCTTTATTGTTCCTGTTTGTTTTTTTATCTTGTTCCCAAAAATGAAAAAAATGTTTCACAAAAGGAATTATAGGATTGTGCAAAAATTTTTATGAATTTTTGGCTCATGTAGGAAAAATATTTCAAATAGAAAGATAACTGTACGCCATTATTATGACACAATTTTATATGAAAAAATTATTTCAAAAAAACGTGTGCTCACACAATTTAAAAAAATACAAAATATGTATGAATGTATTCTATGCAAAAATATTCAGGAAAACTAAAATTTATAAAAAATTAACCTAGTTTTTACTGTTATAAAGCAGTAGATTACTTTCCTGGACCACCCTTCATGAATACTATGCACTTTTAGAAAATGTTCTTCCATTCAACCTATTTTTTTATATATTTTCTATTTTTATTCCTGTATTTTTTTTTTCTTTCCTAAAGTATAGTTTATTGATGTAACTTATAAACTTCAAAATATGTAAAACATAAAATTTAATTTAAAATAGTACATTTTACATTATTTTTTAATATGAAAATTTTATTTTAAATTTATTATCGCTGATATTATTGTAAAAATAAAATAGAGTAATATGTATATTTGAATACTCTTTGTATATATTTGTGTGTGTGTGTGTGTGTGTGTGTCTGAAGCTAATTTTCCTAATAGAATATTCAATATTGAAAATCCATACATTTTTGTCGAAAAAATGTAGAATATTTTAAAATAATTTTTTTTTTTAATATTCTTAAGTGAGCTTTCAATGTATCTTCGAGAAAAAACAAACTGTAAGATAAATTATATTAAATTTTTCAAAATAACATTAAACTATTTCATGATATTTTATGCAACAAATTTATGGTCCAGATAAAATCATAAAATATTTCCTTTATTGAGAAAATAATTCAATGTTGTTATTTTAATACAACTAAGTTGACGTAGTATATAACATATTATTTTCAATTTGATGATATTAAATGAGTTGTGTGTGGTTGTACATACTTAAGTCATAATAAATGTAAGGGATGAGAATTCACTTTTAAAATTTTTTTAAAAAACTTCAAATTTACGTTGTTTTTTTCTAAAGCTTTACTAAAATATTTGATTTGTAATTCAAAACATCAGTAAAAAATTTAAATAATTTTTATTTATTTGAGTAAAAGAATCAATTGAAAAAAAAAAATTCAAGAAGCATAAAAGCTTTTATTTTTAGAAAGGAAAAGCCACAAAAGGATTATTTGTAATTTTTCAAGCAAAACAACAACAAAAAAACCTAACATGCGACATTAATTTCCGTATACATACTGATTTTGTCATGTTTATTTTTTATTGTTTATTTAAACATTTCAATTTAAAGAAGAAAAAAAATGAAAATTGAATATTTTTAATAAAAGCTTGTAAAATGTAAAGCCTCAAAATGACGAATAAAAATAATTACATTAAAAAAAACCAATAAAAAAAAAATAAAATAAATTTTAAAAACTTAAATTATGTAATTAATTAATATGTTGTTTTACTTTAATTAAATTTTTTTTTTCATTCCACGATTCACCTATAAAATCATCATCTCATTTTACATTAAAATTATTCCTGACATTTATATAATTAATAATATTTTATTATGCAGAATAAAAATTTAATTTTACCCAATAAAAAATACACACACATACATATATAGTTATTTGTATAAAGAACATAAAATGAAAAAAAAAATATAAATTTTTATGAAAAATTTATTAATAAAATCGAAATTAAATTGTAAAATTAATTCACACGGTAATTAAAATATTTAATTGTTGAATAAATATATAGATATGTGTTGATGAAAGAAATAAAACATGTTTTAATTGGGATATTTTATGTTTAAAATTTCTGGATTCTTTTTTCAATAAAAAAAAACACAATTGTCGATTTGTACTGAAATACATATTCATAAAATACCCACCACAAAAACGTCCACAAAAGTCCAGTTTGTTGTAGATTCATTTTCTTTGTATTTAATTTCGATGAAAATATGTTGAATTTTACGATACTTTTCAATAATAAGAAAAATAGCCCAAATATTAAAGAAACAACGAAATACTTAAACCAATATGTTTTGGAATTTTAAAAATTCCCGTCACAATAAAAAAATAATAATAAGAAGAGGATATAAAAAACTTTTTAATGGAAAAAATCTCCTCAAAATTACGTCATACTTTTATCTTGTGTCAATGAAAAAAGTGCTTAAATAGAAAAAGAAATAAGCTTAAAAAAACAAAAACTAAATAGGAAAAAAAAACAAACGAAATGTTTGTTTTGTGGTAGAAAATTGATTTCCCAATATTTCGTTCTTTATAATAAAATCCTAATCCATTCAATTCCCGAGCGGTATTTTAATGTGAAAATACAAAAAAAGTCAATACATATTATCTTTTCTTGACAATTTAATATGAATTTTTTTCTTTCTTTTTCTTATTTTTATTGTTTGTTCTTTTCTTAGCCAAAACAATAAATTGGAATACAAAGAAGAAAAAAACCAGCAAAAGTTTATTTGTTTTTCTTAACCATGAAACACCGCCCACACACAGTCACACTCACTATACGACGTAAAGATATTTGCTTGTCATTTTTTTTTGATTTTCTAAAATTCATTTAAAGTTCAAACAAGACGTGTTAAATATTCGTTTTTCGAATACCTTTCAATTTTCAAATAAAAAATGAAAAACAGTTAACACCAACGTCACATGTCCAGAATTAATAAGAAGTAGCAAACAAAAAAAAAGGGATGATTTGTTAAAACTGCGTTTAAAAAGTTTAAATTAAAAATAAAAGGTGAAAAAAAAGGCGGGCAGGGCACTTCTCCATTTTGAGGACACTTCAATAAAAATTCTTTTTTTCTTCAATTTATTCAATATAAAAGAGATAAGAAATTGTTCTTCAATGTTTAAAATAGTTTACTTTTATGAATTTTGTGATTGTTCACCCTCGTTTTTTTTTTCTTGTGTTCGAGTCGATAAGCATACAAATGAGAATATTTAAACTTAATCGGTTATTTTATGGTTATAAAATATAAATTCTATGTTGTATTATTATTTGAATGTGTGACAGACAAATGAACTTAATCTAATATGTATGACTTCATGTAATATTCAAGGACTCAGACATAATCATTGAATCACTTTGGAATCAATGAATCTAAAAAATTCAAAATATGTAAAGCATGTTAAATGAATTCAAATTGAAAACAAAGAAGAAGAAAATTTCATGAGGAATTTGCAATCATTCCAACAAGAGAAAATAACGTCGTAAATTGTATTTAGAACTTTAATAATTTGATTGTACGAACAAATTGAGATACCATCACACCACTAAAGAAAATAAATTAATTCTTGGAAATTATTATTAAGGATTTCTTTTTTTGAAAGAAAAAATTTTCAAATTAAATTAAGAAGAAAAAGAAAAAGAACGATAATTGAGAGAGAGAATGTTTTTACTGTTATTAAATTGACTTTTACTAATTAATCAATAAATTTTTCGTCCTGCAAAAGAAAAATAAAATTTTATAACAAAATAATTAAGTAATAAATTATAAATTGTTTTTACTAAGTTTTGGTAGGATCTAATTTCTTATTAATTATGATAGACGACATACTTCACTTGAACAATTAATTAACTGGTTAATATTTCTTTAATGATTAAGGCAATACTGAAGGTAAATTTCAAAACAAAATAAAAAAAATTGTGGATAGTAAAAGTTAGGAAATTTTACTTATACATATAGTACATACTTTTCATACTAATTGATAAAGAAAATTATTTATGAAAGTTTATACATATTTGAATGTAACAGACTTTACCTGTTTACAATTCAGCATAGAATAAAATCGATTTTTGGAAATTATTGATTTTTACTTTTGATACTTCCAAATGAAAATTTCGGAAATGAAGTTTTTTCTTAAATATATATTTTCACACATCTGCAGGTTGTTTTTTTTTTTTTAATTATCCTTATCACAAAAATTCTGAACAATAAAAACAAAACTCAAAAGTCAAAATTTACTTACTCAGCCGTTTAATTTCAAGCAACTCAAAAAAACTCAACTTAATTTAAAAATTTCAATTTCAGCAGAAAATTTTTTCGTTAATTTCCCTTAAACATGAAATTTGTGTTATTCAATTTTCAGATACAAAGAATACTTAAGAAAATATAAATTTTTCATGGTTGACTTCGAAGAAAATCAGATTAAAAAACAAAACATTTAAAATTCAAAAAGAATTTCTAATATTATTTTACGTTTAAACAATCACGCAATTTTAGTAAATTATTAATTTTTTTTTTCTTTTCCAACTTTATATCAAAAATTATGTATATACTCGTATATACATATATGCTTTTTAACCACAACGTCGTCTATATTCCATGTTATTTATTTGTTTTTGTGTGTGTGTAAAACCATATTTTTATTTCAAATGAATTCCCATCACGTACAATGTAAACCTAATTTCATTTGTATGAGTATAATTTTTGTTGAAAAGTTAATTAATTTTTATCAAAGTAATTTTTATGTTTAATTTCATAATAATAAATTTATCTTAATATGTATATGTGCTGTGTTTGTATTGTCGTTATATGGAATATATTTATAAATCGGTTTACCTCTCATATAATTATGAAATGAATAATTTTCACATTTTCTAATTTAAATTAATAACGAAATTTTATAGAAAATTTTATTTGTTAGTGCCATAGGAATCGTTTTTTCTTTTTTGTTTTCATAGAAAATTATAATTAAATTTTAATTTCAATTAAACCACATAAAATAATTCATTTTAAGTGTAATTTCACAATTATTTTACCTTTATTATTATTTTCAGTCCACTATTAAATGAACAAGGACAATAAAATTGTCTTTCTTTTTACTGTTTTTTTTTTATTTTAAAGCATTAAAAAAAATTTCAGGTCATGCTAATTAAAAATAGATTTTCCAGATTAATTTTTTTTAATCCTAAAAATAGAAGAACAAAAATAAAACTCTTATCATCTAATTACCCTCATTGTGGTCTTAACCTGTATAACACTCATTATCTAGCTCTTCTGTTCCGGTTACATTAAAATTTTTCTGTCTTGTGTTTTCTTCCTTTTCATATTTATTTTTTAAAATTTTCTTCGACAATCTGAAATTATTTCAAGGACATAACCCTTTTGGTTCACTTATGTAGATTAATTACAGTTTAGAAAGTAAGAAAACTTCTACAAAAAAAAGAAGAAAAGAATAATCTGAAACTTTTTAATTTTTTTTCATTATTAAAACTTTAAAGGTATTTTAAACAATAAAATAAGCCTTGAAAGTGGAGGAAAAAAAACAAGGAAAAATAAACAATTTTAAACATTTAAAGTGATTGTGGTAATTTTTCCATTGGAAAAAACATTTTATTTTGTATTTTTTATTTTATTCAATATTTTTTTTCAAAGACAAAAAAAAAATTTTGAAATTGAAACGTAAAATTGTGTTAAATTTGATTTTTATGTAAAAGCTCTTCAGATTTTTTTTTAAATACATATGTCCTTATATTTTTAATTCTATTTTTCTCCATTTTCAAGTATGTATTCTCATAAAATGTAAAGAAGGAAACACAGACAATAATAAATAATTTCCATTGAAATCAATTAAGCCTCAAACATTTTTTAATTTGTTTTTTTTTATTTCCTCTTGTCTCAATTGTTTTTTTTTTTATGAAAAAATAAAATCAAACAAAATACTCACATATCAGAAATTTGATTTTATTTTGTTTGCTGTTTCCTATATATTATTTGAAAACCACTTTCTTTTTGTAATAATACTGTGTGTCAAGTGATACAGCTTTTATTATGAAATCAATGAAACAAAAAAAAAACACTCTAAGAAGAATATTGTGTGATTTTTGTTTTTCAATAATTTCCATTTTAATATTCAACACACACAATAAATTAAGGACCCTTACGTGATATCTTTTCAAATAAATTATGATTTTACTCACACTTCATTGCTTGATAATGTGAATAATTTATTCATTTTTTTCTAAATATTGTAGTGTCATATCCTTATATTGATTTGAATTAACAATAGAAATTGATTTCAATGAAATGAACAATAAAAGTGCCATTATCTTTTTTGAATACATATTTTATGCTTTAACTCAAAAAGGTATTTTAATTTATTTATTTTACAGAACAGTCTTAAGTGCAATGAATTGTTTTTTCTTCAAAAGTCATTTTAGTTGTGCATGCCATTAAATTTTACTCAGTACTTAAAACATTTGCAAAAGTAATCGATTTTTCAAGATAATACTGGATTTTTATTTGTTTTCACGTTAAAAATAAAAAAGAAAAAAATCATTAAAATTAAAATTTTTATGTTCGGTGACAGTATGACAATTTTTTTTTCTTGGAAAAGATAGTTCAAATATCCTTTTTTGATTTGAAATCAAATAAAGATAAAATTGAATATAAAATTATATCATTAAATGACCCTTTTTTTCTAAATAGTGAAATGTACGAGAGAAATACTGGATCCATTTTATGGGAAGATTGGTTTTTTTTTAAATTTTATGATTCCATCACATTTGCAAATCGTTTTAAGACAAAAAAAAACAACAACAAAAGAGAATTGCTTAGCAATAAAATATTTTATTGATTTAAAATATTAATAAATACTGAATTTTTATGTGTTTTCATTTAAAAATTAAATTATGAAATCATTAAAAATTAAATTTTTATAGAGAATTTTTGCGGTTTATATGTTGAAATTTTATATTTGCTTCATCAAAATGATGAAATAATACAACAATAGAAGATGACCTTATTGTTTTTATACACATTTGCATTCACATATAAATATTCATATAAGTATGTACTTTAAAATACGAGATATAATAATAAAAAAAAAGCATAATAATTTATGTTCTATATTTAAACAAAAAAAAATAAACAGAAACATATTCAATAGCAAGTTTTTAGGCGCCAAAAAAGCTCTTATTTTGTTTTATCAATCTGGAAATTAAATTACATTTTTTTTTTCTCTTGTTTTTAATTTAAATGAAAATACGAATGTGATTATAAAAATAAAAAACATATAAATCATGTGTGCAATTAATTTTGTTTTATATGTTTAATAAAAAATAAATAAAAAAAATTGTTTTAATTAAATTTTGTATTTTTTACTCATTTATCCTGAATTTTGAAACACCCATTAAAGACCAAAAATTAAATAACATGTATTGCATTTGAAATATATACTTAAAAGGACATTTACCAAAGTGCTTGTTTTTGTTTTACATGTAATTTGAAGAGTTTTTAGTAAAAGTGTCAGAGCCATAATTATATAATTTATTTTTGTGTGTGTGTTCTAATTGCTGTTTAATAAATTTTTTTCATTTGTTTTCTACGTTTTGCGTTTTTTGTTTTGCTAAATGATAAATAAATTTAAGTGTTTCCTACTATAAGAAGAAGAATAAGAGACAAAATATAATAAAAATAAGGAATAAAAACTTCTATGTATCCTAATACACATCCTTAAGAAAGAGTTTGGTCCTAAGATAAATGTATTTCCTTTGGTAAATTCAAACAAACAATTTATCATTGTAGAATACGAGTATAGATCGCACTAAGGATTTATGATTATATTACGTTTTGTTTTATTTTTTTTTGTTTGTTTGTTATATTTTCATAATTCTATATTAATTTATTGTTTTTTTTCACATGATATTTATTATAATATAATATGATATATGATTTTGACTGCTGTAATAAGATAAAAAAAAAGAAAAAAGACGAAGAAAAATAAATCTGATAAATGAATGTACAAAATGACACAGAAGATAAACTTATAACAAACTACTACTACTCATATACTACTTATCCTTTTTTCTTTTTTTTCTTTTGTTTTTTTAATAAATTATTTTTCGATGAGTGATAAACCACATGCTTTTCAAATTAAAACCAAACAAATACATAGTTGATGTGTTCCAACATAAAATGAAAATTATTCATAAAATGATAAATTGATAAAGTTTTTAATTATTTTTATGATGTGAATATCCTTGTAGAAGTACGATACTTAGAGAGAATTAATATTAAATTGCGTTTATAAATAGTTTTATTTTAGGTGTAATATATATACACAACGACGTAACAACAACTCATATATGTGTATAAAGGTGTTAGTTGGGATATGTATGTATGTATGATGGGTCAAAAACTCAAAAGTTATTCAAAAACACATTGCTGTATATCCTGTTTGATAACACTTATAAATAATTTGACCAAATTGAATAACAGGACATTTAGTTCTTGATAAACTGCTTTTATTAACTAAATTTACTGAATAACACACATGAATTTTATTCCAAAGTAAAAGGTTTTTTTTTTTTTTTTTTTAAAAAGCGTATAATTTTATCTGTAGTGCTTTTGATTATAAAATTCAACAAATTAATATTATTATGAATTCCTAACGTCATGTAATTTATTTTTGTTATTTTTTGAAACATTTTTCAATTAATCATTTTCAAAAACTTTTTCTGTATTATTTCATTGCATGTTCATGTATGTAAAATAACATACATAATTATATCAAAATTAATTGAAATTCATAAACAATAAAACCCCATAAACATACACTAAATTTTTGTAGACTTACTTTAATTTGTATTCAGTAAAGTCAACTTTTTTTTTATGAAAACTTTTGCAAAATAATTTTCAAACATTAAATCGACTTTAAGCTAAATAAAAAAGAAGTTAATCAATTTTGTACAATTTATGATTTTTAATTAACCCTTGAACATACAATTTCATCATTTAAATTCTACTAAAAATATTAAAGTTAAAATAGAGATTTATTTTAAGGACTTTGAAAACATTCAATAAAAATTATGCCGTTTTTAAGGGGTAATTATGTAATTCCAAAATATCATACAAAAAAGTAATGTTTCTGTCCAGCAATGAAATTCAACTTTTTTGAGTAATTCAAATCTACATGAAGTTTTTTTTACGGTTATAACGACAGGATAATTGTTAAATATTTTAAGGTATTCTCATTATAAAATGCTAATTCAATTTAATTATGATAATAATTTTTATTACTTCAATGATTATTCGTTTTTTAAAAAAGAAAAATAAATGTAACATTTGGAGAAAACTTTTTTATGGATGGAAACTTTTCGTTGTTTGTAATTATTTTTGTCTTTATTTGGTAGATAATTTAAATAGGAATAATTAAAATTTGTTTTATGGCAAGGCAACGATGAAAAAATTATTTAGAAAATTATACCTATGTGTTTTTCTTTATTTTCTGCATACAAAATCAAAAACAAAAATAAAAAATGATAACAACTATACACAAAAGTAAATTCTTGAATATTTAATGGATAATTACCTTAAAGTTTCGATTATATAATTTGAAAAGATTCAATGAAACAAAAATAAATTTTTGAATATTTTAGAACTTTATTCTTTAAATCTCTTTAAAATCCTTAATTTCAAACAATTGAAAAACTTTCAACTTTTTCCTTTGTTAATGTTGTTAAAAGTTTATTGTGTGTTATTGATAAGTATTAGAAAACTTTTTCGCCTGTATTACTTTTTTCATTCTGCTAGAGAATTTCAAATATGTATGTGAAAATTCACAAACAATAAAATAAAAAATTTATGAAAAATATTGATATAAAAATCATTTTTCCACTTTTTTTTATTTATCTTTTCTTTTTGAGCAAAAATTTCAAAAATTTTCTTTCAACTTCAAAAACAAATATTTTTCCTCATTTTTGTTTTTTTGTTTTTTTGAAATACAAACTTAACAAAAGTAAATTTGTCTTTTTTTTTTCTTAAATGATTCAAAACTTTACAGTATTTCAACCATCATACACCAGGTGGTTAAACCGTTAAACTGGATATTTAACGCTTGTTGTAACAATTTTTTTCCAACTTGGTATAATAAGAACCATCTAAAATAATTTTAGCTGACGGTTGTAATACACTTATACTCTCGTTACAAGTTACAACTGGTCTGCCTCCTTCAGATGTTATTTGAGCAGTTGTAAAAACAGGTTTTAAAACTAGTTTGCGACGGTTGTAACAACCATCTAGTGTAGGATGGTTGTTTCATCGGAAGAATTTTTGTTTTTTTTTTATATTTTGTACAAATTTTGCTTACACATGAATACATGAGATATTTAAATCGACTTTATTAAAAAATGTTGAAAGTATTTGTGTATATTAAATTTTTCTTTTAAGAGTACTTTTCTATATTTGCTTTCTTTTTTATGATTGACAGTATAAAACAATTTTTATCTTTAATCTTTCATGTGTGTTTAATGAATTTTTATTTTGATGTAAACAAAAACGAAGTTTTTTCCTATTCATACATGTTCATTCCGCTTTTTTTTTTTTTTTTTTTTTTTGAAGAAGTATTGTTTTATACCACATGTAGAGCTCAAATTCTGAGTCAGGATGAACATGTAGATACAACAAAAAAAAGTTATACAAAAATAAAAGCTGAAGGCTAAACGATAGTTAGTTTTAAATATTTTTTATACTACTTATAAGTAAAATAAAAGTATGTGAGTAGGCGATGATATAATCAGGATATCCTCATCAATTAATTATATGAAAACCACTAAGAATTATTTTTCATCAGCAAAATTATAAACACATTTAAAAAAATCTAAAAATAAATTAAGGATCAGTGTTTTATATTTATGAATATTAACTATTTTAATAAAACACTCACTTAATTTTTGATTACTTGAAGTGAATACTTCTTTATTGAAATAATAAAATGCAAATCTCCCGTACTAGACAAGTACACTATTTGCTGGCTGACTCAGTAATAATGATAATACAAAATGTAAGTTACAAAACATTAATATTAATTTTAAATAATCAACTATCATTTGACTTGTATTGTATTTTAAATTTAATATATTTATACAATGATTTCAATAATCAAACATCTTTTGACTTGAGTAGTACTTGAACCAACTGCTGTTTTATGTATTCTATTATAGTAATATTATAGCAGATTGAACATACCACCCGCCTCGTCTTTGACGAAATCAAAATTCCAAGGGACAAATCTTGACCACCGGACGTGTAATTGTTGTGTTGCGACAGCGTAGAGTAACTACTCGAACTACTCCATCTTGACCTGGATGAACTTCTTGTACTCGTCCTAATAACCATTTGCTTGGAGATAATCTTTCTTCTTTCACTAATACCATATCATTGACTTTGATGTTCTTTGATGTCTTGGTCCACTTATGCCTTTGTTGAAGATTGGTAAGATAACTTTGAGACCATTGCTTCCAAAAATGTTGTTTCATTTGCTGTATTAATCGCCAACGTGTTAATACATTTGAATGAGTTTCCAAGTTACATGGTTCTGGTATTGAGTTCAGAACGTCACCAATTAAAAAATGTGCAGGAGTAAGAACTGCCAAATCTTCCGGATCATCAGACATCGGGTAAAGAGGACGTGAATTTAAGCATGCTTCTATCTGAGATAAAAGTGTTGATATTTCCTCATATGTCAGTATTCTATCGTTTACAATTCTACGAAAATGATGCTTGAAACTCTTCACCGCTGCCTCCCAAAGTCCACCAAAGTGAGGACTTAAGGGAGGGTTGAAATTCCATTGAACTCCTTCTGTTGTTAAATGTTCGGCTATTTTCTTTTCTGATCTATTAGCTTGTTTAAACATTCTTTTCAATTCATTTGCCGCGCCAATAAAATTAGTTCCACGATCAGAATAGACGTTGGCTGGTAAACCTCTTCTGGAGCAAAATCTATGAAATGCAGCCATAAAACCTTCTGTTGATAGATCAGTCACACCTTCTAAATGAATCGCTCGTGTACTAAAACAGACAAAAACTGCTACGTAGCTTTTGTATGATACATAACCTCTGCCTCTAGCTGCCTTTAGAGATATCGGTCCTGCATAATCTACGCCGCAATTCAAAAAGGGTCGCGATGGTGTAACTCGATGACGAGGTAAATCTGCCATGATTTGTTCATATTTTAAAGGACGCTGTTGTAAACAATTGGTGCATTTATGTATGTGACTTCTTATAAGATTTCTAGCGTTATTTATCCAATAAGTTCTACGGATGTAATTTAATGTTTGTTGACATCCACCATGAAGCGTAACTGTATGAGCATGTGATATTACAAGTTTTGATAAAAAACTGTTCTTTGGTAATATAATTGGATGTTTAAATGTGAAATTTAAATCGGCATGTTGAATTCGCCCGCCAACTCTTAGTAATCCATCTTTATCCTTAAACACATTAAGCTTCAAAAGTGAACTTTTTCGATTTATATGTTGATTCGAACTCAATGCTTTGATTTCAGCTGAATATTCACTTTCTTGTACCAATCTTGCCCAAAATAATCTTGCCCAATGCAGTTCGGATGTCGTGAGAACTCCTGTTGTTCTTTGTGAGCTTCTGGTTACAAAACGATGACAATGTGCCGTCACACGGTAAAGTTTTGTTAGCGATGAAAATTTTTGTAATAGATTAAACATATCTGATCGAACTACTAAATATGTAATGGCCGTTTTTTTCTCTTCAGCATGTATTATATTCTGATCACTTTCAGGTATATGAATTTGTTGAATTTCGTACTGAGAAAGAAAATTAGGTCCATACCACCATAATTTATTATTTTGTAGATCTGATGTTGTTACACCTCTTGTAGCTAAATCTGCTGGATTATGATCTGTAGGAATGTAATTCCATTGTGCTCTAGATACTATGTCCAAAATTTCAGATGTTCGATTAGCTACGAATACTTGCCATCGACTTGGATGTGAACTTAACCATGATAATACAACTGTTGAATCTGTATATGCAAAAATAGATTCTTCCTTTTGATCATATAAATTCTTGAATTTTTTAACTAATCGTGAAAGTATAACTGCTCCACAAAGTTCAAGTCTTGGTATAGATAGTAATTTTAAAGGTGCCACTTTAGATTTTGCAGTCACTAACTTCGTTGTTATTTGATTATCAGAATGTATAATGCGAATATAAATTGCAGCTGCGAATGCTTTTGATGAAGCATCACAAAATGCGTGAAGCTCCATCTTCTTGATGTCATTTGATAAACCATACCATCTATCTATACGGATGTTCTCTAGCTCTTTTAATTTAGTACGATAAAGAGACCACTCAGATGCTATTTCTTCGGGAACTTCCTGATCCCATTCAATTTTTAAAATCCATAATCGTTGTAGCATAATCTTGGCCGTAATGACCACAGGGCTAAACCATCCCATTGGATCAAAGAGTTTAGCAATGTCCGATAAAATAAACCTCTTGGAAAATATGCTTCCATTCTCACATTGGTTTAAATTAATTTTGATGCCTAGCTGATCGTTTTCAGGAAACCATAGTACACCAAGTGTTTTTACAGTATCCTTACCACCGATACTTAGAACTGAATTATGTTCAATAAAATCAGTCGGAAGATGTTCCAATAGATGAGAGCAATTTGACGACCATTTTTTTAGTGTAAAACCACCCGCCATGAGCAACTCAATTAGATCCTTTTGCAAAGCTAATGCAGCTTCTACATCATCACTGCCACTTAAAATATCATCAACGAAAGAATTATTTATCAATACCTGGGACGCATGTGGATACTTGAACTTTTCTTCATTAGCTAGTGTCTGAAGAACCTTGATTGCCAAATAAGGTGCACAAGTGGTACCACATGTTACTGTTTTCAAAACATATTCACTTACTTTATCATTCATAGATTCCCTCCACAAAATTCTCTGTAGATTGTAATCTCTTTTATCAACCTTTATTTGTCGAAACATTTTTTCAATATACGTTGAAAACGCAATCCGATGTTGACGAAATCTACATATAATTAACATTATATCACTTTGCAGTTTAGGACCACTTAATAAGCAATCGTTTAATGAAGTACCATTGTCAGTTTTTAAAGATGCGTCGAATACGACTCTAAGTTTGGTGGAAGAACTATCAATTTTTAGAACACCATGATGTGGTAAGTAATTTATCAAATTGGGAAAACGACTTTCATTCTGTAGAATTTTTTGCATATGGTCAAGTTCCAAATAGCTTTTCATAAAATCGATATAATTTACTTTAAAATCATTATTTCTCTGAAAACGCCTTTCCATTTGATGCAAACGTCGTAAAGCAGATGAATGTGAATTTCCCAACGGTAAATTTTCAATAAATTCTTTTTTTATTGGTAATCTAACTGTAAACCTACCAGTTTTATCCCGTTTATAAGTTTTTTCAAAGAAATTTTCACAATATTCTTCGTCTGGTGATAATGGTTTAGTGCTACTCAATTCTTCAGTTTCCCAAAACGATTTCAACTGTTCATTTAAGTCACATTCAATATTTGCTATTAATGAAATCATAGCGAATGTCGAGTTGACGAATTCTTGATTGTCAGATAATGAAGAGCCAGAAATAACCCATCCTAGATATGTATTTTGAGCAACAGGTTGTCCCTTTTGTCCTTTAATAATACCATCAAGCAATAAATGACCATATAATTCTGCTCCTACAATCATATCAACTCTACTTAATTTATGAAATTCAGGATCAGCAAGTTTCAGACCAGACAAATGAGCCCAATGCTTGTGATTTTCTGAAATATGTGTGGGTGTTGTTGTTAACTTTGGTAAAACTAACCCGTGACATTCAAAAGTATAGTCTTTATTGACAGTGGAACGTAATATTAAATTGACGACTGATTTAACTGTTCCAGCAAATGTGCCACCTATACCCGTAATTGGAATGTTTGTTTTTTGTCTTGGTAGCCCAAGTTGTTGAATGCTATATTCTGATATAAAAGAAACTTGAGAGCCTTGATCTAAAAGAACTCTTAATCTGATATATTGACCATCTTTTCCTAATACATCAACTAATGCCGTTGCTAGCAAAATGGATTGTGGTCTTTGAACATGATTAGAAACGCAAACACTAACTGTTGGTACCACTTCACTTGACAGTGGTAATTGTTTATTTACGTTTTTATTGTTTTCATGTAAAGATGTATGATGCGAGTCATTGCATTCACGACATCTATGTGTTGAAAAACAATTAGAATGTGTATGACCCCGTCGTAGACAATTATAACATAAATTTTCTTTTAATACAAGCTTTTTTCTTTCTTCTGGTGACAATTTTTTATACATAAAACAGAATGAAACAAAGTGTTTTTTACTACAAAGTGCACAACAAGAATTATTAATTGTTGTTTGCTCATTATTTAAAACGACGTGACTTTTAACCCCAGTTTTAAATGATTTTGAATGATGTTTGTTTAGTCCGATAGCCTCAAGAACTCTTATTCTATTTAGCAAAAAACCTTCTAATTCTTTGAACGTTGGAAGTTTTTCCTTACTAATGATACTCTGTTCCCATTCTTTTCGAGAAGCTGGATCTAGTTTTTTAGATACAACAAAAACTAACCAATCATCCCAACTCTCTACTGGTCGTTTTAACCCTTGCAAAGCTTTAATAGCCTCCGATGAACAATTCAAAATTCTTTTTAATTCAACGGATGATTCACATGACGCTACTGAAAGATTCATTAAAACTTCGATATGATTTTGAATTAGAACACGTGGATTATCATATCGTTCTTGTAAAGCATCCCAAACTAAATCATAATTTGCTTCTGTTATTGAGATATTTCGAACTAACTGTGCAGCTTCACTTGATAAGCTACTCTTTAAATAATGTAATTTTTGCACTTTATTTAACGATTTATTGTTTTGTATCAACGATGTGAACAGATCCTTAAAGGATGTCCATTCTGTATAGTTGCCCGTAAAATTAGGTATGTTCACTTTTGGTAATGGTATATCGTTACATTGAAAAGTAGCAGTATTAAAGCTTGAATTGTTAGAATTTGGTTTATCTTGATCATTTTGAATTTGAATTTTACTAATTTCGGATTTTAAATTAGTTAATGCTTCCAAATAGCTACCTTGTGTAGTTGTAAACACATTATTTTCTAAATAGTTATTAGTTTTAGTGTTTTTAGTTTCACTACCAATAATATCTTCATGTCTTTCAAAAAACTTGCTCCAATAATTTTCTAACAATTCTGTTCTTGCTTTAAGAGCTTCTTTATTAAGTTCTTTCAAATTTAAACTTTCGTTGCGTAAATTTTCAATTAAATTTACAAGATTTTCTTGTTGTTTTATTACTTTATTCATTTTTATTAAATGTAAATTTATAGTTCAAATAGAAAATTTTAATGAATTACCTGAACATAAAATCTGACAACACTAACCAGTTGCTGAATAAGAATAATGTATTGTAATGTGATTTAGAAATTTATACACCAGAACACCGGTCTAAATCAATTATGTATATATGTATAAGGTATATGAGTATATACATATCATATATTCACTAATCAATGAAACCTATTTTAATACTGTTTTTCAGTACAATCCGTACTCGTAGGACCAAAATGTTTTATATTTATGAATATTAACTATTTTAATAAAACACTCACTTAATTTTTGATTACTTGAAGTGAATACTTCTTTATTGAAATAATAAAATGCAAATCTCCCGTACTAGACAAGTACACTATTTGCTGGCTGACTCAGTAATAATGATAATACAAAATGTAAGTTACAAAACATTAATATTAATTTTAAATAATCAACTATCATTTGACTTGTATTGTATTTTAAATTTAATATATTTATACAATGATTTCAATAATCAAACATCTTTTGACTTGAGTAGTACTTGAACCAACTGCTGTTTTATGTATTCTATTATAGTAATATTATAGCAGATTGAACAATCAGCATCAGGAAATGTGAAGATTTTCCTTGAATTTTTTCTATTTATTTATTTTTTATAAACAATTTTGGTATTTGAGAAAAAAAATCTCATAATTATTAAAGTCGAATACAATTTTTTTGGTAATTTGTAAAGTACAACAAATGTTGTTGATTTTATCAAAGAAAACCATAATTTTTCATTAAACGGAACCACGTGCTCTAAGAATAGCAAAGATTTTTAAAACCAATTTAAATTTTAGGCATTCTTATTTTTTTTTTTCATCATATCACGCGCAAGAATATCTGAGTGTATATGGGTTAATAACAACAACAACAACAACAAGAAACGGAAATTTTAATATTGTGTATTTAATGAATGTATGTGTGAATTTATGTATTTCAAATATTGTATGTATGTATGCTTTAAAAATATTTAAAATAATGACGCATTACGAGTATTTAAGGAAAAAACATTACATTTTTAATTAAATTTTTCTTTAAAAAATTATTGTTCACGCTTTAAAAAATTTTCTTTTTACACATGCTTAAGATTTTTGACATATTCAAATTTCTGAAATAGAAAATAATAAAAAACAAAACAAAAATAAGAGTATAATGTATGAGAATGTTCTTGACAGTCCTGTGAAAGCAAAGCAAAAAAAAAACAATTACTATGTCCTTAAAATTCAATAAAACAAACAAACAAGAAAAAGGATCAAATTCATGATAAAATTTATATCGATGATATCCTATACCACAAATACAAATCATATATAAAAAATCATCTCAAAAAATATTGTTTGCCAAAAAAAAAATTTTTTTTTACATTTCAAAAAAAATAAACGAGAAATAGTTTGTTGTTGTTACATCAAACATAGTATAAATTCATTTTTTTTCACTATGTCGACGAAATGATTTGGGATATATTGGCACATTGTCAAAATTATCTTTACATGTATACGAGAGAAGAAAAAAACGAATTTGTTTCAATGATTATTGAAATTTATGTATGTATGTAATCAAATAAAAAGGACCATTAGTAACAAAACAAGAACGATAAACAAGAAAAAAAATACATATGTATGTATATGTAGCCATTATACATATACATCATACGAGATGGCTCCTACAGTTTTTTTTTCATAGTTTATTTACATTTTTTATTTTTATACGTTTTTCGATTTTTTTAAATTTTTTAAATAGGAATTTGTAATGGAAAAAATTCACACAAAAATTGAAAAAAGCATAAAATTGATATATGTAGTTTATGATTCGAATTTTATTCTGCCATTTTTTTTTGTTTTAAATTTTGCTTTTATAATTAATGAATCATGATTTTCAAAAGAAATTTATTGTTGCAAAATAAATTTTCAAACCTCAAGCATAAAATTTAACCCTCTTTCTTCCTTCTCATCCTTTATAAGGTACGTATCTTCTATCTCTATAGAGCAATTGAAAAAATTGAAAATACACGTTTTTATTGGTATTGAATTTTATTAGGTGGAATTACTTATTAATTTTTAATAGTGAAATATTAAAACAAAAATTCCCATTAAAAATTCAAATTGTTATCAAATTTATTTCGATTTGTTTTTCTTTTCATTCTAGAAAATTATTGAAGAAAAATTTTTTTCATGCTATTAACCTTTTTTTTTTATTGAATTACTTTTCAAATATTTAAAGGATCAATATTTATTTATAAGAAAAATTTATATTTTATGTTTTTTGTTTTTTTTTTCATGTTTATGGGCCCATTGACATTTTAAATTGTAGCTCTATGGATTATTATTATTAGAAAAGGACTTTGTGTCAATAATATTCAGAAAAAAATATAAAAAAAAGGATATAAAAATTATTGTTTTATTATGTTTCCAGGTGGGAAAATTCCTCTTCTTTTGTTTGCTTTTTATTTATTTTTTATTTTTAAATAAATGTCCCTTACATGTCCTTTTTCAAATTTTATTTATTTTTAAAAAATTCAATATTTTTCTTATGAGTCTCTTTAAGTTTTAATATTTATACGGTTATTTTAGTGTTGTCTGATGGGAAATTTTAAAGAAAATAATTTAATATGAAATAGATTCAACAAATAAAGCATCACAATTTTCTAAATAAATCAAAAAACTTCTAAATTAAAAACCAAACAAACACAATAATTCAAAACTTCTATAAGAAAAAATAAATTAATTTTATCATAAAAACTTGATCCTTGAATGTTCTTGCAATCACAACATTTAATTATTGAATGTTCAATTTGACTCACGCCAGTTTATAAATAGTTGTGCACAATGCATGTGTGTTTGTAGGTATTTTGTTCTTCTATACTCTTTTTTTTTTCTTTAAAAAAAAAGTTTTCACAAGCAATAAAAAAATAAATCTAAGAAATAGATACAATAACTCATTCTTGCAGAGATAACAAAAGACATTATTTTTGAAGGTGTATTGGTGTCTTTTCATGTACGTTATGACATTTCTGTTCTGTTTGCAAACTTTTATAAACTTAGAAGTTTAAACTTTTTTTTATAAAAAAAAAAGAACTTCATTTTCTTGAGGTGATAATATTTTCTTGTTTTTGGTTTCTTTTTTTCACTTTCCCAAATGAACAAGTTTGATCTCTTATAAAAATTTGTTAGGTAACTTTTCTGTCTCAACTAGTTCAAAGTTTTGTATAAACTTTCTAATTTTAAAGAAAACAGAAAAAAATTTATAACTTAATTTAATTGAAGAAGAAAAAAAGAATACTGGAAGAAAAAAAAGAATTACTGATATGATGAACTTCTAAATGCGTTTAATAATATGAAAAACACAAAATATATTTTTATAACTTTTGAAATAAAGGATATAGAAAAAAACTTAAAATAAAAACAAAAACTTTTTTTCATATAATTTCTTTCATGTTAAATTCTATTCCATAAAATTAATTAAATTATAAATTAGAAAATTACTTTCAATTCCATTTTCTAATAAAGTAAAATAAAGAAAAAACTATGAATAAATCAACGATGACCTTTTACTTAAAAATTTCTAGTCCCTATTATCCTTTTTATCGTCTCTTTTATTATTTAAATATTCTCTTGAATTTTTAAAGTCCCTGATGAATTTTCGTAAATCTTGAAAAAATGTCATAAAAAGGATATAATAAAATTTTTAAATAAAACCTAAGATAATTTTCTTTTATCAAACTTTTTTTAAAAACTTTTCAAAAAAAAAAATTCGAATGTAAAAATGATGTAAAATTATAAAATAATAATGAACAAGAAAAAGATTTAATTTAATGATTATCACAAAAAATTATATTCATGATAACAAAAATGCGGAAAAGGCAATTTAATAAATTTTTAAATGAGAAATAAATTGAAAATTATAATTTAGTACTTTTCTTCTTTTTTTTGTCATTTCCATAATAATTTTTCTTATAGATTTATCGTTTTGATAAAAATTGTATTATCCTTCAGAAATAATATAAATAAATGAATACAAAATGATTTCTGATTTAATGCTTAATTGAAGAAAACAAAAAATTAATTAAAAAAGGATCTCACATTTTAAATTTAACAAATGATTATTCTCAGAAGTAGGCACTACATAGACAGTTCCTTGTGAGTTTTGGCCACCGAATAATTCACATAAAATTCAAAACTTTTAAGAACTTTTTTTTCTTCTAATTAATCGGGAATTCACAAAAATCGATTTCTAAAACTTTGAATTTGTATGCGTTTCCATCAACATACCCTCACAAGCTTCTGTCTTCCATCATTACAATTTTTATCAAAATTATTTTCATAACAAGATAATTATTATTGGCCTTTTTATCTAACTAAGTAATAATTCTATTAAGATAAAATTAAGAAATTTTTTCCTTCTTTTGTTTTTTTCCTCTAACTTCCCACATTAATAATTCTGTGGGAAACATATAACAAATGATAACCACACAACATCCTTTCATATCTTTCATTATAAAAGATTAATATCAGCTTAAAAGCATTTTTTTGGTTACAAATATATCTTCCGCATATTTTTGACCTACAAAACATACATCTTAAATTTCAAAAAACAAATATTTATACTTATGACACAAACACATATGTACATACATACATACATAGATATAAGTAGGTTTTAGGCATATAAAAACATAAGCTTTTTATTACACGTATAAATAACAAATTCAGGAAAATAATATCATTTTTTTTTAACTTGGTAGACGTATACTTACATCCTTCTTACATGTTATATTGAAATTCTTCACGTGTTTCTAGTTTTTCCCTTCTTCTTTTCTTCCTTTTATTTTTTGTGGTAGTTTATTTTTTTTATTACTAAGAAAATAAACCGTTGGCCTTTGTCTGAATAAAGCAAAAAAAAAAAATTAACAAAATTAGTTCATGTCATTATTTTTTGTTCTTAAAAGTTAATTATTATTCAAATGACGTAAGTTAATAGGAATAAAAACGAAATAAACAAACATGATGTTCGGATTATTATTATTATTTTTTTTTTGTTAAAGCGAAGTTCAAAATTATCTTAAAAGAAAAGAATTTGATTGTAGAAAAAACTACACGAGGTTAATGGAAAAAAATTTCGATTAAACAAAAGTGACTGAGCACACGTGTTACACAATCAAAACTTTGCAATTTTGAAAATATTTTATCAAATAATTTGTTTCATTGGACAGTCTAAAAAAGGATCTTTTCTTCTTTTAAGGATTATAGCAAACAAAAAAAGAAAAAAAAAAGAAGAAAAGTGTTTAACTGAAAAATATCATTATACAAATTTATGTATGTCATCATTCTTATAATAACAAATTCTACTCACAAGTCACTTATTAAAGAAAAGGATATACATAATTACATAGTCTCATTGTTATGCAGTCTTCGTTAAAACTTATTCGACGCCTGATACAGGATAAAAAAACTAAAATTATTTTTATATGCTTTTGTTTCCGTAATAAATTCTTGAGAACATTCACATTGTTTTTATGTGTTTGACATTTTAGAACATTAAGTTTTATTTTTTTCTTCTATTTCATGATTTGTGTGTGTATTAAATTTGTGTACTCGAACTTTTTTTGTGTCAATCGAAATCAGTTAAATTCAAATTTAACTTCTTGTTTCTTTTTTTTAAGTTTAAATTTTATGCATGAAATTTATCTCTTGAAAATTATCCAGACTAATTCAATTTATTAAAAGTTTATTGCTCTTTAGTTGAAAGGAAATTTTCCATATAAAAATTACCAAATTTTCGTCATTGAAAGGATTTTATAATTAACATTTTTTATTTAAATACATAATTTCTTGAGTTACATTATATGTATACAATATACAAGACACAGTTTCACATAATCCATTTTATCCCTGCTGGTGTAACTTTAAAATGTAATTAAAATGGTATTATGATAAAATTAAATTTCTAAAGTAAATTATAAATAAATTTTACAACAAAATGAATTTAAATACAAATAATAAAAAACGAATACCGAATGTATCTTCCCACAGGAAATAAATCATTTTTTATTGAAACTTAAAAAAGAACGGAAATTTATGTACTTGAACAAATTTATAACTTTTATTATGTCGGAGAAGAAGATACATTAATTATCCATATGTATACTCTTTGTAAAGTTTAATATCCTTATTATTATAATTAAACTAAAACCTTTATGACATTCTGCGAGGATAAATTTATTTTCTTGATTTTCTGCACTGCATTCAGATTAAATTTTCTTCTGAGAAAAGAAAGGATATCAATTTTCTCAAATATTTGTCGTTGTATTGTTAGTTTGTAAACGACTTAGAAAATCGAATTCTTTTTTGACAAATAGAAAAATTCTGTTATTGTGATCTACGGTTATTTTTTAATTACTCAATGGAGCCATACAAAATTTGTCCTACAATTTCTTCTTGTTTATGTCCGTAAATTAAATTTCATATCATCTACAAGTTTTATGTTTTTAAATTTTTTTTTTGACTATAGTTTCTTACGTGCTTTATGTATATGTATAACATATTCGTAGGCGCAGCTTTTAATATGGCCTTGATACACACATACATACAAAGTTACATACTTGTATATCGGTATATAAAAGACAAAGTGACAGGATAATGGAGAATCGTATTCAAAAATAAATAAACTGTAAGAAAACCACATTTTTAACGATTTCAAATAAATTTATCCAAGGAATATCTCAGGGGTACAATAGAACAGTCATCAAAAGAGAGAATATGTGTTATACAAATAAAAATATAAATAATTTATTTTAGTCCTTTTCAACCATTTTTCGATATAGATATATCTGAGATAAATTTAGCTTAAAATTTAAAGTTATAAACAAAAAAATAAAATAAATGAATTTGTCCTACTTCAAGATGACATACATTTTTCCTTCTTTTTTTTCTTCCTTATATCTTTTAAAGAAAAACACATAAAAACTGTTAGAATATAGTATCGTATCGTACAATTTGGGAATATTGTTTTTTGTATAAAATGAAAATATACTATCTTTTCTGAAAACTTGGAACATTACCATTTAAGTTTGACTGGTTTGACAGATAAAATATGTCTATGAGAACGGAAATTGCGTTGAAAGCTGTTTATGCTTCAATTCTTCGTTTTTATTACATCCTATGAGTATACTCATATATATGTATATACTTATACTTTATATACTATGTTTGTATTGTATATATTGTAGCCTTTCCACTTCTGATATTGTAGCTATTAAAATAGCTTTAGTATACTGAATTAATCAATTTTATTAATTCCAATTTTTTATTATTATTAAAATAACAATAATTATAATCTGCATCCAAATCCAAGACTCCAAATTCTAATCGAACTGCACCAAAGAAAATCTAACAATCTAACCAACAAAATCTCCAATAACACAATAAAACACGTCTGTCTCCAACAAAGGTTTTTATTCGACTCTCCTTCATTACTCATTAGTCATTACACCATACAATTCATCATGTCATGTATGCATAGATGCATGACTAACAATAATAGCTTACAATTTATGATTAACAATAATAGCCTACAATTTCGGCCAATCCTGACAATAGATCGTCCTCGATCTAGCAATACAAATGATAAAACGAAATAATATAAAACAAAATAATAATCAAAATTTACATTTCATTTTTTTTTTATCTTAAATAATTTCTCATATTATGCGACGCGAATATTCCTTTAAAAGGTCTCTGTGAATTTTGAAATTCATCAGGATCTGAAATGAGATACCTATCATTTCCTATTATCTTTTTTACTACAAATGGACCTCTATATTTAGGAATCAATTTTTTACTTCTACCACTAGTGACATCAAAATTTCTAATCATAATTAAATCCCCAACATTATAAACATTTGGTTTCTTATGTCTTAAATTATACTTCTTTTCATTATAATCTTGTGTCTTTTTATTTTTTATTACAGCATCTTTTCTTAATTTTTCTAAATCTCTGTCATTACATATTACATTATTTTCTAGCCAATCTTTAATGCAATCTAACGTTTTATTTTTTTGTTTTACACCAAAAAGTAATTTACTAGGTAACTCGGTTGTAGATCGATTAATCGTATTATTTATTACGTATTCTACATCACTAAGAATCATATCCCATTGGATTCCTTTATCACGATCAACTAATTTTGAAATAATAGGAGTCATGGTCCTATTAACACGTTCAACGGTACCGTTAGCCTGTGGAGAAGCTGTGGCATTTAATACATGATAAATATCATGTTGACTACAATATTCTTCAAATTCTGACGATGTAAAACAACTACTTCTATCGGAAATAATTTTAGTTGGTTTTGAATAATATTGAAAATATTCATTTAAACAAACAATGACATTTTTTGAAGTTGTATCTCTAACAGGATAAAGCTTGATGAAACGCGTGAAAGCATCTACGATCAAAAGTATGTGTTTATTTCCTTTTTTTGTACGGTCAAGTGGACCAAAGTGATCCAAATGCAATGTTTCGAAAGGTGTATCACCCTTGGGAATTGTATGTAAAATACCTTCCTTTTTACCATTATCAGGCTGATAAGCGATACATTTTAAACAATTGTTTATGTATTCTTTAACGCGACGTCGTACAGAGGGAAACCAATAAGATGACATGACAAGATCGACTGTCTTGTCTGTGCCGAAATGACCCATTTCATCATGATTTGCTCTTATAACATTGTTTATCATCAATTCTGGAACATAAAATAAAACCCCATTTTTTGTTTTTCTATATACAAGACCATTACGAAGTTCAAAGTATTTATCCTCAGTATTTTCGAGTTTCAATTTAATTTTCTCTATATTTTTGTCTCTACTCTGATGAATAGACAAATTTTGTTCAAAAGTATTATCTTCGAGTACTAATACGTTAGTAACTCTACTAAAAGCATCCACATGAGACATGCCTTTACCTGGGCGATGTTTAATTGTATAGCTATAATTTTCGAGTTCTAAAGCCCACCTTGTTATTTTAGGGTTAATATCTTTTTTCTTTAAAGCAAGAGTAACAGAATTACAATCAGTGACGATTGTGAAATTAATACCATGTAAATATATACGAAACCGTTTCAAAGCATACATTATAGCTAAAAGTTCTAATTCAAAACTACTATATTTGGATTCAGTAGTTGATGTTCTTTTACTAAAATAAAAAACTGGGTGGAATTTCCCATCTTCCTTCTTTTGCATCAAAATTGCACCGAATCCAGTTGCGCTGGCATCGCAGTGCAGCTCAGTTTCGTCTAAAGGAGAATAAAGACTCAAAATAGGAGATTGAACTAATTTCATTTTTAAGTCCTCGAAACATTTCAAATGATTTTCTTCAAAAGTAAATTTTGAATTTTTCTTCAAAAGGTCATATAATGGTTTAGAAATCATCGAAAAATTTAAAACGAATTTTCTAAAATAGGAACATAGTCCTAAAAAACTTTGTAATTCTTTCACGTTCTTTGGAACTGGAAATTGGAGGACACTTTCAATATTTTCAAAGTTAGGTCGAATTCCCTTAGCATTTATAACATAACCTAAATGCGTAATTTCTAATCGCATGTACTCACATTTATCCATCCGCAACTCCAAATTATTTTTTGCTAATTTGTCAAAAACTTCGCGTAAAATTTCTAAATGTTCTTCTATAGCACCGGTTGCTATTAAGATATCATCTAAATATATCAAAATTTTGTTCTGTCTAATCAATGATTCGAAAATAGAATTAATGTATCTTTGGAATACTGCTGGCGCATTGGCCAAGCCAAAAGGCATCTTCAAAAATTCATATTGCCCAAAAGGCGTTACAAAAGAGGTGTATTTTATGGAATTTTCTTCAACATGAACATTATGAAATGCCGCCTTTAAGTCTAATTTAGTAAAATATTTTTTACCAGAGAGGCCTTCTAATTGGTCCTCAATTAATGGCAAAGGAAATCGATCTTTTATAGTTATTTTATTTAAAGTTCGATAATCAATGCACATTCGAAAATCACCGGTTTTCTTTTTCACCAGAAGGATAGGTGAACTATATGACGAATCACTTGATCGTATAATGCCTTTATCTTTCATTTCATTTATCATTTTCCACACTTCACCTTTTTCGGCAAACGATAACCGTCGAGGTTTATAATAGAAAGGCTGTTCGTTTGCTAAGCATATTTTCAATTTTGCATTTTGCTCACTTTCCACGGGACATTTCAAATTTAACAAATAATTATTAAATAACTTTTCAATTTTCAAATGCATATCTAATGATAGAGATTTTTCTATCTTCAAATCAAAATTATTTTCGTTATCATTTACTGTGTTTATATTTAAAATTTCAAGTTCCTCATCCGTAATTTGTTTCTCGATACTATTTATTTTGACACATCCATTTTTATCAAAATTTACAATAATGTCTCTGTTCACTACAAAATCTCTTCCTAAAATATTATTTGAGCAGGTAGAATCTGATACAACACAAAATTTCATCAAAATTTTAAAACCATTTATAAAAATATCATTTTCAAAACAACCCAATACATTAAGTCGTGGTTTATTTATACCACGCAACTCAATTTCACAATTTTTCAAACCAATACCCAAATTATTAAAAGTATTTTCTCTAATTAGGGAAACTGGGCTTCCCGTATCCACAATCGCATCAAATTCAACCTTCTCATTTACATCGTTTTTCTTAAAAATATGACAACTTACGATATATTCTTTAGGTAATTGTTGAATATATTTTACTATTTCATTGTTTGATGTGCAGTCCACTGAACGATGACCTAACTTACCGCATTTAAAACAAGATCCCCATGATCTTTTTGGTTTAGTACACCTATTGGCCCAATGATCCTGTTCACCACAATTAAAGCATGTTACCTTTTTCTTGAATGTTGACATTTTTGATGTTAAAGATGATGATGCTGTTGACGATGGTGCTATAAATGATGATGTCAAAGATAAAGTTTTGTCATCATTATTAAATTTTGACATAATTCTTAAAAAATCTTGTAGATTCGAAAATGACTGCATACGTGCTTGATTTTTTAACATTCTATTTGGTATTCCTTCTATTAAATTTTCAATAATTTCATCATCTGGTAACCCAATTAAATTTGCTATATTTAATTTATCATGAAAATAATCAACAAATGTTTCATTTTGTTTCCAAATTCTTTGTTCCATTTTTTTCTTTAAATGAAATTTATTTATATTATTATCAAATAGTAATTTGATTTCATTTAATAAATTTCTAGATTCAAGTGTAAAATTTTCTGGCTTTGATTGAAACCAAGATAAAACTTTACCTTTAATTTTTTTTGTAATCATCAATTTAGTTATTTCTTCTGAAATATTATAAATTTTTTTTATGTTGAATATATGTTGCTCCCATACACAAAAATTTATATTTCTACCATCAAACTCTGGTAACACATCAAGCACATTTTTTAATATGAAATCAGATGTCTTATTTACTTCAACTTTATTTTCATCTACTACAATTTTTACTGATTTATCATCACCAATTTTTTCAAATTCTTTTTTATTTCGTTCTTCTATATCCAATCTTTTCTCTCTTTCCAATAATTCTTTTTCTTTTTTCAAAATGAAATTTTCTCTCTCTAAAAGTTCTATTCTTTTATTCTGATCGGCATTTAAATCATTTTCACCTTCTCCAACCGGTTTTTGCCGTTTCGAATTCGGAACACTATTTTTATCACTCTTTTTCTTGTCGTCTTCTTCTAGCCTACATATTAATTCAGCTCTATTGCCCTTACTTTTTAAGCCACGTGCAATTAAAATTTCTCTTAATGATTTCACCTTAACCTGCTCGTAATCCATAATTATAATTTTTCAAATTCAAATTTAAACAACAGCACTAATTTTTCTGTGTTCAACTTAAACCAAAACCAAGCACAAGATAACCAAACCAATCCAACCAACGTGTCTTCCAAATACAAAATGGCGTCGTAAATCAAATGGTCTAGGCTTGTAAATATCAATCCCACTTCTGATGTTGTAGCCTTTCCACTTCTGATATTGTAGCTATTAAAATAGCTTTAGTATACTGAATTAATCAATTTTATTAATTCCAATTTTTTATTATTATTAAAATAACAATAATTATAATCTGCATCCAAATCCAAGACTCCAAATTCTAATCGAACTGCACCAAAGAAAATCTAACAATCTAACCAACAAAATCTCCAATAACACAATAAAACACGTCTGTCTCCAACAAAGGTTTTTATTCGACTCTCCTTCATTACTCATTAGTCATTACACCATACAATTCATCATGTCATGTATGCATAGATGCATGACTAACAATAATAGCTTACAATTTATGATTAACAATAATATCCTACAATATACACAAAACGTATACAAAATATTGTACATTATCAATATGTGTAACAAGATATAGAAATTTAACTGTGTAACCCCACCACAATGTTACATTTTTCTGATATTTTACAAGTTTGCTTTATCAATTTTTCTCATGTTCACGATATTTTATAAATCTTTTTATTCTATTTTGTTCGACTATTTACTCGTATGTACATCTATTAAATAAAAAAAAAATTATACACATGCATTAAATATACATGTATACATATTTACACATCCTTCACCGTCAATGAATTTTTTTAAATTTTTTTATCATTTGAAATTTTTTATTATTTTAATATTAAAGCTCATAGAAACGTTTTTTCCTTTTTTTTTTACATTTTGTTTTAGTTATTCACATTATAGGAGTCAAATAGGAATCAGAAATTTCAAATTGAAAAATGTGACAAGAATTTATTTTACTATAAGGCCACAATCCCGCATAACAAAAAGTAATTGTATAGAAACTCTATCGATATTCATTTCCCCTCCCAATAATGAAACATGCTAGACTCTATCGGAACATTTTCGACACTCGTTTAGTATCGCGTTAGCCTATATTCTTTAGAAACTCTAGAAAAGCGATTTGAAATATCATTTAAATATTGTTTCTAAGTACCGGATGGGTATCGGATTTCATTATCTATACAATACCGAGTTCCAGATATTTAAAAAAAGTAAAAATGAATTTTAAATGTTTTTCTGTTCATTTTTTTGAAATTTAGCTGTTTTTTTTATTATTTTGAATATTAGCAGGTTCGAAGACATACTAAAAACACAAGAACTTTTTATTATTATTAACCAATTAAATTACCTGCACCACGGTTCGAACTCACGATTTCAGGGTTTCACATACAGTACCTTCTCCCTAGCCGCTTCAGCCACATCACTGTGTTGTCGATTAAGATTTAATTTTGATTATAAGCTACACAGTTTCGAAAATCGGAATTCAATAGATATTTTATGGTTACTGCTAGTAATGAGTTTCGATTATAGGTACTTATTCGATATTTAGCATACAGAACTAAATAGTGCTTTATTCCAGTATTCACCCAATATACAAAGAGTATCGAAAAACGTAATTGTTTTTACAAAACTAATATCGCAAATCGATGTTTATCGGATATACTTTTAATATCGGAATAAGATACTGGCTCTAAAAAAGTGAGATACGCTTTTCGTAACTTATTCAATATTCTATCGACATTTAAAACTAAGATAGCGAATTTGAGTTGCCGTAGACTATCGATTTTGGATACTGCTCACTCAGTATCGGCAAATTCTTATGCGGAATATGGATCAACAAACGTTGAAAATAATATGATGAAAACAGATGACATGTTTTTTTTTCTATGTATTTCATTTTTATTTTATTTTTTTAAATATTTTTTTTTTTTAATAAATGATTTTATCAATAAAAACTGACCAACTCAATATAAATATGCGTGTATAGCCGCAGGATACGTTTTGAATTTTTGATTTTTTTTTTTTTTTCAAATTGAAAATAAAAATATTGGTATTTTTGCATATTAAATTTCAAAATTCAGCTCTGTTAAAAAAAGATTCGTATCAGCTAAAATCTGAATCCATATACTCTTGCCTTAAGCAAAAATATGAAAAAAAAACGTTTCAGTTTCTCACATGGTGATGATATAAAAAGATTATTTTTACAAAGAAACATTCTCATCTCACATGACATCATGTTGTGAGAATCAAACTAGTAAAAAAAAAATTTATATTTTTGAAAAGTAACTTTTCACTTTCTCATGAAAATAGATACCACCCACATAAAACACAAACTGTTATACATATTGAAATTTATAAAAGCCACATTTTTATAGGTAATCAAATTGAAATTGATTTTATGTTTTCATGATTTTTTTTCCAAAAATAGGCTAATTCATTTTACTCATGAAAATTCGGTTTAATTACGTTAAAACTTTATCTAATTTCCTAGATTCCTACAAAATTCAACATATATTAGTTAATTCTATATACTTTTATGAAATTTCAACCTTTATCACTTCAATCGGTGCTATCCAACTCAATTTACCTTTATTATCTGTTGAATTTGAGCTTGATTTGAAGTACCTACTTGGGAAAAAATAAACTTAATCATGCAAACATCAAATATTGAAAACAGTGGAGTAGGGAAATGAACAGTCAAGTCCTTGAAAACTTTTTTTCTTGAGAGTTGAAGTTTTTTAAACTGAATAATTTATTAAACAAAAAAGAGGTTATTAATAAAAAATAATTTTTAAGTTACACGAAAAGGAAACTTTAAGAACATCCTGATGCCTCTTACTTATTACAAAATAACACTCGAAATACATAGTTTTCAAGTCTCTCTAATTTTCATATAATTACTTTTTATTGAAAAATAAAATATTTTTCTTAATTACTTTGAACAAACGAAACGACCTAAGAAACATTTCACCTGATATGAACATACCCACAATTTGAACTTTGATATTAGAAACTCTCTTCAAAAAAAAATACATATTTTGTCTTTTTATAAACTTTGCAACAACAATAAAAATTAATTTTTTAATTTTACGTAAGAATTTCGATGAAAAAAAAATTAGTTTCAAGTGTAAATAATTTTTCTTTTGTTTCAGAAAGTTCTTAGATAATAAATTTTTACTCCTAGAGAAAAACAAAAAAAAAGAGAAAAGAAATTTAAAAAGAAAAAACTTGTAGAAGAAAATTACTTACATTTAAGATTCCGTTTAATGTTAATGAAGTTCTACTAAAAATTACAAACTTTTATGAAATTAAAAAGTCGAAAGAAAAAAAAAGCAAAAAGTGAAGAAGTTTTCTCATATTTTTTATGATGAGGAAAAAGAATTGTTGTAAAACTTTGTATATCCTGTAACAAAAAAATAGGTATTGTGAAAAAAAAGCAAATTAAAATATTAAATTACTTACTTTTTTCTCCACTTCTCTTTAATTGGAATTTTTTATCTTGATTACACAAAAGATGAAATCAACTATCAAACTGAAATAACTAATAATTTAACATTTGGTCTATTGGAAATTTACTGTTTTTATTTTTTCTTCATTTCTTTTTTTTTCTGTGTCTTTTTTTGTTTGTTTTTTGTTCACTGTTTTTGTGTTCTTTGAAATAGTTTGTGTTGGTTTTGTTTTTTCAATATTTGAAATTTTTCTCTTGTTGAAATAAAATTTTAGCTGAATTAATCCTTGTAGAAATTTTTCGGAATTTTCTTTGATTGTCTTTTTTATCTTTCACTTTTTATTTATTTCAACTTCATAACGGTAAACTTCGAAAAAAATTCAAAAGATATTGTTACACTAAAAGGATACAAGATAAAAAATAAAAATCAATTTCAAAATTTGCAAAAAGAGGAAAAAAGTATATCTCCCTTTTCAAATTTTTTGTTTGTCCTTATTTTTCCACAATTTTAAACATTTTGTTTATAGAATATTTTTGAACAAATGTTTGAAAAGAAAAAGGAAAATTTCTTTGACAGTCCAAAAAAAAGAACAAAATTTTGAAGGATGTTGTCTTTTGTTTTATTATAGGATTTATGTCTCACTTTAAAAAGGATATTTTCATAGTGTTCAATAATTCAAAATTAGGTTAAACAGAATACGAATATTGTCTATAAATCATTGCTGGAATTTCAACATTGGATGGATTTTGGTAAAAAGAGAAGAAAAGAAATAAGGAGAAAAAATAATATGAAAAAATACATTTTCAAAATTTACGACTGAAAACTTTACAAATTTTCTACACCATCTCATCGTTACGTTCTTGCTTTTTAAAATTGAAACACTTATTTTCAATTCAAGACAAAAATAAACAAAATTTATTTAAAATTATCTTACTTCTTACATTTCAATTGTATTCTGAATGTTTGTCCTCCCACTTGAAATTTACTACTACTGCTTCATTGAAACCTTTATTTTATAAAGGAAATAAATAAAGGATTTTTTCAAACATTGCAATATTAATTAAATACTATTGAAGCTTCTTACTTCATAACCATTCCGAATTCAACGAATAAATTCAAAAATAAACTTCCTTGTTTGGCAGCGCTATTGCTGAAAGAACAACTTTTGCATTGTTTATTTATTGTTTTTTTTCGCATTCGCTGAAATTTTTCTTTTATAGTGCTTTTCTTCTGAACGAAAAGAAGCTTGAATTATTATTTTAAACAAAATAAGCAATAAAAAAATAATTTAAATTTATTCCACGAAAAATCTAAAAACCAAAATGAAAACATTAAAAAAAACAAATACGTAAATGCAAAATTGTTATTTGAGATAACGGTAAAAATAAAAAATAAAAATGTGTACAAATCAATTGTAGCGAAACAGGTAACTTAACAATAAATAACAGAAATTACAATAACTTAAATTTAATTTTTCCGTTATACGTTTACAAAAACAAAAATGACAAAACAACAACACAATATATTGATTACTTTTGAAAGACATATTTTCCAACTATGTATGATTTTATTATACGGACAACAGATTGTAAAAATTTCTCATTTCCAAACTCCAAAGAATGTCCTTCTCAATATTACCGGGAAATAAAACTAGATAAATAAAGAAAACTCATATAATTTTATTCATCACAATATATTGTGTGTATGTAGTATACATGTGTAATCTGTGTATGAGTGGGTTTATGTACGATTACTTATGTAAGTTAAGTAAAATCTCTTTTTTGTTGTTGTTGCAAAACTAACATATGATGTAATATTGTGTAATATAATATCAAAAATTTTATCTAGGACAATGAAATGAAATTATATAATATATATAGATATATAATTTTTTTATATTTTACTTGATTGTCATTTCAAATTAACTTTCTGTCATACTTTCATATGATATCTTTTTCTCTCTGTTTTTGCGTATACATACATACATATACCATTTTCATAAAAATGTAATGTGAAGGAATTACATATGAAGTAAGTCATTTTATGTTTCAGAAAGAAAAAAATACAATAAAATTTTTATATCCTTACTACACTATATTTATTAACAAAACAAAAAATTATCTGTTATAATGGTCAATTGACCAAATAACCTAGACACATCATACACATATTGATAAGAATATCAAAACTTAAATACTATCTATCGTACTATCTATCACACATGAAAAAAAAACATAAACTGATCCTGTTTTTATTGTAGAATGACATGAATTTTGATTTATTACGGTAAATTTTCCTCTTTTAGTGTTTATTTTTAGAATCAAAAATTTTGTTTCGAATTTTATTTTAGAACAAAAAAGAAACAAAAAATACATAGAATAAAAGTCAATGAATTGGATTTAGGTGACCTTTCCCACCTTGGTCTTTTTCATTAAAAAAAAGTAATCAAAATTTTTAAAATGTTTTTTAAAAATAAATAAATAAAATAAATGAATTTTCGAAATTGTTTTCGACTTTTTTCAAAATTATTATCAAAAGCTTCCTCTACAAATTACATAAACACATCGAAAAGTCATGAAAAATGTGTTTATCTTTCACAGGTTTATTCATGCTAATATTCACTCACTAAAATTGAAAAAAAAAATAATAATAATAAAATGACATGACCTTTAAACCTCTTAAGATGTCATGTCAGGGCAATAAAAAATTTTCTACTTGATACTTTTGGAAAAAATTCAAATCAAATCCAATAAAGTTTTATACACACAATTTAAATAATAATAAACTAATTTAGTCCTTTTTGTCTTTTTTTTTAGAAAATCAAATTTTATATTTATGAACAAATAAACTGAAGTACTGTTATTATATGAAAAAAATTTTATTAAAATAATATCATGTCTGGAAGAATATTTTAAATATCAACAACAACAATCAACAAAAATAAATAAACAATAAATGTTCAAAAGATTAAAATTTCATTTGTTTTATGTTTATAATTTATGCAATAAATATTTTTATATTTTTGATTTATTTAAAAGGTAAAATATGTTTATTTCACGCTTATCTAATTTTATAACATATTGCAAATTTTAAGTATGAATACTCGTACATATGTGGTAGGCATGTGTTATGTGTACATCGGATTTTGTAATTTATTTAAACAATAAAACAATTAATCCCAATAGAATAATATCATGTAAAAAAAAATTATTTTGTTTTTAAATAAATGTTTCAAAACTTCATATGCACGTGAACAGAATATAAAAAAAAAATACATATTTAATGTTTTTTTTTCACATTACAATAATTTTATCATAAATGTATAATTTATACAAATAATCAGTAATTTATATGAATTTTATATATTTTTGGTTTTTTCTGTTTTCATGTTGCTTTAATATTTAGCTCGATGGAAACAAATAGGAAGATAATCGATGAGTTTATTTTTCACATTTTTTTTAACACCATAAATTAAAAGATTATAAAATTAAAATGTTTAAAAAATATTTTGCATACGTGAATTTATTTCTTTCGTCTTTGATCTCTTATTTTTTTCTAGATACATTATATCTATTTTTGTGTTTGTTCTTTGATACCAATCATCACACCCGTCTTATACATACATACATAAGTATATTATATCTTGTATACAAAAATTTTAAACATAGCAATTTTCGTATTTTATTTCTGATAATGTCAGTAAAATATCTATCAAGTTTTTTTGTCTTATTTACTTTTATTTTTCAAAATTTCAATAATATATTTAACACACAATAGGTACATAGATATTAAAAACTGACTATCGAAAAAAACATTTTCAAGGAAGTCATTACTAAACATAAAATTTTCATTTTATGTAATTGGTTTTTATGCCATCGTCACATAAATTACTTTTTTCTTGTTTTCTTTTTTCAAATAAATAAATAAAAAAAGAAAAGAAATGTCAAAAAGGAAAATTGTAATGTTTCATTTCGCTTAAATTTTTCCCATTGTCTTTTTCATTTTAAAATATCATCAAATTTATTTTCATTTTTTTTTTAAGTCTTTAAATAGTCGCATAATTAAAATACAAAAAGAAGACTTAATTTTGTTCAAATAAAATTTTCCACGAAATTCAATTAAAATTAGCATAATAAAAAGAAAATTTTCTTAAGAAAACACAAATTTCGTAAAAATACTCTTTTGTACTTTTCTAGCGTTATTTTTGTTTGAAAAATCAAATGACTTTTAATACATCGTTTTTCTGTAAATGACCTTACTAATTACAAGTCTCGTTCTTTCATGTTTTATAATTCCTGGAAGCAATTCATATGGAACTTGAAAAGATGTTAATTTTTGAATTTGAATGTAGAAAGAACTTTAAAGAATTTTAATGAAAATTTATATTTTTCAAGAAGAAAAGCAAGTTGTAACGGAGTTACATTCTGTCCCCATTTATTTTTAAGAAATGTATTGAAAAAGAAAAAAAGAAAGAAAATAAATTTTAAGTGAAGCAAGGACTTCATAATGTTTAAACTTAACACGCATCCGCATGGAAAGTTTATTTTCCTAGACATTACCGCCAACAACGCCATCTGTTTTATAATAAGAAAACAAAGTTTTAAGTTTGAAAAAAAAAACCGTTTAAAGAATGTTCTAGAATAATTAAAAAATTAAAAGCTTGGAAATTGGAAACACGCAATTTCAAAAGTGTATAAATAGAGATGAAATTTTCATATTAGACATCAGTCAATCATTTGATCAAGTAAAGATCAGTCGATCAGTGGTTCTGATCAGGATTCAGGATATCAGTTGGTTTTCATAACTCAAAGTAAATGTTTTAAATTAAAAGTAAAAGTAATAAAAAGTGGTAAGAAAAAAATAATAAAATAACATAATTTTGTTGAAGATTTGTAGAAATAAGGATTTTCTCGTCTATATATGAAATTCACTTTTTGAAGTTGAGGTTAATCCTCTCGTCTCAAAAAGTAGTCTAGATAAGTTGAAAGTCCCAAAACATTCAACTAAACTTCAATATAATACGTGCGTGTATATTTCACAAAGAAAGGAAAAGTTGAAGACTAGTAGAGATAGGGATTTTCTTTTCTATCCGGAAATTCACTTTTTGAAGTTGAGGTTAATCCTCTCGTCTCGAAAAGTAGTCTGGAATCTGGATAAGTTGAAACTCCTAAACGTCCTGCAAGCTTCACTTTTCATATTTTTTACAACAATAAAAAAGAGACTAGGTAATGAAGTTTTAAAAGTAAACTTGTAAAGGAACTAAAGCATTCCTGAGATTCTAAAATATATTTTAAATTAGTGGAATTCAAAAGGAATTCAAGTATAAAGGAACTAAGCTTTCCTGAGTTTTTAAAAGTATATTGTATTTTGAGTTGAGTTAGGAGAATTCAAAAGAATTCAAGTATAAAGGAAATAAAGTTTTCCTGAGTTGTAAAAAATATATTTCTGGGGTTATTAAGAAGTTGTAAAAAAAAAAAATATTATATTGTGAATTAATAAAATTAAGTAAGAACGCATTGTATTAAAGATAAGAATAAAAAGTATATCAGGGAAAATTATTGTAAAAGATCAGGATTTTTGAAATAATAAAGAATAAAATTAAGTTGTTAAAAATTGAACTTTTCATTAATAATTAACGACGAAACCTGATCCTGGAACGACGAGCTAACCTGTGCTAATCCATAAACGTCGTTATAAAGTGTTGTTGATAAAACACCTGCATAAGTTTGTTAAGTGTTATTTTGAAACAAATTTAATTGAAATTAAACACTCAAATGTCATAAAAAAATTTAGCTACAAAAACTGATACGGTAGATGTCCTTTTTTTCTTTTTTTTTTAAATAATTTTTCAGGTAAAAAAAACTTGGAACTTCCCTTAAGAGTTTTTACAATTACCTTTTAATTTTTTTACTTTTTTTTTAATAAATCAGAAGTTTTTTATTTCTTAAAATGATTACACTTTGTCCCTAAATACATGTCCCTTAATAAATAAAACACCCGTTTAATCTTTTGTGAAAGTTTACAAAAACATTGACTCAATCTGTTTTCTTTCGTAGAAATTTTTAAAATGAAAAATTTCCTTCATTTAAATTTTAATTATTTTGTCATTAATAAAATTTAAAAGGATAACAACTTTCCGGACACTTGATTAAATTCGAAGAACAACAAAAAAGGTGTTTTAATTTAATTCTTGTTAAAATTCATAGAAATTAACTGAAACAAATGTAATGCATATTAAATTTTCTTTTTAATAAAACACAATATTTGTCTTACTTTATTGCCTGAAGTTTAATTACTCTTTAAAGTATTTAACAGCTTATCCTTGAAGAAAGGTAAGTGTATTATGGGAATAGTAATTCAAGAAAAGATAATTCTTAATAAAAACAGTAAAAACAGAAAATAAAACATCTTGTGTTTTTCTTTTAAACATTTTAAACTTTTCTTACAATTGAGTAAATCTTTCAAAGATTTTGATTTTGATTACCGGTGACAAAAATAGAAAATCGAGCAGAACATTTAAAACAGTGAAGTCATTTGTTAAATTCTTTTAGTTTTTTTTTGTTTTTAAAAAATAATTTTATTGACAATAAAGTTAATTTAGTAGTTAACTAAATGAATATTTTTATTGCGGAAAATTTAAAGTAAATTGATTGAAAAATTTTAATGTTTCATTAAATTTAATTAAATTTTAATTTGCCAAAAGGATAATGAACGATGATTAGAAAATGAAATTTTGTAAATTAATTTTTAGAATTGAGGTAAACAAACCAATAATGAACTATATTAGCTCATGTGACTTATTGTAAATTATTATATAGAAAATTATTTTTAGTCCATAGAAATGACTCATTTTTGGGCAGTTTTCCCTATATATTTAACAATAAATTAACAACTAAAATTGAAATTGTTATCCGGAAATAATTAAAAAGGTAATTATATTCGTGTTTATACAGGTTTTTGCTTTATTTATATTATTTATTAGAATAAATAAGTACAAGAAACCCTTTCGAATTGAAGTATAATTAATTTCTCGTATAAATTAATTGTAAATGACTGCTATTTTAATTTGAAAAAAAAAGTTTGTTAATTAACCTAATTTTAAATAATGAAATAAATATGTAATTAGAAAAGTAAATTATGTTAGAGCAAAACACATATTTTTACTACTTTGAAAATTATTATCATTGAAATTATTAAAATTACTTTACATTTTCCCTGGTAAGCAAAGTTAAATGCTTACTGTACCGTCATGTTGTAGGAAAAGAGTATTTTAAATTTTAATTAATGTATAACACATATGAAATAAATGATTTATATTAATTAATTAAAAACACTACAAATTAGCACATGGTTCAAACTTTTATTTTATTTCTTTAAATTTTATCACTTAATACAATGTTGACCTCTATTTCTGCTGGCTATGATAAGACTGACTCTAGAGTCTAGTTAAGAAATTACATTTTTCATCAATAATTAAAAAAACAAATGTACCTACAGTTACAATTAATATAGCAGGTAGTTATATAAAAATGTAAGTATATTACATTTTCTACAAAAATGCCTACAATGTTTTTCTCTGAAGACGAAAATATTATCTCAGAAATTTACCTTAGAACAATTCTCATAACAGAAAAATAATCTATAGACAAAGAAATCTCATCAACGTCTTTTCTAAAGGATTGGTTACTAGGGGTTGTCATAACGTTAACGTTCATATGTTTCTCCCCAAATTTTTGTTTGTGTCTATCCGAACTCGAACAGCTACATTAAATTAAACTAAGAATAACTGTCGTTACAATTTTCATTGAATTACTAAAGTCCCGATAAATAATCTACTTAAATTTTTCATATATTTATTTTTTGTTCATTATGTGCTTTAATAAGCATATTTTCATATAATGACGGAGTAAACAAAAACATATATTTTCAGTTATATACTCGTAAATCTCATATTCACATATCTCTATAGGAAGCTCTAATGCTATATATGTACGTATATATATTTTTTTTATGAAATAATCTCAATTACACCCACCACCATGATTCAATGACAAAAAGCAAAAAATATATTAAATAGTCATTAATGTTGTTCAATTACATATTTTTTCTTCTTTTCGATTTTTTTATATTTATTTACAAAACTTTTTTATTTTATTTCACCAGAAATTTTTTTATTTATTTATTTGTGCTTTTTTTCATCTACCATACAGCAAAAATACAAAGTAAATACATATATATATTATACATTTATTTTTGTGCTACTTACATACATAAATAACATAATCATCATTATTTTTTTCTTGCCTGGAGTGATTTTAATTAACTTTTATGTAAAACAAAATGTAATATAACCAGAAATGTAAAAAGGAAAAAAAAATATCTAAAATAACTTAAATTCCTTTTAGACAAAACTGTAAAAGGACGAAAAAAAAAAGAAGTGTAAGATAAAATGAAAATTGTAAAACTGACCTACATAATTCAATACTTGAAAAGGAAAAACAAAAATAAAAATTGATTTGTTTATATACTCGTATCCTAAAAATTTTCTATTTAAATTATGTTTTTTCTTTAGATTTTTTCAGGCGAAAAATGAGATACATATTTTAAATTTATGTATAGAATTTAATGTGCAAAAAAAATATACAAAATGTACAAAGCATTAATTTTTGAATGAAGAAATTTACCACGAAAAAATGATTTAAAATAATAATAAAAAATTTTACATAATAAATTATAAATTTTTTAGCTAATTTTTTAAAAGTTTTTGTGTTTTATTCTCTTTCTAACGGTACATCATTATTTTTGGAGATTTTTTTGTTTTTTTTTAAAGATTTTATTTGTCACAAAATAATTTGCTTTTAGTTTAAAAAAAATATGTCAGTTTAATTGTCTTTAAATTGCACTTTATCTTGAATTTACTCCAACAATAAAATAAAAAATAAAAATTGCTATCTTGACATTTCCTTTTTTGCATACATATACATGTACATAAGTACATACATACATTAATTGCTTCATTATTCATGTGAAAAAAAATAAATCCATTATATCCTTTTTCGTTTTTAAAAAAAAAATATACTCTCGTGTGAACTTTTAAGCAGTCTAATTTTTTTTTTCCTTATTTTGTTTTTTTTTTTTTAAATGAATCATTTTTGTCTTTCAAATACATTGTGTATGTATGCATGTATGTACATATGTACATTGTACATACTTATATGAACAGACCTACTGAATATTGTTTGCAAAATGTAGCTGCAAATGGATGTTCTATTTATATTTGTACGAAGTACTTCATGTTATTTAGATATGTACATCAAAAAATAAAATGAATAAGTGAAACATGATTTTAAGGATATAAGTAATACAGATAGTTGGTACGTGAATTTTACACTGTCATTTACGGTTTTTCTATAAAATAAAAGTATTGGAATTTTATATTGACAGAATGAAAATTATACATGAGGTATAATTATCATATATGAGCTTTGATATATTTTTGCACGTCTTTGTTTACCGTAAAACTAGCACCACTTTTAACAAGAAAGATTCAGAAAGAAAAGATTTTTATACAAAGTAAACACGTGCATATAATAAGTGAATGTACTTACACAAATAGTTTGAAAAAAAAATAATAAAAATAAAAAGAACAAAACCATGAATGTATTTAAAACTTTCATTTATTTACGTCATTCAAATCCTTTTTCCGTTTTTTCAGATAAAAGTCCTAACTATGAAATAAAATAATATAAGAAAATCAAAATGCTTTCAGTACGTGAATTTTAAATAAAAATTTGTTTTTGTTGTTGTTCTTCTTCTTCTTGTACTACACATAAGTACATATGCATATTTTTTCCCGTTATGCTAAACTTATTTTTCTTATGAGGTAAAACTAATAACAATTCAAGAATCACACTACTACCTATAGTTTCATGTACTTACAGTATCTACGATTCAAATCCTTTTTATATTTTCTTACATTAAAGTGAATTTGATGTTTTTGTAAACATCTACGTCTAAACATGTACGTCTAGTAGAAAAAAAAATATGGATTTACGTCAAATCCAATATTTGTAAGATTTAAGTCCATTTCAATAAAATATCTTATTATAAAATATCATGTCAAAAATTATATATTTTATGTTAGATAAAAATAGTAAACATGCCGAGCACACACACTACTATATACTCCTTTTACGTAGGAGTATATGAAAACAAAGCAAAAAAGAACATTTTATTTGATTTGTAAAATATATAATAAAAGACGTGTGTGTAAGAATAAATATTGATTAATAAAGGTGTCAGATCGTAAAACCTCTATTATTTACTCCTTTTTCAAAAGAATGAAAATAACTTTTAATACGAAAAAAATCATGAATGAAAGCAAGTAAATATCTTATTTTTTTCTTCTTATTTTTGATTGCGTATGGGAAATTCAAATCTGACACATTTTATCGATAAGGTTAACTAAGATTTTTCATCCAAAAAAAATTATAGATAGTGTTCGTGTATCGTATGTGTGTGTGTGTGCATATAATCGTAATTTGAAGGTGGTAAAAGTTTATTACTGAAAATCTTCTATTATTTATGAGATTATTATTAACACGTGTTTTTATTTTGATAAATCCTTATTTACGAACTAAAAAACCATTGTATGTATTCGTAGAATTCTATAATGATAGATTTTTTCCCAATAAATCAAGTTAATTTTTTTCCAAATTGAAAAAAAATAATTAAAAACACAGATTTCTAATTTTACTTGTTTTCTTTCCTATTTTTTCAAATATTTTATTTATTTATCGGTTTTTATGATTTACTTTCAAACTTGCTTTCTATTTTATAAGTAAATCGTATTTGAAATATTCAAAAGGCGATTATTTAGAATACTTTTAATATACTTAAATTATTTTGCGTTCAATTAATTTCTTGTATAATTTCTGTATCGATTATTCTGTGTCCATTAAGAAAAGCCGATTAAGTTGTCTTAAGAAGATTTCAAACTATTTTTATATTTATACTTCTTATTATTATGTTTACTTCATTTCTACACAATCTTTAAGGGCTGTGTGATATCACACCCCACAACATGTTGCTTATATTATGTTTATTTCTAATAGTCATGTTTATAATGATATTCAGTAGCAATTATCAACAATCCCACACATCGCATCAGCATTTATTCATCAAAAGATATGCAAGAAAGTTTAGAACAGCCTGACAAAGGAATTTGGTCGGTAAATTAAAAATAAATTCTACACACACTATTTAATCGTGTCAGCTAATCGTTGTCATATGACTTGTGTCAGATATTAATGATTTGCATGATCTGAATACAGGCAAAACGATCATCTGACAAATTTGGTTTATTTGACTTTCGTTTATCAGTGGTGTGAATATACCCGGTAAATTTCTATGTGAATCCTTTTTCAACACATTTATTTTATAATAATAAAGCTCGTTATATGTATACATAATTGTGCTATTTACGTTATCTGATCACAAGAATCTTCATAGATTTATAACAAAATTTATCCAAATTAATTATTCGACTTATGATTTTAAAAATTACCCCTAGGTAAACAAAAATACCAAGTACCACTTAAAATAATATCCTTTCTTCCTGAGAAAACAAAAAATTCATAATTAAACAATATTATAAAAATTGTAATCAAATCACATAATTTTTTATTAAATTAAGGCTTAAAAACGTATATGAAATGAGATAATTCGCCAGAATTGTCACATAATACCCACATAGTATGAAACAAATATACTTTTAATACACCTTTCACAATAAACATACTCGTGTATCCTTAAACATTTATTTTTATTATTTAAAATGGAATTAAGAAATTATTTTAATTATGTATTTTTGTTTATGTTTTTTTTTTGTGGATAAATTAATGCCTGTATCGCATAAAAACCCACAATAAAAACAAAAAAAAAATTTTTTTTTATTTCACTTTGTAATTTGATTCAACCTTTTTTACTTAAAGTATTTAACTCTCACGAAAAGAAATAAATATACGTATATTTATGAATAATGAAAACAATGAGATTTAAATACAATTGTGGAATACCACGGAAAAAAATCCGATTTAAACTTTTACCGCATGCACACAATGAAAAGTTTGAAGGTTTTTTGTTTTGTTTTTTTTTTTTTTATTATTATTGATAAAAAATTATATTTGTGGGTGTAATGTTTTTTTGTTTTAAACTTTTTTTGTAAACTGAATTTTGTAATTTTATTTCTAATTTCACTTCTCAAAGAAAAAACAAACATTTAAGTTAATTTTATTATTTTTTATAGGGTTTGAAAAAATTTTGTTATTGTCAAAATCATAGATTCAATTGTATCTGGTGAATTAGATAAACGTTTTGTGATATTCTACTTCTTCGCCTTTGTCCACGCTTTATCCCACCTGTCTAGTCTTTAAATGTTCTATAACATTTTTTTAAATTTTAATAAATGTCCTTATGTAAAAATTATCATTTGATAAAATCTGTGAGAAAAATGTGAAGAATTTTTTCAAGTGAAACATGAAAATTTTTAATTTCTTTTTTTTTTCGTTTTTGGAAAATTATGCAATTAAATGTAACTATGAGCGCGTATACTCCGTAGTACTAAACCGGTACTAGTACTGTTTTGGTCCCGGTATATACGCATGGTACCGAACCATTTTAGGCCGACCATTTTGGTACGAACCAACTAATTTGGTCCTCCTTTCTTTGTTCATTTCCTATTAATTTTGCACAAAAAAAAAAAAATTATTGATAATTGACACTTTCCAAAAATAGAAATTATTAAATCAATTAACAATGAATGAAATATTTGAGTTTGACAAGTATTTTTTTCTTTCTTTTTTCATTATTTACACCTTACGGTATATACAGGCAGTACTTATACTTGCTTATTTTAATTTAATATTAATTTGTACTTTTAAAAGACTATATTTGTCTTGTGTACAGTGGAAATAAATAAATAAATAAATAAATAAATAAATATAAAATAAAATACTAAAATGGTTTAGTCGTACCAAAATAGTATGATACTAGACCGGTTTGGTACTGCGGAGTATACGCGCTCTATGACTTTTTTTATATTTTTTTATTATTTTAAAATGAAATAGTAGAAAAATATAAATTACAAGAAATTCTTCAGATTCTTTTAAATTTTTAATTAAATATTTTTTTAACAGATTTTTATTTGATAGATTGTTACGTTTATGAGGAAAGAGACGTTTCTGTCAGTCTAACATGTTAAAAATTTCATTAGTTACTGCCAACAGTCTCATCATTTCCAGTTTCAGTATACTTCAATATTTTGGATAAAAAAAAATCATATGAAATGACATTATTTTAGGTTGTTAATAATTTTTTTACATAATTAAATTGTACGACGACGTGGCAAAAAATATACTCAAATATATTAATCAAATTACGAGTCCTTCCTTCTTTTTTTACTTATTTCAATGAATTACTAATTAATTTAATACCATATCTTTATCAAAAATATAAAACAAATGAACCTTAAAAAATTATATTCACCATTTTACGGAATCAAGGATCAAAAAGAGCCCATTGAAATAAAGATTCGAATATTTCTCTTAAACATATGAAAGTGAGTAAAATTATAATTCCAAAAAATTATCCTTACTTTGATAAAAGCATAAAAAGTTCATCCATAAGATAAAATCTATTAATGATAAATTAAATAATTATTTAAATGTTAATAAAAATATTTAAAAAGAAACACCAAGATAGTCTTATTAATTTTTCAACAAATAGAATTTTATTATCAATTTAATAATTTTTTTTTTTAAAGACATTTCTTATTCAATTCACTACTAATTACAAATTTGTTCTTTTTTTTTTCATCTTATTTTTCAAATTCTTACTTAAAAATTAATTTTTTTTTAAATTATTTTAATTTTTATTTACACTAAATATTTTATAAAATAAAAAAATAAATGTTACAATAATAAAATAGAATTTAGAAAAAACAAAATTAAAGAAAAACCAAATCAACAATTATGTATTTAGAAATTTATTTTTTTAATTGTTCATTAATTATCTCAGTCATGAAATTTATAAATTTTTTTTTTATTAAAGCTTCACATAGTACATTCATTTTGTTTGTTTGTTGTTGTGTTTTACACATTTCATATTTAAGTTTCCTTTTTTTAAAGCATCAATCAATCGCGTACAGGGAAAGTCTTTGACATACATACAGAAGTGTAAGTACATAAGGGGGAGAAAAGTGATAAAAAAAAGGAGGAAAAAAATGAATAAAATCCTTATACATAGAAATTGAAATTAAATTACATTTAAAAAAAATAAAAACGAATTTAAAAAGGATTTAAAATTTCAAAAGCAAACAAACAAATATCTATATACGAGTATTTCTAATTCATGTTCTCGTGTGTGTGTGCATAAAATGTATTTATTTACCTTGAAATTAAAACTTTTAAATACAAAAATATGTTGTTTTTTTTATTTGTATTTATTCTTTTTTCCTTTTTTTCCATCAACAACAACATTAAAAGCACACACTTATTTTTTTATCGTGTATATACAGAAAGAAATAGGTAAGTACTTTTGATGAAGTAGAAATCACTTTTCAAAGTCTGCATCAAAATTCTATATAAAAAAAAAAGTGGGAAGAACAAGTTTTTTTTTTAAAACCATTAATCCTTGGAATCACTAAAAGAAAACTTTTAACAAATATGTTTTCTCGTCTGAAATAATTTGTGGTTGTATGTGTTTTTTTTTCTCCATTGTATTTTATTGTTCTAGTTTTTTTTTTGTTTTTTCTTATTCTTTGGATTTTTGTAAAGTTTTATTTTTTTTATTTTTCAATTTTCACGGTTCTTTTTTTTTTCTTTCTTGTTGTGAAATCATATTTTATTTTTTAAATCTAAAAGAATAGAAGAAAAACACACCTGAACCATTTAAGGTGAGAAAAAAATTAATTTTCTTCGATTTGGAAAAATGCCAGTAGAAATAAGAAATAATGTAAGTATATCACCATGGAATTAAGTATTTGTTGAAAACTTTACAGAATGGAATTAATTTGAGTTTGTACTGAAGCATAAACGTTTAAATTTTTGGATTTTTTATTTCTTGATTTCAGATGCCATTGAATTTTTCAAAATAAAAACAAATCTTTTTTTTTATTTCCACCAAGCAATTTCATGAAAATTTAAATCGAATTAAAAATGATACCAAGTGTGACCTATGTGACCTATTTGTAATTTATTTTTTAATGAAACGTAATGAAGGAATTTATTTAAAATGTGTTTTCAATATCGTTTTTCTTCAGCATACGTTTGAATAAATATACAAAAAAAAACTATTGTTATTTATTTTTATTTGAATTTGTACTTACATATGGTTGATCAAGGAGCAACCTTTATGTCATGTCAATTTAAGTTTGTTTACATATTTTCCAAGAATTTATATTGCTATGGCATAAAACTTTTCAATTACAATAAATTTTATTTAATTTGAAAATGAATTTAAAATACGAAGAATATATTTTCTTTTATTTTTCTTATTTTTTTTTATAAAGAAAATTTGTTAGTATTTTTAAACTTGTGTAATTTATATTTATGTTAAAGTTCGAGAGCAGATATTTATTAATAAAATGTTTTCATTCTTATTAAAGTTTTTCTCATGTTTATGAATTTTTTCTTTACCTATACCAAAATTCAATTGTATTTTTATTCATTTCGTGTAATAAAATTTTAAATAAGAAATTTTTCTTAAGAATTTCGTAAAAATTATAAAAATGAATTCTTAAAGGTAAAAAAAGTAAAAACTGTTGAAAAAATAAAATCAATAAAAGTAAAATTGAAAATTGTATGTTCTGGAATAAAAAGTGTGTGTGTGTGTGTGTGGATTTGCAGGATCTTTAAAGATGATTTAAACATTTTTAAAAAAAAAATCAATTTTGAATATTTTAGCTTAAGAAAATAAAATTCTTTTCATAAATTCTGGCAGATTGATTTAACTTTATTTAACTCTTTCCATTGTCCCTAATATGACATATCCGTGCATGTAATAAATCTTCCAAAAAAACAAAAGGTTTTTAGTTGAATTCTTTTTTTAAATTTATTATCCTTATTACTCAACCTTGTAAAACGATTTTTTCTTTGAGAAATCAATAACATTACAGAAAAACTCAAAACAAAAAAATGGGCAATGTGTGGATGAAATTCAAAAAATTATTATGTAAGCATTTCAATAAAAAGCGTTTGTGGTGCCCATAATAGCGTCTTTCAAAAAACATAAATCTTATTTAAGAGAAATTTTAATTTGTTGTTGTTTTTACAATTTAACATGCTGAATAATGTCTAGCAACTTTTTTAGTCTCTAACGAAGAAAAATACAATAAACAAAAGAAAAAAGGAAATAATACGCCTACAATTAATGATGATGTATGCATTTCTGATCCAAAAATTTCTATCTCGTAAAATCATTCATCCAAATCGTCTAAATTAATAGAAATAAAATCGATTTAAGTATTTTGTTTTCTTCTAAAATATGTACATTTATCAAACCTTTTTCCAAAATTTCCGTTTATTATGTCCTTGTCCATTTAAATTATATAATTTCTTGAAAAATTTTATTTGGCATCGAAATTATTTATGTATTTTAATTTATTTTTATTTGCGTCCTTCTAGCGTAAATTCAGTTTTAAAGTATGTATAGCCATTCCCTGTAACATTAGAAAACTTAAGCCCTCACACAACCCCTTGAAATCAAATATTCACTATACACATATCCTTTCATTCTATAAGAATCTACATATTTTTTTAATCACTCATCTCAATTGAGAACAAGAAAAAAATTAACATAAAAATCCAATTTTTTTACAAAATCCCCCCTTATAACCCTTCAAAATCCATAATTTTTTTTTAGAATCCTGATGTCATTATACCATTTTTTGTATCCCAATCACAATTTAATGATGTACTATGTGTTAATATTGTTGTCCTTTGTAATTCTCTAGCTGGATAATAAACACAAGGACCTGGATCACGATTATTACGTTTAATTGTTGCACGTTTTATTCTAACACTTGTTGTTGTTGTTGTTGCTGCTGCTGCTGCTGTTATACCATTACGTGTTATACTACGTGTTGTACCATGACGTGAAAAACGTCCAGATGAACGATTTGTACCATCACCATTTGATATTGAACTTTCATAATGTATTAAATCTGGTGTATCACGTGTCATACGTCCTTTACAAAATAATAATAAAAATATACGTTTAAATTTTTCACCAAATATAACATATATTATAAAATTAGCACTACTATTTATTGTAACTAATAAATTTGATGTTTTTACTAGATATTCATTAATTATACCATAAAATGCTTCTAATATATTTGTATATAATGCTAAAAAATTAAGCAAAAAAAATACAATAACAACACATAATAACATTGTTGCTAAACCAATTTCACGTTTTTCTGTACGACTTAAACGTTGCCTTTCACGATTTGCTTTCTGTACTTGACGATAAATTAAACAATTTAATATTGCTAATGTTGTAAATGGTATAAAATAAATAAAAATTAAATAACACCAATGTATATAAACACGTATATAATTTGTATTACGTCGTAATTTTGATGCAACTACACAAAATATCACATCATTTTCATTCGGTGCATATGCTATAACTATAACCTCCCAAAAACGGGGTATATTATATAATATTGAAAATACAATACATATAATAAAATATATTTTAGCTCTACCATAAGTGCATAATGCTCTTGCACGTAATGGATGACATACAGCAACATAACGTTCTAATGTTACAGTAAATGTTAAATAAACGCTAGCTGTTTGTGATGCCATTGCAATTGGATAAACACATGGTGATATGTTCGGATATATATAATTATAATAATAAAATAAATATCCAGTATAAGGATATATTGCTGGTATACCGAACAATAATATTGATGTTATTATTAATACAGTATCACAACGTGCTAAACCAATTAATAAATAATTAATACTTGATCTCATTTGTGGCCTTGATAATATTACCATTGATAATATATTACCTAATATACCTAATATACCTACAAAATTTAATATAACACCGCATACCCAAAATTCAAATTCAGAAAATTCATCTTCTGGTGAATATACATCTGGACATGGTGGTATATAATCATCATCATCATTTAGAAGATTTTTTGTTATTAATGACGTTGAATTTAAAAATGTTGATGATGTACCATTAAATAATGATATATTATTATCAATATTTGTATTATGTAATGTTGTACCTAAAGATGATAATGTTGCTGATGCAATTGAATCTAATGATAATGATGATAAAAATGATGTTGCAGATGATGATGATGATGATGATGATGAAGATGTGGTTGTTTGAAATGTACCATCGAATAAATCAAAATTAAAATTATTACTGATACCATCAAGGAATGAGTCATTTTCAATTAATAATGATGTACTATTATTTAAAATATTACCATTACTGTTACTATTTAATACATCGTTATTAATATTGTTGTTAATGTTGTTAATGTTATCATTAACATTTATATTATTACCGTTAAAATGATTGTAATATAAATCATTATTATTTGTATTATTTATTTGACTGAAATAATTATTTTTATTATACTCAATCATCGGTTGTAATTTATTTTGTTAAAGTAATTTTTCATTATTAATCGATTTGATGCCATATATAGTTGTTATATGAAACAACACAACAACAACAACAAAAAATACATATACATATACTAAATAAATATTGTAATTGTATTTCAATTTTTTTTCCTATGTGTATGTGTATTTATGTAATTTTTGATTGTAATTTACTCCTTTTTTTTGTTTTTTTATTTCGAAAAATAAATTTTAATTTGTTTACTTCATGTATCCTTTTTACGGAAAATGTAAATTGTTGATTCAATTTTTTTCTTTCTCTTTTTTCGTAAATGAAAGTTAATTTAACATTTAACCCTTTTTTGTTTTTTTACTCTTATATAAATTTCGAATTTTTATATTCGAATTTTACAAATATCCTCTTTTTTTGCTTTTCAATTTATCGTTTGATTTCAATTTAATTTTAACATTTTTCAAGCTACAATTTTTTTTTCTCAATAAAAAATATATATCGTAAAATTTTCAATTACACCAACATTTTCTATGTTAATTTAAAAAAAAAATAAGCAATTTTCTTTCTACGATGTTTTTTTTAATAATTTTAAAAATAATAATTTGGGTTTCCCTTTTAAAAAATAATGTAGCATTAATTTTGCAAAGTTCTTATTAGAAAGATTTTTTTTTTGTATTTAAATTAGTAAATTTTTTTTTCTTTGCTCTAAGAAAATTTAATGAAATTCTAATTTTTGATTTAAATATGTTCTACTTAAATTATTAAGCACATTCCCTGTAGAAAACTAGAGATAAAAATTTATATAATTAGAAAGTTACAATAATCTTTCTCTGGTAATTTTTCGTTTCCTTAATTAATATTACAATTTTTTCGAGTCTATTTATGTACAATGTTCCATGAACTGGAAAGAAAATTTCTACAATGTATTTTTTTCTTTAGTAAAATATTAATTTTCCTTAATTACTTGTAATAATTTAGAATTTTAAATTACACATTTAAATTACATTAAGTTTTTGTTACAGCATAAATTTTAACATAAATCCTTAAAATGTATTTTGTCCACTTTAAAACTTAAAGTCCTTTGAATACAATTTTTTTTACTATTTTTTACAACAGACATTTGAATTTAAAACTAAAGAACATCTTTTTCTTAAAATTTCCTTTGTTAGGTATTACTACATTACAATAACGTGTCTCGGTTAAATTAGAATTTTCATGAAAGCCTTTTATGTATCTAAAATATATTATATTACATAAGATTCTAAAATTTTTTTATCAACTGAAAAATATTTCATTATAATTTAAAAATGTTATAATATTACATTATTGCATTATATCTAAAATAAAAGATAATGAAAAAGATGTGTTGTTCTTGTTATTCATTCAGAAGCAACTTACAAAATTACAAAAAAAAAAGTTCTTCTTTTCTTCTGAGAAAGTTAATGTCCTTACAGACATTTATATATCCACAGTATATGGAATATTCGAAAATAATAGAATTTTTTTTTCAATGTTTGTCCATATATCCATGTACCATATGTATTAAAATAGATAAGATGTCGAAAAGATAAATTTTACAGCTTAACTTTTGTGATAACCCCTTGTATGCTTTTTTCGTTTTCTTCTTCCTTTTTTTTTGTTCTTTAGTTTTTCAACAGTTTTTCCTTTATATATCGAATGTGTTTTTGAAAGTCGTGTTAAATTGAATAGAGAAAAATCATCGTCCTTTTATACTCCAAAGATACACAATGTGAACGATTTTGTAAGAATCTGAAAATAGAAAAAGCAAAAAATTAAAAAAAAATTACTATCTTATATTCATGATATTTTGAAGTGAATGAAACTATTCTTTAACAATAACAAAAAAAAAGTGTTAAAATATTCATTAAAATGTGTATGTGAACAGAAAAAAAAATTTTATAAAAGAAGTTTCTTTAGAAAAAAAAAAAAAACTAGAAGATGAATGGAAATTTCTTAAAATAACATAACTCCTACGACATGTGATAAATAAAATAGAAAATTTGTTAAAAATTTTACAGATTACTGACAAAAAAAAAGTTTCATAATATAATGGAAAAATAATGAAAAAAGATACACAGAATGAAATTATGAAAAGTTTTTTCGAACTTTTATTTTTGAAGTGAAATGTGCCATTCTAAATTAACGGTTTCACGAATATGAAAGAGTGTATGTATTCTAAAATAAAATTCTAAAGTTTGAAAATAAATTTAAAAATAGAAAAGGATTATTTTATCTTAATTTGATAGTAAAAAATAAAAATTTTGATGTTTTGATTTTTATAAATTAAATATTCATAAATTTATTGTGTCCTTGAAAATCGATCTATCTAACTTTTGACACTACAACCCATTATAGGTTTTTAGTTTGGCCTCTGCAGGCCGGTACTTAAAAATATTAAAATCATTCATTAAAACTCTTCACGTCTAAAACGATGCAAAATAAAAGTTGTTGAATAAAATTTCGATATATATTTTTTTCAAAGCTCAATGATATAAATTTTTATATTTTCATAAAAAATAAAATCAAAATCTTTTTCTTTCCAGAAAATAAAAACGTTTTATATAAAACAGAAACTAATTACAAACTATTTTAATCCTAATCTCTACAATCGCAATAACATTTATCCTTACAATTTAATTTTTTTAAAACGAAAATTTCGAGTCTTCATTCAAAATATGTACGCTGAATGTATAAAATTTATTATTAAAACTTCGTACAAATAAAAAAAAGTTTCTCTAAAGGACTTTCAACTTTTAGAATGAAAATTTTCAATTTTTGTGATTTTTTTTATTGTAAATTAAGTTTGTTAGATTTTTCTAGCTTAACCTAATTAAAAATTATACAAAGATAAGAGACTATCAGTATGTGAAATCAATTAATCTCTGCTTGATTATTTTTTGTTGTTGTTGTTCACGTTTTTATTTTTTCATTTAATTAATAAAGCTTAAAATGTAAAACGTGTGAACTATTTATTAATATTTTAACACCCAATTATCATGTGTGTTCGTTCACATATGAATTTATTTATTTATTTACGTTTTATATGCCCGTACACTATACATCGTATATTTTCAACCATTTAATTTAAACGCTTCAATTAAAATCATGTTATAAATTGATAAACGAAATAAATATCCAGTATTTAAAATTTATACATCATTTATAATTGATTGATTTTCAAATTAACGAAAAGTCAATACGGTGCTAAACCTATTTTAATTAGAATGAAAATTTAATTTCGAAATTCTAAAAAAAACCAATTACTCCAAAAATATAAGCGAACATAATTAGAAATTAAAAGAATAATTTCTAAAGTGTTTTCATGGTGAAAAGCATGAGAAAAAAATTGAATTTAATTAATTTCAAAAACGTAATTAAAAAGAATTTCGAAAATTTTTCAAAAGAAAATATAAACGTTGTGTAATATCAGAAAAACAATCTACTTTTTTAATTTAAAGTTCTGCAGAAAAATTTTACATTTCTCTTTATGTATTTTTATAGGCTGTTAGAGAAAACTTAAGATGAAAATATTGTTTCCATTTATATTTTTTACAATGAAAAATTAGAGCACTTTATATGGCTCATAAGAGACATAAAAAAAAGTGGTATAAAACTTTTTTTTCATTGTTTTTTTTTTTTTTTTTTTTTTTTTTCGAAAAAGGATAATGTAAGGAATGTGTGTTTTTTTTCTCATAACCACTTTACTTGTTTTTATTTTATTGTTATTACAGGATACTGCAGTATATACGATGGAGACGACGACAGTGAAATTACATTACACATAAAATGCCTTAATCATGAAAACTGCTGGCATCTGGCTACATTTTTAATGAAAAATAAAAATTCATTATGACACATATACACACATATACACACATAGCAATTATAATTCTGCACGTCAGTGTATACTCGTACATGATAATTATTTTATTTTATGCGGTATTATCGTTTAAAATGAGGACCAATAAATCGTTTTATTTATACAGTTCATTGAGTTTAATAAACCGATTAACATAAATACAAAAATAAAAGTATGGTATTCCAATTATCACCAAAGATTTATGGATAAAAATTAAGAATTTTATAGTAAAATTTCCGTGCCAATTGTTTGCTCACGAGGAAAGCTCCTATGGTAGTTTTAAATTAATTCTTCTCGAATAGAAATCGATCTATTCTGTCTTAATTTCACCTAGAATTTTTTTTCTTCATATTTTTTGAAACATCGATCATTCAAACTCTTTCATTTTTCCAGAAATACTTTGAATTCTATACCTACACCCAAAAAACACCCTGTGTACATCTTTTCAAGGTTATTTGTTTTTATTCATAATTCACATTATGTTACCTATTTTTTACTTACAAAATAATTAAGACTTTACAAATGATTTTTGATTAATTATACAACACAAAATGTAATGCGTCACACATACCATATATGTAAAACAGTATAAACTAACCCTTTGAAATGGGCAGAAAGAAAAAAACAAAAAAAATGTGAAAATAGCCACCAATTTTTTTTTCTCCCTTTTTTCACGTTGAGAGAAAATCGTCAATCATTATTCACACACACACAAGTAGTACGAGCTGTTAAAATAGAAGCTTTTGATGTTTGACATGATTGATTATTTCGATTTTCACTCTTTTTTTTTTCTTATTTAAAGATTTTTCAACCCGTTGGAAAAGTGTAATGTATTCTGTAAAGGTCGTTGTAGCCTTAAGATATGTATATGTACTACATTTTTAATATATTTTTTTATTTTGCTTTATGTTATTTTGGGAAAAATTTCTTTGTTTAATTTTACAATTTAATTTTAACGAATTTTTGTACAACTTACACCTACGCTTTAATTTCAATTTTAAATGAAATAAATCTTTGCTTATTTGATGAAAAAAACAACAAAATCACAATTATTATTATTTTTAAAAAATTCAAATATCTTTTAAATTTTATAAATATTTTTCTTTTTCATCATAATTTTTCATTTTATATCTCACCTGTTGATCGTATATTTTAAATCAAGATTTAGATAAACATGAAAGACAAGATACTTACTACATGTTTTTAAGATCAAAAGAAAACATTCAATTTGCATGAAATTACATTTCATTTTCTATTTACATTCAAATTTATACTTTAATTACTGTATGTAAATGGAAATTTTCTAATTACTTTAAAACTGGCCTTAAGAAAATCCAATGATAATCAAATTTGTAATTTTAATTTGTTTTAATGGAATATTGTTATATTCAATTTTACATATACATATATACTAAAAAGATACTGCACTACCCAAATATAAAGACCATTGAAAAATAAAAATTAAATTAAAAAGGAAAATAAAATAAAATAAATTCGAAATTTGTACAAAAATCCAATGTATTCGTATAAAAGTCGAAATTTAAATATAAAAATTTGATTTCTTTGAATATGCTACATACGAATGGATAGATACTCTATTAAATTATAAAATATTCAAGATACTTTTACAGATATGTCGTCTTTTTTGACATTACAATTAAAAAAGAAATATACCATCAGTAAATGTCTTTGTGTTCTATTAAATTGAACTTAATTAAATTATTCCTGTTCGTCGTATCCTTACAAAAGAAAAAGAAGAAAACAATGTTATTAAGAAATACGTAAGTCAAAATAATAGAATTAATAAAAACAAATCAATAGAATGGGAAAGAAATCAATAAAATTGAAAACAAAAAAGTTATTGGTTCTTTTAGCAAATTGTAGAATGTAAGCAATAAAAAGCAATTAGGATCAGGATTTAAAAAGTTTGAATAATTCAACAATTCAACAATTTTCGAAAACGTTTTAAGCTGAATATCGTCAATTGACGATCATTTGACGTTCTTGAACATGCACATACACTCAGTTGAATTTAAAACCGAAAACTAATAAAAATCAATTAAAAAACATTGATAATGTCCTTCACCAGAAAATTTACTAGTTTATCTCTTTTGAAAAAACAACTTCATTGAAACTTTTAACCTTTCAACCATGGGTAAATTTTCCGGTATAAAATCAAGAATAATTTTTATTCGTAATTCTGATGCTTTTCAAGAATTAGAATAAAGTGCGATGTACTCGTGTGTGGAAAAAAAATTACAAAAATAATAATAACGTGATGAGCAAAAATTAACAGAGTAATAAAAACAGAATTTACACGTTTCCCGCAGTTGAGAAATTAATGTTCTAAATTCAGTAGAAAAAAGAAAATTTGAAAAAAAGAATCATTAAAAACGAAATGTTGAGTTTTTTATGACAATGGCAACTTCAAAAATAAAATTTGTGAAGATACACCTACGGAAAAAATTTAATAATTGCAATAATTGTTTAAAAAAATAAAACAAAATCAAAATAAGATAACATTATGAAAATTTAATAAAAACGGGATGTAGAGCTTTTGTTCTTTATCAAAGCACTTTATCTTCTTTCTCTTTCGTTTTTTTGTTTTTCCAAATATTCGATTTAAAATTCCACGTAGTGGAAACAATAAGAAATAAGAAACAATAAAATAAAATATAAAAAACAAAGAAACAACAACAAAAAAAAACAAAATTACATAAATTTTTTATGTAATATAAATTCTATTATTTTCTTTTGGATCACAAATCTCACAAGGAAACAAAATTCATATTGTATTCATGAGAATGTTATTCATATAAATGATTCTTGAAGGAAATAAATATGTGATGTACATTTAATATGACAACAAGAAATTAATTAAATCAACTATATACATACAATATGACAAAGACTGGTCATATGGAAAAAATGTAATGAAGACAATCATTTGTTGTATAAGAAAAAAAAAATTAATAAAATTTGTATCTTTTTGTTGTCTTGTTTTTCATTTTTTTTTTTTTTTTTTGTCACATATTTCCATTCCCTCATGAATTTAACAGGTAAAAATGAATTTATGTCTGCAAGAAAGAAAAATAAAATATAGTCCCGAAGAAAAACCAACAAACGAAAAAAATAAATAACATTTTCGTAAGAAGAAACTACAATATTACAGGCAAAGCCCAACCAGACAGATATCGTAACGTGACCTGGCAAAAAGGTGATGGTAATTTGAGTGAGCAATTTCTTGAACAATTTTTTTTTGTTCTTATATTTTCACTTACTTTGTATAAATGTAGGTATGTATGTATGTATGTATGTATACATAAAAACAAAAAGTTATTAGGAGGATATTGTTTTTTGTTTAAATTCAAATCCGTTATATGTATTTTGTTTTTTATGAAATTTCCATGATAAATTCTTAAATTTTCTTTTCCTATTTTAAGCTCATTTTCAAAATCATCTAATCAGAATTACTAACAATTTTCCAAGAAATAAAAATCCTTGTTTATTTTAAAATATTACGGAAGATTTTATATAAATTACAAAAAGCATTGGAATCCTGAAATGCTTTCACTAATCTTTTTTTTTTTAAGCTTTGAGAATCAAATTCCTTTCCAAAAGGATGTATTTACTTCTTTACCATGAACTTTTCAATGTAATGAGACCTAAATGCTGTTTGGTTGAATAATTTTTTTAAAAAAAAGTAAAATAACTTCTACAGTTTCGTTTTTTATTTAGTATACTGTAGACAAACGGAAGTAGGAATTTTTTTATAGATTTCAAAAGGTACATCGATTTCTGTTTTAGCATTGTAAACTTTTATCAAAGGAAAGGTCATTAATTTTGATTTCTTTAGAAATTTAAACAAAAGTGCCACAAAAAAATGGTATTTTTAAATTTAATTAAAATGAAAAAGAAAATATCTTTAATCACAATCTTATTTTTATTTTTCTAATTAAAAAATACTATAATTTTATTAATTCAATGAGAGAGTATATATCTTTTATTTTTTTTGAATTTATAAATGATAGTTTCTTTTTATTATTCCTTTCAAATTCTTTACAAGTATAGAAAAGAATTAAACACAAATTGGTAAAAGATCAGGTATATAAAAACTGAATAAATATCCTTTTAGTAATATTAACACAAAAAATTAATTTGGAATATCTCTTTTTTAAATGAACATAATATGTAGGAAGGATATTATAGTATTATACAAACAAGAATATAAAGGACTTATCTTTTTTTCAAATTTGAATAATTACTTAAACCAACAGTTTACTATTTTTTCATGATTCGAATGTAAAATTTTTTATATCTAAATGGACTATCTCTTACAAAAATAAAATTACTTTTAAATTTAATTGATTGTTCAAAAACGTTACAAACAACGTCAACGTTACAAAATATTCAAATAAAATGTAATATTTTAAAATTAAAATTAATTATTAAGATGTCATCATGAAATTTAATTGTTGAACGCATATTTTTTTTGAAAAAAGAAATTACGTTGAATTAAATTTTTTTTTAAAAATTTTATTTCCCCTGAAAATTCAATTAAAAATAATAACGTAAAATTTTTTTGCCTATTTTCGTAATATGTACTTTAAAAGTGGCTATGTAACAATGTAACTGTACAAAAATATTTTTTTTCTCCTGTAAAAAAATCATTAGAAATTCAATTACAATAATAATAGTTAATTTTATTCAAATAATAATCGTTGTTTTAAAAATCATTCAATTAATGTTATTCAATCAAGTTGGCAAACATCAAGAATATGCAATTATGTATAATTTACTAATTTTTTTTTGTATTCATGTTATTCAAACGTTATGGAAATATGCTTCATTTTAAAATTTTACATAAAATTAATTTTCAATCTGCCAGTTACGCCATGTAAATTTACAAACATTAAATTTAACAATTTTTGTATTTCAATTAAAAATTTCGAAGTACCTACTTTTTTTTTCAAAAATGTTTTTTGTTTTTGTTCACTTGTCTCGTATTCGAAACGGACTATTTTTAATATTAAAAAAAAGAAAAATGATTTCAATCTGTTTTTCTGAAATCAAATTTTCAGAAGATTTTACAAACACGGATTTTTGAATAGCTCTTTAAGGAGACCGACAAATTCAATTTCAATTGAACCCATTGAGATATTTTTTGTTAAAATTATGCCATTTATGTTTTTTTTTTTTTTTTTTAAAAAACAACAATCAAAACCAATCATTTAAAATCCAATAAAAATTTACTATACTTAAACAAAATATCAAAAGCATCGACTCTTGAGAGATATATTTATACTCTTATTTAAATTTCAAGAAAAAAGGATACATATGTATTTTGATTTTATGATAATGTTTCACATGGAAATTTAATTTTTTTTTCAACCCCCGAAACCAAAATCCCTTTGAAAAGAAAACATTTCTAAAATTGACAAATTTATACGACGAAAAAAAGTAATGAAAACAAAACACAACATTGCTTCAATTGACTCATTTAAATAATTGATATTTTCTCCAAAAATCCTTCAAAAACAAAACAAAAAAATACAAACAAAAATCTAAATAATAAATCCTCTGTTATCCTTTTAGCTTAAGCCAAAAGTAATTTTCTTTATTGAGCTTTTTCCCATTTCTTTTTATTTTTTCAAGATTCTTCAAGTTTATACATATAAAAGACTTTTCCTTATTCCTTTCATACGTTCTTCAAGCATTCGATTCGAGTAAAAATTTTCATTTGAATTTTTTTTTGATCTCATTAACTTTCATGATGTTAATTTGGTTTTCGTCCTTTTTTTTCCTTTAAATACGTCATTTTTGAAAACTTTTTTAATGTTTTCGTTTTTTGTTTTGTTGTTTCCTTTCTGTTCAACCAATATAAAGTCCATTTTATTGGGATTCATTAATACTGTCTCATTATATTGATCTGTGCTCCAACACATCCATTTCAATAAAGCTGATTACTTCAATGCCATTTTTTTCAATAACGTTTTAAAATACTTGAAGGATTTTTTTCATTTACTTTTTGTCCTTCAAATTCATTTTTGTGTTCAACCACACTATTTATTCAATTATTATTTATATCATGGGAAAAAATTTTCAATGACAGTTTTTTTCTTTTGTTTTTGGTACCTACATCGTAAACAGTTTTTGAGTACAATAAGGTGTAAATTGGAATTCTTATGTTTCTTTTTCTTCTTTTTTCTTTTGAAAAGAAAAAAAAACTTCTCATCCGAAGGAACTTTTTAGAAGAAGAAAAAAAAAGAAATTCTTCAAAATTCTTTACACGATACATAAAAAATGCCTTATCTGTTTCTTTTTTTTCTTTTTTCCTCCTAAACCCACTTATTCTTACCGTTTTTTATTATTATTATTTTTTTTTAGCTTCAAGAAACGATCTGTTAAAAGACGAAATCAATTTATCTATGATGGATATACGTAAAAAACATTTCTTTTATTTTCTTTTTAAACAAAAAATAGAATAGAATTTTTTTATGTACGAGTATTTACATGGGATGGGAATCGATTTAGAATAAAAAAAATTCCGATATATGCTTTTTATTATCTTTATCATTTTTTTGTATCTTTTGGAAATATAAGAAAATGTATTTAAACAATTTTTGTTAAAGAAAAAGAATTGTTTTTCTTAAAGACTTTGACACGTATAACATGAAATTATTATGCAATCGTAATATACACACTCCAAAAAAAAAAAAATGATAAATATGAAACATGTTAAACATAATTTTTTACTTCTGGTTTATTTATCAAAATAATATATTATTTTTTTTCTTAAATATTCAAAATAAGAAAAACAATCTGAATGTTTAAAAAATGTGAATAAATAAACTTTGTTATTATTTCTTCTTTTCCTTTTTTTTTTTCTTGCCGTTTTTGTAATTTCATTTGTTATGATTTAAGAAGAATCTTATTTTGGTGGAATCTTCAAAAGTGAAAATATTATGCAAATTATCTTTTTTTTTCACATGAAATCTATTTTTATTTAAATTTATCATAGTGGTTTCCAAGTTTTCATGAGGATTTTTTATTGTTGTTTTTATAGGCTGTATCTTTTTTTATAGAAAAAGATGCGGTATTTATACATACAATTGATGTGTAAAAATACGTAAAAAAAACATCGATGTGATATGGTGCACCATGTGCTTTCATTTTGTTTTTACACAATTACATCTGTCATGAGAAATATTTTAAAAATTTGAAAAAATAAGATGTACGTACATATTTGTCAACTTTAGGAGAAAAATTTCCTAAATAAATATTCTGAATAAAGATACGTTTGTGTAATTGTATCGTAGAAAAAAAAACTGGAAAAGTAAAAAAGCACCGAACAAATATTTGTTGAATTTTACCTTTTTGATAAAAATGAAGAATGAAGAATTATCCCTTTGTGATTTGTAAGAAACCTTTTTTTGTGCTGTCTAGTCAGATTTTCGATAATAATCATTGAAAATATCTTTCTACTCTAATCACAAGTTAGAACACATAATTATCTAACGAACGTGGATTTTTCCAATAATACGATATTTACATAGCTATATATTGGATTTTGTTTTTTGCAATTTTTTCATTCAGCACGTTCCAGTTGGCAAATTTATCTAAATAGAAGATTTTATCCACACAATAAGGATAAATCAATAATTATTATTTTCATGTATAAATATGCCACAATAAATTACACAGTAACTACATAATATGTACATGATATTCTTTCAATTATTAAAAACTACACCCTAAAGTTTTTGAATAATAATACAAAGATTAATTTGTAAGATACTTCACACAAAATATATGTACATAAGTTTTTCCACTTACATACTTTAATTATTTGTTATTTGCAGCTACACAGAATAAAGTGAAATTAATTTTAGTATGTACAACACGTATACGTAAAACTCAAAAAGCTATACCAATATTTGACTATTGTAATGATAAAACGTATACATTAGGATAATTTTAAATTTAAATTAGGAATATTATCCAAGATATACATATAATGAACATATATGAAATTTTCTGATATTTATGTATATAATACGTGTAGTATGTATATTTAACCATATATGTACGAGTACATCATCATATTTATTTTTCTTTTAAAATGAAAATGAATAACAAACTAACCACAAGTGTAATGAAATAGACAGATATGTACATATGTTCATATATAGATATAAAGATACTCATATACATACGTATATCTATTTACATTTTTGTAGATATTTTCACATTTAAAACTAAATTGAGTTGAAAAGATCTATTTTCACATGGTTTTAAGATTTCAAGAACATTTTGATAACTTTTAAAATTAATATGTATGTTATGTATGTAGATCAGACTTTACATTGTGCAAATGAAAAATTGAAATTCTGTAATGTAAACTTACACTACTCAGCACACATACGTACATGAAAACGTATATATAATATGTAGTTTGATGCCATTTCTAAACCTTTTAATATACAGAATATACGCGAAATAATTTTAATAAGGACACAACCACAACCAAGGATATATATTTCACATACAATTAAGTATCTGTGATAACATTTTCGTATATATTATTCTCAGTTTACAACATTAAAATATTGCATTATAGTTATTCTCAAGGAATAAGATTTCACTGCATTTAAACGTACACATTTTGTTTTGTATTTTTATTACACACACTACACACTCATTCATTTACTATTCATACATATGTACAGTAAATTTACATAATGTAAACACATTATAAAATATGTTTTAAATTTAAAATGAATATCTCTATACGGATGTTACAAAAAAATATGAGTTCTATTTTGCAACGGAGTGTGTACTATAAAAGATTATCCTATGTAGTTTACATGAATTTTTTTTTCTTTGTTATTTTCTAAAAATTTTAATTGGATACTTGTTTTAATTAAAGAAAAAAATTTCTCATGTCAATTAAAATGTGTTTAAATTGAATAAAAAGGATAAATTTTTCCAAACTTTTTTACATACATATACATATGTGAAATCATAAGCTTCTTGTAGAAACAAAACCTCGAAACTTTGAGTGGTTGAAATTTTAAAATTTATAAAAGACAAAATTTCTAGAAAACAAGAAAAAATTGTCTCTAGGAAAGAGTAACGATAATAATGAGCATTAAAATAACTGAAATGTGAAAGAAAAAAAATATCTACAATGAAAACGAAAATCTTCTCTTCTACACATTGAAAAAAAAATGTAAAGTAAAAAAGTATCTGTTTAAAAATGTATAAGGATAAAGTACGAGTACATATAAGAAGATTTATCTCTGAGGTTAAGGTTATATGTATTTAAAAAAAAAATAAAAAAAATAAAAAATCTGTTTAGAAGGATAATATGAAATCCACAAAAAAAAAAATGATGAATTATTTGGTATAAAGCCGGTAAATCCAAATGACATTACATTTAAATACTTGTTAAAAAGCTTTTTTTTACAGCAATGTAAAATTAATTACAAATTTATTTTAATTTGAAGTAATTTTTTTTTTAAATCTTATCATGTTGTTCATTGACCATGAGTTTTTTTTTTATCATTTCTCACAAACTCACCATTTTTAAACACTTGAAAAGGTAATATCAACGACATTTTAATTTATTCGAAGTACTATATTTTAAGCTGCTGGTAATTGCCTAAAGTGAAACTGTAAATTTATAAATCAATATCATAATAAATATCATTTTTTCTATACAAGTATATGAAGTAAAAAATCTTCTTAAAAACACATTAAAGGACATAATGCAGAGATCATCTACTTTCAAAACTAAATAATCAAGGACATTTTACATTACGCTATTTATCACGTACATAGTCTTATATTATGTATGTATATCATTTTTTTTTTCGAAGATAAATTTTACAGATATACAAGAGAAAATATAATTTTTTTTATTAAGGTTAAATTATCTTAATTGTTGTTGCTTTTTTTGTAGTTATATTTTTATTCTTTCTATATTGTCTACAATACTTTTCAATTTTGTGGTGCCATTTTATTATCCGCATTAAAGTAGCACAAATAAATTTGAAAACTTTTACTTTGAATTGTCCTTTTAAAAAAAATAAATCAAAAATTGTATGTTTCCTTTAACTTATTACGTCATAAATTTTTGAAGAAAAAGAGAAATTCAAAGAAAGAAAAAATTATAAATTGTAGAATTTTGAAAAAAAATACCGAATTCTCCATTCCCTATTAGCCTACAAAAAAGTATATACTTTTAAATCTTCTTATATCGTAAACTTTAAGGGGTGGAAAGATAATTATTGTAATTTGTTTTAAAAAACAAAATATACATTTACATTAAAAAACAAAAAAAAAACATCTACATACATAAAGCCATTAAATATTATTTGTATATATATGATAAATACATATGTATGTACATGTTATAAATTTTCACGTTATTTTGTAATACCCTTAATACAGACACAAATATGTAGTATGTATGCATGAATACTAAATTTTATTTTTCGTGCCAAATAATTCGCAATTTTTAACAACAAATAAAAAAACGTTCATGTGATAAAAAAGTTTTCCCATATTAAAAATGAAAGGTTCATTTTTTTAATACAAATTTGTTAAAATGGACGTTTCCTAAATACAAAAAAAAAAAAAAATAAATAAATAAAAATAAAAACGCTACATTGAAAATAATAAATAACAGTTAAGCTACTTTTATTGAATCCTAGAAAATTATTACAAAGATAATAAATTATTACAGTTAATTAATATATTGCGATATATTATTTATAAAATTCTATAATAGTTTTTTTTTTTCATTTTGAAAAATTTTAAAATCAAGCACTTTTTGTCTACTACACGTAAAAACAAAATATTTTATGTGAAAATATATGTATATGTATAATCGACAAACAATCTACCACAATATTCTAAATTAAAAATATAGAAATTTGAATAAAAGCCAAAAAAACAACAGAAGAACAAAAAGTAAAAATTAAAAATTAAAAATTATCATTTCATAGCCAAAAAAATTATTAGACTTTTGTGTATACGGTTAGGTGTTGTGAGTGTGTGCATCGCAAAAAAAAAAAACACAATAAATAAAAATAACACTGCACAACAAACTTTAAATATTTGCTAGCTTTGTGTTTTTTAATTATTGTAATACATTACGTACATCCAATTTTCTATTGTACACATAAATTATATACAATGGAAACTACATAGTCGTAATTTTCTTAACCGTCATAAGGACTAAATCACAAAATAAACAAACAGTCCTAATACAAACAGGATGGCAAAATTAAATATATTTTCCATTAAAAAAAAATAAATTTTTAAACATAAAAAAAAACATAATCCTGGAATGGCCTTTACCAATAAAAAAGATTTTCTTTAGAAGAAAAAAATGTATCTTTTCGCAACATAGAACTTTTGGTAATAAAAATTTAGTGGTGATCGGATGAATTTAATTTTACAAATTTGAAAAGCGAAAAAAAAGAAAGAAAAAAAAATGTATGACAAATTTTTTCCAAGTTCAATGAAAGTTTATTAAATTATTGATGAAAAAGTAAAATTCTTCAAGGTATGTAGATAGGATTTTTTGAATAGATCGAAATAGAAAATTTTGAAACACAATCAAATTCAGTTGACTAAAAATTAAAATGCACTTTTAAACCCTCAAATAATTGAAAAAATACGTTTATTATCTGCTGAAAGTTTCACTTTTTACCCAAACTTTAAAAAATCTATATAAACTTTAAGCTTAAAAAACATTAAAAAAAAAGAAAGTGTGTTGAGAAAAAAGTATCTGATATTGAAGAGAGAAAAACTCAGAAAGTTATTACATCTATTGTAATAATGGCGAACAAAACAAAATAATCTACAGCTTAACACAAAAAAAAATTTTCTAATAAAGTTTTTTATACTTTTTTAGGATGTATCTTTACACCCCCGAAAAGTAATAAAAGTGAAAAGAGAAGAAAAAAAATCACGTTTCATATAACAAAAGGTTGATTTATGATTTATAAAGTTCTTTATACTTAACAAATGTGTAAATTTCACTTTATTACACTAAACGAGTTAAAAAGAACAAAGCCCAACAAACATTATGAATTCATTTTGAAATAAACCTTTAGTTTCAATCTAAGAGAAAAAAAACGTAATAGAAAACGTTTTTTTAGAAACGAAATATTCGAAATTTATTTTCAAGGCATCAAAGGAAGAAGGATTATAATTTTTTTTATCAATCTTTAGAGAAATTGTTTGCTGGGATACAACAATTTAATACACTCACTTCAAACATAATAATAAAAAAAACTTAACAAATAATTGACTTCTTAGAAGATTAACATACATATATCTGCACTTGCACAGAAACAAGCCATACAAAATTTTTAAAAATAATAATCCTTTTGAATAAAAGTTAAAAACAACAATAGCAACATCCACGCTTCAAAAAAGAGAAGAATAAAAATTATTATAAATATGTCGCGTGAATGGAAAATATTTTTTGTGAATCAACAACATTTTAAAATTAAATTAATAAATAATTGAAAAAATAAAAAAATAAAAATTTAGATATCTTTTGTGAAATAATAATAATTTAATTTACAAACTACATACTAGAAAATAGCTATAAATTGTAACTAAACGAAATTAAATTATATAAGAAAACAAAAACAAATTCAATTGAGAAGAATCATGTCATATCTTTCTTTTTTTTTCGCAAATAAATTCAAATTTATTTCAAATTACTTTGAAAAAACAGAATTAAATTAAATTAAAAAGCGTCTATAATGGATTTTATGATGCCATTCTCTTTTTAGGTTTCTAAATCATTTTCAATTATTATATTATTATTTACACAGTAACACAAAAAACATCACATATGTACCTACTCGTACAGTCATACATACATATTTTGTTTTTCGTTCATTGTTTTTCAAATTTAATCGAATATGAAAATATTTACTAATAAACCAAACCAGCACACATTTTAATGCCTTTTTTTTTCTTGTAAACTCAATGAATCCATTAGATATACGAAAAAATGAATTATGTATTTTATATTTACAAATTCTTAAAATGAGTTCATTGAACGTAATACTTTTTTAACAAATTTATTAAAAGGATTAAGTGAATAAAACAACAAAAATAATAACAACAACAACTAAAAAAGGGAATTTATGGAAATTTATCTTCTCTTTTTTTTTGTAATTTTTCTTCATTTTTCAAAAAAGTAAAGCGTACTGATTTTTAATGAAATGTTTCTATAATTTCATAATAATCTTGAAAATTATATATACTTATGTTAATATGTGTATATATTTTTTTTTTATGTTTTTCTTGATGAGAATTTTCACTTCTTTTGTTTTTGTCTTATTGAGAAAAAAAATATACGCTTTATCATTTTTATTAAGGTTTTCATTGTGTCTGAGTTATTAAAACAAATAGAAAAAGAAAAAACAAAAACGATTTTAATGAAATTAATAATAATAAAATAAATTATTTTAACTTAACAAAAAAGAAATTTTCTGTTGCCATAGCTAAATTACATGAATTTACATAAAGTCAGTCATTCAATAATTATATTTAAGCTTCTTGTACTTAACAAAGTACTTTTCTTTTCTGTTTTTCTTTTTCTTAATTTTTGTTTTGAAACCGTCAACTAATTAACATGAATTTCTTTTGAGTTTGTAACGTATTATGTTTTTGAAATTGAATAATTTGTTTTGTGGTATTGGCTTTTTAATTTTTCTCCTTTTTTTTAAGTGATAATTAATTATATTTTATTTTGTGAATTAATCAAGATTTTTTTTTAAGTACGAAAATTAATTATTTTCTATTTATTTAATGTAAATTCTCATATTTTTCAACCGTTTCTATAGGATCAATCAATATAAAAAACCAAAATAGGCCCCATTTTCAAAAAACTGAAACAAGTACTTCAAAAAGGATGAAACAAGTTAAACAAAGGCTTAATTGAAAACAAAAATTTTGACGCCTTTTTTAACAAAAACAAATTTCCACATTTATTATCTAAATTAAAATCTTACAGAAATTTCAAACATTTTAAAAGCAAACTGTTGGACAAAATCACTATGAAAAATCAGAGAAAGAGAATTTACGTTCAATTATTTGATTAAAGGACATTTTGTATACTGTCGCAATCACAGACAATCCAATCTGTTGTATTTAATGGCTTACCTTCGACATAACATTTTTTTCATTTGAAAAATAAAAATAAACAATCTCAAAATAAAACTGTGAAATTGAATGTTTCGTCAAAGGATTTTATTGGATTTTAATATTTGGAAAAAAATATTGAAAGTGCTAATGTGTTAATCTTTAAAATTAACTTGTGGACATCTCATTTATAAACAATTTGAAAATTCGTAAATTAATTCATTCAAAATTACAACTTAATTCCTAATGAAATCCTGTCAAATAAAATTTTTTTCAAATTGTTTCTTCACACATGTCAAAAATAAATAAACAATTTACAACAGTTTTACAAGTATCCGCCACTTTTCTTTATTGAGCACAATAAAAAATAAATAAATTAGAAAATTATGTTAATATTCCAAACTTACATATGAAAAATATTGAAATGTTTGTTTTGAAAATCATCACATAATTAATATATTAAATATATATGTATGCACAGTTCTGCACCTTGTTATAGTTGTTCACCATATGTGTTTTACTTTTCATTCAATATACTCGTACATATGTAATTCCTAACATACTTTATTTCACACACAAGATATTCATTAGAATTTCAACACTTACTTAATTTTTTTTTTTAACGTAATAAAATCATCGAATTTAATCAGTGTTTTTCATATAAAATCAATATATCGATCATAAATTTTTTATGATATATACACACATGATGGTGTACTCGTATAGCAACAAGCATATGAAGATATTCGAAATATAAAAAAAAGTTATTATTGCTCTAATGAATAAATTTTATCAACATTCATGGCCAATTTATAGAATGAATTAACAAGTTGAATATTTTTTGACTTACGAACGCACAATTTTTTTGAACACTCATATTAAATTTGTATATTCTCATTTTAATTAAATCTTTAAAAAAAACAGATTTTTCTATTTCTTCCCTTTTTGCTATTATAAAATTTCAAATTACGTTCACATCATTAACGATCTAATAGGAAATTTTAGTACTGAAATCGATTTAGTAATATTCTAGACACACCAGATCGAAATCATTTGAATTCATGTTAAACGATTTCATCAAATAGTAAAATTGATGACACATATAAATCCAACGATTTCGATTGAAGGTTACTTTTTGCGTATTTTTTAGATTCTTTTGCAGAGCCTGAAATCACGTTAAAAACGAAAAAAAATTTCTTTTCAAAAGCTTACCAGTTGGTGTGTCTAGATTATAAGGAAGTATTTTTTTTTTTTTTGTTTATTTTATGAAAAGGATACAATGAAATTGCAATTTATCTATAAAATTGCTAAACAGTTAAATACGATATAAAGATATCAGGACTATAAAATTTGTGTTAAATCACGAAAAATTAGATATTCTACATGCACAAATTATAGATTTATATAATTATGCGGAATAAATTAGATATTATTTTTTAATTATAGAAAATTTTAAATATTAATTAATCATTTTCCTTCATTTTTTTTTTTTTTTTTGTTTGAAGGATGAAATTTGATTACGTTCTATCCAGCTGGGCTATTACATATATACGAGTATTATACGCTTATCATAGATATTTAGGCAAATCATGATTTTTTATTTTTTTAATATATTATACCTATGTGCGTATAACATGTTATTGAATTTATAATTTTCTAATAAAATATCGACTGAAACAAAAAAAAAATCTTTTTCCCTGTAAATAATGATTTTTTTTAAAGTCCTTCAAAAGTTTGTGTGCATTAACAAATATTTTAATGAATGAAATTTACCATTTTAGCAACGCAGAAAAAAAAACCATCCATTTTTTTTCTATCATCATCATGACTTGTTATCATTTTTTTTTTCATAATATCAAAATTTTTAAAAATGTTCCTAACGATGAAATAATGATGAAATTTCTACGGGTGGTAAACTGCCGCCAAAATAAAAAAAAAAATAAAAATAAAGCAATAATTTATTTTGACTTGTGTTTTCTTTTCATTTGAATTTTTAAAATTACTTTTTAATATAAATATTTCAATAAAAAAACCACATTTCAGTTCAATTTTTGTTGTTGTTGTTTTTTAAAACTTTGAAATACTGTGTGTTAAGAAAATTAAATTTAAAAAATAAATTAAATAAAACAAAGAAACACTACTCTAATTTCTAAAATAAAATTACATTTAATTTTGCACTTTCATCAATAAATAAAACATACTAAAATAGCACAAACCCAACAACAAAAAAATACATTAAGTTCTTTTTAATCGTCCTAATGACAAAATTTATGTATTTTATTTTTCGCATGTTTATAATGATGCCTCCCGCTTCATAATAAATATTTATAAATGAACTTTATTTGAGGCGTTCCATATCAAAACTCGTCTTATCCACTTTTTATCAAAATTGAACTGAAAGCACTAACGGTTTCTTCTGAAAAGAACTCAAATAAAAACCAAAATATTATCACATAAAAATTTGTCTAATCCTTCAGATTCATTCAATTAAAAATTACTTTTTTTGCAAAACTTGCCTTATCCTTTGAAACTTGTCGTTTCAAAACAAAGAGTTAAAAAGTTTTTTGTGTTTATAGGAAAATCACTAATAAGTGATAAGACGAGTTTTGATATGGAACGCCTCATTTATTTTTTCCATAAAACACACACTGCTTTTTTTTTTTTTTGTATATTTTACGATTTATGAATTATATTCAAATTTATTTAATTTTTTTGTATTTAAATTTTTTGAACATTTTGAATGGGCTGTTAAAAGATCGAAAAACATAGATAAAATAAATGAGAAAAAACAATTTTAATGAAGGATAATTAGAGTAAACACACAATAAACGTATAATTTAAAAAAAAAATAAATATCAAATACAATAAATAAATAACAACAAATAAATGAATAAAAAAACTGTAGAATAATTCATTTTCATTTTAAAAGGATATACACACAATACAATGACAACATGAACACGTGATTTTCATTTAAATTTTTTTTTACAAAGAATAACTGATTTTTGTTTTACTTTTTCTTTTCGTTTAAGGAGATTTTCATAGAATTTTATAAATAAAATGTGTATGTTTTTTTTCGAAATTAAATTATGTTTTTTTTCATTTAAATTGGAAGCAGAAAAATAATTTGTAAAAAAAAATATCCTTGAGAAATTACATCCTTATATATCCTTTGTAAATTACATGACAACAAAATTTATCTAAAAGTACATTAAAAAACTAGGTTAAAAAAATGCGTAAAAAAATTGTAGATTCATGTCATTTGATTATTTCTATTTTTTTTTTTTTTTTTTTTTTTTAAATAAAATGTTTATCTCATATATTTTGGACATTTTTAAAATATATTTTTCACAAATTATTTTATCAAATTTTGCAAATCGATAAAATTTAAATATTTATTACATATTATTATTACAAATTTTTGTATTTAAAAAATGTTTTTGACAACAGCAGTGATTTTCGATGTTTTAGAATACATTACGTTTAATCACATTTGAATAATTTAATAAAATATTAAAACAATTCATGATTGAAAAAGTTGAACTTTATTAAAAATTTAGCAAAATTGCAAAATATTCATAAGGCTTTTCAAAATTAATGTTATCAAAAATTTTCATGTTTAAGTATAAAACAAAAAGAAACTTGAAGAACCAAAAAAACTATTTCGCCTAATCTACAATTTCATGTCACTAATACCTGGATAGATGTAATGATTTCTTTCACTGGGACATTTTATCTTCATTAAAAAAGCAATTTATGTATACATTAAATCAATAACAAGTTATATTGATCACCACAGAAGTTTTAAAATAATATAGAATAAAATCCATAGGGTTTCCAAAAACACAAAAATACTATTCATACGTACTATATCTTGAAAAGTTTAACCTTATTTCGAAAAAATTTTATAAAATTAAATAAGATTACATATTATTTACTATTCTCGTTCCATTCTTTAGTTAAAAACAAAACAAGTACAACTAGGACTTTCCAAAAACAAACAAAAAAAACTCATATAAATTTTTAGAACGTCCTAACTTTTAAAATGTACCTACTTTTGTTCATTTAAAACTGGCAACAATTAAAATGAAAAATAATCATAATCTTAGATATGTATATTCAAGTCCCTATAATGATGAATATTAAAAGGAAAAGGACCTTAATTAAATCAATCGATATTTCAAGGTTTAATTTTAAATTATAAACAATGAACCATCAATTTTAATTGAGAATATCTTTATTAAATTCGTATTTTTTTTTTCAATATTTCATAAAAGAAAATTAAAATAATCTTTTCCTTTATTTTATTAGAAAACAAAAAATAATAATACATACGTATAATTACGGTATTATTATTCAAATTAAATTACATCATCATAGACATATTTATTGAAAGATAAGAAAGGAGAGAGAAAATATAAAACAAAATATGGTTGAAAAACATTAGGCTGCTTTGTTTTTGTGATAGCAAAAATTAAAATAAAAATAAAATAAAAGTTTATTTTCAAGTAAATGAAGGAAAAACCAGTGTAAGTTTTGTTTTTTTTTTTAGAATTTCCTTTTGTTTTGATTCAAAATTATGAGAATGTTTATTATTGTTTATGAAATATTGAAATACATAATTTTACTTAGAAATTACGAAATTATAATTCTTCTTCATGTTATTTTTATCGTATGATTCTGTTTTTCTTTCTTTTTTTTTCTTCTCTAAAATGTCTCATTTACATAAATGCTGATTTAAAAAAAAAAATTGAATTTTAAGGATGATAAATAAATACATACATAATATATATATACATATATTATAGTTGAAATAGTAAAACTTCATCATACATAATAAATTTTCGAATAATGTTTAGCATATATATTATTTTTTGTATATTTTAATGTTAAGTATCTTCAAGAAATTTCTAATGCAAAGGATGTTCATAGAGAAAACATTCAAAATAAAAATATTAAACTTTATTAAAGTTTATGAGAAAAAATACGTGGTATTTTATTTTTAAGAACACTCGACAATTACCTCGTTTATGCGTAGCGTTATAGTCAAAATAATATGAGTTGGCGAATCTCGCGCATGTCTTACATGTGTTAGTGATCTTCTTGTGTATACATATACGAAGGAAGAAACCTCTTTCTTAGAATTTACAACAACAAAAATGCAAGTGTGTAAGTATCTATTCTTCTGCGCATAGTTTTCTAGTATAATACGATTAGGCATCTTTTTGAAATCGAGCTATAATTCGCATTAACTCACTCCTTCTTGACTAAATACGATGCATAAACCTTTGTAATTCCAAAACGCATTAAAACTCTACGACGTTTTGAGTAAATACACTATTAAATCCGCATTTAAAATTTAAATGCGCATTTAAAGTGTGCATATACACTTACTTTGTTTTAAGTAATTGTTATTACACACGCAAGTGTTTAACGTTTTGAGTGAGAATAAAATGTTGTATTACGCATAAACACCAATTAAAATGTATTATCTCAAAACGATGTTTAAAACGTTTTATCGTTAAAGAGTTCTAAGGTGCTAACCTTTGTGCATAAACAAAGTGAATGATGTCCTTTTTAAAACGTTTTTATTAGCTTGCTTTCTTGTCTGTCTTTTCGGTACAAATTTAGAAATTGAATTTCAACCAACTTTTTGATGAGATAGAGATTTGAAACTTTCAACATACTTATGTAGCTCAGAACTGGATGACAATGCAATATTACATCGCTGATGAAAGTTTTATGATTTTACTTTTTATGATATTCGGTGCTCCAATTTGGTCCAACACAAATAAAATATTAATGTCTATTTACTAAAATTTAAACTAAGCAAACTCTGATTTTCAAGTCAAAAATATTTTAGTATGCTAAAGCCAGACACGTAGTATGGATACCATGGTAGCAATACCATAGTTTCAACAATACTGAAAATTTGTTAATTTTAAATAAGTGTTCAATGGCCTATACTAAACGTGTATATACATATGTATATAAAAAATTGACAAATTTCATATACATAAGACTAAAAAAGAATTTTTATTATAGCACATTTTTAAGACGGACTAAAAGGTATAAAATAATTTGTTCTAGCCACATACAGATTCTTAACCCCATACAGATAATCTTGAAAATGTTTAATTCCGAATTTTAATAGCTATGGAAACACTTGTAAGATTAAAAACGAAAAATGTAGAGCAATACTCTTTACACTTCTTCTATTATCTTGCGATGTTTGTTGGTCATTGTCGGATATGTGAAGATTTGTGTTAAAAAGGACTGTTTTATTCAGTTAAAAAAATAATTGAAATAATTGTTGAATCAATTACCTCCCCCCCCCCACCACCCATACGATTTTTTGCTTGTCTCGGCGAGACCTATCTGTGGTTTCTTTTTGTAAACATTAATACCGGACACCCTGTATACTTCGGAACCTCCAAAGTCACAAATATGTGACGGTATCAATCACTGGGTTCAATGGTCTTCTAAATGACGCTGTCGTTTATGTAAAACTGGGTTTCCTAAATCAAAATGCACAAAATATGAAACACATCTTTGTTCAAATACACAGAAAAATTGCTTTGTTTCATACCACAATTGATGCAAATTTAAAAAAAAAAACTAATATTAAAATTTTAGAGTATTTCATATAAAATTAAGAATAAAATATACATAAGTGGAATATTATATAAGTATAGGGACTTTTCATCATCAATTAGGTGTATCTATAAATAAATATACATATGTATGTATCTCAGCTAGTGTGTTGTTTAGCTGTTCCTCTTGAAGTGTATTTTTGAAAAAATAATTCTTAGAATCAAAATAATTTTAAAAAAAAAAACAAAAAACAAAATCGATTAAATTCTAACCTTGTGAATTTGTTCCTTTTTAATTGAACTTTATAATTTTAATTGAACGAAATTTTATCACATGAAATGAAAAAAATATCACTTCAATATGAAATATCAAAATGATAAAAATATATATTTTCTTTTATTTCTGGTTGATGACTGTTGAAAAAAAAATATATATATTTTTTTTTTTGACTAAAAGAACTCGTGTTCAATTCAAGTACACTGTGAATATTTTTTGATTTTAAAAATTTTATTTATTTCGTATTTCTTTCAATTCCGACACAATTATTATTTTTTTTATTTTTTTGGCTTTTTAAAAAAAAAATGAAAATAATAAAATAGAACTTTTATTGTTAATTTTTTTTTTTATTTTAGTCATTATTGTGATTTCTTTTTTTCTCCTCACTTTTTTTATAAACTCTTTTTTTTTGTCGATTTTAATTTTAAAATTTAGAATATTTTTTTTTTCATTTACGTCACTTCTTAACATATCAATGAATGACAAAGATAACCATTAGAAGCATAACATTAAAATTATTATTTATTATTTTAGGACTTTTTTTTTGTTATTTTTTTTTTAAATTTTTTTTGGAACTCTGTTGTATATGTATAAAAATCAAATTAATTGAATATGTTTTTTCTATTTTCTTTCTTTTTTTTACATAAAACAAAAACACATCACAATATCGCGAAAAAGATTTTGTAGTAGGTGAGAACAGAAAAAACGACACTCGACTCGACTGGGAATCGAACCACAGTCCTCTATCTTGCCGGGATAGTGCTCTTACCAATGCGCCACCGAATGTCATGCCGTTCACTGCTCTTAGTTACTACTTCTAAACATTGATATTCAAATCTCCTACAATTTTTTTTCCTTTTTATTAATGAAATTTTCCGTTACAATTTCATTTAGATTTCACTTTAATTAAAAATTTTCTTTCAAAAATATTTTTTCTTTAATTTTTTTCTCTAAAATATTTTTCCCGAAAACCTACGACAATCACTTATCCTTCAACACTTTCTCTTTTTTTATGTTTTTCAAAAATATTTCCAAATTTGGTAAAAAAAATAAAATAACAAACGAACACAATTTAAGTACGAGTATGTATACGCAAAATTTTTCACACTATTTTTTCTCGTAACAGACTGATGATGATTGAATTCTTGTTCCCTAATTTCTTTTTCTTCATAACTTCTTATTCTTAGCAATGCTTTCAGAATACTGCCGCCGTTTTCGATTGCTTTCATTTAAGTTTTCCATATTTTCCTTTATGCTTCTCCTAAATGTATGCAAACTGATAAGTTCTTGCAAAAACACTATATGTATATAATATTCTCATAATACTTTTGATTGCGAGGGTGGTGGGTCGTCATATATACTATATATGATTTAACATGTATGTATGTATCTTATCCATTGAGGTATTATAAAAAGCTCTCTTAGTTTAATTCTAAAATAATTTTCATTCTTAAAAAGTTAATTGTCAGTGGAGAGTTTTATTTTACGCATGACACAATTAATGTCAGGGGAAAAACAACAGGAGAAAGTTGTAACTGAACTTTTACAATTGATTGATTTTTTTTTTCAAACATTTTTTATCATCATTAACCAGCAATGTCCTTTGAATTTGTCTAGGGAATTGAATTGCGACTGTAGACTTTTTTTTCTGAAGGATGTAAACTGCTTACTTGTGTACGAGACGTTAAATTATTATGTACTTCGTGTTTCTTTCAATAATTCTTATTCAATGTCTATTTTGAATTAATTGTATCTTAATAAGTTTGTACTCATTCAAATTTATAAAAAACAAAAAATAAAACTGAAGATCAACTGAAAGTAAACAGGAAATGTGATATGTACATTTTCTAAGGTTAAAGGTCGAGTTGTCGAGAGATTTTTATCTTGCATCTATATAAAAAATGTTTTTATTCATATTATTTTAAAAATTTGTAATTCATCTTAAAAGCATTATTTTCTTTTTAATTTTAATTAAGTTTTTATCTTTTGTCCGTTTAATATTACTCAAAGAACTCATACTGAAAATTATTAAAATATTTTTAAATTCAACAAAAAAATACAAAGAAAATACTGGAATACATCCTTGCATATACATATATGTATCCTAATTTGTCTACAAAGTTTTCATTGTTCATAGTAAAAAATGAATTTTGTGTATAACACTCAAAAGATAAAAGGAAGATATTTAATTAGAAATTTTATTATTTGAATACAAAAACTATTCAATAATTTAAATATACGAATTTTGAAATTTCCAGGAGTTTTATTGTACTTCATCTATATCTCTTCTTAGATACAGATTATGTCCTGGTGCTTTAAAAAAAAAATAACCAAATTAAAATTCTATAACTTTTTTGACTCCCACTTGTTGACTATATCAATAGCCTATGTTTTATATCACAAATATTGTCATTTAATATAAAACACATCGAACAAAAAAAAAAGGTTTGAATTAATTTACTTATATAATATTTATATAATATCAAATTACATTGAAATATTCTAATTCACATTACATATCTTTAATTATAGAAATAATACCCAATATTTGAATGAACAAATATTTACTCAAAAAAAGAAAAAAATTCGGAGTAAAAAATAAATTAGAAAACAAAATTTAATCCTCTTGAATTAAAATTCATTAACTTAACACAAGTACTTTTTTTTGTAAACAAAACCCTTACGTCAACATACTATAATTATAATAAAACCAATTCATAGTAATATGTAGGTTTTATTTTTTATGAGGTTCAAGTTCAAGAGGTCCAAGTTGAAAATGTGTAGGTTATCGAAAATAATCAATATAGAAATTAAAGAGAATACTGATAACAATAGAAAGAAGAAAAAAAACTAAAGGAACAATAGAAATAAAAATAAATATCAAGTACAAAAAAGGAAATTTTTTTATGAATCAAAAATAAAAGTTTGATCTGATAGATTTTTTAATTGATTTAAATCTCTAAAAAGGTAATAGGAAAAATATACGAAGAATCAAGAATTTTCAAAAAATGTATAGTTTTTAACCTAAAATAATTAATTTTAAACCTTAAATTTTGTTATAGGAGGCTTTAAGGAGCTTTCTTGTGAATATTTTACGAAATTCCATAGAGACTAGTATAATTTTGTAAAATTAAAGCAATAATGTCACATTAACAAAAACACGCGTTCGTTTTATTTCAAACTAAAAACAAAACTAAATGTGTTTTATTTTACGTATTTCTAACCCTCCGTGTAATAGAAAAAAATTTCAAGAAGTATTAAAAGTTTTTTATATCATCAATGTTTACGTACAAGGATAAAAATAGTCTTGTACCTATATAAATTATGGGTCTAGGAAAATTCATCGCCAGCAATTCACCGCCGAGTTGCTGGCAAAGAATTGCTGGCGGTGAATTGCTGTGGCGATGAATTGTTGAGGCGATGAATTGCTGGCGAAGAATTGCTGGCGGTGAATTGCTGGCGAAGAATTGCTGGCGATGAATTTTCCGGATCCCATAAATTATGCCTATTTTGAATATTCTACAAAATAAATTATATTATTTACAATTCAAAACACAAAATCAATAAATGTATCACGGTATCACCAGAAGCATTTAAATATTTTTTTTTATTTATCTGTCGAGGATATACATACGTACTTATGTACGTCACGTCACATACACATATACTGTATATCAAAAATTAAATCAATTTGTTTTTTTTAATGCATTGAACTCAATCTTTTTTTTTTTTTCTTTTTTTTTTGTGGTAGAAATACATGAAATCGGAAAATCTTAGCTAGAAGAATCTGTTATATTATGTAGTCTATTTTTTCGGCATAACGGAAAGAAGAAGAGAATATTAAGTACCCAGTATTGATAGCAGACTAATAACAGTTATAGTCTAGGTACGTATATATGTACTTCACATACCCTTAAGGACATCACCTTATCTGAACTCATGATAATTTCTTTCTAAAGTTTGAAAAATAAAAAAAAATTATTACCAGAAAATGTATTATGAATTCTAATAAGGAAGATTGTTTAATATTTTGTTTTTATAATTCAAGACACGTACTCATAAAAATACAAACTATACCAGTTACAGATTTCAACAAAATTCTGTCAGTGTCAATATTGAAAATATGAATGTACTTAATTCTTCTTTTTTTTCATTTCATTTTTATTTTTTTACTCTTTTTTAAATTTTTTATCTTACATTTCTGTACAATTTCTTTTGAATTCTTTTGAAGAACAAAAAATAATTTTCATTGTTTTAATAATGTTCCAAGGGAACGTGTGCAAAAATGCGAAAAAAAAAAATTATACTTGGTCAGTGATGCAGCAAAAATTTGATTTTTGTTTACTTCTCGATTTTTTCTACAATTTTTTTTTTTAAATTTTGTTCAACATGATAAACTATATTTCCTATATAATAATTAATCATCCATACAAGAAATGAAATGTATTTAAAACACTGCTTTTATTGTTATTCTGATCCTTCAAAAAAAAAAAACAATATTATTGTTCTCTTCTATTCGCTAGATACTTCACTTCATACTTTAAGTATTTTGTTTTTGCCATAGAAACATTTCCTAATTTTCTTATTTTTTTCACCCACTTACCGAAAAAGACTCCATTAGATGAAAGATTCGTATTACAAAATATCCCTCAATGTTTCTTTATGTAATAATTGAATGAGAAAGTTTTTTTTTTGGTTTTTTTAATCTTGTTTGTTGTCTTTTATTTAATGGTACTGTTTAAAAAAACAAAAACATCTTATAAAATCGTTCAGATAAAAATTTGATGTTTCACAAGCCACACAAGATAAGGGACAGTCCACGAAATCTATCCTAGTTTTTTAAAACCAACTTTTCAACTCTTTCATACCTCATGTCCATTTTAAAGACATGAGTCGTAAACGAATTATTCTGAGTCATTCAGAAATAAATAAATTCTTATTTATGTAAAGATCATTTTTTAATCCGTTCATCACCGAACACATTTTCCAGGCTCAGGGTGTATAATGTATTTAATCTTATGAGACCATTTAAAAAATTTGTTAAAGAGCTCTCGAACTTTCAAATCACTGTATTGTCCTTAATTTAAAAATAACATGACAATTTTTGAATCTTATCACAAGACCAGCACAAATTTCATGGATTATGCCTTCACACACAAAAATCTCTTAGTTTCTATGCATTGCTATTCTACTGAGAACTTTATTGAATCCTCAACATTAAGTGCTCGTATATAATTTCATCAATTGAATTGTTTTTTCTTTTCCCTTGAAAATGTTTTTAAAATCTTGAATGTGTATCACAACACACATAGAATACGTAATATGTACAAATACGTACATACATCATTATTTTCTGAAACTTTATATTTTCTATAAATATGAAAGACACAAAAAAAAGGAAACAAAAAGGAACATCGTTAAGAAAACTATTATCTTGTTTACAATGTTCAATACTAATAAACACAATAACAATATAAAAAAATTAAATTTCCTCAAGTTTTAAAATCATTATACAGTCCTTTTTTTTTGCTTTTTCTTGTGTGGACATAAGTGCTTTACATTGAATGTAAAAGAAAATTTCTGTTTTCCTCTTTTAATTTTGTAATTTCATTCAAGATTCAAGTTATCATTTATGTTCGATTTAATAAAAAAATAAAATAAAATAAAATAAAAAAATAAGACAGAATGAGAAGAAAAGGAAAACTTTAAAATTAAATAAATTCAATGTGAATGTGTATTTTTTATAAGGAGACAATGCATTTAACGATTTTTAAAATTCACTAAAGTGCACAAGTTTCACCACAAACAATTCTCAGATAATAATAATAATAATAAAACGATTGTGTATGTGCTCCAGTTAAAGATAATTTCTTAGATAAATACATAAGTTTACATAGTACATATATGTATATAGGTATGCACATAATACTTTATCCTGATGAAACGACTTAATGCATCATCATCAATATAAATAAAATCCTTAGAAATGCAATCACAAACCAAGAAAATTCTAGTTAGAAAGATTAGGACCATAGTACAAGAAAAGCAGACTTGAAAATATATTTCATCATTGAAAATCCTTTTTTTTTTTGTTTTCTTCACATTATCGAACAAGGATATTCCTGATGAGATCATTTTAAAAATATGAAGAAATTATTTTTGAATATGTTGAAAATAATCCAAAATGAAATAATGAATTGTGAATAACTACCTCAAAAATAATTCGAATGGAAATATTGAAAGGTATTTTTACGATATGTATTATCCTTTTGTTGTTTTGTAAATTGCAATGTTCAAGTGATTCAAGTCAGATGAAAGTAATCTTTTAGTAGTAATATACAAGCTTTTAAGCATTAACAGCAATAAAATAAATCTAAAAAAAACTACCATCCGTAGGACGAAATTTATGATTTTGTATGGATTCAGTTTCATCCAAAATTCGATGACTTCCTACGAAAAATGCAGACAATATTATTGTTCATTATTTTTTCCTTTTTTGTTTTTATTCTATAATTTCGATAAAATCAACTACATTTAAATTTTTTTAAGTCCTTTTAAAAATTATTTTATTTTTCATGTAAGAAAGCTGCAATTCATGCACAAAAAACAATAAGACAAAAATTAAAATTGAAATTGGAATAACAAAAATTGGATATGTGCCAAAACAAGGATATTATATATGTGTGGATATGTTTGTATATGCACATTTATTTTTTCGAAATTGTGAGAAATTGTAAGCTGAAACAAAAACAATAAAAAAATTAAAAAGGATAAAAATTAAGATACATATGTAGTTGTTTAGTTTACTGTTAACTGTTGAAGAATTCCCTTGTCGGTATATTATTATCCTTCGTTCGTAATTATCACCCTAACTACGGATTTTGGTGGTCTGGATTAATAAAATTTTGTTCTTCTTCAACAGTAACAAAATAATGTTCAAAAGTTGAAAAGGAAATTGAAATAAAGTAGGAGGCTCCAAAAAGTTCTATTTTTTCTTATATTGCATTATCCTTAAAAACAATTCATTGTTTTTTATTTCAATTTTATTTTATTTTTCAAAATTTTTTGGTTTGTTTCTACGCATGTCTATAAGTTCTCCTTAATCCTTAATTCTTTTTGCAGACAGAAATAATTTAAACTTTTTAATTAGATTTATTCAATGTTCTACGAGAAAACAAATCAGCATAATTGATTTAAATAAATTTTAAAACCATGAGTTTTTAAAACTGAAAAATAACTTATTCACGTGGATTAACTGTCAAACCTCATAAAACATTTTTCTTTAGAAAAACATAATAGATATCGGTTTAATTCTACAATACTACAATAGAATGTCACAATCTCTTTTCATTTGTCTGCGAAATCGAAAATTTGAATGACGACAAACCGGTCAATATGGGAAATCTCTGAAATAAACTCTTCGATTACATGATTTTTCTTGTCCATCGAGATCTTGTCAGTTATCAAATGAATTGAAACAAAATTATAATCACTGAACTTTTAAACCCCGTTCACATGCGGTACGGTACCAGGAGAGTCTGTAGCCAGCTTTATTAACTGTATATAACAAGATTAAACACGTGTGGTAAAATGCACATGAACCATGAAATATGTTTTTTTTTTAAATTATCTTAAAAAAAAGTAAACACATCCATACTTTAGAATGACTAAGTAAATCTTGTCTGCACTCCACCACAACTTTGTTTTTTGCAACAATCGAAAAAATTTCAAATGACAGAATTTTAAAAAACAAAACTTTGAAAATTAATGATGAAAAGAAAAAGTAAAACTTTTACTTTAAAAATAAAAATTTATCTGGAAAAATAAAACCTGCATCGAAATTTTATTTTACAGTTTAATTTAAAAACCATGACATTGATGAATGAATAATTTTATTAAAATACATTATTTGCAACAACAACAAAAATATATATCTTCAACGTTTTTTTTTAACACGTATATTTCCACTTCATTGTTCTGATAGCAATTTGAAAATGCAAAACAATAAAACAAAAAGTTGGTAAAATAAAACAAGGTCATAATAACAGTTCATTAAATTATTTTCTTTTCTTCTTTTTTTCAAATATGTAATAATTATTTTTAAATATTCAATTCAGTATTTAATTGCATAGTAAAAAGTAACTCACACACAAACATATGCAGTACATATACATAATATGTATATGTAGATTGTAGATAGGTCCCAGCAAACGAAACGATAAGAAAACGATAAGAATTCCTATTGCCACGGCAAGAATTAACTATTGCCGCAATAAACGTTCTCTGATAGAAAGCGATAAGTTTCACTTGGAAAAAGGTTGACGGATACTCTTATAGCTGCATCTTATAATATTCGTATTGCTACGGCGATAAGAGTTCCAGTAGAATTAACTAAACGAAGGCGATAAGAGCAAATGACAAGAATTCTGCAAGAGATGCAAGAATAATGCAATAGTTATTATACTGCATTATCTTCATTTTAGGCATTATTTACCAAGATTAAGGGCCTTGATATTTAATCAAAATTTGCAAAAAACTTGCAAATTTTCAATATAATGAATTATATTGCTCAATACTTACAATTTTGTTTAATAAAAACACTTTTTATATATACAAATATACATATTAGAAAAAAATAAAATAAAAACATTAAATTTGCTTTTAACTTTTAATTTAAATAAGTAACCACTTGAAAATAAACTTCCGTACTATACAACACCAATTTTAATATGAAATAAATCCGATATTTAAACTATAGCCGAGAACAATATTTTTTGTTAAAAACAAATTAAAGTGATTTTGCCGTTTGCTAGATAACTCTTATAACATGCAATAAATTTATAATGTATTGCCATTTTCTCGCTCATTCGCATATCATGCAATAGAGAACAAATTTTTTAGCTTATTGCCTAATTATTGCCAGCTCGTACAAGCTTGCTTTTTTATTGCTTCTTCGTGTGCTATTGCCATATCGTTTGCTGGGGTACATTATATATATACTCATTAATACATATATGTATATGATAATTAATTAATGCAACACCTTTACATTGTATTTACTATTTCTGAAAAACAAAAAATTAAAATAGAAATTACCTACAACGGCCACAAACAACGACTCCTATAGTACCAAGTCTTAATGCTCATTTTGTGTATGTGTTGGAAGTACCAAATTGACATCACAACTTATTGCTTTTCATCAATCATAACTAAGTTGTGATTAAAGTTACATGAAAATTATGGATTTTAGGAATTTAAGGAAAAATTGATTTTCAGTTTTATGTTACTAAATATTTATCACGTTTTTTCTTCGATTTACGTTGCTCATAGATATTTAATATATTCGGTGAAAATAAAGCTAAGGATCTTCTCTACATTTCATTTGAACATAATTTTCATGTAACTTTAATCACGGCTTAGTTATAATTGATTAAAAGCAATAAATTGTAATGGTCATTTGGTATTTCCAACACATATAAACAATAAAATAAAATTGAGCATTAAGTCTTGGTACTATAGGAGTCGTTGCTACAACTCAACTTCCTACTACTCTGGGAACATATTTTTTTAAGGGCACGAAAAGGTCTATAAAAATTTTCTTAACATAGATGGAAGGAGTTTTTTTCTTTGGTGCCTTGTAGCTCGCTCCCTGTTGCAGGGATCTTTTTTGTTTGAAAGAAAAATTGATAGGAAATGACAAGAAGAACGCTCTGCAGAAATTTCAAGATGGTCGAATTACGAGGTCCATAGATATTCAAATTTGAAATCTGATTTTTGAAGAAAACGTTCTAACATACTAACATTATGTTTAATTTTACTACCTACCATATATGTACATATGTTGAAAAATTTTTGAAGACCATTTCGTGCCTCAAAAAAATATGTTCCCGGAGTAGTAGGAAGTTGAAATTTGGGCAGTATATTCCTTGAAAGGTTCTCTTCCACACAAACGAAACGAATGAAAAAAAATCGTTAACTAGGGCAAAAGGTAGAGGGTAAAGTGCACAAAATCGTCATTTTTCGGGAAAAAAAAATCACATTGAAATCGGCACGGGTATATGATGTTAAATTTACCTGTTTTTTTGGTATTTCTACTTTAAATTGAAGAACGAAAAAAATTAGGGGGTAGGACGACCCTAAGTGTACTGACACATCATGCTGAATCTGAAACTGAATTTTTCAGACTCATATCTTAAACCCACAGTTTTAAATGACACCTGTCACATAACACTGAAAATTTCAGCATATGAAAATTTTCAGGTTTGTACTTACGTTTTGATTTCTTAAAATTCTCAGCACTCTGATTCAGAAATGCTTCTAAACAATGTAATTTAAATGACTACTGTCAAATGAAACTGAATCTGAATTCTGAATATGAAATTTTGAAGGCTGTGTTGTTGTTTTTTAATTTGATTTTTAAACTAAAAATCAACACTTGAACAATCAACACAATTTTATAAACAAATGAAATCATATGAAATAATGAAAAGTCAAGCAACAGCTGACTATTCAGTTTCAGATTCAGATTGACTCAAAAATACAATCTGAATCTGAAACTGGAAAATTCAGTTTCAGATTCAGCATGATGTGTCAGTACACTAAGAATCTGAAAGTTTAAAAAATAAGGGACACTCTAATATACATACATATATGCATACATATGCACATTTGCATTTTAATTGAACGAATTCTAGACTATGAAAGTATACATATATACATACATATACATATGTATGTTTATGTATGTATGTATAGCTACGAGAATATCACAAAATCATTCTGAAAATTAAATACATATTTAAAAAAAAAAATTAAAAAAATCAATCAATTAGCTAATAAGCTGATTTTTTCTTTGAGCATTATTTTTTTGTTTTTTTTTCTTCTTCTTCTTTTAATTAAAACATGAAAAATTTTAAGATAGTTGAATCATTCGATCAAATAATAATTTTTTTTTATAAAATTTACTTTTTTGTAATGAAAAACATTTTTAGTATTTTTGAAAAATAAAATTTTTCCCATGACCAATTTAGAGTAGACAAAATAAGCTTTCATTTAAATTAAAAAATTAAAAAATTAAAACGGTTTTTTTCGAGATATTCGACCTTGAACATAAAAATGATGAATTTTTTTAAAATTTTTTTGATTTTGAGTTACAATGACTTTAAAACCATTTATCATAAAACTTTGTAAAAGATATTTTTTGAAAGGTCTGAAGGTTTTCTATGGAAATAACTTTCATTTACCTCTCTATATTAAGCGAACGCTGAAATATGTTACTAAAAGTAGAGCTGGTTCCTTTTCGAAAAAAATTGTTTTTGACTTTGAACATCTCGGTAACCATTGAGAATAGCCCCCCCCCCCCCCCCTCCCATACGATTTTTTTCGTTTCTCGCCGAGATCTACCACCCATTTCAGTTTGGCACACGATGTGTGAAACACCCTGTATTTAATAACTACTGTCATTTTTATTTGAGCTTTTATCAAAGATATGAGCTTTAACTTAGCGAAATAGTCAACTTACTATCAGTTTTCAATTTCTACTTGAAATTGAAAGTGTTTAAAAAGCGTGAATTGAAATAATTTTTCGTACTTTGTATGCAGTTGTGATTATTCTTTTACAACATTTTTAAATATATTTTGGCACCAAAAAAAATAAAATTTACATTCCTTTTTCAAATTAACTTTCCAATGATTTCTTTTAACTTTTTTTTTCAGGCAATAAAAATGTTTTGAAAAAATAAGGAGCGCAAATACCTAAAAATCACAATTAATATCAACATTCTCTACGTTTTATTCAAAAATAAAATATTTTTTATCAGAAAATAAAAAACTAATTAAAATGGATAACGAAACACAAAAAAATATAAAATTTGAATGCTTATTTCAGGATCTTCCATCATTAGATTATTATTACAGCAGTAAGTATATACCTAGTATTTTATTTGTAAATTTTTTTCTTGTTTCATCTCTGCTAAATTTTAATTTTTCATTTCAGATCTTGATGGTTTTTTACTTTCTGCAATAATTATTGGTGGAATATTATTTTTTGTTAATTTAGCAATATACATTCAAACAGTTACAAAACTTATAAAACGTTTACAAAAACGTTATTTATTATATTCATTAATTTTATGTGGTTTTTATCCTATTATATCAGCAGCAGCATTTTTAACAATACCTTTACCAAAATCTGTTATAACATGCGGTTCAATAATGCATTTTTGTTTTATTATTGGTGCTTTTATTTATTATAAATTAATATTTTCATATGTTGATGGTGAAGAGAATTTTTTAAAAGAAATTAAAGCAACTGAAGTATTAAATTTAAGAACACCACCTTTGTGTTGTTACTGTTTATGTATACCACCAATAACAACACCAACAAAAAATAAATTATTCATTGTACGTTCAATGATTTATCAAATAAATGTAAGTGTATGTATTTTGTATCTTGGAAAAGAATTAACAAGAAAAAAATATATATTTTTCAACCTATTGGCTTTTTTTTTAAAGAAAACTTAAAATTAAGGATTTCCACACACTGATGGCTTGTTGAAATTAAAAAACACACGAACAAAATACAATTGCCCTTAGCAATATTGAAAAATTTTATTATCCTACTTAAAAGTTGGACAAATTTTAAACTTTGTCTGCTGTTTTATAATACTTATGGTTTAAATTTTCTTTATAAATCTTTAATTCGAAATCGTTGTTAAAATATTAATTCAATTCAAATTAATCCAAAATTTTATTTTTTATGGGGACAAAATCTCTTTTTTGTTAAATTTGTTTATGTTCAAGACGTTCAAATTTTACTCTACACATACACAAACTGTTTGGATGCCAACTATATCGTAAGATAAGTTTTTCAAAGAAAAACCGATAAATATTATCTATTTAAATTTTTAGATAATTTTTCCATTAGACGACTGTCTGTCTTCTAGTTTTTTATTTTGTGTTTTCTTTTTAGTTCGTGTTATAATAAAATTTTAACACAGAAAACGATGTCATTTTTATGTAAATCAAATTCTTGATATTATTTTCTTTTTTTATAAATGTGCAATAATTTCACAAAATGAGAAAAATTATTTTGAAAAAAAAAAATATATAATATATACATATATTAAATTTGAGTTTAGAACACAGGCTGTTAATGTTATAAAAGGAATTTTATTTTCATTATTTAAATTGAACGTTAAAAGATTCATTGAAGCTAACAATAATTTTTGTATTAAGAACAAGGATGTCTTTTTTATAATTTCAGTTTTTCATTGTATTTTTATTTCAATAAAAAAGAAGTAGAATAACCTTATTTTATAAAATAAATACGACAAGCTTGTTGTCCTTTCTTGTTATATGATTTACCTTTTTCTGTACAACGAAAATTTTCCTTTTTTTTTTTTTTAAGAACAATTAAAGTATGTATTTCTTGTTTTCAAATAAGAAGTTTATACATCTCTACTATGCCTATGGCTTTTTTTCAGTTTTCTTTCTGTAAAAAAGGAAGAAGAAGAAAATGACAAAGTGTAGTTAATGCGGGTAATTGTGTGGAGAAGTTATGCCCTTGAGGAAAAACTCTAATAATGAAGTACTATTCAAAAACTCAATGTGAATTAAGTGGAGAGATATTTACAAACGAAATGAAAAGAAAAGGGTAAAAAAAAAGCACAATACATAATATCATTTTTATATACAAAAAAGGATCTTTAACGATAGAAAAAAAAATCATTCAGTAACTTTTTTTTAATGAGAGTTTGTTATGTTTTCCTACATTTTTGTTGTTGAGTTAATGTTTATTATACCGGTTTTTCAAATTTTCATAAATGTAATAAATATATTTTGTAAATATGTATTTTTATTTTCATAAAAAAAAGAAGATGACTTAATGACCTTAATAAGGATTTTTTTAAATTGTTTGCGTAGGTACGAGTAATGTATATTCAGTACTTGAAAATGGTTTGATTGAAAGAAGTATCCTTTAAAAACGTTACTTTAATTTTAATGTTAAGAAGATTATACGAGTAGTATTCTATTAGTAACATATTATTATTGAGAATGTCCATGTCCTTTCATATTTTAACTTTGTTTTTATAGGGTAATCAATTCAAGATTTTAAATTAAAAAAACCAAATATTTCATTTAATTACACCAATTTTTATTAACTTCTTATCGCTTAGACCGCACTAATCCAACTCCAACGTTTTTAAAAAATTTTTAAGTTACACAAATAAGTTTCTAGAAATTTCTTTTTTTTTTTTACATGTAATTAACTGTTTTTAACTAGTATAAAAGAAAATTGAATCAATATAATAATAGAATAGAATAGAATATATATATCACACTTACAGTGCCTTCAATAATAATTTGCCTACAATTCGGCCATCCTGACGTTGTAATCGTCTCGATTACCGAAATAAACTGAATGCATGTTCATACAGTTGTGCTAAAGAAAATTTAAATCGAAAGCGTAAATCTTGAGAGATAAACGCATGATTTATCACATACAACGAATACATGTAAGTATTAAGTAAGTATTAATCATACTTTTGCATAGTTGTGCAAAAATTAATAAAAAATCGAGCGCGTATTTCATAAAGGTATACACAGTAGGTTTTGCGAATTATTGTATAACATATTGATTCAATTTTATACATGATTCTTCATTTTACATATTATCTTTTTTTTTTTTTTTTTTTAAATTCATTTCTATCAATTAAAAAAAAATGTCAATTATTATAACAAAAGACATTACATTACATTACATATTACTTAATTAAAATAACAACCAAGCTAAAAATAAAATACATTTTTCTTTATATAAAACAAAAAATATGTTTAAAAGGATTTAAAAAAAAAATTAATTGTATTACCCCTTTTTTTTTTTTTTTGAAATTGACAATGTTTTTTTTTTTTTTTTTAATTTTATATTATTAAAATATAGATATATAGTTTAAAGTTTTAAAATTTACATGGTACATGATAGTACTTTTTTTTAAAATACATATTATAATGTTTATATTTCCCTTTTTTTTTTTTTTTTACATAAATGATTTAATCAAAATAATCTGGATCATCAATTGCTATATTTCATTATTATATAGTGTATGTTTTATTACTTTTTTTTTTTTTCTTTTAATTACTTAAATCTCCGTGCATACTCTCATAATTTTCCGTTAAAAATGGTCGCATATTAAAAGACGCGCAGACCCCTTTGTAAGGAATACGTGTTACCTGCATTCCTTCTATATCTTTTATAAGATAGCGATCATTAAGTAGAACTTTTTCTACCTCATATGGACCACGATATTTGGCATGCAACTTTTTATTTACACCCGGAACATTTATTACATTTTTAATCAGTACATAATCACCCTTTTTATATGTCAAAGGACATTTATGTACTTTATCAAATCTAAATTTATTATATTCTTGTCCTTTCTCGATGTTTTGTAAAGCTTTGTCCCTGATACTATCAAGCTTTTCCTGAGAACATTCTAAATTTTTTTCTAAATACTCTTTAATTCTGTCGCAAAATTTCCCTTTTTGATTCCGACCAAACACTAACATTGATGGGCTAAAACCTGTGCTACGGTTAACTGTATTGTTTATTGCGAATTCAGCTTTAATTAGGTGCTTACTCCAATCACTGGTGGTATGATTTTCACATTCCTTGGACAACATTGGTAAAAGGACACGATTCATGCGCTCTACTTGACCATTTGACTGAGGGGATTGCGTTGCAATTTTAATTTGTTGAATATTATTTTCACGTAAGAAATTGCAAAATTCTTCGGAAGTAAAACTAGTTCCTCGGTCAGAAATAATCCTGTTTGGTCTAGAATAATTTTCAAAAAATGTTTGGAGACATGAAATAGCTTCCTTAGAAGATGTTGTTTTAACCGGATATAATTTAATAAATTTTGTAAAACCATCTACGATGAGAAGGACATGCTTTTTGGAATTTGAATTTGCTAAGGGACCGAGATGGTCTATGTGCAATGTATCAAAAGGAATGTTACCTTTTGGGATATTATGTAGCGTACCCTCTACTTTACCAGAATTAGGAGAATAATAAATACATTTAAGACACGTTTTAATATAGTTTTTAATTTTTTTTTTTATTTCTGGAAACCAGTAAGAACGACTTAGGTACTCATAACATTTATCGACCCCTATGTGGCTCATTGATTCATGGTTTGTTCTGATCACCTGAGTTTCCATATGCTGAGGTACATAAAACAAAATTCTATCTTTTATCTTGCGATAAACTAAGCCATCTATTAGTTCAAAATCGGATCTTTCAGTTTTTTCTAGCTCTGAAATGATTTTCAAAATCTTTGGATCTTGACGTTGAGTGGCTGCCAATACAAATTCAAAGGATTCATCAACATCTGTACTCAAAACGTTTATCGATCTACTTAGAGCATCTGCGTGTAACATTCTATTACTAATTCTGTGTTCAATTTTAAAATCATAGCTTTGAAGCTCTAATACCCAACGCGAAATTCGTGGATTTATATTTTTTTTATTTAAAGTTAGCGTAAAAGATTGACAATCTGTGATTATCTTAAAATGTATACCAATAAGATAAACATTAAATCTTCTTAAAGCATATATAATTGCTAACGTTTCTAACTCAAAGCTATGATATCTAGTTTCAACATCAGTTGCTCTTTTGGAGAAATAGAAGACAGGATGAAATTTTTTATCTGTTTGCCTTTGCATCAGCACAGCTCCAAAACCTATACTACTCGCGTCACAATGTAATTCTGTTTCATTGTGAGGACTATAAATGGACAACACAGGTGATTCAGTCAATTTATTTTTTAACAATTGAAAAGTTTCATTTTCTTTAATTCCAAAAACAAAAGGTGTATTTTTTTTAAGGAGATCGTACAACGGCTTTGCAATAAATGCGAAATTTTTTATGAATCTTCTAAAATAGGAGCAAAGGCCAAGGAAACTATGCACATTTTTTATACAGGTAGGCACTGGATAATTTTTTATAGCTTGAATGTGGTTGTCATTTGGTTTAATACCTTTTTCATTAATTTTATACCCTAGATACACAATCTCGTTTTGAAGAAATGAACACTTGTCAAAACGGATTTGCAAAAAATGTGTATTTATTATTTCAACAACTTCCTTTAAAATTTTTAGATGATCATCAATTGTTTCAGTTGCTATTAATATGTCATCTATATATGTCAAAATTTTACCATCAGATATTAGTTTACCAAATAAGTGTTTCATATACCTTTCGAATACCGATGGAGCATTTTTTAGTCCGAAAGGCATTCTTAGGTATTCATACTGGCCAAAAGGTGTAATGAACGCAGTATATTTTATTGAATCTTCATCTATTGGCACATGGTGAAACCCATTTTTGAGATCTATTGTTGTAAAGAATTTTTTATCTTTTAATCTATCTGGATGATCATCTATAAGCGGTAAAGGAAAATTATCTCTTACGGTAACCTTATTTAATTCTCGGTAATCGATACAGAGTCTGAGCTCATCATTTTTTTTCTTCACTAAGACAATAGGTGACGCGTAAGGTGAGTTCGATTCACGAATTATACCTCTATCTAATAAATCTTTTAAAATTTTTTCTAACTGAAGTTTATGGGCATATGGTAACCTTCTTGGACAACAAAAGAAAGGTTCTTGTTTGGTCAACAAAATTGTCATCTTAAAGTCATTTCCTGATATTAAAGCTTGATCAGTATCATAATTACACCATGCTGGCATAATTATTTCCTCAACTCTATTTTTAATTTGTACCGATAAATTGTTATTTATTTTTAAGGATATTTCATTTTTATTATTACTTACATCAATGTTCATAATCTGTGATAAATGTTCTCTTATGTTCTCTGTATGTATCGAATTTGTTGCATGAAAATTGTGTTCTGTTGTACTTTTGTTGTTGTTCATTACTTGTTCAAAATTAGTTGCTTTTTCATATCTGTTGTTTACTTTATTTATTGTTGTTTTGTCTTGAGAGTATGCATGGGTGGAAAACTTTCCATCATTTTTATTAATACATTTTTTTGTAAGACCCAGACTATTTTGATCAATAAAATCCCTACCTAAAATTAAAGAATAAAACATTGAATTATTTTTAACAACTAACAATTTTAGTTCAATAAATGAATTATCATAAAATATTTTGCTACTTATACTTCCAACTATGTTCAACGGACTATTATTAATTCCAACGTAGGTAAATTTTTTAGGCTCTGCTGTTGATATCAAACATTGAGGTACAAATTGCTCTTGAACAAAACTGATTGGGCTTCCTGAGTCAATCAAAGTCATTAATGATGTTTGAAATTCATTATTTTCATCGAAAAATGTATACTGCAGTGAAAGCTCAAAATCATTATGATGAGTATCATTTAGTTCAACTAAAGCACAATGACCCAAATCAGATGATTTAATTTCATTATCAGAATTATTATTTAATATTATACATTCACTATATTTTTTTCATTACAGGTAGTGGAAAAGTGGCCCGGCTTTTTACATTTGTAGCAAATAACATCTTTCTTTTGTGTGTAATTCTTATTGGAAAAATTTGTTTCATTCGGTCTTTGTTTAAATTGAGTATCAGGTTTTCTCTTATATACTTGAGAGTGATAAGGTCTAATTTTATTTTGATTTCGATAAGAGTCTAATGTGTAATTAGAATAATCACAAGTATTCTTTTTAATTTGTTCATACACATGCAATGCTTCTTTTAATTCTTTTATATTTTTAGTACTATATAAAATTGTTTTATTGGTTTCATTATCAGGTATTCCCCTCACTATGTAATATATTAAATCTTTTTCTTTAATGTTAGCTACTGATGCTTTTTCTTGCATATATAATACATACTGCTGTATTGTTTCTTCACGTTTTTTCTTTCTTTGTCTTAATTCATTGTGTATTTCGGCTTCAGAAACTGATTGTGCAAATTCTGATAACAACGTGTTTTTCACATCATACCACGTTGTAACAGTAAACGCCCTCATTAATAACCTAGCTGTACCGGTTAATAATCTTTTACTATAAATGAATTTTAAATCTTCATTTAAATTTAATGCACGTGCCGATTCTTCGAATTGATTTATCCAACGTGAGATAGGGTATGTATCATCTCCACTAAAACTCGGTATAGCATCTTCAATATCTTTAAAACTATAGCCACATGTTTTAAAATTATCTTTTTCTTTCTCTAAATCTAATTCTTTCAATTTTTCCCGTAATTTTAATATTTCTTCTTTTTTCTGTACTATTTTTTTTTAAATTTTCGATTTCATCATCTAAATCTTCACTATTGTCACTCACCTCTTTACCCTGGTCAAAATTATCACTACTTCCGCTTGCTTTCGAGTCATCTGGAATTAATTGTAGGAGCTCATCATTAGTATAATCCTTCACGGCTTCCTGGATCCTTAATTTCAAGGCTGCTTTGTTTCCTGAAGTGGAAAGCCCACGTTTTATTAAGACATCCTTCAACACTGAATTAGGAGATGTATCCATGAATTTTTTCCAGGTTTCATTATTTTCACTTGCCATAGCAGAACTTTATTTTTTTTTTTTTTAACTTTTTTATTAGTAATCCGTTATCCCACTTCTGAGAAATTATAGGGTAATCAATTCAAGATTTTAAATTAAAAAAACCAAATATTTCATTTAATTACACCAATTTTTATTAACTTCTTATCGCTTAGACCGCACTAATCCAACTCCAACGTTTTTAAAAAATTTTTAAGTTACACAAATAAGTTTCTAGAAATTTCTTATTTTTTTTTACATGTAATTAACTGTTTTTAACTAGTATAAAAGAAAATTGAATCAATATAATAATAGAATAGAATAGAATATATATATCACACTTACAGTGCCTTCAATAATAATTTGCCTACATTTTTAATTTCAAACCTATTGAAAATAATTGAATTTGAAGAAATTACAAAATTTGTTTATTTTAATTTAAATAATTTGAAAAATACAGGCTAGCGGTTACACATGTATATGTATATACTTTTAAAAGACGCTTTTATTAAAATTATTTTGTTTATAAACTTTTCTTTCATAATATGCATTTCATATAAACTTCTACTATTAAATGAAGCTTTTATTTAATTGGAAAATTTTAAAAGATTTTAACATTTTATAAATATATTTCTCTCTCTCTCTCTCGAATAAATTTTTATTTTAAATTTTTCTACTGTACTCTATGCACTTAAAAATAATTTTTCAAGCAACATATTATTATTTGTGGAAGAGTCTTTCTAAAAGTTTCAATTTTTCAATGTTTAAGTATTTTAAAGAAATAGAACCTCAAAGGATAATTTAAAAGGACAAAGTAAAAAAGAGAAACATTAAAAAATAATTAATTAAATATTTTCAGATTTACAAATTTAAAACGGTTGGAGAAAATCCTGGGCTTCAATTCAGAAACTACAGGATGGCTAGTAAGATTGTTTTAAGTACAGTACAACTTTGTAGCTATATTTTTAATTTTTTTGAATTTTATTCAAAAGTAAAATTTGTTTTCTTAAAATTGCTTATAAGTTTGAATATAAAACAAGTTTTTGAATCTATCTATAGAGTATAGGTATAGAGACTGTTATTATTAATTTATAATGTGCACTTCTATAAAATAAAAATTATACCAAACAGTTGGATACCAACAATGAAAAAACAAATTATTTTATTTGTTTGTCTTTTAAATAATGTAACAACTAACAAGATACATTTTGTTATAAAATGTAAAACTTTTTAATGATATTTTAAAAATTCGATGAAATTAAAATAAAATACAAAAACAAGAACAACAACAACTAAAAACTAATACACAATAGTGAAATAATTACAAATAACTGATAAAATTTAATATAATATTTTCATTTTTAAGTAATTTTCATGTATGTACGAGTATTTATTTTTTTTTACATTGAGAAAATTTGAAAATTTAAATTATATTTTATGAATTTAACTACTTTAGAAAAAAGTATTAATTGTAAAATTTCAATGTCCTTTTTTAGTTTTTTTTTTTAGTTTCCAGTTTATTTTTCTGCTGTAAATTAAATTAATTAATTTTCATAGTTATTTTTTATCGAAGCTAGAAACTAACTTTATTGAAGTAAAAAAAACAAATATCAAGTAGAATAAAAATTCAAACAGTTACATTATAGAGATTTTATGATTAAAAATTAAAAATCTGTGAAAAAACTTTGAACACTAATGAGATTTTTAACTTGTCAAAAGATTTTTCTTTTTTCGTTGTTATTTTTTTTTAATTTACACTTTTTCTTTTCCTTTTTGAATTTGTTTTAAGATTTTTTTTAGTTATTTTTTTGTCATTTATTTGTTGAACAAAAAAAAAGGTTACGAAGATTTATTTGACATTTTTCATGCTACAAAGAATACACACGAATATATTTATATATGTACACATTCTTTAAATTTTTTTTTCTTCAATTTTAATGTCAAAATTTAGATTTTCATGATCCTGTAACTTGTAAGTTACAAATAAAGTTTTAATTGTACGCAGTGGAACCATTTGCGGTTTTTGTTTTGTTTTGTTTTTGTTATTTGGTTAGCAATAATTTACTTTTGAAAATAAAAGAAACTTTGTTCAGCATGTGCTGTTACTAACACACTGTGATGAAAAAGAAAAAGGAAAAAGAAATTGTAAAAAAAAAAATTAATGGTAATGCGGATATAGCTGTTGGATTATAGGATTTATTTCCAGTTCCATGACACATTGATTGTGCAAAATAAAGAAGAAAATGTTAATCTTGGAAAATTTAAAAAATTTCAAAGATAATTCTCACCTTACATTGAATTTTATTGTGAAATTTTAAATAAGTTTAATTCTTTAAAAAATATAATTTGGTTTAATACGAAATATCGATTAATGCCTTCATACTTTTAATATTAGTTAATTAAAAATTAATTTCTGAGAAAATTTGTAAAACTAAAAAGAATATTGTTCAGCTCTCACGGACATCAACATTTTTTTACAATTTCGTTATTTGTTCAGCGGTATAATTAAATTCAAAATAACTGAATTTTCGATTATTTTTTTTTGAAAAAATATTAATTATCAGAAAACGTGATGAAAGGAGACCGAATTTCGTAGAAATTAAAAATCACTTCAGGATATTGTGCTTAAAAAATCAAATATGTACTTTGATTTACAAATATTTCACACTCTCATGGTTGAATTATAATTGATTTCCATTAATAATTCAAACGCAGTAATTTTGGTAGGCCAAAGCTTTGCACGGGTTGTGGAGCCATTGGTGATGATAATGATGATGATAGTGTGATTTGCTACTTCGAATTTATTTATTTTTAATTTAAAATTAATACGAAAATTTTAATTGAAATTTTTATTTTCCAATATTTACAAAACTGTAGGTGTTGAAGCTTTAATAAATCAAAATTCACAATAAATTGAAAAAGTGAATGTAATTTCCATACAATTTTTTTAAAATCAAAATTTTTTTAAAAATATCTTTCTTCACAACATCACGTTTTCATTTCTTATTCAAATTTTCTAATTTTGTGTTTTTGATAGAATCAAAAAATTCAAATCCTCAAGCATGATACCATAAAATGTAAAATACATGTATATTTTTTTAAAAAGTAAATTTCATGTACATATATAAATTGAGTTTTTGTTTTCTTAAAAAGTAAAAGTGTTTCCTTAACAGAAATTCGTTGTATTATACACACCATGAATTACCAATTATACCTTAAAGCTAGAAACATGTGTATCATTATAATAAATTGCATGAGAATGAAGTTTCGCATTAATTTATCAAGCTCTTCCATTTCAAATTTACCACAGCTATGAAGAGTTCTTATATCAGATATGCTTAAATAAATTAATGTAATATAAAATTTTATGCAAGAGGTAAAAAGCACCATAATGTGGAAAACATCAGTGTTGATGGTATTTGTGTGTCTACGCGAGTGTGTATGTGTTTTCATAAAATTTTTTTGTGAAATGTTAAATGAGACACATTGCTGAGGATTTATGTATATCATAAGATAATTTCAAGATATGCAATAAGTAAAAAAAAATAAAAATAATGTTATTATAATTTAGTTTATTCGCTTCGCTGCATAATAATTTTACATAAATTGTTAGTTTTTGTGAAGTGGTGTCATTTTAAAGATTATGAATGTTATAATAAAGGATTTTCTTTTGTAAATTTTAAGTTTGGAATGTGTTGATTCTAATTTTGTACATAATAAATTAAACTTAAAGCATTCTTATATACATAATTTAAAAAAATAAATGAAGATTTTTTTCTTTTAAAATAAAAATACAGGTAACACGTGGAATATTTGAATTATTTTTTTTTGATTTCATAGATTACGCCTAAATAACGAAAAATATATACAAAATAAAAATGTTATGAGATATTTTATTAACTTTTGCCTTTGAAAGTTTTTCCTTATTTTATTATTCGTTTATAAATATTTTACAGGATAAAGGAAAAAAAACATTTTAACTCATTTTTACTAAGTGCGTAATGTAAATTTATTATTAAAATTATTTTCCAGTACTCACTTTAATATGTAATTTATGTATAACATAATAATAGCTATTAATTTCTTTTCTAAGAAATTTTCTTATTAGGAAGAATGTGTCATAATATAATTATTCAAAACTCTTTCAACTCTTTTATTCTTTTTAATGAAAGGTTTTATAAAATTTTCTAAAATTAATATTCTTGACTAATTTTATTTAATCAATTTGAATATAATTTATCGTTACTTGAAAATTACAGTTTGAGTTAAGTATACATACACACACACGTATGTTATGAAGTAGTGTTCGTGTATCAAAGTCAATGTCATATTAAATACTACTCCTACAAAATTACCTTCAGAAAAGGTTAACCGAGATAATTTCTAAAAAAAAACAACATTAAATTACCTTTAATGTGTCATATTTGTTAAATTTAAATACCTACCAACTTTAAAGTTTCTTTTTAAAAGCCTTTTTGAAATTAATGAAATTTGAAGAAGACAAATTTAAATTAGATTAAAATTAATTTAAATAAACACTTTTTCGGTTTTAATTAATAATGTTTATATGTATGTATAATTGTATAATTTAGTATTTTAAAATAAATGATAAATCATGTCTTTTGCAATGAGAACACTAAATGGGAAAATCTGAAATTTCAAATTTAAAAAATTCAATGTAGCTAATTTAATTTTTTTTTTTTTTTATGTGGGGAATTAAATTATGTCATTATCGGTTTTACGTAATTTTGTAATAAAATTTTAAGTTTTCATGCTGTCAAAAAAAAAAAATGGATATTTTTCAGAGGGAACAAAATTTAAATAGAACTTAACAAGAAATTTATGGGAAATTTTGTTGAAAATATTCAAGTAGTTCGAAATGTCACAAAAATAGCTTTAATACACACTCAAAGACTCTATAAAAGGAATTAGTGTCATACACTACAAAAGTCAAGTGGGTTCAAGTAATTCATCATATTCTCTTTTGTCTTGTATTTTTTTATTTTATTGAACCATCAAATTTATAAGAAAGATTAAAGACGCTATTGACAAGCTGTCATTTTCAAGGATTCTAATATTACACAAAAAAATCATAATTATATTTTTAATTTTCATTCTATTATTTCTCTCAATTGAAAATAAGTGAAATACTTTTTACGATGAATAAAGAAGGAATTACTCAGTCTCGAGACATCCTAATAAAAAATTGTCTTTTGAGTTCTGTTTATTGAAGTATTTTCTTGTGCAAGAGAAGAAGGAAAGAATTTGTCTTGATATTATAAATTTCAAATACATATATGTATGTATAACAAAAGTCTTTCAAAACAAAATATTCATTTTTTTATTTATTTAATAAATTCATACAAACAATTTCGATCAACAAAGGATAATGACTAATCTTAATTTATTTCAAATTCTATAATATTTTCCCCTTATCAAAATAAAATTTTTCTAAATATGTTAAAATTCAGTCACTTTCACAATTTTCTTCCCCCATTTTTTATGATCTGAATATTTATTTTTTATCAGTTACCAAAGCATAAGTGTAATTGATCTAAAGATACAAAATACTGAATAAATATACTGTTTCCATTAAGTTAATAAAAAAATATACAAGTATATATTGTTTTGTTTTTGGAATCTCAAATAATCTTTTTTTTTTATTTTTACTGAAACAATGGCAAACAAATTAATTACTCGTATTTCTAAGGAAATCGTTCTGATTGGAAAAATATCACCTGTATTGATTTTCAAGATTTTTAAAAGACAATATAGAAAATAAAACAAGTTTGTTAACTTTTATTTAACTTTTTCATAGTAGGCGCACACGTTCATTTTATAATAGAAACCTAAAATAATTAATGTAATTAATTTTTTATTTAAGGATGTTCACGTCAAGGATATATTGTAAAGAAAAATTTATCTATTGATAATTCTTCAATGAGAAATGTTTACTTTTTTTTATTGATTGTATACAATTAAGTAATTATTTATTGATTGATGATGCATTTTTAAATGGTTTACTGTTATCAAGACAAAAAATAAGATAAATGGTATCCAAGGAGAAAAACTGTATAATTCAAAGCTTTTTTTTTATGATGGTTATTTTACACGTTTTTATTCATTCATTTATTTAAATTGATTTTTTTATGTTCAGTTTACATTTTTATTAGACCGTAAGGAATTCAAAAAGGATTTATTAAAAAAAAAATCAATTTCAATTTTTCAAGAAATTTATGTTTTTGTTTAACATTTTATTTATTTTTTTACACTCAATGAATTTTTTTCAAAGTGCAGAATTTAAGTTTTAAGAAATATTTTTGTTTGTATTCAACCAATGAACTATTAATAATTATTTTACCCTAAATCCTTTCCTTTTTACTCTAATATTAACGAAAATTGTCTTACGTAAGTTCGAATATTAAATGAAATGGAAAATTATTTCTTTATAAATTTTTTATCAATGAAAGAAATAAAAATATTTAAATTAAAAATATAATTTCCAGATCATTTGTTGAAGGAATTAAAATCAAACAAATATTTTAGTATGGTATTTAATGATAAGAAAAAAAAATGTCCTTTTTCAAGAAAATTATAAATTCAAGGTATTAAAGAAATAAATAGAACACAATGTTCTTTAATATTTATAAAGACGTTTGGAAAATAAAATTTTTTTTAATTTGTTTTCTTTCAACATTTTATGAAATGAATCTTAAAACTTTCTGATGTGAATTGAATTTTTCAAGAGAAAGAAATAACTTTGTTCAAAAATAATTCCAATTTAATTTGGAAAGGCATGTAGATTTTTTTTGAAAAAAAAAATAATTGATTAAAGTAAATTCTTTTCTTAGAAAGATAATAGATTTTTGACAATCTTAAAAAGGATATTAAATACTTTTTAAATCATTGACCTTTGACATTTTATTTAAATATCTATAACATGAAATATTTATTTAGAAGGATATCATTTGTTGATTATTCTATTGATTTCTTATTTTACATATTAAATTTCTATTATAATGTAAATTAAAATGTTTATTATGATATGCAAAATCGTCAACATGACTGCATCGACTGCATTAACTAACTGCACAGAAATGAAAAATAATGAAATTTCCCATGAGAATAACCACAAGCGTTTACATATATTATATGTATGTATATGCAATATATAATGATTGCTTTAATACAGATACAGAGAATAAGTAAGATATGTATAACACTTCACATATTATAATCTGAAAATTGGTCAGTTTAATACACGACATTTAATTTGGATTTTAAAATGACTTTGCTAAAATGTAGTAACTTTTATCATTTATCATTTAATGAATTTATGTAAAAGATTGTGAAATTGTTGACTAAAAGTGTTTATGATCCTGTGTATGTGATTACAATGTCTGATGTAATAAGTACCTATACTACATATACTAAGATAATTTATTTTAATTGAAAATAACGGAAACATATGTGAATACATGTTATTAAAATGTAATAAACTTCAAGCACATTTCAAGACTATAATAGTTTTTTATGAAAAGTATTAGAAAAGCTGATACAATGGCTCCAGGCGTACATACATAATATGTTATATAAAGTTTTAAAAGATAATTATTTGGTTCAATTAATGGTATATTATATATTTTCAAAATTATGGCTTCTATGAGTGTTTTTGATTTTAATATAAACAACACACAAGTGAAATTTGATTTTATTGATTTTTTTTTAAAGTTTTTAAATTCAGTAGAATAAAAAATATCTACTGTCTTTTCTAAAAATACATACATTGGATGGATTGTTTGCAATTAACAAGTCAGTGAAATTGTTTCTTTAAATGTGTTTGTTGATTTGAAATTTAATTTAATTAATCCTGTTTACTTTTAATAGAACCTTAAATCAAAGTAAATAGTTTTTCTTGAATTTTGCTTTAAATATGTAATTTCTTAATTAAAAAGATTCTTTTTTTATTTCTTCTCTTCTTTCTTTTTTTAATTATATTGAAAAATCAGAAATAAAACAACATTGTTTTTTTTTTTCACTGGATTTTTTCCTTTTGTTTTTTTTTTCAACGCAATCACTACAAGCATATATACATACATTACATAGGGATTGTTAAAATAACTAAATTCAGTTTAACTGGATTGTGTCTCAAGAGTAAAATAAAACATTCATGAAAATTTACAATAATATACTTTTTACATAAAATGTTTTTGATCCTTTCTGAATATATAATTTTGTTTATTGAGATTGGAAATAATATTGTGGTAAGGTTATGAACGATTTTATATGTACGAAGAAGTACTATATGTTCGTAAATGGAACCGTTTTTTTTTATAAAAGAATTTATATGTTAACATTTTTTTTAAGGATTTTATTTGTATAATATAATTTTTGTACATACATAAATTCGGTTCAAAAGAGATTTATAATATTTAAGATAGGATAAAAAAAACACACACACAAAATGTAAACTAAAAATCTGTGGAAATTCTTTCGTAAAGATAAATAGTAAGAATGCTATTTATAATTGTCATGGAACTGAACATTTCAGGAACATATTTGTGGTATTAATTTTTTTTTTTTTTTTTTTTTTAAAATGGTAAACATTTTTACTTTGAGAAACTTTTTCATTTAATTTCCTAAAATTTTAAGCAAACAAATAAATTTTCTCAACATAATTAAAGGATACAAAGTTCAATGAAACCACAAATTGATTCATATAAAATTCATATAAAATAGACTTGTTGAAAATCATCATAAGTTAATGGAAAATAAACCTAAAAATAAACGTGCTGAAAAATTTACATACACCTTCCCATAAATTATAATAAATTTCAAGGTACATACATACTTTAATTGAAAATAAAATTTAAAAAACAAAAACTTTTCTATTTCCACCTGAACATGTGTAAAAAGGTTTGAAAATAAGTAAACTGGAAAAATTTATGCATACATATGCAACAAAAAGTATGTAATTGGAATTCATCAGCAGTGGTTGAGCAAAATGATGGAATACAAATGATGTATTTAAATAAACAATAGATGGTAAATATATGTATATTACTTGTTAGAAATAATAATTGGTATGAAATAGATTTTTAAATTAACTTCTAAAAAAATGTTTCGGAGAGAATGAGGAGTCATTGATAAAAACCAGTTAATTAAATAAGAAAGATACTATAAAACCATAAAGTAAAATTGTCGAATTTCCAGAGAAGTTAATTAATGAAATGAGGACTTGCCCATCAGTTAATGATAAGCGACAGATACAAAAATTGCCTGAACAGATTTAAGAAGAATTCACTTGAATCAAAATGGTTTGAGGATTACATTGCTTCGGGCATGAAATATATTCTAATCGATCGAGCATTAAATAAGCTGAAAGATTGCTTAAAAAACGAGCGTTAATATTACACGTGCCGCTCACAAGCAACGACACATTTTGCAATCGTGTCATTCTGGAAGGAGCAGCAAATGAAAATTTATTTCAAAATTTCAAACTTATTTTTACATTTTGCACAAGTTTGTTTTTTCTTTTTTTTTCTTTATCGAAATACGCTGTCATTGACGTAACAAATCACACCTCCCAATCTCCCATTGAACGTAATTACAATTAATTATAAATTATAATTCTGGAAAATTCTACCACATTCACATAAAAGTTTTCAATATCAAAATATGAAGTTTTTGTTTCCAAGATGAATTCTGTATTTCATTATTTTCATCACTATAAGATTGTTTGAGTAAAACTTTTTCTTCAAATATTTTGTATGTTCTTTTTGTTGATGAATAAGATTTCTTCGTACATGAATTTAAGAGAAAAGAAAAAGATTGTGCTAAATTTTTCTTCATACATGAATTAAATAGAAAAGAAAAAGAAAAAGATTGTGCTAACTTTTTGTTTTAAAAAATTTCAAGTATGAAGAATGTAGAAAATAAAATAAAAATTTACTGCACTCAATTTAAAATTTCAAAGGATTTAATGTAACTCTAACAACCTTGTTAAAATTCCACATTGCACATAAAATAGATACTTTCAAAATGATACAAATTTACTCCTTTTTTTCTCAAATGGATCACACAAAAGAGCATGACCGGATTTTTCATCAGTATGCAATGTCACATTCGTTAAACATAAAACAGTATACAAATAAGTAAACAAGCATGTAACTAGAAAAATAATGAATGTCAATGAAATTTATTTGAAAATAAAATCGATAATATGTGATAAAGAATACATTTTAGAATAAAAATAAGAAGAAAAAAATTAAAGGAATATATTGATTTTTTATTCCGGAAGAGTTTTAAGCTGTTTTTTTTGTTATTGAAGATTTTAGTAGAGACAAATTTCCGTAGTTGAATAAATTTCATGAAAATAAAAGGATAATATGATTTGCAAAATATTTATTTAACCTAAATAAGGACACATGTGGCAAGAAGAAAACTTTCGAGCCAATCGAGAAAAAATATGTAATTGAAAATCCCAAAAAAAAAAATTCCAAAAGTAGGTGAAATAATTAAAAAAAGGAAACATTTTCTGAATTCTTTAGATTCACAATCATAAAAAAAAATATTAAAATCAACATTTTATCAAACAATATTTAGGGAAATAAAAATAAAAAATAGAATAATAAATCAGAAGTTGAAGTTCTATTAAATTCTGAAATTTTCAAAAATTTTATATTATATGAAGCTTAACAGTAAAATATTGTAGCTGATTGTAACTGACAGAATGTCACATTTTTTTTTTTTACTAAAACCATATTCCAAATCACAATTCTTTTTGTTTCTGTTGAAAATCATAAAATTGAAATTCATATAAATCAAAAACAGAAATTTTACAAAATACAAGAATTTATTAAAAAATCATTCTTGTGTTGCATATAACATAACACATAAAACACTAACAACAAATGTGTGCTTAACATAAATTATTCATACAGGTGTTTTCAATTTCTTTTCCTCAAAAATTATTGTTTATGATTTTTGATAAATCTGATTTGCAGCTTGTTGGGAAAAGAACACGTGAAATAATGGATTGTGATTTTTTTTTTAAATTGTTTCTCATGTTTGTAATAAATGTAAATGTAACTCACGTAACGAATATTAAATATCTGCCCTTTTCATTCCAGATCACTTTTGTAATTAACCTCATTTCGATGATTTATTTAGCACCTTTTGAATTTTTATTGTGTTTTTTCAAGTGGTCGGAAATATATTAAAAAAAAAAAGATAGCAAAAACGCTGATTTATTTTCTATTGAGATGCTCTAGAATAGTCCTTCAAGTTCATTGTTTTTCGTTGTTGTTTTTGTTGAATTAATGAAAATTTGTTTTTCATTTCGAAAAGGAAATTAATTTTGAATTTCAAACAAAAAGTAGGCATTATTAAAATTTTCTTTTTTTTTTATTTCGATCATTCTCTTAGTAAAATTAATCAAAAAATTCTGCATTCATACAATGAACGCCTAATGAATTTGTCGAATTTTATTATTTTAATAAGATTCAACCTATGTATTATTTTTATGTTCATCATTAATAAATATTTTGTGTGAAAAATTTTATTGAAAAACGAATTTTTGTTACCATGTAGATTGTAGATGTAAAAAAGACGCGTTGAAAAAAAGTTGATGAAAATATCGTTTTTATTTTTTCTTTTCTTTGATTTTTTAATTTAGTTTTTTAATTACAAATAAAAAAAAACATTATTTGATAAAATCAATTTTTTTTAAAATTAAAAACGTAGATTATATTGTGTTTATGAAAAGGATTAACAAGCTCATTTTGAACTAACACATATTTGAATTTACTACAAAAAAATGAAAGGGTAAAAAAAAGTGTCAATATTTTAATTATCGCATATCAAAACTGTAAATTACTTGAAAAATAATAAGAAATTCAATTAAAAAATCTTTGAAAAAAAAAAGGTTACAAAAAGCTTAATTATAATTTTTTTATAAAAAATAAAACAATGTTCAGTGACGCCTGAAAATTCAACTGACACAAAATAGGTTTTCTCTGTTCCGTTTCTTTACAAAAGACGTACTTTATAAACTTCCAATTCAATTTTGTCCATAACTATAAACGTTTGCATCAGGAATTATAATATAATCCAAAGTTGGGACTTTGAAAAGCTTTCACATTGAATTGATATATAATTTGTCCAGAAAATGTATGCTCCACAATTCATCTATGAAATGAATCGCTTCGTAATTATTCACCTATAAAAAATATTTCAACATAACAATATTACATCATGAGTTGACGCGTCAATAAAGTAGATTAACGCGTCGTTATAACGCATTGATTTATCAGTGTCTGCTTCTTATATCAATTAAGCTTTTGTTAAACCTATCTAATATTTTAACTGCTTGTGGGTCATGCTTGATATAAATTTCTTGAAAAATTTTAATTTTAATTGAAAATTAGTAATAAAAGTTAAGTAAAGCTTGTCACTGAAACATTTTAGTTTTTCCATAATCAAATTTGATAAGCCAACAGTCTTGAAGGAGGCTCGGCACTGGTATCGTCACCCTATGATGTTAATAAATTTAAGTAGAAAAAAAAACCTATGTCATTATCAAATTATAATACTTATTTTGAGAATAAATTATTTCCTTGTTCTTTTCTCAATCATTTAGAACGTGTTGTGTGGAAGTTTTATTTTCTGCTTCCTTTGTTTTGCTTTGTTATTGATAAAATAGAAGATAGACAGGGAAATTTTTTGACATAAATTTTAAACAAAAATGGAAAGAAAAGAGTTAAAAAAAATCTTGACGGTTATTAAACTCTATTGTGACTTTACATATTTTTATTTTTAAATTTAAATTTAATATATCGATTTTTTGTTTTTAACAAGGAAGAAAATAAGGGAAATGTTGAAAAATTTAAAAAATTATTAATAGAACAAATCATGTTCTTTATATTTCAAATAATAAATTACTGCTTAATTTCTTGTAATGAATATTTTCTTTTTGATTTTGTTTAAAAAGGTCAAAGTTCAAATTTTTTCCCTTAAGTTTATGTATACAGCCATCATTATAGCCCCCCATTTCTTTCCAAATTATTTTTCTGCTTTTTCACTTTGTTTTATTATTTAAATATGATAAAATATCATTTTTTTTTAAAATGTCGTTTATACATAAAATTGAATGACTAAAAGCATATTTTCATACATTTACTGCCTTATTCTACATCAAGTCATAACTTGTGACCAGTCATAAGTATATTCACCAAACTAGTTTTATGACCGTCATAGTAAAGTTATGACCATAAAATTCTTCTAACTGTTTTGCTGACCTATTAGCTTTGATACTAGCATTTTGAACCCAACTTTGAACTTGATTATGACGGTTATAAACTAATTTGTTGAATATACTTATGACTGGTCACAAGTTATGACTTGATGTAGAATAAGGCAGTTAATTGAATATTTGTGAAAATGTGTTTCAGTAAAACAGAAAAGCAATATTTGTAAAATAATCTAATAAATTTTACATAGAGGATCTGTGCGTTATTTAAATAAGTAAATACGAAAAAATAGAAGAAAATAATGTACATTTTTTAGGATTACACTTTATTTCAACACATACTTTTGCAGCTGCGTTTCACATTTTCATAATGTAATTTTGAAAAGATTTTTTTTTATTTTTTTAAAAATGTGTTAACATATCCTTTTTTATTTTTCATCATACTAGTAAAATTATGTAAAATAATAAATGCACTATGAATTTAAATTACAGAACTTATAAATAAAATATGAATAAATTCGATAAAATATTCTGTTTCACAGGAGATTTTTATTTTTCCGTTTTATATAAAACGAGTACATTGAATTTTGATTTTTTTTTACAGTTTTTTTTTTTGGTGTATAAAAATTATGATGTTTTTTTATTGTAACAATTGTTTGATATTATAATAAAAGAAATTCGGAATTATCTAGTATTAATTTTACAAATCCAATAAAAAATTTTTTTAAAGAAGAAATTCTACAGAAGTACAAAATAACAATATTCGATGTATCTTTTTTTTTTGGGTTTTTTTGTGACCAATAAAATTTATTTTTTAAGTTCATCATATCGAAACTTCTGTCTGTGTTGTTGTATTTGATTTTTCTTTTCTTTCAATTAAATAAAATTGAATTTGAAGAACTTTTCAGTGGAAATTATTTCAACAAATATTTTTTCAACTTTTAAGGACCAACCAAAGCAATAAAAAACAAGTAAACGAAAAAAAAAAAATTTTTTATTGAGAACAAAATTATTATTTATCATAATGACTTGGACATGACCTTTTGTCAGGACTCAAGACACAAAATGAATGTACACATATACAATACAATGTGTGATCTAATGAACTTTTACGATGATATTTACAACATTCAGATATTCATCATTTCCTTTATAAATTATTATTTTTTTACATTTTCCTTTCCATTGAAAATAAAAAAAAAGTACTGACAGAGTTTATGGAAATAGCTTTTATTTTCTGTTCTTTATTAATGAAAAATTAGTTATTACGAACTTTCATATCGATTTTTTTTTTATTTTTAAGGATTTTAAAAATTTCTACTACTAGAAGAAACAAAAAACATTTATATACGAGTATTTTATGCCCATGAAAATAGATTATCTTTAAAAAATAAGAGAGGCGGTAGTGGGTGGTAAAGAAAAAAAAGAACATTTTAAGGTTAAACATTTTTATGAAAGATTTCCTTTTCATTCAATTGTTGTGATTTTAGTTTGCATGCGGAAAGAATTTACTAAGAAAGAAGAAAATATTATTTCTCTTATATCATACAAGAACAAAAAAAAAAAAAACGCGTAATATAGAAAAGAATAGCATAATTGTATTTAGTTTTTATTCTTTTGTATATATAAATTCCGAAATATATTGTTTAAAAAAGTATGTCTTTCTATTTTTCTAGAAAAAAATAAAATGTATAAAATATGAAAAATAATATGTATAAGAAACAATTGCATCCTTGTAAAAAGGATTGTCATTTACAAAAATGGATAACAATACTATATACGTATGTACGAGTATTATTATGTATTCACATGTATATTTCATCCATGAAAATATCTTTTATCTTCTTTTCATATATAATGATGATGAGTACTACTTCAATAGAATACCATATTTTTTTTATCTATTGTATTGTATCCTTTGTGTTATTTTCAACTTTTTCTAAGTGCACACATACTATGATATGAGTAATATAAAATTCCAATGAGAAATTTTTGATCGCATGCACATAGCTTCGTATAGATACATATGTACATATATCACATGTATAAAAGTACTCGTATTCGTATGTACATGCAAATATTCTTTTATTTTTCTTGATTACACAGTAATATGTACTATATTTCTTTAAAAAAGGAATATAAGTTTTCATACTGTGCAAAATAGATGTTTTCTAAAAAGTTATACTTTATTTTTTTGTGAAACATTTTCTTTTCGAATTTCTTGATAAATTTAATTTTTATGTCCGTTTTTCTTGTTCTCGTTTTTTCTTATCAAAATTAAAGTTTTATGTATTGGTTTTTTTCTTAAATCGAATTCAATTTATGGAAATATTTGAAAAAAAAAAAAGAATTACTTTGGTCATTGATAAATTTATTTGTTATATTTTTTATTTTATTTTATTTTGTTTAATGCGATAGATAATTTGTTATAAATATTTTTCTGAATATTGGAAATTGTAATACTTGCAAAAATAAATAAAACAATAAAGATACTATTTCATAATCGTTATTTTGATTTATGATACACGATTTGAATGCATAACCTTTGTTTTTTGTGTTTTGAAAATATTTATGGATTTAAAAAAACAAAAGAAAAGTTAACTAAAATAATGATCAGTTATTATTTTATAATATTTCCCTTGATGTAGAGATTCTATCTCATATTGTAAAATATATATTTTTAGCTTGTCCATATTTTTAATTTATTATGTCAATTATACATTAAATGTTATAATAATATTATTTCGATTTGTGTATATGGAAAATGTATGAATTATGTTGTACATATGTATTTACAAACACATACACAGGAAGTTTACATTAAAATTTATTGTAATATGTAAAATTAGAACATTACAAATTTTATAGAGAACTTTTGGTTTTATCACCTCAAATTACAGATACTTTCACAGTATCTAGTATTAAAGTTTGAAAATACCTTTAAATAGGTGTTTTGATTATTGTTTATGGATATCATATATTACGAATTTGTTTAATTAGATAAAATTATGTAACGCATATTATTTGATTTAGATGCTATGCGTAAACATAAATTAATGAACTAACAGTCACGTCTTTGGTCTAGAAAAGAATGCCCTTAGAATGATGTCTAAGACTTCTTAGTGGTGTAGAAAGTATTTTTCGTCATATAATCTTGTCATTATTTACATTCAAACACCTCTGATACCCTGTGACAGGCTTGTGAAATTGAATAGGTAATAAAAGAGAACACTCTTCCATCCCATGTGTTACCCCTCTCTTATAACTGACAGAAGTTTAATTGGAGCATTCATCAATACTTTCTTTCTTCACTCCCATAACTTCCACTAACCGTATTTTTCCTTCTCCACGCACCTAGTTTTTTATTTGAAATTTACTTTCAAGTTTATGCAATTTAAAGTTTCAGGAAGCCAAATGGATGCAAAATTTAAATTGAAAATAAACTACATATTCAAGGATAACTTTTAAACTTTAGTAAAATTAAAGAACTTTTACGTTCTTCGATGAAACACAATTGAAAAAATGTGAATTTATTCTTTGTGCAAAAATTAAAAAATAATTGAAATATGATATTCGTAATACAGCAAATGCTTGTTAAGGGTAGTAAAATAATATGAAAAATTGCTTTTCTACGATCTCGTATTGAAAATGAAGTTTTCAAAATTTTTAATATATTCTTAAAGTGAATCAACAATAAAAAATTAAGAAAATATTTTCACTAAAAATCGTCTCTCATGAAAAGAATAAGAAATCGTTTAGCAATTAGTTTTTTCGATATTTTCCAAAAACTTTAGCTATTTTTCAATCAATTTTAAAATAAAATTCCTTAAAAAGTTTCATCAAATTAAAATTCGTCAATAATTAGCCTACTAACAAATTTCTAAAGGACATTATACAAAAATATCTTTGGTAATTGAATTGAAGGAATTTTTTCAAATTCCTCTTTTTTTTTTTTTTGTTGTTGTTTGAAAACCACTTATTTCTCGATAAATGACGTTCTCATGAAGTTGTAGAGAATAAGTGAAAAAAAATTCACCTACACAAAATGTTTCCTTTAATTTTTTGTTGTTGCTTATATATTCAGATTTATTACAGCGTAAAATTTCGAGATAATTATGGACTATTTTCACTATTTACACATTAAATACAGAAAAAAGGATTTGAGGTACATAAGTTTCTGGTCAGTGATTAATTTCTTTAATCGTGTTTTTTTTTTTTTTTTTGTAAAATAATTCAGTTTATCAGAATAAAAAAATAACACATTTTGTGGAGCGTAATAAATTTAAATTTAAATATATGTACATTTGGCATTTGATCCTTATGGTCCCTTCATTTTTTTTTCTGTGCACCTTTATGGAAATTGAAAAAAATAAGATGTATTTTTGCTTTATTAAAATATACACATGTCAAATTTATAAAATATTATTTTCAATTTTAAGATTTTCTGGGGATAAAAGAGGAAATGAACAAAATATGTAAATCTTTTATGTCTTTTACAATTGTCAGTTGTTTATAGTGAAAATATATAATGAAAGATTTTTTTCTCGAAAAAGAATAAAAAATAGATTCAAAGAAAATCAAGGTATCTTTTCCGGATATTTTATTTTATTACAGCTGAAATGGGTATGACTTATAGAATTTCAATCACAATTTCATATTTTTGTAATATGCCAAAAAATGACATCAATTTGAAAAAATGTTTCCTGTTTTTTTTTTTCAATTACACGTGAAACTTACTTTATTAAACTTTTAATATTGTATGCTTGTCAGTTCAGTTTACTTTTAAATACGGTTAAGGTTTTTATCTTTTTCAGAAAAGATGAGTGAAATTTTCTTCACTGCGAATTTTTTCTAGAAAGCTGATTTCAATTTCCAACAAAAATTTTAAGTATCAAACTTAAAAAGTAAAAAAAACATCAAATTTTAAAAATAAAAAATGTCAGAAATTTAATTTGGGGAAAGTTTTTAACTTCAACGCAAATTTAATTATTTTTTTAATCTTAATCCGTAATCTAAAACCGTTTAATGCAAATTTACAGAAACATATCGCTCAAGATATTCATTTTAATGAGAAAATGTCAAATTTTGTATTGAACGAAAACCCTACATCGTTTATTTTTTTCCTTTTAACAAAAATTTTATACTCCAAACGATTTCTTTTTCTTAGGAAATTTTTCATACACGTGTAATACACATCCCTTTTCAAGATACTGCTCCAGTTGCTCGTTTAACTAACAAACATTATGTATAATAAAAAGAAATTAAATAAGAAATATTAACTATTTATTTCCAATAAAACATCAAAAAAATTTTCTCAATGTTATACGAATTGTCTCCACACACTTAGAACCAACCTCAGTAACAAGTTGGTTCCTTTTCCTCTTATACGACGAAATGGTTTTCTTTTCTTCTTTTTTTCCGAATTTTTAATTCAAACATAAAAACGTTAACATATTTAAGGTACATATTTGAAATATTGTTTTTTTTTTCTTTTTATTTGTGAACAAAGATGAACAAAAAAATGAACAAACAAAAAAAAACATTAAAAAAAGGGAAAACTTTTACATCCCTTTTTTCAAATTCCTAACATAACATCTGTGTTTTCATGATTAAGTATCTTAAGTCGACTTAAGTCCAATTCGGTTTTTTTAAATTATTCGTGATATAACATCCAAAGTTTCCATTTTTTTCAATCTCCGCCTCTCTATCTCTTCTCTATGTGAAGCTTTTTGGTTTTACATATCAGCTTATGTTGTTTTTTTCAAGACATGTTCGCGACAAAAGAACTTAAATAAATATAACATACTTTGAATACTTTTTATTCAATAAAAATTGCAGTTGTAAAACACCTTAAGTTGAGTTTGGCTTTTTTGTTGCACAGCAAAATTGTTACTCATGCTACTTAGGCACCATTTAAGTTATTTTACCAAATAATATTTTGTAACTTCATAATAAATTTGTTTCACAACAAAGAAGCTTAAATACACATTGGTGTTTTTACAAATATATTTTTTTACTTCGATTTAGCTTATGTCTTTTTAAGCTACTTTGTTACGAAAAATTTCAATAAACATTTTTCTCAAATAGTCATAGGCTACTTCAATTTATGTTGTGCATGCATGCTTTTTATTCCACATAACAGCTTAAGTTGATTATCCTCCAATTTAAGGACTTTTCGCACGTATTCTACCCCAAAATAGTTTTTTAAATTAAGAACTGGACATTTTTTGCCTCTGGTCAAAAATGTGGACAAATTACTTTACCAGTTTTTTTCAGAGATCCAAATACATTTTCAAATGCGTTTTTCTCAAAACAACAAAATCAGACTTAAGATACTTAATCATGAAAACACAGACATATAAATCATTTAATACATGTAAAAGTTTATTAGAACTTCCGTTCTTTCGTATATTTAACATGAATAAACATTTTTATTTATGTAAAGAAAGTTTTTTATTATGTAATATTTAAGAAAAATATTAACCTAATTTAAAAGGATCAAAAGATTTACAGTTTTTATTTTTTTTCTTCTTTTTCTTCTTCTAAGGAGAAAAAATTTGTTCATTTTATAATAAAATAATGTTTGAAAATTTATGATGAGATTATAAAATTTTATACAATAATTTAATTAATTCAAATTTTTTATGAGTTATTTAGTGTTAATTAATGATATTCAATTTAAAGAATTAAAATGAATAAACGATAATTATGAAAAAATAAACAATTTGAGTATGGAAAATAAAGGAAATCACAGTTGTTGTCATCTGTTTAAAAGAAAAAAAAAAACAAAAAAAAAAGAGGAAGTGAAATATACAATAGTAAATAAAACTAAAGCTTATAAGTTTTTAATCCAAACGTTTAAATTAGTTTATTCATGAATTTTATGATACAGTTAAAATCTAAAAAGAAACATAAAGATTATGGCGAGAAGGTCACACAGTCAAGAGCATCATTTATGTCGTGTATTAAAATTTAAAAAAAAAATCCTCCAAAATCTTATAAATTCAAAATGTCAACTCTTCTAAGATACAAAAAAAAATTTTATTACAAAATGCTTTCTAACTTTTTTTCATATTACAAAAGAAAATTGGAAAAATAATGAAAATGTGAAAAAAAAAAATAGTAAGAAAATTAGATTAATTCAATAGAAGAATCTTCAAATTAAAAAAAAAAAAGATAGTTAATAAAGATAAGATAAATAAAAATTTCTGGACCGGAAAAAAATTACAGCCAATTAAAATATTCAACTCAATTGATGTATAGTAAATTGGCTATTTTGATTGTTATATAAAAATAAACGTTGCTATCAAAAAGGATAAAACATTGCTGTGAACATTACATTGTATTTCTTTTTTTAAATGATACTCAAAGATAAATTAACCATTAACTTTTAAATGAGTAATAAAATCACGTGCAAGAAAAAAAAACAAAATTAACTTTATTTCCTCTTCTTTTTCTTTTTCTAGATTTTTTTCATATAAACATCTACAGGGGGTGTAGAAAAAGGGTTGAACGATGACATGAAAAGTAACAAATGTATTAAAATGTATTGAGTACTTATACTGCTCATTCAGGAAATGATACCAATTTGAAATTCAATCGCTTAACAGCTCGAAATAAAACGAATATCCTGTTACTCATATCATATAATATAAAATTTCTACACTCTATTGAGCATATATTTCCGGTACGAGTCAAAAAGAATTTTTTTCAAATTTTTTAGAAAAAGAAGGAAAAAAAGTGTAAAACATCTTGAATATAATAAATCCTTTCGAAAACAACATTATTTATTAAATTATTTTTAAGGCCTTATATATTACGCCTCACTTTGGGAACATGTATTGTATTTTTTTTGTTTGTTCATTTTTTACTCTGTTCTCACTTCCACAAGGCTATTTGTCGTTTTTAATCTTATTAAAAATCAATATAGTCGATAAATAATTTGATTATATCAACATTGCGACCTACATTGATTTTGTTTTACACTATCTTATCAGTTTCAGAACCAGATGGAAAAGTTAAGGATATAATGATAATTATCCATTCAAAAAATTATGAAGTACAGAATTTATTGTAAAGAAGATTGACTAACTAATAAGAAAAAAAAACATATGCTCTTTCTCAAAAAAAGAGAAAAAAATTGAAAAAGCGCACATTTTTATTGTCCTTTTGTTCCTTCAAGCATTTTTTAACATAAACGATTTAATCCCGTCCTGGCGTCCTTGCATTATTACTAAAACTTCAATATTTTTAGCTTTTCTTATAGAAAAATGTATCACTTGAATTTTTAATATGTGGCATGTGTTTCTTAGAATCAAACGTCTATAAAGAAAAACAAATCTTCACAATGAACACGAGGTATACTCGTATAATAGAAGCCAAACCAAATTTAATTTACGAGAAGCAAAAAGTGTTGTGATACAAGAGAAATTCAGGATATTACGTGAGAATTATGATTAAGGATATTACCGTGAGAATTCTCAAGAGCAAATAAAAAAAAATATTCTAAAGAACATGAAAAAATTGTTTAAATAAAAATAATAATAAAAGGATAAAACTTCAAATAAAGAATTTAACATAATCCGAATGTTAAAATATTTGTATTACGTAGTCTGATATGATAAGGATAATCTTAATACTAATAAACGTAAAAAAATAATTGAAACTGATTTGATTGACATCCTTAGATAAATAAAATAATATTAATTTTTTTTTTCGATGAATTTTTTGAGAAGAGACAGACAAAAAATTAAGAAAATTAAAATCTGTCTGACTGAATATTTTCTGAATTCCAAATAAAAGGATCATTGTACTATTGGAAATCAATAAATGGGAAGGATATATTTTAATTAAAAAACGTAGAATAATCGTAAAGTCAAATTTCATATTAAATATCGAATTTCTCATTTAACTTTGTGTTTTGTTTTTTCATTAATGAGTATTATATGGAAAAAAATAAAATGACCTTGTAAGGACCTTTATTTTTTTAAATATTATTGGTCATATTCATTGGTTATGTTTCTTTTTTTGATAATGAGGTCAGATAAATAGATTCAGATCAGAATTTTAATAGGGATTTTATATTTTTATGTCATTTTCGAATTTAAATTAAAAAAGATTTCAGATATATTCGTATAAACGTTGGATTTTGTTGTATTTTTAAGCAGGGAATTCAAAATAACTTTTAGAGGAGAATAATAGATTTTAAAAATAATATTAAGATAGATTTTATTGTATTGGGATACACACAATAATTTTTTAATTTAATCACATCTCTTGAAAATACGAGGACTATGTAAGGATGTATATAATAACATAATAACAACCATTGTATTTTATTTTTAATGAACAAGTACGAATTAGAGTTTGAATACAAAGTATCTATTTGGAAGGAAAAGACATATGATATGTCAAGGACGCAAAAATAAGTATTATGAAAACCTTAAAATGAAATCGATTATTGGAAATATTTTGACTAGAAAATAATTTTTAAAGAGAAAAAAAAAATAAAGATTAATGACTTCAAAGGACTTAAGCAACGGCTTTGTTATTTAAAAAAATCCTTTTTCTGTGTTTTTTCCCATGAAAATCACATTATTGTTTTGAAAGTCTCTTCAAAATATGAAACATTATTTTTTACTTAATATTTTCATCAGGGAGTTTTTATATCATTTTCATTAATATCAGCTTATTATATATTTGACATAAAGTACACAGACGACATAACGCATATATTCACAGAAATATATCCATACCATGTCTTAAGAATAGTCTGAAAAAAATTACTTTATCAGTAGAAATATTAATTTTTCTTGAGAAGAAAAAAGAGAACATTCTCCAGATTTTAAATACATAAAATCAATAATCCTTTTAATTTAAAAAAAAAAAAAGGAAAGAATAAAAATCAAATTTTCCCATCACATTTTTCATATTTCCATAATTTTATATTTTTATTATCTTTGCCACTTACGCGCGCCATACAATATTTTCTTGTTTTTTCCTTTTTTCTTTATTCTCTTCTTTATGATGGTGAAATAAAGAAAATATATAATCTTTCTTCATTGAAAAGATAACACGTTTCAAATAAAATTAAAATAAACCTAATCATCTGTACAATGAATTAAAGGTGTATAAAAAGGTTAAAGTTTACTCCCATAAAAGATTAAATTTTGTGATGAGAATTATAATAGGTTTCTTATAATATTTTTGATATGTTTATCAACAACATGAAATGAAAAAACCAAATTTTGTGAATTTTCATCATGTTCATTCATTGAACACATACATATGTGTATCACATTGTTAAAATTAAAAATTAAAAAAAAGTCCTTTTTATAATGATATGACAGTTAAATTAGATTCCATGAGGAGTACGATATATACCTATATATGTACATATTTTTTGGGATGTGTGCTCGTTGTTTAGAACGTTTTTAAAAATAAGAATATTTGGTATTCAAAAAACAAAAAACAAAAAATTATTAATAAAATTTTCAATATGAATAATTTTTGATTTGTTAAATTTGTTGACAAAAATTTTTTTAATAATTTGTCACTTGTTTCCTAGTGTTTTGTTTCTATACAAAATAAAAAATGAATAAAATTAAAAATTCACATGAAATAGGTCATAAAATAACTTAATCCTAGTTATTTGCAATTTTTAACGTAATATCATTTCCATTATTTTTTTTTTTTACACACTATATGTATATCAGCTCCTTGAACTAAATGCCACAACTCGAAACTAATGAATGCATTAACAAAAATTACGTACGTACTCTGGTATATTTCCAATACCAGAATTAAAAGTATATTTACAATGTTCATTTATCGATTTTCGAAAAAAGAAAATAATAATAAATTCAGAAAATCCTTTTCTTATTATTTTTTAATTTTATTAAATTGCCATGTGCACATTAGATTTACTCTTAAATTTGAAATTACGTGTTTTTAATACCTCCTACTAAAGTTCCAAATAAATTTAATGTTGCTTTTAACTAAATGAGAATCGACTATCTTTTTATGTTTACACTTTCTTGTTCTACACATTTGTAAGTATCCTTTTTGAATATTTTATAAGCCAAAAATATCCTTAAAGTGTATCAATTCATTTTTTTTGGTTTTGTGTTTAAAATGATAAAATTATAAGTTTTCAAGGACATGTTATATGTCCTTTTTATATTTTTACATGAAAATATTAAACAGTTAAAAAGAAAAAGTGATTAAAAGCCATATTTTGCACACGAGAACCATTAAGGGTTTCCTATTGTTTAAATTTTTCATTTGAATTTTTTCCACATTCAGCTAAGAAACATAATTATTCAAGTTTTCAAACATTGTAATCTTAAATATTTAATTACTTTGAGTATTCCATATTTCCATTGTTGTCATTACATTTTGTTTATTTTATTTTCAAACATTCATCATAAACTATATTACACGTGTTCTAGAATTTATTATTTTAATATGTACAGTGTACACATACATATTTATGTACATAAATATTTTTAAATATGAATTATTTTTGTATATGAAACGTATTGTAACAATTATTGTAAATTCGTATGATTGAATATTTCATGACATCATTGTATCACATAATCTATAAAAAATAAAAAATAAAAAATCTGACACTTTTAATTGAATTGTCATAAATAAACAATACTTTCACATTTTCATTTACAAAAATTTTATATACTATAACTTATTTAATTACATTAAAATTTAAACAGAAATTAGATTAAGCGATTTAGAGAATAGTTTTAATTTAATTGAATTGTGAATAGGAAAAAGTACACGAATTCATTATGAATGTTTATTTTTTATTTTTTTTAAACATCTAAACGAATTAAATTCAAAAATAAATGATTTTCTTAAGAATACTTTGACAAAACAAGGATATGAAAAGGATAAATTAATGCCAAAATCTTTTATATTTCTCATAAGGTTTTTAAATTTCTATAGAGTGTAACAACTGTAATAGCGTAGTTTAAAATTAGAAAACTGAAAAGAAAATTATAATCGTTTACTTTACAAAAAAAACTCCTACGAATTATGTATGTATATGTGTTTATTTGATATCATTATCAAAATTCAATCAAAATAAGGATAGTAAATTTCACAATACGGAAAATAAAAGGATTTCTCTTTTTCTGCCCACGTTTTATCAATCGATTTATTTTAAGGATTTTTTCAGAATTCTTTTTTCTTTTCTTTTTTTTCAAATAGAAAGTTATGAAATCAAATTCAGATGATTCAACTTTTTCAAATTTTTTACAAGAAAGAACAAAAACGGTATCATTTACAAGACATAATGTAATAATCATGGTACAGAAATTTTTTTTTTTTTATTAATCAAAATCATAAAGATTTTTTCTCTTTATTCAGGAAGACAAAGAAAAAATATTTCCGGCAGATTAAGGCATTGAAAGAAATTTTTTTTTGATAAGTAGAAAAAATCTTTAAAATAGGATTACATCATATTATCCACGCAAAGTAACATTAAAATGATTATTTTTTATGAAAAAGTAAAAAAAAAATCCTTTTTTTGTAGGTGTATTAGGTGAGAAGATTTAAATCAACTTAAATTTCGCTTACAACGTGAATCCCTATTCCCTTGTGTCTTTTTCTTGTTCTCAAAAAATTATATTTTACACAAAAAACTTTTCTTTGTGGACATAAAACCTAAAATACTCTTTTAATAGCCTTAAATAACTTTGCTGAGATAATTTATTACGTTGAGGAATGTAAGAATTATTTTTTCTTTGAAATAATATTTTTAGAATTTAGTTTTCCCTTGAATAAGAAACTTTTCTTGTTGCTGTTGTTTTTTTTTTATTGATTAAAAATAAAGTTAAACGAAATTGTAATTTTTTACAATATTTTTCATTTCTAAGAAATTTGTAATGATATCTGAATATTTTTTTCTTTTTTTTTTTTTGGCATTCATTTAGAAAAGATTATTTTATTCCAAGAAATTGATTTGTAATGTAATAAAAAAAATTTGTTTTTCAAGGACATGCTTGAGGCTTTCCATTTCATTAAATATTAAAACACGTGATTTCTTTTAATTCAAAAAAAGGATATTTTAAATTTCAAAAACAAACTTCTATTGAAACAAAATGAAAAAAGTTAAAAAAAATTTTTATTAAAATCAATATTGAATTTCATGCTAAAATTCAACAAAATTACAAAAATTTTATGAAAAAAAAAATACGTTTCCTTATTTCTTATTCCATGTTTCGGTTTAAAAATTTTTCTTTTTATCCACAAAATTAAAAAATTTTAATAAAATATTTATTAATTTACAAAAAATATCCTTGAAAAGTATCTTCAAGAGGATAAATTTTCTATGAGCAACCGTTTTCTGTGAAAATATAATTTCGTTTTTCTTATCTCCATAGGAATGTTCAATTTTTCTTCAATGTTCCTTTCTTAAATTGCTTCCTTTTATTAAAGGCATAATATTAATAATAATTTTTTTGTTGTCGAAAAAAAATCACAACAAGAAAAAACTAAAACGTTTACAAGATTCATCGTATTTCTAAAGAAAATGCTTGTTGTTTTTCTTTGTAGTGTGTAAAAATTAAGTTCAGTTTCTTTTAGCACATGAGTTCAGATATTGAAGAAAATTTTTAATTTCGTTTTTCTTTTTTGTTATTTTACTCATACAACTAATTTATAAAACATGGTGTGGCTAAACAAATTTTAGTGAAACGAGAAACAAACAAAAAAAAAAATTAATAAGGATATATTATAAAATAAGACATACACATGTCGTCGTATTCTTATTTCATTTCCTTCGAGACTATGTTATTTCTGTTTTTTTATTTTTTTTTACTTTCACTTTAAAATTGCAAACATTAGAAAGGACGATAAAGAAAAATCATACGACCAATGTAATGTAATGTAAAAGAACCATATCCTTATTTATGTATATTGAGATTGAACTTATTCCCAAAATATTATATTACAAGGATATGTAAAGAAAAATATATGTGTGAGACTTTAAAGATTTTTTCATGTTGTACAGATACTTGTCGTACATATTCACATTATGTTAACATATATGTTTCTTTTATATGAAATTTTAGAATTCTTTAAACGATTCCATACATACACATTCACCTACAATGTAAAGTGAATACTAAAAGTTGTTCACATTAAAGTAGATTGAAAATGTCTTCAAATAAAGTATATTAAAAATAATTGAAAATAATTTAGCTAAGCAGTCAAATGGGATAAATTTTAAGGATATTTCTTCTCACTAACATACAATTTTTAAAATTATTTTTTTCGTTTGTTTCCTGTATCCACGTCTCCCTCGAATTGCACGGTTAATGGGTTCCGTGTGAAATGAAACCGTGTAAGTCAGTCAAGACTTAAATTTGGTTCGTAACTCGTGTAATTCGAAGAAGACCTGTTATTTATTTATTTCACTTTTTTTTTCAAAAAAATAAGGTCTTTTTTATGTTTTTCAGTTTTTTGAAAATTTAAAGCTTCAGAAATATTTTTAGAAAATATTCATAGATTTTTTTCAAAAGGATATATGTAACAAATACTATCTAAAATACAGATTCTGTAGTAGTGTTCTATATTATTATTTATTAGAGTCCTGATTTGATAGTTAATGTGCAGATTATCTCGAAAAGTCATAAATCATTGCAAAACTTCTTTCTATTTCTACCACCATCATCTAACACCCACTCCTACTAGAAAAATCGTATTTTATTTTTATTTATTTTTCGTTTTTATAAGAACATCATTAATAAATAATTTAATGTTCTAAAATGAAAAACATGTGTCTTTAATAAAAATTAAGAACATTGAACATGAGACCAACACATACTTTTATGATTAAAACGTTCACGAAAAAATAATAAAAATAAGATACACTTTTATTAAAAGCAATTTCTACGAATTACTTAAAGCAAATTATATATATTAAATTTATGTAAAAAACAATATGTATCTATAAATTAATGGTTTAGACAACGTTCATTTATAAAAACAATGTATTTTTTTTTTTTCAACTAGAAAATAAAAACAAAAACTATATAAATAATTAGATAATATGATTGACATTATACATTGTAAAAGTAGTATCTCAGAATGAAAATTAATTAGATGTACATACATATATACAATATTCTGGTACGTTGACATTCGATAACGTAAGTATTCACAACATGATAGTCAATATTATTCTATTTTTTTTATCATAATATTAAATGAAATTTATCGTTAATGAAAATTTAATCTTAATTTCACTTCTTAGTGACATTTATTGTAATACATAACTGAATACAAAAAAAATCCAGTGGGAAAAACAAAAAAGTATTTAATTTATTCATTTTACGTAGGTATACACAACAGAGGTTATTCATCATTCATTCTAGAATTTGAAATGTTGCCTTAATGAAAATAGAAAAACAAATAAATTAATGAACTATGAAAATACAAACAAATAAACATTGTTTTATTTTTAAACTAAAGTTTTAATGAAATGTAGGAAGAAAAAACTAAAGTAGTTGTTGTTTTCCTGAAGCAAGCAAAAAAAAAAAAAATCGTTAATTTGCATACTTACTTTTTGAAAAATATTCCTTATGCATCAATATTCTAGAAACAAAAATTAATTAATTATATTGAATATTACGTAGCTTCAATAAGAAAAACAAATACATTCTCCATTGAAAACTCAATTTTAATTCCGTTTTGATTGAGAATCTAGGAAATATGATCTACTCAAAAGATTAAAACTTGGGATAATTGGGAGTAGAGGTTGGTAGAGGTACACACAGTCACAGTATCCTTTTTAGGACTGTCTAGCCGTAAAAGAAGAAGAAAAGAATATTATAGTTTATTGTAGTTTTTTTTTACTCTAATTATTTTCACATGTCCTTAAAATATGTAATTTATATCTATAATGTAGTTCATGTAAAGTACTCGATTTAGTCCAGAATAATAATTCAATAAACATATTTTTACATTATACGTTAACGATGCCATAGAAACTACATTTTTATTAACTTCATTATTATTATTTTTTCGTTTTTTATCTATTTTTCATGCATAATAACATAATTGATTCTTATGGGATATACATACAAATTGTAAAAAGTAAAAAAAGTTTAAATATCATCAAAAATATATCTAAAGTAAAATAACAACAAGAAATATCTTAATAATTATTACGATTCATTAAAGTAATACATTAACCTTTTTACCTGAAAATTATCTAATAATTTTTTACCTGAGTTGATAATAAAAAATAAAAAGAAACATAATTCGTACTCACAAAAATGTTTTAAAATTTAATATTTTTGATGAATTGCTACTTTTTCTCTAACATCAATTCTTCTATTCTAATTTTAGACATCTTTGAAATTTTTGTCTTTCATTAAATTCATTTAAGGAAACAAAAAAAATACTTTAAAGATCCTTTAACTTTATAATATATTAAGTGTAGTATAAAATTATATTCAAGAAATTATATCTTTTTTAAATGTAAACTTTATTATTTACATCATCATCATCATCATCATAACGTCATCATCAACGTCATTATCATTATCGTCATCAGCAGCGTCATCATAAAGTATAATTTGTTGAGTCCTTGAACGTAAAGATGTAATAGAAACAATGAATTAGAGTGGTAAACATCAGGATTATAATACCAAAATAAAAAACAAAATTTATATACTATATTTTGTATTATAAATATATACGTATATACATATATATACGAGTACATAATATATACATTCTATGTTGGAGTAATTTTAAACAGATGTGTTTTTTCCATGTCCTTTTTTATACTTACATAGGTATATACTGAAAATAGTACAATTGAATATAATTTTGGAAATTTAAAAAGAAAATTCCTTTTGTACTAAGAATTATGCTCAAAGTATTCTTTGGTATTTTTGTTTTTCCTAATATTTCCGAAAAAGTATCTAAATATATCTGATATCACATTAAGTAGATACTTTTATTTTATTAGAATTTTGTCTTCCCTCTTCGATATTTTAATTGTATGTATTTCGTAATTTAAGTATATCAAATTTCTTTATTTTGATCCGCACAAAAAATCAAGATTAAAAAAAACACACAAATAAGAAGAAAAGTGAAGTTTCCACGAAAAAAAAAACAAAGTATTAGGCTCTGAATTTGAAAATGTGTGGGTAGTATTATGTTTGACATATCAAAACGGCACTTTCAGTGCTAATTGGGTATTCGAAAGATTTCGAAAACCGCCACGTCAACCATTATGTTTGACATAAAATTTATAATATATTATTTTTTTAATATCTTCTTAGAATCCTTGCAGTTAAATAATAAAATTGTAGGTAGTTTAAATATACTTTGAAGAATAATTATGTTTCGATGACGTAATATCTAAAATATATACTACATTGTTAAAGATATGATTTATAAACGACGCATGTATAATTTGCTTTAAGGAAAATTCACAGAAAATGTTATTTTGAAAATTTAATAATATTTAATTTAAGAAATTAAAAATAAACACACAAAGTAGTCATTGAAAAAATTATGAATTTTTAATGGTATTAAAAATTATACAAAAATACAAATCATAATCTTCTTTTTTTTTTCAAGGTAAATCATGATAAGAAAATTTAAATTTAGAATTCCCATTGTGGGTACGAACATACATTATGTATTGTATATGTATGTATAACGCATGAATAATCTGTGATCATAAAATTTATATTCAAAACATAAAATAAATCTAAAAAAAAGGATAATTCGGTTGAATAAAATGTGAAAGAAAAAAGTTAAACTTACAGGATAACTTCATTAAAACTTTGTTTTTACAAAAAAGGCTTTCACACCAATATGTCTTTTTTCTATCTATTTTCAGAATACCCTTGAAAATATTGGAATATTTATTTTTATGTAATTTTAAATTACATATGTACTCGTATGTAAAATCCTTATTACTACATACTTTGAAATGCTCCAAAAAAAATGGCCTTTCTTTTATTACACTTCCAAATAAATCTTGTGTGAAAGAAAAGTGAAAAAACGTGTTGGTCAAAACTTTTTTTTATTTGTTTTAACAGTTATCACGCTCAAAAAAAGAACTTGAAACTCTTTAGAAAAAAACGGGTAATAGAAACGGTTTTATGAAAATGGAATTTCCTTTTTTTCAAAGTTAAATTTATATGTCCTACATTTATTTACCTATAAACATATACATATATGTATAATTTTTTTTTTTTTTGCTAACGATACTATGAGTAACATTCAAGGAAGTAAAATGCATAAAGATAAACGTTAGATCACATTTGTGAAAATCTTTAATTTCTTTTTTCATAAAACTGTTTTATTACTAGTTTTTTATTTTTTTCTCGAATAAACTTTAAGTGATTGGGTTTTGACTATAAACAGAGTAGTTTCCGAGATACCAAAATTTATGTATTTTTCGTTATAGTAATAAATTGGATGTGACGACCTTATTACCACTTTATTTAAAAAGCTCCTTATTTATTACAGTGGTATTTAAAATTAAATTTAAAAAAAAGAAGATATTAGTGGATCACATTACCAAGAAAATCTATTCAAATCTGATATGTATTTGGTCTATGTAAATATTTAAAAAAGTATGTGAGGAGACTGTTATTTAATTTCCTATCAACTTGATTTTATTTAAAAGTTCATAATATCCTTATTTCATTTTTCTTCTTCCTATTTTCGTAGTATCAATTCAATTTAACAGAACATTAATTTGAATTATTTATAGACTATAAAAAAACAGAATTACAAGTTTTCAAAATTTTATCGAAGTAAAAAAAAATCTTTCATGCATTTTTATTGTTGTTTTCCATTTTATACATAATGTATATAAATCTTTTTTCCTCCTATCTTTAGAAAATTAAATTAGCAGAAAATTTATCTGATAACATATTTTCTCAATCAATTTTATTTCAAGGATACACAAAAAAAAAAAAAAAAAAAAACAGAAGACAGAAAAATTATTGACAAAATAATAATGTGTGTTTCACATATATGAGACATAATATGTTTATTTAATACTTGAAAGCCATATAATATCTTGATTATATTTCTGTGTATATATATTAATTTTGTACAAGAATGTTATAACTTCAATGTCACGTCCAAACTAAACTCATAGATAATGACGCACTTTCATATCAAATAGAAAAAAGAAAAAAAAAATCAAGCTTTTACCACACAACAACCAAGGATCATTTATGAAAAAACGTGTATTTTAGTGTATTCAATGAAAATATTGTTTACCAACAAAATTGATTAGAAGAATAGAGTGATTACATTTTTGTGCGAAAATGAAATTATGTTTCGCATAAATAAATATGAAATGAAAAATAAATGTTTAGTAAGGATTTAAGATTTATCTTCTTTAATAGCGTACTTGACGTCAACAGGACGAGAAAAATCAAAACAATTTGAAATGAAAAAAGGAAAAATGTTGATGAAATTTATACGAATTACTGAATTACTAAAATTGTTGGATTTGGGGTAGATTAACATTTTTTGCAAACTTTGAAAAGCAGTATTTCATAAGTAAAAGTCGTGAAGTAGAATTCTTTGCAGATTTGAAACTAGAAGGGTTAAAATTATCAATTTTCATCGCTAAATCAAGAATTGAAACTTCACTGAATTTTATCGATTCTCATAAGAAATGCGGCGAGGAGTCATGTGAATGAAAATATAAATCCAAACTCGATCATTATTTGTGGAAAAATTGAAATATCAAAACTAGAATGTTCTGGTATTATGAGCTATAATGGAATAGCAACATTTCATGGAACTAATTATTTTTTAACTATTCTAATTCTACGAGAGTAAATACACAAAATGAAAAAAAAAGTACAATAATGTTTCTAATCGCATAAAATATTTTATAAACACAATCAAAAAGACTTTTTTTTAGTGCTAAAACAAAATTCCAAATAATGAATAAAATATGGAAAAAAATTTTTTAATATAAAAAACATATTATTCAATTATGAGTATAATATGTGATAAAAAATTTATTTACATACGAGAATATGATATGTCATAAAAAAAAAAGAAAATTCAAACAAAAAATGTCTACCATTAAAAAAGCAATGATAAATTGATTTGTACTCGTATAAAACGTGTTTGTTCTTATTTTGTTTAATATTTTTTCTCTTTTTGGATATTTTTTTTCCATTTCATAAAAATAAAATTTATACTTTAAAAAAAAAATGTGAGCAAAAAAGTAGATATATAATCTAGAAAGATTCTTTATAATAAAATAAAATCTACTCACGTTCTTGATGTCTGCTTTGCAACTCATCATAATCGCAAGCATGGAAATATTTTATTTTTTTGCACTACTAAATAAAAATTCAAATTTTACACAATACATACTTGTATATGTATATAATTTTTTTTTCTTCACATTTTCACAATATAATGAGAACAATAATATTGTATATCCTTTAAATATTCTGAACATTAAAAAATACCATACAAACATAAATGAAATATTTTCATAGATTTCCTTATCACATGAATATTCTCTTTCATAGTAACATGATGAAAAAGGATGTGTTTTTTATTCTTCTTCCTTATTTATTATTTTTTTCTACGTTGTTGTAATTTATTCAGGAAGCATTTTTTTTCCAATGTAAGATTTTTGTATTTGATTGATGACAACAATACTCCTATGTACATTACAATTAAATGTGTGTGTAATTTGATGTAAGAGTATAAATCATTTCACATAATCTGGATTACTGTGATGTATTCATTTCAGAATTTAATATTGTTATGTTGCGATTCATGCGGTAGGAAAAAAACAACTTTATATTCAATAAATTGTTACCATTTTAAGGTTTGATTTGCAAAAAAAAAATGAACTTCATACTTTAAGAAGGCGTTGTAGATTTAGATTCATTAATGAGTGGTTTAAGTCAAAAAAATGTATCAGTTTTTAAACTATATTTAAAAATTAGGAAACTGTCACATTTTATCAAAATGATTGCTGGAAGCAAAAAAAAAAATGCCATAGGAATTGTTTGAATAATTATAAATCCTTGATTGTTTTTCCTTTGTTTTTTCTTTCTGATTTTGTCTAAATAATTTTTTTAAATCGGCTTATTCAAAATTTAATGTTTTCATTTCCATTTTCTTATCTTCCTTTTCGAAAAAAAAACTCATTTAATAAGTTTCTATTCAAAATTAAATTTTTGTACAACAAAAAATCAGAAAAAAAAATTGCACATGACGTAAAATTTTATAAAATTAAAAGAAATCATGAATTTCAATTGAATTCGTATATCAAACTCAAGACTTTAATTTAATTGAAAGATAGAAAAAAAAGAAAAATTTCTCAGGAAATGAAAATCTTTATTCTGTTTCATATACGAGGACTCATGAATATGTCTTGTTCTGAAGTAAAAAACAAAAATTGATATAAAATTATACAAAAAAACAACATTTAAAATAAATTAGATTAGTATCATTATTCCACTTAATCAGAAAATTATGTATGTGTGTGTGTATGTGTGGGAATCTTGATTAATTCAGTATACAATTACTAAAATTAAATTACTTAGATATAACATAATGGAAAAAAAAATGAAAAGAAAAATAAAACGAAACGAAACAAATAACAATTTTTGACTTAACATTATGTTTGAATTTTTATACAAATTTCAAGAAAAATTTTTTTAATACTTTTTGAAAAATAAAAAGTATAAATTAGGTCTTTTTTTCAGATTATTTTGTTGATTTTCTTTCATAATTTTTTTTTTGTTCCAAGTCTTTAAATAAAAAAACGTTTTTGTATAATTTCTTATTGGATTTCAAATGAAAAATAAAAAGTATTCACTACAAAAGGAACTAATATTATTTATATTTGAAATTTACTTTTGTTCAAAAAAATAGAATAATAAAAATTGAAAAATAGAAAATTTAATTTTTATTAATTAAATAAAATGAAAAAAAAAAAGTCTTTTCTTCATGATAATTGTGAAATTCCAAGAATTTTTCTAAAAATATCCTTTTTAAAACACATTGTTTTTAATATTATTCGTGTGTATACTTAATTACCTGAATAGAATCCTTAAGTATAATGATGCTTATTTTCTATTTTAACTTTTTACTGTTAAATGAATTTTTATTATGTTTTTATTGCCAAATTTTTATTATAAAATTGTTTTTATTTTCATTAATACATTTAAAACCCACACATTAGAACATACGTATCTAATACATATTAAAAATTGCAATGTGTACAAGCAAAAATTCTATTTATTTACAAACTGTTCAGTTCAAATTTACAAAATCTTATTATCCACTAAATTCACGTAATATATGTCATTAACAGTATTTTCTCCCTAATTTTCTTGAAGTTCTTAAATTTCTTTTTTTTTATTGAAATTCTAAACTTTCTCATTCAATTTTCGTTTTATTTAATTTTGTTGTTGCTACGTTTACTTCCTGTTTGTTAAAATATGTGTGAATGTTTATAAACAAAAATTTAATTTTGGTTACAAAATCTTTAATCAAATACTTCAAAGTTATGAAATTTAACATGAATTTCCTTTTTGAAAATTTCTAAATATAAAACACACACATACAAACACACACACGTAAAATTTTACAGTTCGCAACAATTATAGAAATTTCACTTTTCCCATACACGTGTTTATTATTAAATGAAATTATAGCATGATTAACGCGTACTCTAGGAATTTTGAATAATAAATTTGGCGAAAATGAGGATATTTTCTGAAATTTCTATTTTTAATTTTACAAAAACTGATACTTTGCCGTTTGCGGTATATTTACGTGTGTGTTCATTAAACAGAATCTAAGTAAATATGTAAATTGAATGTAAATTTGTAATAATATAAAAATACACGTATACATGGATTATCACTTAAACACTCATTTGTAGAATGTTTTGTATTGATTGAAAAAAATAAATTTTTTTATAAAATAAAAATTCGAAACTGAATCAACATTAGTTTAATTCTCTGAAATTATTTCAATTTTAAATAAATTAAATATTCAAATTAGGATCTTTGGGGAAGAAATGTTTTAATAATATGTCCATAATATGTAGTTATTTACTTATTTGTTACATAAAGAGACAAATTGCTTCCAATTTATTTGAAAAGAAAAAAAACAGCCTTTTTAATTTGGAATTTTATTAAATTCTAATATCCTTTCTATAGCGAATGAATAAGTATAGATACCCATATCTACTTTATGTAGCAGAACTTTTAAAGGAACAGCAAGACGTCGTGAGCAAAAACGCAAGTGCGTGAAGCAATAAATATAATCAATGAACCTAATGACGAAAAAAAGAACTTTCGATTTTAGAAAATATGGAAGAAAAAAAATGTTTTGTAAAAAAAGATTTTTCAAAGTGATCTCCTCACTGTCTAAACAAAGTTTATAGGTGGGTCTAGGAACAATACATAACCCGTAATGATCCTTGCAATGAATCTTAGTAAACTGATTATATTTTTGATATGTCGATTCAATTTAGAACTTTATTTTGAAAATTACTTTTTAATTTAGAAAAAATATTCATCAATGCTCACAAAAGGCATAATAATGACTTTAATGACTTCTACATATTCAACATAGTTGACAATTTTTGAGTATGTGTACATTTATTCAAGATGACACTAGATTTTATTTATTTATACGTACATAATATAGTATGTCAGTACTTATGTACTGGCGGGCAGTGGACGAAGCGGTAGTGTGTTGGTGTGTAGTATCAAAACTGCACGGTTTAGTGCTAATTGGGTTTTCGGAAATAATCCAAAGAACTGCCACGTCAACCAACCAACCAACCATTACTTATGTACATACATTCTTTGACTCATATTCTTTTCGCTAAAATTGCATGCCTAAATTTTCCTCTACTTTTTCAATAACGACGTATAATCTTTAAAAAAAATTGAATGTATGTATTTTATCATTTTGAAATTTTATATTAAAGTTGAGATTTAAAATCGTTTAAATGATAATTAGGAAGAAAAATAAAACAAAAATAACGAGATTTTTAATATGTTGTTCCTGTTAAATCAACTAAATAAAAAAAAAATTAATTCAAAAACAACACATTCCTTTTTTTCTGTCTCATGTATGTCAAGCCATAATATTTAAACTTTGAATACATTCTAATATGAGATTGTTTTGTTTTGTTTTTCTTCTTCCTTATTTTAATTCCATACCACAAGAATGTACCATATAAAGCTTCAAAATGTGTCTCTTATATTGTCGTAATTTCTCAACATAATATACATAAGTATGTACATTACGTGTATGTGTTTTACTCATTTGTTTTTCTATCAATTCAAATTCACAAAAAATAGGGTACTTAAGTATGCACAAAAAGAAAACTAGAAGAAAAATGAAATACAGAATGTAGCAAATTTTTTACAATACACAATAGTTACAATTTAAAATCCCGTATTTTTTATTTATTTCTTTAATAACATATCCTGAAAATAAAACAAAAGAACATATAAAATACAAATGAATCGCACGTGTTATACACGTTTGCAAAAAACATGAACAAAAGAGAGAAAACAAAGCAAGAATAGATAGGCTCCAACATACTTTGCCTGCAGCAAACTTATCTACAAAAAAAAATGTATCCTTTATTGTTCCTGTTTGTTTTTTATCTTGTTCCCAAAAATGAAAAAAATGTTTCACAAAAGGAATTATAGGATTGTGCAAAAATTTTTATGAATTTTTGGCTCATGTAGGAAAAATATTTTAAATAGAAAGATTAACATTATTATGACACAATTTTATATGAAAAAATTATTTCAAAAAAACGTGTGCTCACACAATTTAAAAAATACAAAATATCAATGCAAAAATATTCAGGAAAACTAAAATTTATAAAGAATTTACCTAGTTTTTACTGTTATAAAGCAGTAGATTACTTTCCTGGACCACCCTTCATGAATACTATGCACTTTTAGAAAATGTTCTTCCATTCAACCTATTTTTTTATGTATTTTCTATTTTTATTTCTGTATTTTTTTTCTTTTCTAAAGTATAGTTTATTGATGTAACTTATAAACTTTAAAATATGTAAAACATAAAATATTTATTATAAAATAGTACATTTTACATTATTTTTTAATATGAAAATTTTATTTTAAATTTATTATCGCTGATATTATTGGAAAAATAAAATAGAGTAATATGTATATTTGAATACTCTTTGTGTGTGTGTGCGAAGCTAATTTTTCTAATAGAATATTCAATATTGAAAATCCATACATTTTCAAAACTGTCGAAAAAATGTAGAATATTTTAAAATAATTTTTTTTTTAATATTCTTAAGTGAGCTTTCAATGTGTCTTCGAGAAAAGTTCAATAAAAAATAAACTGTACGATAAATTATATTAAATTTTTCAAAATAACATTAAACTACTCGTATTTTATGATATTTTATGCAACAAATTTATGGTCCAGATAAAATCATAAAATATTTACTTTATTGAGAAAATATCAATGTTGTTATTTTAATACAACTAAGTTGACTTATAGTATAACATACATATTATTTTCAATTTGATGATATTAAATGTGTTGTGTGTGGTTGTACCTACTTAAGTCATGAATGTAAGGGATGAGAATTCACTTTTAAAATTTTTTAAAAAATTTCAAATTTATGTATATTTTCTCTAAATCTTTACTAAAATACCTGATTTATAATTCAAAACATCAGTACAAAATTTAAATAATTTTTATTTATTTGAGTAAAAGAATCAATTGAAAAAAATTGAAGAAGCGGAAAAGCTTTTATTTTTAGAAAGGAAAAACCACAATAGGATTATTTTCTTATTTTTGTTGTTATTGTAATTTTTAAAGCAAAACAAAAAAAAAAACAACCTAACATGCGACATTAATTTCCGTATACTGATTTTGTCATATTTATTTTTAAACATTTAAAAGAAAAAAAATGAAAATTGAAAATTCTTAATAAAAGCTTGTAAAATGTAAAGCCTCAAAATGACGAATAAATATAATTACATTAAAAAAACCAATAAAAAAAATAAAATAAATTTAAAAAACTTAATTAATTAATATGTTGTTTTACTTTAATTAAAATTTTTTTTTTTCATTCCACGATTCACCTATAAAATCATCATCTCATTTTACATTAAAATTATTCCTGACATTTATAAAATTATTATTATTTTATTATGCAGAATAAAAATTTAATTTTACCCAATTTAATACACACACATACATATATATTGTAGCTATTTGTATATAAAGAACATAAAATGAAAATAAAAATATAAATTTTTATGAAAAATTTATTAATAAAATCGAAATTAAATTGTAAAATTAATTCACACGGTAATTAAAAAATTTCATTATTGAATAAATATATAGATATGTGTTGATGAAAGAAATAAAAGATGTTTTAATTGGGATATTTTATGTTTAAAATGTCTGGATTCTTTTTTGAATGAAAAAAACCACAATTGTCGATTTGTACTGAAATACATATTCATAAAATAACCATCACAAAAACGTCCACAAAAGTCCAGCTTGTTGTAGATTCATTTATTTTGTATATAATTTCGAAGAAAATTTACGATACTTTTCAATAATGAGAAAAATATCCTAAATTTTAAAGAAACAAAAAAATACTTAAACCAATATGATTTGGAATTTTAAAAATTTCCCTCACAATAAAAAAAAAACTAATAAGCAGAGCATATAAAAAACTTTTTAATGAAAAAAATCTCCTCAACATTCCGTCATACTTTTATCTTGTGTCAATGAAAAAGTGCTTAAATAGAAAAAGAAATCAACTTAAAAAAACAAAAAAAAAATTAAAAGGAAAAAAAACAAACACGTTGAAATGTTTGTTTTGTGGTAGAAAATTCATTTCAAAATCCTAATCCATTCAATTATCCCGAGTGGTATATTGAAAATACAAAAAAAGTCAATATTATCTTTTCTTGACAATTTAATATGAATTTTTTTTTTCTTTTTCTTATTTGTATTGTTTGTTCTTTTCTTAGCCAAAACAATAAATTGGAATACAAAGAAGAAAAAAACCAGCAAAAGTTTATTTGTTTTTCTTAACCATGAAGCACCACCCACACACTGTCACACTCACGACGCAAAGATATTTGCTTGTCATTTTTTTTTTTTTGATTTTCTAAAATTCATTTAAAGTTCAAACAAGACGTGTTAAATATTCGTTTTTCGAACACCTTTCAATGTTCAAATAAAAAATGAAAAACAGTTAACAGCAACGTCAGATGTCCAGAATTAAGTAGAAGTAGCAAACAAAAAAAAGAATGATTTTTTAAAACTACGTTCGAAAAGTTTAAATTAAAAATAAAAGGTGAAAAAAGCGGGCACTTCTCCATTTTTAGGACACGTCAATATAAATTCTTTTTTTCTTCAATTTATTCAATATAAAAGAGATAAGAAATTGTTCTTCAATGTTTAAAAGAGTTTACTTTTATGAATTTTGTGATTGTTCACCCTCGCTTGTATCTTTCTTGTGTTCGAGTCGATAAGCATACAAATGAGAACATTTAAACTGAATCGATTATTTTATGGTTATAAATTCTATGTTGTATTATCATTTGAATGTGTGACAGACAAATGAACTTAATCTAATATGTATGACTTCATGTAATATTCAAGGATTTCAGACATAATCATTGAATCACTTTGGAATCAATGAATCTAAAAAATTGAAAATATGTAAAGCATGTTAAATGAATTCAAATTGAAAACAAAGAAGAAGAAAATTTCATGAGGAATTTGCAATCATTCCAACAAGAGAAAATAACGTCGAGAAACGTCATAAACTACGCTCCAGTTATTTTCAATAAATTGTATTTAGAACTTTAATAATTTGATTGTACGAACAAATTGAAATACCACCACACCGCTGCGCTAGAGAAAAGAAATTAATTCTTGGAAATTATTATTGAGAAGAAGAAGAAGAAGAAGAAAAAACGATAATTGAGAGAGAGAATGTTTTCACTGTTATTAAATTGACTTTTATTAATAAATCAATAAATTTTTCGTCCTGCAAAAGAAAAGTAAAATTTTATGACAAAATAATTAAGTAATAAATTAGAAATTGTTTTTACTAAGTTTTGGTAGGATCTAATTTCTTATTTATTATGATAGGCGACATACTTCACTTGAATAATTAATTAACTGGTTAATATTTCTTTAAGGCTTAAGGCAATCCTATAGGTAAATTTCGAAATAAAACAAAAAAATTTGTGGATAATAAAAGTTAGGAATTATTACTTACATACATTTAATAAATAATTAATAGTTGATGAAGAAAATTAATTATGAATAGTTTATATTTTAATGTGACAGACTTCACATGTTTACAATTTAACATGAAATGGAATCGATTTTTGGAAACTATTGATTTTTACTTTTGATACTTCCAAATGAAAATTTCGGAAATGAAGCTTTTTCTTAAATACATATTTCCACACATCTGCAGGTTATTTTTTTTTTAATTATCCTTATCACAAAAATTCTGAACAATAAAAACAAAACTCATAAGTCAAAATTTACTTTTTCAGCCATTTCATTTCAAACAGTTCATAAACTTTATTTAAAAAATTAATTTCTTTTTCCCAGAAAAATTTTTCATTAATTTTCCTTAACCATGAAATTTGTGTTATTTAATTTCCAGATATAAAGAGTACTTAAGAAAATATAAATTTTTCATGGTTGACTTCCAAGAAAATCAGATTAAAAACACAACATTTAAAATTCAAAAAGAATTTCTAACTTTATTTCACGTTTAAACAATCACGCAATTTTATTAAATTATGAATTTTTTTTTCTTTTGCAACTTTATATCAAAAATTATTTATCTATGCTTTTTAACCACAACGTCGTTTATATTCCATATGTTATTAATTTTTGTGTGTGTGTGTAAAACCACATTTTTATTTCAAATGAATTCCCATCACGTACAATGTAAACCTAATTTCACTTGTATGAGTATAATTTTTGTTGAAAAGTTAATTAATTTTTATCAAAGTAATTTTTGTGTTTAATTTCATAATAATAAATTTATCTTAATATGTGTATGTGCTGTGTGTGTATTGTCATTATATGGAATATATTTATAAATCGGTTTACCTCTCATATAATTATGAAATGAATAATTTTCACATTTTCTAATTTAAATTAATAACGAAATTTTATAGAAAATTTTATTCGTTATTGTCATAGGAATCGTTTTTTTTTTTTGTTTTCATAGAAAATTATAATTAAATTTTAATTTCAATTAAACCACATAAAATAATTCATTTTAAGTGTAATTTCACAATTATTTTACCTTTATTATTATTTTCAGTCCACTATTAAATGAACAAGGACAATAAAATTGTCTTTCTTTTTACTGTTTTTTTTTTTACTTTAAAGCATTAAAAAAAATTTCAGGTCATGCTAATTAAAAATAGATTTTCCAGATTAATTTTTTTTAATCCTAAAAATAGAAGAAAAAAAATAAAACTCTTATCATCTAATTACCCTCATTGTGGTCTTAACCTGTATAACACTCATTATCTAGCTCTTCTGTTCCGGTTACATTAAAATTTTTCTGTCTTGTGTTTTCTTCCTTTTCATATTTATTTTTTAAAATTTTCTTCGACAATCTGAAATTATTTCAAGGACATAACCCTTTTGGTTCACTTATGTAGATTAATTACAGTTTAGAAAGTAAGAAAACTTCTACAAAAAAAAGAAGAAAAGAATAATCTGAAACTTTTTAATTTTTTTTCATTATTAAAACTTTAAAGGTATTTTAAACAATAAAATAAGCCTTGAAAGTGGAGGAAAAAAAACAAGGAAAAATAAACAATTTTAAACATTTAAAGTGATTGTGGTAATTTTTCCAGTGGAAAAAACATTTTATTTTGTATTTTTTATTTTATTCAATATTTTTTTTCAAAGACAAAAAAAAAATGTTGAAATTGAAACGTAAAATTGTGTTAAATTTGATTTTTGTGTAAAAACTCTTGAGATTTTTTTTTAAAAATATATTCTTATATTTTTAATTCTATTTTTCTCCATTTTCAAGTATGTATTCTCATAAAATGTAAACAAGTAAACACAGACAATAACAAATAACTTCCATTAAAATCAATTAAGCCTTAAGCACTTTCTTAATTTATTATTTTTCTTTTTGTCTCAATTGTTTTTTTCTTTTTTAATGAAAAAATAAAATCAAACAAAATACACACATATCAGGAATTTGATTTTGTTTTGTTTGCTGTTTCCTATATATTATTTGAAAAGCACTTTCTTTTTGTAATAATGCTGTGTGTCAACTAAAAGTGATACGTTTCAACAAGCTTTTTCAAATGAAACGCCAAGAGCACTTTCTACCATTGCATTAAATTACAAGCTTTTTCTTCGAACGATTTTACAAAATATACTCTAGCAGATAACGTTGATTATCTAGAAAATTAGATTTGCAAATAAAATAAGTCTAATTTCACACACATGCTAAAGCCTTTAATATTAATTTAAAAATAAATAAATTACACAAAACGATATTTACTTTTATTATGAAATCAATGAAACAGAAAAAAAAAACACTCTAAGAAGAATATTGTGTGATTTTTTTTTCAATAATTTCCATTTTAATATTCAATACACACAATATATTAAGGACCCTTACGTGATATCTTTTCATATTTCTTATTGTATTTCAATGAATCGTGATAAAAAAATATGACAATAAATTATATGATTTTACTCACACTTCATTGCTTGATAATGTGAATAATTTATTTATTTTTTTCTAAATATTCTATTGTCATATTCTTATATTAATTTGAATTAACAATAGAAATTGATTTCAATGGGGTAAAATAGACTGGGACTGCTGCGACCGTCGCAAACGAGTTTATAACCGGTTTTAACAACTCCTGAAAATACACCTGATGGTGGCACGACCAAGTTGTAACGAGCGTGAGTGTATTACAACCGTCAGCTAAAATTATTTTAGACTATTCTTATTATACCAAGTAGAAAAAAATTGTTACAACTAGCGCATTACAATCAATGTATTCTGGCTCAATGAAATGAACAATAAAAGTGCCATTATCTTTTTTGAATACATATTTTATGTTTTAACCCAAAAAGGTATTTTAATTTATTTTACAGAACAGTCTTAACAGTCAGTCTTGTTTTTTTTTTCAAAAGTCATTTCAGTTGTGCATGCCATTAAATTTTACTCAGTACTTAAAACATTTGCAAAAGTAATTGATTTTTGAAGATAATACTGGATTTTTATTTGTTTTCACGTTAAAAGTAGAAGAGAAAAAAATCATTAAAATTAAAATTTTTATGTTCGGTGACAGTACGAGTATGACTAAAATTTTTTTTTCTTGGAAAAGATAGTTCAAATATCCTTTTTTGATTTGAAATCAAATAAAGATAAAATTAAATATAAAATTATATTAATAAATGACCCTTTTATTTTCTAAATAGTGAAATGTACGAGAGAAATACTGGATCCATTTTATGGGAAGATTGTTTTTTTTTAAATTTTATGATTCCATCACATTTGCAAATTATTTTAAGACGAAAAAAAAGGCAACAAGAAAAGAGAATTGCATAGCAATAAAATATTTTATTGATTTAAAATATTAATAAATATACTGAATTTTTTGTGTGTTTTCATTTAAAAATTAAATTTTGAAATCATTAAAAATTAAATTTTTATAGAGAATTTTTGCGGTTTATATGTTGAAATTTTATATTTGCTTCATCAAAAAGATGAAATAATACAACAATAAAAGATAACCTTATTGTTTTTATACAAATTTGTATTCACATATAAGTATGTACTTTAAAATACGAGATATAATAATAAAAAAAAGCATAATAATTTATATATAAAACCTATATTTAAACAACAAAAAAATAAACAGAAACATATTCAATAGCAAGTTTTTAGTCGCCAAAAAAGCTCTTATGTTGTTTTATCAATCTGGAAATAAAATTACAATTTTTTTTTCTCTCGTTTTTAATTTAAATGAAAATATGAATGTGATTATAAAAATAAAAAATACATAAATCATGTGTGCAATTAATTTTGTTCTATATGTTTAATAAAAAATAAATTTAAAAAAATGGTTGTAATTAAATTTTGTATCATTTACTCATTTATCCTGAATTTTGAAACACCCATTAAAGACCAAAAATTAAATAATATGTATTGCATTTGAAATATCTACTTAAAAGGACATTTACCAAAATACATACTTGTTTTTGTTTTGTAATTTGAAGAGTTTTTAGTAAAAGTGTCAGAGCCATAATTATATAATTTATTTTTGTGTGTGTGTCCTAATTGCTGTTTAATAAATTTTTTTCATTTGTTTTTTACGTTTTGCGTTTTTTGTTTTCCTAAATTATAAATAAATTTAAGTGTTTCCTACTATAAGATGAAGAATAAGAGACAAAATATAATAAAAATAAGGAATAAAAATTTCTATGTATCCTAATATACATCCTTAAGAAAGTTTTTGGTCCTAAGATAAATGTATTTCCTTTGGTAAATTCAAACAAACAATTTATCATTGTAGAATACGAGTATAGATCGCATTTAGGATTTATGATTATATTACGTTTTGTTTTATTTATTTTTTTTTTGTTTGTTATTTTTTCATAATTCTATATTCATTTATTGTGTTTTTTTTAACATGATATTTATTATAATATATGATATATTATTTTGACTGCTGTAATACGATAAAAAAAGAAAAAAAGACGAAGAAAAATAAATCTATAAATGAATGTACAAAATGACACAGAAGATAAACTTATAACAAACAAGCTACTACTAATATAGATACTACTTATCCTTTTTTTGTTTTTTTTTGTTTTGTTTTTTTAATAAATTCTTTTTCGATAAGTGATAAACCACATGCTTTTCAAATTAAAACCAAACAAATACATAGTTGATGTGTTCCAACATAAAATGAAAATTATTCATAAAATGATAAATTGATAAAGTTTTTAAGTATTTTTATGATGTGAATATCCTTGTAGAAGTACGATACTAAGAGAGAATTAATATTAAATTGCGTTTATAAATATAATACTTTTATCTTAGGTGTAATATATATACACAACGACGTAACGACAACTCATATGTGTATAAGGGTGTTTGTTGGGATATGTATATGTATGTATGATGGGTCAAAAACTCAAAAGTTATTTAAAAACACATTGCTGTATATCCTGTTTGATAACACTTATACATAATTTGACCAAATTGAATAACAGGACATTTAGTTCTTAATAAACTGCTTTTATTAACTAAATTTACTGAATAATACACATGAATTTTATTCCAAAGTAAAAGGTTTTTTTTTAAAAAAAGCCTATAATTTTATCTGTAGATCCTTAATAATAAAATTCAACAAATTAATATTATTATGAATTCCTAACGTCATGTAATTTATTTTTGTTATTTTTTGAAACATTTTCGAAATTAATTAATCATTTTCAAAAACTTTTTCTGTATTATTTCATTGCATCTTCATGTATGTAAAATAACATACATAATTATATTAAAATTAATTGAAATTCACAAACAATAAAACCCCATAAACATACACTGATGTTTTGTAGACTTACTTTAATTTGTATTCAGTAAAGTCAACTTTTTCATGAGAACTTTTTCAAAATAATTTTCAAACATATTAAATCGACCTAAAGGTAAATGAAAAAAAAAAGTTAATAAATTTCGTACAATTTATGATTTTTAATCAACCCTTGAACATACAATTTCACCAATTAAATTCTACTAAAAATATTAAAGTTCAAATACAGATTTATTTTGAGGACTTTGAAAACATTCAAAAAAAAAATTATACCGTTTTTAAGGGGTAATTATGTAATTCCAAAATATCATACAAAAAAGTAATATTTCTGTCCAGCAATGAAATTCAACTTTTTTGAGTAATTCAAATCTACATAAAGCTTTTATTACGATTACTACGACAGGATAATTGTTAAATATTTTAAGGTATTCTTATTATAATGCTAATTTAATTTAATTATGATAATAATTTTTATTACTTCAATGATTATTCGTTTTTTAAAAAAGAAAAATGAATGTAACATTTGGAGAAAACTTTTTTATGGATGGAAACTTTTCGTTGTTTGTAATTATTTTTGTCTTTATTTGGTAGATAATTTAAATAGGAATAATTAAAATTTGTTTTATGGCAAGGCAACGATGAAAAAATTATTTAGAAAATTATACCTATGTGTTTTTCTTTATTTTCTGCATACAAAATCAAAAACAAAAATAAAAAATGATAACAACTATACACAAAAGTAAATTCTTGAATATTTAATGGATAATTACCTTAAAGTTTCGATTATATAATTTGAAAAGATTCAATGAAACAAAAATAAATTTTTGAATATTTTCGAACTTTCTTTAAATCTCTTTAAAATCAACTTTTTCCTTTGTTAATGTTGTTAAAAGTTTATTGTGTGTTATTGATAAGTATTAGAAAACTTTTTCGCCCGTATTACTTTTTTCTTCCTGCTAGAGAATTTCAAATATGTATGTGAAAATTCACAAACAATAAAATAAAAAATAAATAAAATAAAAAATTTATGAAAAATATTGATATAAAAATCATTTTTCCACTTTTTTTTATTTATCTTTTCTTTTTGAGCAAAAATTTCAAAAATTTTCTTTCAACTTCAAAAACAAATATTTTTCCTCATTTTTTTTTTTTTGTTTTTTTGAAATACAAACTTAACAAAAGTAAATTTGTCTTTTTTTTTTCTTAAATGATTCAAAACTTTACAGTATTTCAACCATCATACACCAGGTGGTTAAACCGTTAAACCGGTTATTTAACGCTAGTTGTAACAATTTTTTTCCAACTTGGTATAATAAGAACCATCTAAAATAATTTTAGCTGACGGTTGTAATACACTTATACTCTCGTTACAACTGGTCTGCCTCCTTCAGATGTAATTTGAGCAGTTGTAAAAACAGGTTTTAAAACTAGTTTGCGACGGTTGTAACAACCATCTAGTGTGGGATGGTTGTTTCATCGGAAGAATTTTTGTTTTTTTTTTATATTTTGTACAAATTTTGCTTACACATGAATACATGAGATATTTAAATCGACTTTATTAAAAAATGTTGAAAGTATTTGTGTATATTAAATTTTTCTTTTAAGAGTACTTTTCTATATGTGCTTTCTTTTTTATGATTGACAGGATAAAACAATTTTTATCTTTAATCTTTCATGTGTGTTTAATGAATTTTTATTTTGATGTAAACAAAAACGAAGTTTTTTCCTACTCATACATGTTCATTCCGCTTTTTTTTTTTTTTTTTTTGAAGAAGTATTGTTTTATACCACATGTAGAGCTCAAATTCTGAGTCAGGATGAACATGTAGATACAACAAAAAAAAGTTATACAAAAATAAAAGCTGAAGGCTAAACGATAGTTAGTTTTAAATATTTTTTATACTACTTATAAGTAAAATAAAAGTATGTGAGTAGGCGATGATATAATCAGGATATCCTCATCAATTAATTATATGAAAACCACTAAGAATTATTTTTCATCAGCAAAATTATAAACACATTTAAAAAAATCTAAAAATAAATTAAGGATCAGGATCAGGAAATGTGAAGATTTTCCTTGAATTTTTTCTATTTATTTATTTTTTATAAACAATTTTGGTATTTGAGAAAAAAAATCTCATAATTATTAAAATCGAATACAATTTTTTTGGTAATTTGTAAAGTACAACAAATGTTGTTGATTTTATCAAAGAAAACCATAATTTTTCATTAAACGGAACCACGTGCTCTAAGAATAGCAAAGATTTTTAAAACCAATTTAAATTTTAGGCATTCTTATTTTTTTTTTCATCATATCACAACAACAACAACAAGAAACGGAAATTTTAATATTGTGTATTTAATGAATGTATGTGTGAATTTATGTATTTCAAATATTGTATGTATGTATGCTTTAAAAATATTTAAAATAATGACGCATTACGAGTATTTATCAAGGAAAAAACATTACTTTTTTAATTAAATTTTTCTTTAAAAAATCTTCCATGAAATTATTGTTCACGCTTTAAAAAATTTTCTTTTTACACATGCTTAAGATTTTTGACATATTCAAATTTCTGAAATAGAAAATAATAAAAAACAAAACAAAAATAAGAGTATCATGTATGAGAATGTTCTTGACAGTCCTGTGAAAGCAAAGCAAAAAAAAAACAATTACTATGTCCTTAAAATTCAATAAAACAAACAAACAAGAAAAAGGATCAAATTCATGATAAAATTTATATCGATGATATCCTATACCACAAATACAAATCATACATAAAAAATCATCTCAAAAAATATTGTTTGCCAAAAAAAAAATTTTTTTTTACATTTCAAAGCAAAAAATAAACGAGAAATAGTTTGTTGTTGTTACATCAAACATAGTATAAATTCATTTTTTTTCACTATGTCGACGAAATGATTTGGGATATATTGGCACATTGTCAAAATTATCTTTACATGTATACGAGAGAAGAAAAAAACGAATTTGTTTCAATGATTATTGAAATTTATGTATGTATGTAATCAAATAAAAAGGACCATTAGTAACAAAACAAGAACGATAAACAAGAAAAAAATACATATGTATGTATATGTAGCCATTATACATATACATCATACGAGATGGCTCCTACAGTTTTTTTTTCATAGTTTATTTTTATTTTTTATTTTTATACGTTTTTCGATTTTTTTAAATTTTTTAAATAGGAATTTGTAATGGAAAAAATTCACACAAAAATTGAAAAAAGCATAAAATTGATATAGTTTATGATTCGAATTTTATTCTGCCATTTTTTTTTGTTTTAAATTTTGCTTTTATAATTAATGAATCATGATTTTCAAAAGAAATTTATTGTTGCAAAATAAATTTTTAAACCTCAAGCATAAAATTTAACCCTCTTTCCTCCTTCTCATCCTTTATAATGTATGTATCTGTAGAGCAATTGAAAAATTGAAAATACACGTTTTTATTGATATTGAATTTTATTAGCTGGAGTTACTTATTAATTTTTAATAGTAAAATATTAAAACAAAAATTCCCATTAAAAATTCAAATTGTTATTAAATTTATTTCGAATTGTTTCTCTTTTCGTTCTAGAAAATTGTTAAAGAAAATTTTTTTTCATACTATTAAACTTTTTTTTTATTGAATTACTTTTCAAATATTTAAAGGATCAATATTTATTTATAAGAAAAATTTATATTTTATGTTATTTGTTTTTTTTTTCATGTTTCATGGGCCCATTGACATTTTAAATTGTAGCTCTATGGATTATTATTATTAGAAAAGGACTTTGTGTCAATAATATTCAGGAAAAAATATAAAAAAAGGATATAAAAATTATTGTTTTATTATGTTTCCAGGTGGGAAAATTCCTCTTCTTTTGTTTGCTTTTTATTTATTTTTTATTTTTAAATAAATGTCCCTTACATGTCCTTTTTCAAATTTTATTTATTTTTAAAAAATTCAATATTTTTCTTATGAGTCTCTTTAAGTTTTAATATTTATACGGTTATTTTAGTGTTGTCTGATGGGAAATTCTAAAGAAAATAATTTAATATGAAATAGATTCAACAAATAAAGCATCACAATTTTCTAAATAAATCAAAAAACTTCTAAATTAAAAACCAAACAAACACAATAATTCAAAACTCCTATAAGAAAAAATAAATTAATTTTATCATAAAAACTTGATCCTTGAATGTTCTTGCAATCACAACATTTAATTATTGAATGTTCAATTTGACTCACGCCAGTTTATAAATAGTTGTGCACAATGTATGTATGTTTGTAGGTATTTTGTTCTTCTATACTCTTTTTTTTTTCTTTAAAAAAAAAGTTTTCACAAGCAATAAAAAAATAAATCTAAGAAATAGATGCAATACCTCATTCTTGCAGAGATAACAAAAGACATTATTTTTGAAGGTGTATTGGTGTCTTTTCATGTTCGTTATGACATTTCTGTTCTGTTTGCAAACTTTTATAAACTTAGAAGTTTAAACTTTTTTTTATAAAAGAAAAAAAAAGAGCTTCATTTTCTTGAGGTGATAATATTTTCTTGTTTTTGGTTTCTTTTTTTCACTTTCCCAAATGAACAAGTTTGATCTCTTATAAAAATTTGTTAGGTAACTTTTCTGTCTCAACTAGTTCAAAGTTTTGTATAAACTTTCTAATTTTAAAGAAAACAGAAAAAAATTTATAACTTAATTTAATTGAAGAAGAAAAAAAGAATACTGGAAGAAAAAAAAGAATTACTGATATGATGAACTTCTAAATGCGTTTAATAATATGAAAAACACAAAATATATTTTTATAACTTTTGATATCAAGAACATAGAAAAAAACTTAAAATAAAAACAAAAAATTTTTTTCATATATTTCTTTCATGTTAAATTCTATTCCATAAAATTAATTAAATTATAAATTAGAAAATTACTTATAATTTCATTTTCTAATAAACTAAAATAAAGAAAAAACTATGAATAAATCAACCTTTTACTTACTTAAAAATTTCTAGTCCCTATTATCCTTTTTATCGTCTTTTATTATTTACATATTCTCTTAATCCTTGATGAATTTTCGTAAATCTTGAAAAAATGTCATAAAAAGGATATAATAAAATTTTTAAATAAAACCTAAGATAATTTTCTTTTATCTAACTTTTTTTCAAAACTTTTCAAAAAAAAAAATTCTAATGTAAAAATGATGTAAAATTAAAATAATAATGAACAAGAAAAAGATTTAATTTAATGATTATGAAAAAAAATTATATTCATGATAACAAAAATGCGGAAAAGGCAATTTAATAAATTTTTAAATGAGAAATAAATTGAAAATTATAATTTAGTACTTTTCTTCTTTTTTTTTGTGATTTCCATAATAATTTTTCTTATTGATTTATCGTTTTGATAAAAAATTGTATTATCCTTCAGAAAAAATATAAATAAATGATGATAAAATGATTTCTGATTTAATGCTTAGTTGAAGAAAACAAAAAATTAATTAAAAAAGGATCTCACATTTTAAATTTAATAAATGATTATTCTCAGAAGAAGGCACTACACAGTTCCTTGTGAGTTTTGGCCACCGAATAATTCACATAAAATTCAAAACTTTTAAGAACTTTTTTTTCTTCTAATTAATCAGGAATTCAAATCGATTTCTAAAACTGAATTTGTATGAGTTTCCATCAACATACCCTCACATGCTTCTGTCATCCATCATTACAATTTTTATCAAAATTATTTTCATAACAAGATAATTATTATTGGCCTTTTTATCTAACTAATAAAATTCTATCAAGATAAAATTGAGTAATTTTTTCCTTCTTTTGTTTTTTTTCCTCTAACTTCCCACATTAATAATTCTGTGGGAAACATATAACAAATGATAACCACACAACATCCTGTCACATCTTTTATTATAAAAGATTAATATCAGCTTAAAAGCATTTTTTTGGTTACAAATATATCTTCCGCATATTTTTGACCTGCAAAACATACATCTTAAATTTCAAAAAACAAATATTTATACTTATGACACAAACACATACATACATACATGCATAGCTATAGAGGTTATAGGCATATATAAACATAAGCTATTTATTACACGTATAAATATTATATTCAGGAAAATAATATCATGTTTTTCTTTTTGCTAGACGTACTTACATCCTTCTTACATGTTATATTGAAATTCTTCACGTGTTTCTAGTTTTTCCCTTCTTATTTTCTTCCTTTTATTTTTTGTGGTAGTTTTTTGTTTTTTTTATTGCTGAGAAAATAAACCTTTGGCTTTTGTCTGAATAGAGCACAAAAAAAAAATTAACAAAATTAGTTCATGTCATTATTTTTTGTTCTTAAAAGTTAATTATTATTCAAATGACGTAAGTTAATAGGAATAAAAACGAAATAAACAAACATGCTGAATAAACATAATGCTGTTCGGATTATTATTATTATTATTTTTTTTTTTTTTTGCTAAAGCGAAGTTCAAAATTATCTTAAAAGAAAAGAATTTGATTGTAGAAAAAACTACACGAGGTTAATGGAAAAAAATTTCGATTAAACAAAAGTGACTGAGCACACGTGTTACACAATCAAAACTTTGCAATTTTGAAAATATTTTATCAAATAATTTGTTTCATTGGACAGTCTATAAAACTATCTTTTCTTTTTTAAAGGATTATAACAAACAAAAAAACAAAAAAATATAAAGAAAAAAAAAAAAGAAAAATGCTTAACTGAAAAATATCATACAAATTTATGTATGTCATCATTCTTGTAATAATAAATTCTACTCACAAGTCACTTATTTAAAAAAAGTACATAGTCTCATTGTTATGCAGTCTTCGTTAAAACTTATTCGACGCCAGATACAGGATAACAAAACTAAATTATCAGATTTTTATATGCTTTTGTTTCCGTAATAAATTTTCGAGAACATTCACATTGTTTTTATGTCTTTGACATTTTAGAACATTAGTAGTACTCACAATCGGTAGAAGTTGACCGTAGAAGTCGAAATTGTGGAACATCAAACACTTCGAAGTGAGTCAGATCATGAAGGACTCTTTTCGAATATGTAGAAGTCGAAGTGGAAAAAATCGAAAAATCTGAAACTGTCAGCAATCTGTCAAGTAACATACACGAATTGACATTTGCTATAATGCAGATCAGCTGACTTTTTTCTATTTTTCGATTTTTCGATTAAAAACATGGTGTAACCAATGGAAATCGTAGAAGAATGGAAAAGTGTCAAAATCATATAAAATAATTTCGAGGTGGAAGTTTCTTTTTCGATTTTTTCCATTCTTCTACTATTTCTACAATTTCGATCAACTTCCACACATTGTGAGTACTACTATTAAGTTTTTTTTCTTCTTCTATTTCGATTTGTGCGTGCATTAAATTTGTGTACTCGAACTCTTTTTGTGTCAATCGAAATCAGTTAAATTCAAATTTATCTTCGTTTAATTCTTGTTTCTTTGTTTTTTTTTTTTTTTAAATTTTATGCATGAATTTAATTCAATTTATTAAAAGTTTATTGCTCTTTAGTTGAAAGGAAATTTTCCATATAAAAATTACCAAATTTTCGTCATTGAAAGAATTTTATAATTAACATTTTTTATTTAAATAGATACATAATTTCTTGAGTTACATTATAGAGTATAATGCAAGAGAACAAGACACAGTTTCACATAATCCATTTTATTCCTGCTGGTGTAACTTTAAAATGTTATTAAAATGGTATTATGATAAAATTAAATTTCTAAAGTAATTATAAATAAATTTTACAACAAAATGAATTTAACTACGAATAATGAAAAACGAATACATAAATGAATCTTCCCACAGAAAATAAATCATTTTATTGAAACTTAAAGAAGAACGGAAATTTATGTACTTGAACAAATTTATAACTTTTATTATGTCGGAAAAGTAAGATACATTAATCATCCATATATATACTCTTTGTGAAGTTTAATATCCTTATTATTATAATTAAACTAAAACCTTTATGACATTCTGCAAGGATAAATTTATTTTCTTAATTTTCTGCACTGCAATCAGATTAAATTTTCTTCTGAGAAAAGAAAGGATATCAATTTTTTCAAATATTTGTCGTTGTATTGTTAGTAAACGACTCAGAAAATCGAATTCTTTTTTGACAAATAGAAAAATTCTGTTATTGTGATCTACAGTTATTTTTTAATTTTTTAAACTATAGTTTTTTACGTGCTTTACGTATATATGTATATGTATAACATATTCGTAGGCGCAGCTTTCAATATATATGGCCATGATATACACATACATACAAAGTTACATACTTGTATATCGGTACATAAAAGACAAAGTGACAGGATAATGGAGAATCGTATTAAAAAATAAATAAACCGTAAGAAAACCACATTTTTAACAATTTCGAATAAATTTATCCAAGGAATATCTCAGGGGTACAATAGAACAGTCATCAGAAGAGAGAATGTGTTACAAATAAAAATATAAATAATTTATTTTAGTCCTTTTAAACCATTTTTCGATATAGATATATATCTGAGATAAATTTAGCTTAAAATTTAAACTTATAAACGAAAAAATAAAATAAATGAATTTGTCCTACTTCAAGATGGCATACATTTTTCGCTCCTTTTTTTTCTTTCTATCGAATATCTTGTCAGAATATAGTATCGTATCTTACAATTTGGGAATATTGTTTTTTGTATAAAATGAAAATATACTATCTTTTCTGAAAACTTGGAACATTACCATTTAAGTTTGAAAGATAAAATATGTCTATGAGAACGGAAATTGCGTTGAAAGCTGTTTATCCTTCAATTCTTCGTTTTTATTACATCCTATGAGTATACTTATACTTTATATACTATATGTGAATGTATATACATAAAACGTACACAGAATATTGTACATTATCAATATGTGTATATAAGATGATATACAAATTTAACTGTGTAACCCCACCACCACATTACATTTTCATGCTATTTTACAAGTTTGCTTTATCAATTTTTCTCATGTTCACCATATTTTATGAATCTTTTTATTCTATTTTGTTCGACTATGTACTCGTATGTACATCTAATCTATTGAATAAAAAAAAAATTACATATGCATTAAACATACATATACATATGTGTATTCACACATCCTTCACCCTCAATGATTTTTTTTTTAATTTTTTTATCATTTAAAAATTTTTATTATTTTAATATTAAAGCTCATAGACAGTGCTGGATTTAGGCTTAGGCAAGTGAGGCAATTGCCTAGGGCGGCAAAATTTTAGGGGGCGGCAAATTTTAGCCTAACAAGCAAAAAAAAAAAAACCTCTCTTCATTGCTGTGAGTAAATAAATTGCAAGAGAGTAAATAAACTTCTATATCTAACAAGCAAAAAAAAAAAAAACCTCGGTTCGTTTTAAACTTCTATCTAACAAGTGTAGGCAGATTTTTATTTAAAAAAAAACAGTAATTTAATTAAAACACTTTATTCGATGAAATCACAATTACGACTGAATTACATTATTTTATTCCAGAGCAATTGAACCCAACTTTCAGGTACCGGTATAACAATATCATTGCATTGAGTAAAGGTATATACATAATGAATTTAAAAGAACACAGTTATTATTATAATTTCTAGTAATTTCTAAAAATGCCTACAATTCGGCCCCCTGACTGAAAAATCGACCCGATTTTTATTTTACTTATATAAATTTTATTATGTTGAAGTCAACTGCTCTTTACATTATAGAATATTACGTAAATACGTAATACATAAATATGTGTATACAAAAAATGTTCCTTATTAAAATTTGAAAAGAGAAATATGTATATATATAAAAAAAAATCAAAAAGCATTATTGCTTACATTAAATTCATGTTTTTAAAATAAAATCACATCAATCATATGAAAACATTCAAAAAGAATAATAATTATCGTAAGCGCTATTCACACTTATGTATACAAATATACGATACAGACATAAAGTATGTAAAAGTTTTACGTAGAATGAAATTGTCACATATATGTAGAATGAAATTAATTTAAGAAATTTTTTTTTTTTTTTTCGAAATTAATTTTTTTAAAGCTTGTTTGAACAAGAAAAATAAGAATAACAAACATTTTTTGAAGGTTCTTCCGAAATTTAACTAAAAATTAAACTTTAAAGTACCTACTTTAAATCTTATAAAGAAAAATATTCTTTTCACCAATAAATTTGTTTCCTTCTTTTTTTTTTTTTTTTTTTTTTTTTTTTTTTATAATCTAAATATTTTTATTATACGGATTGACGTTGTTCTAGTTTTTTTTTTTTTTTTTATTTTTTTTTTTATTGATTAAATACAATATAATTTCATGTTTGCAGGGGCACATACACCTTTATAAGGTACCCTGCTTATTTGCATCCCCTCAATATCCTGAATAATGTACCTATCGTTGTTGCAAACTTCGACAACTTCATAAGGGCCTTTGTATTTGGGCTGAAGTTTTTTATTAACACCAGGAGTTGTTATGATGTTTTTTATCATAACATAGTCTCCAACTTTGTACTTGTAAGGTGTTTTATGCCTTTTATTATAATAAGTCTCGTTGTACTTTTGACATTCTTCTATTTTTTCAGAAGCTTTTTCTCGAATAGTTCCTAAATTCCTTTCATCGTCCTTATTTTTATCTAAAACTTCCATAATCTTATCATAGACCTCCCCCTTTTGTTTAACCCCAAATAACAACATGCTAGGAGTTTAATTGTCCAGTACTACGATTTTTTGTATTGTTCAAAGTATATTCTACCTTTGTCAAAAACTTATTCCAATTCCCAGTTGTACCTGACTCACATGCTTTGGCCAACATAGGTACAATTACCCTATTAACCCTTTCAACCTGGCCATTAGATTGTGGTGACATGGTGGCAATTTTTACATGTTGGATATTATTTTCCTGAATAAATTCAGCAAATTCTTTCGACGTAAAACATGATCCGCGATCTGAAACTATTCTACGAGGTCTGCTATATGAATTAAAATACGATTCTAGACATTTAATTGCTTCAGAAGTTTGTGTTGTATTCACACCATATAATTTTACAAACTTTGTGAATGCATCGATTACAACAAATATATGCTTTTTTCTTGTATTTGTTGGCAATGGACCTAAGTGGTCGACATGTAAGGTTTCGAAGGGGTTATTACCTTTAGGAATACTATGAAGAATTCTTTCTATTTTTCCAGATGGAATGGAAAACTGAATGCATTTCAAGCAATTTTTTATATATTCTTTAATTTTACTTTTCATTTCAGGGAACCAGTATATTCTTTTCAGATAATCAAAACATTTATCAACTCCAACATGACAAAGTGCTTCATGGTGTGTCTGAATTACAACATTTTCCAACTGCTTTGGTACATAAAACATCACCTCATCTTTCACTTTTTTGTAAACTAAACCATTTATTAATGCAAACGTTTGACGAGTTTGACTTTCACTTTTCTCTAATTCCAACCCTAGTTTACATATAAAAGGATCACGTTTTTGGGCAGCGGCTAATATAAACTCAAAGGAATCATTTTCGACTACTAAAATATTAGTTCTTCTACTAAGGTAATCGACGTGTTGCATCCTTTCCGAAGATCTATGCTCGATTTTGTAATTAAAGTCTTGCATCTCAAGAACCCACCTTGAAATACGAGGGTTTAACAACTTTTTGTTCAAAGTGAGGGTTAATGACCTACAGTCAGTAATGATTTTGAACCCAATTCCTAATAAATAAACTCTGAACCGCCGTAGAGCATATATTATTGCTAGCGTTTCCAACTTAAAAGAATGGTACCGTGACTCAACGTCAGTGCATCTTTTCGAAAAGTAGAAAATTGGATGAAATTTTCCGTCGTCTTGCCTTTGCATTAGTATTGCGCCAAAGCCTATACTACTGGCGTCACAGTGAAGCTCAGTTTCATTTGATGGGCTATAAATACACAAAATTGGACTTTCTAAAAGTTTCGTTTTGAGTGTCTCAAAAGCCTTTATTTCATCTGCACCGAATTTAAATTCATTATCTTTTTTCAACAAATCATACAAAGGTTTTGCCATAAGAGCATAATCCTTAATAAATCTTCTAAAATAGGAACAAAGTCCAATAAAACTGTGTACTTCTTTGATATTTTGTGGCATAGGATAGTTCTCAATCGCTTTTAAATTTTCAGAATTCGGACGTAAGCCTTCTGAACTCACAATGTATCCCAAGTATACAATTTGTTCTTTTAAAAATGTGCATTTATCGTATCGTAACTCCAGTTTATGTTTATTTACCAATCTTAAAACCGATTTTAAAACATCTAAATGCTCGTCGATTGATTCTGTGGCCAACAAAATATCGTCCATGTAGATTCGAACTTTGTTTTCGTTTATGAGATCTTTAAAAATTTTGTTTATAAATCTTTGAAATACACATGGTGCATTTTTCAACCCGAAGGGCATTTTGAGATACTCAAACTGACCCAAAGGTGTAACAAATGAAGTGAACTTCACCGAATCATCTGAGACATCGACGTGATGAAATCCGTTTTTCAAATCTAGTACCGTGAAATATTTTTTGTTACGCAAACTATCTAATAGGTCATCGATTAGAGGTAAAGGGTAGTTATCTTTAACCGTGTATTTATTTAATTCGCGATAATCCACGCACAAACGAAGTTCTTTGTTTTTCTTTTGTACCAAAACAATTGGCGACGCATAAGGAGAATTGCTTTCTCTTATTATTTTTCTCTTCAACAGGTCATCTAAAATTTTCTTCAATTCTTCCTTATGTGAAAATGGTAATCTCCGAGGGGTACAATGAAATGGATCTACGCGGGTTAAATTAATTGACAACTTAACATCATTATTGTTATTCACAAATCCCGGAATATGATTTTCACGAGAAAAAGCTTCTAAAACAATGTTATTAACTAATAACTTTATCTCATGTGACAGATTAGGGTTAATATTAATTGAAAAATTTTTGTTTGAATCTACAATATCTATGTTCATAATTTGACTTACGAAGTTGTCGGTTTCCATGGTACATAATTCATTCGCATAATTTTTTTCAGATTCATCTTGCTGAACATCGTCAACTCCGTTTACATTATATTGACCTAATTTCGTAAGTGTGAGTTTATTTAATTTCAAAAAATCACGACCTAAAATGACATCATAATTCATAGTATAATTTTCCACAATATATAAACAAAAATCAATAAAGTCACCTTTAAATTTTACTATACAATTTATAATACCTATTACATTTAGACGACTATTATTAATTCCAAAATATTTGTGATTATCTGGATCTGTCCGTTCAAAATCATATGGTGTCACAAATCTCTCCTGAACGAAGCTAATGGGGCTGCCAGAGTCAAAAAGTGTATTTAGTTTCACCGTATGATGATTTTGTTTGTCTGTAAAAAAAGAATAATCTACTAAATATTCAAAATCATTACCACAGGGTGTCGTTGCAGAAGGAACTTCTAGTTGTGTAAGTAAATTGTTGATGCTAGATTTTCTCGGACAATTGTTGATGCTATGACCAGTGTTGCCACATCGAAAACAGGTGCCAGGATTTCTTCTGGGTTTGCGACAATCATTGCTGTAGTGACCGTTTTCATTGCAGTTGTAGCATTTGGGAAACTGTGGTCTGCTGTTTCTATAATTACTGAAGTTCTTTTTTACGATGGGACGATGTGTGGATGTTGAGGGTTGTCTCATATATGTTGAATTTGAATGGTGTGATATTATTTTTTCGTACTTTCTCAACACAATTTTTAATTCTTCAATGGTATTTGCAGTATATAAAATTGTTTTATTAGTTTGAACATCATTAATACCATCAATTATGTACTGAATTATGTCACATTCTCTAATATTTGACAGAGTACCAATTCCTTCCATCGCAAGGACATATTGTTGAAAATTTTCATCGAATTTTTTTCTTCTATTCCTCAACATATTGTGCACTTCTGCTTCTGAGGTATTTCTTTTGAACTCCTTCAATAAAGAATATTTAAGTTCTGGCCACGTGCTAACCGGCTTAGCTCTGAGGAAAAGTTGTGCAGTTCCCACCATTAACTGTTTTGCGTAAATTAATTTGATGTTGTCGTCCCAATTATAAAGTAACGCAGATTCTTCAAAATTTTGAATCCATTTTTGAATTGTGAAATTGTCATCACCACTGAATTTATAAAAAGACTTGTCAATATCTTTAAAGGTTATGGCATATGATGGCGGCCGTGTGCTAACAGAATGTTCGTCCCTAGTTAATTCAGATAGTTCTTTTTTCAATTCCGCAATTTTGCGTTGTTTTGCAATTATTTCTTCTAATTGGGTTATTTCTTCATTTAATTTGTTTTGATTTTCACTTGAATTTTTACTTAAATTTTCATTTATTCGTACCTCACTATCACTTTTACTGGAATTACCTGTTCCATCGTCATTTTCTTTAAGGTCATCGGGGTCGAACGAAATAAGTTCTACAACATCATCTGTAAATTTATTTTTTACAGCATCTTCGAGTCGTAATTTTAAATCTGCTTTGTTACCACTTGTTTTAATATTTAGTTTCACTAAAACTTCTTTTAACTGAACAATTGTGGCTTTATCCAAAAATTCAGAAACACGTGGATCCATCATATATAATTTTTAAACTTAATCACCATAAATTCGAAAATTTAAAATAATCTTTTGCACGTATGGCTTTTTCTTTTATTTAATTTAAAATATTCTTTTGCCCGTATGGCTTTTTAAAATACGTTATTAATTAATATTTTTAAATTTTCCGATTTAAAATTTTTTAAAACAAACCACGTGGATTCTTATAAATCTTATACCACTTCTGAAATATTGTAGGCAGATTTTTATTTAAAAAAAAACAGTAGTTTAATTAAAACACTTTATTCGATGAAATCACAATTACGACTGAATTACATTATTTTATTCCAGAGCAATTGAACCCAACTTTCAGGTACCGGTATAACAAACAATATCATTGCATTGAGTAAAGGCAAAAAGATTCTATATAGGAAGAGGTAGCATGTAGTATAAAAATGTGTATACCACAAATTCGAATCTACTTAGATGGGGAGGGAAAACGTGCGGTTAGAACAATGTAATTCATAACATAACTGATATCAGTACCACAGTACAAAAATTTTCGGATACACATTTTTATATTACATGCTATCTCTTCCTATTTAAAAACTTTTTGGTAAAGGTATATACATAATGAATTTAAAAGAACACAGTTATTATTATAATTTCTAGTAATTTCTAAAAATGCCTACACAAGCAAAAAAAAAAAAAAAACCTCTCTTCATTGCTGTGAGTAAATAAATTGCAAGAGAGTAAATAAACTTCTATATCTAAATCTAACAAGCAAAAAAAAAAAAAAAAAACCTCGGTTCGTTTTAAACTTCTATCTAACAAGCAAAAAAACCTCTCTTCATTGCTGTGAGTAAATAAATTGCAAGAGAGTAAATAAACTTCTATATCTAACAAGCAAAAAAAAAAAAAAAAACCTTGTTTCGTTTTAAACTTCTATCTAACAAGCAAAAAAAAAAGAAAAAGGGCGCCATATGAGACAGTGCCTAGGGCGGCATCACACTTAAATCCGCCACTGCTCATAGAAACGTTTTTTCCTTTTTTTTTTACATTTTGTTTTAGTTATTCACATTCTAGGAGTCAAATAGAAATCAGAAATTTCAAATTGAAAAATGTGACAAGAATTTATTTTACTATATAAGGCCACAATATGGATCAACAAACAGAGAAAATAATAATGTTGAAAACAGATGACAGTTTTTTTTTCTATCTATTTTATTTTTATTTTATTTTTTTAAATATTTTTTTTTTTCAATAAATGATTTTATCAACAAAAACTGACCAACTCAATATAAATATGCGTGTGTAACCGTAGAATACGTTTTGAGTTTTTGATTATTATTTTTTTTTTTTTCAAATTGAAAATAAAAATATTGGTATTTTTGCAGAATAAATTTCAAAATTCAGCTCTATTATAAAAAGATTCGCATCAACTAAGATGTGAATCCATAAACTCTTGCCTTAAGCAAAAATATGAACAAAAAAAAACGTCTCAGTTTCTCACATGGTGATGATATAAAAAGATTATTTTTACAAAGAAATATTCTCATCTCATGTGACATCATGTTGAATCAAACTAGTAAAAAAAAATCCATATTTTCGAAAAGTAACTTTTCAATTTCTCATGAAAATAGATACCACCCACATAAAACACAAACTGTTATACATATTGAAATTTATAAAAGCCACATTTTTAGAGGTAATCAAATTGAAATTGATTTAATGTTTTCATGATTTTTTTTTTCAAAAATAGGCTAATTCATTTTACTCATAAAAATTCGGTTTAATTACGTTAAAACTTTATCTAATTTCCTAGATTTCTATCTACAAAATTCAACATGTATTAGTTAATTTCTATATATACTTTTATGAAATTTCAACCTTTATCACTTCAATCGTTGCTATCCAACTCAATTTACCTTTATTACCTGTTGAATTTGAGCTTGATTTGAAGTACATACTTTAGAAGAAAAAAAACTTAATCATGTAAACATCAGGATAATATTGAAAACACTGGAGTAGGGAAATGAACAGTCAAGTCCTTGAAAACTTTTTTTTTTGAGAGTTGAAGTTTTTTAAACTGAATAATTTATTACAAAGTTCATTTTATCTTTTCCATTAAACGTTAAATTGCTTTTCTAAAATTCATGAATAATTTTCTTTTTTCCTCACAGTCTAATAAACAAAAAAGAGGTTATTAATAAAAAATAATTATTAAGTTACACGAAAAGGAAACTTTATATATATTGGAAAAATGGAAACTCTCTCAAAAAAAAAATATTTTGTCTTTTTATGAACTTTGAAACAACAATAAAAATTAACTTTTTAATTTTACGTAAGAATTTCGATGAAAATAATATTTTTCCTGAAGAAAAAAAAAATTAGTTTCAAGTGTAAATAATTTTTCTTTTGTTTCAGAAAGTTCTTAGATAATAAATTTTTACTCCTAGAGAAAAACAAAAAAAAAAAGAGAAAAGAAATTTAAAAAGAAAAAACGTAGAATAAAATTACTTACATTTAAGATTCCGTTTAATGTTAATGAAGTTCTACTAAAAATTACAAACTTTTATGAAATTAAAAAGTCGAAAGAAAAAAAAGCACAAAAGGAGAAGTTTTCTCATATTTTTTATGATGAGGAAAAAGAATTGTTGTAAAACTTTGTATATCCTGTAACAAAAAAATAGGTATTGTGAAAAAAAAAAACAAATTAAAATATTAAATTACTTACTTTTTTCTCCACTTTACTTTAATTGGAATTTTTTATTATGATAACATAAAAGATGAAATCAACTCCCAAACTGAAATAGCTAATAATTTAACGTTTGGTCTATTGGAAATTTACTGGTTTTGTTTTCTTCATTTCTTTTTTTTCTGTGTTCTTTTTTGTTTGTTTTTTGTTCACTTTTTTTTGTTCTTTGAAATACTTTGTTTTGGTTTTTTTTTTAATATTTGAAATTTTTCTCTTGTTGAAAAAAAATTTTATATTTGTGAATTAATCCTTGTAGAAATTTTTCGGAATTTTCTTCGATTTTCTTTTTCATCTTTCACTTTTTATTTATTTCTACTTCATAAAGATAGACTTCGGAAAAAAATCAAAAGATATTGTTACACTAACAGGATACAAGATAAAAAAATAAAAATCAATTTCAAAACTTGCAAAAAAAAGGAAAAAAGTATATCTCCCTTTTCAAATTTTTTGTTTGTCCTTATTTTTTCACAATTTTAAACATTTTGTGTAGAATATTTGAACAAATGTTTGAAAATAAAAAGGAAAATTTCTTTGACAGTCCAAAAATAAGAACAAAATTTCGAAGGATGTTGTCTTTTGTTTTATTATAGGATTTATGTCTCACTTTAAAAAGGATATTTTCATTCTGTTCAATAATTCAAAATTAGGTTAAACAAAATACGTATATTGTCTATAAATCATTGCTGATATTTCAACAATGCAATGTATGGATTTTGGTAAAAAGAGAAGAAAAGAAATAAGGAGAAAAAAAATATGAAAAATACATTTTCAATATTTACGACTAAAAACTTTACAAATTTTCTACACCATCTCATCGTTACGTTCTTTCTTTTTAAAATTGAAACACTTATTTTCAATTCAAGACAAAAATAAACAAAATGTACGAGTATTTAAATATATCTTAGTTCTTATACATTTCATTTGTATTCTGAATGTTTGTCCTCCCACTTGAAATTTACTACTACTGCTTCATTGAAACCAAATTTAATTCTGTTATATTTTAAGGATATAAATTATATAAATACACAGATACAAATTTTATTTTATTAAGGGAATAAATAAAGTATTTTTTCAAATATTCCAATATTAATTAAATACTATTGAGGCTTCTTCCAAAATAACAACCAAATATATTGATTACTTTTGAAAGACATATTTTCCAACTATGATTTTATTATACGGTCAACAGATTGTAAAAATTTATCATTTCCAAACTCCAAAGAATGTCCTTCTCAATATTACCGGGAAATAAAACTAGATAAATTAACAAAACTCATATAATTTTATTTATCACAATATATTGTGTGTATGTATACATGTGTAATCTGTGCATGAGTGGGTTTATGTACGAGTACTTATGTAAGTACAATCTCTTTTTTGTTGTTGTTGTTAAACTAACAAATGATGTAATATTGTGAAATATAATATCAAAAATTTTATCTAGGACAATGAAATGAAAGTAAATAATATTATATAGATATATAATTTTTTTTATATTTTACTTGATTGTCATTTCAAATTAACTTTCTGTCATACTTTCATATGATATCTTTTTCTCTCTGTTTTTGCGTATTCATACATACACATACATATACCATTTTCATAAAAATGTAATGTGAAGGAATTACATATGAAGTAAGTCATTTTATGTTTCAGAAAGAAAAAAATGCAATAAAATTTTTATATTCTTATACTACACTATATTTATTAACAAAACAAAAAATTATCTATTATAATGGTCAATTGACCAAATAACCTAGACACATCATACACATACTGATAAGAATATCAAAACTTAAATACTAACTATCGTACTATCTACTATCTATCACACATGAACAAAAAACATAAACTGATCCTGTTTTTATTGTAAAAAGACATAAATTTTGATTTATTACTGTTAGGTTTATGGTGGTTGATTGCTGTAAAGTATTGACTACTTCACTTGTTGAAGATGAAGAAGAGACTGACTATCAATTCTAATTCAATTACAATTCAAAGCCTAATCTTATAATTTACAGTTTGACCTATTATACATATACCTCTTACATAGTACCATATACTATACACAATTTGTGTTGCTATGTAAATTGTATTGATATAATATAATCTCAATATTCATTTTCATTACTTAACACTCCCCCTATCAATGCAATTTACATGTACATATCTACATATCAAAAATTCAACTATACAATTCAAAAAAAAAAATTCAAATATCAATTATCTAAGCCTAATAATTCAATACATTTTTCGTGCTTATTCTTCTGCAACCCTTTTGTCATAATATCTGCTGCCATATCACTTGTTGAAACATATGTGACGTTAATAATACCTTCCTCTTGTTTTTCTCTGCAGAAATGATACCTAATGTCAATATGCTTTGATCTCTCATAATGAACATTCTCTTTCGAAACCTTAATGGCACTTTGGTTATCGCATAACACTGTGGTCGGTTCTTCACAATATACCTTAAAATTCAGTTCATTTAAAAGCCTTCTTACGTAAACAATTTCCTTAGTTATTTCTGACAATGCTATATATTCAGCCTCCATAGTAGATAATGCTACAGATTTTTGCTTCTTAGATTTCCAACAAATAGGTCCTTCTGCCATAAAAATAACGTAACCTGAACATGATTTTCTATCTTGAACATCACTTGCCCAATCAGAATCAACGTAGCATTTCAAATTTTGTCCAGTTTTTCTGTACTTTAACGAGTAATTCATGGTACCTTTCAAATATCTTAAGACTCGCTTCGCCATTTTCCAATGTATTATTCTTGGTTGTACACAATATCTGCTTAACATGTTAGTTGCAAATGAAATATCAGGTCTTGTCGTATTAGCAATATACATTAATGCACCAATCAATTCTCTATATGGTCGTCGCGTCATGTCTTTGCGTTCTTCTTCTGAGATTTCATCACAATTTAGCGATAATTTTTGGCTCATATCTATTGGCGTTGATACAGGATTAGCTTCCTCCATTTTAAACCTTTTCAATAGTTTTTGAATATATTGGACTTGATTTATTTCTATTTCACCAGTATCTTCTTCACGTGTTACTGAAATTCCTAAGATATGTTTGACTTTGCCAAGATCTTTCATCTCAAATTTCATTGAAAGTTGTTTCTTTGTTTCTTCTAACAATTTAATACAGTTTGATGCCAATAATAAATCATCAACGTAAACCAAAATAATGATTTTCTTTCCATTTTCATTTTTCACATATAAACAAGGATCACTGGACATTTGTTTCATTTTTATACTTTTCAGATATTCACTCAACTTTTTGTACCATTGTCTTCCTGCTTGTTTCAATCCGTAAAGAGGTTTCATCAACTTACATACTTTATTTTCATTATGTCTTCCGTCTGGATACAAAGGTTGTTCCATATAAACTTCATCATTTAATTCGCCCTGTACATAAGCACATGTCACATCCATTTGGTGCAAATGCATTTCCATTTCAGCACATACAGCAAATAATATCTTCACCGATTCAGATCTTGCAACTGGAGCAAAAACTTCTTCATAATCGACTCCACTTTCTTGTTCACATCCTCTGACAACCAATCGAGCTTTGTATTTTTCTATAGAACCATCATTTGCATTTTTAATAGAGTAAACCCATCTGTTCGTCAAAACTTTCTTTCCTTTTGGACGTTCGACCAATTCCCATGTTTCGTTTTTCTTCAAGGATTCTAATTCTAATTTCATCGCTTCAATCCATTTTGTTCGGTCATGTCTCATTACAGCTTCCTCAAATGAAACAGGATTATTAATTTCTTTATCAATTGCAAAATTTACCTTTTCGTTCCCTATAAAAACTTTTCTTGGCCTTCCTCTCGCACCGGTTCTAACAATTCTGGGTCGTCCTTGTCTCCGTCTTATAGGTGTGGAGGTATCTGTGTCATCAACATTCGATTCTTCGAATACATCATCCGAACTTGACGATTCACTTTTCAACGGTGAACTTTCTGGTGTTATAAAATCTTCTTCTATCTCTTGTTTATGTTCATGCTCAATTTCACTTTTCTGGATATCATTTTCTTCTATTTCCAGCATTTTATTATCGTTTTCATTCTCACAATTTACAATTTCATTTAACCAAAGATAGTGCTTCGGATCCGTTTTCTCAAATATTTTTACATCACGCCGATTTACAATAGATTTTGACCTGCCATCCCACAGTCTATATCCCTTTGATTCTTTTGAATATCCTACGAATATGTATTCTTCACCTCTTGGATTTAATTTCGATTTATGTGGACCTTTCTTCAATGCAATAGCTTTACTACCAAAGCCCTTTAAAAATGATACGTCTGGCTTTCTATTTGTCCAAATTTCATATGGTGTTTTCTGGATTTTTGAACTTGTTGTTGGACATCTGTTTCTTATAAAAGCAGCTGTATTAATGGCTTCAGCCCATAAACTTTTTGGTAATTCTGACTCTATTAACATACACCTTGCCATGTCTAACAACGTTCTATTCATTCTTTCAGCGACACCATTTTGTTGGGGTGTATATTCAATCGAAAATTGTCTTCTAATACCTTGTTTTTCCAAATACTCATTAAATTCTTTGGACTTATATTCCTTTGCATTGTCCGTTCTCAAACATTTAATTTTCTTACCAGTATATCGTTCGGCGTACTTTTGATAATTTTTAAAGGCGTTAAATACTTCAGATCTATGCTTCAAAAATGCTACTTCCACAAACCTTGATTTACCATCTACGAATGTTACAAAATATTTTGAACCACCTAATGATTCTTGATTAAATGGACCGCAAATATCTGAGTGTATGGTCTCTAGTAAATCGTTTTCTTTTATTTCAGAATTCGTATAAGGCATTTGAGTAATTTTACCCTTGTTACAAATCATACATTTTATTTCACTGGATTTTAAATCTTCCTTTAGACCAGTAACCATATTTTTGCGTCTTAAATTTTGAACATCTTTAAAGTTTAAGTGACCAAAACGTTGATGCCATTTCACTAAATCATAGTCTAATTTATGCATAGATAACATTAAACTTTCTTCATTCAACTGTAGAATATATAATTTCCCTTTCTTTTGAGCATTAAAAACATTTGAATTATCACTTCTTTTTGCAATCACACAATTTTTATTGAAAATAAATTTGTAACCTTTTTCGGTAGCTTTAGATACAGATAGCAAATTATGTTTCAACTTGGGTGCATAAATCACGTTTTCTAAAGTCACTTTGTCTACATAACCTCTAATTTTTGGCAAATTCAACACAACTGATCCAACCCCATATGCATCAATCTTTTCATTTCCAGCTGTTTCTATCATAGAATGTGCATTTGAATTCCATTTTACAAATAAATTCTTATCACGACACATGTGCGCACTGGCACCACTATCAATACACCATTCATTATTAGATATCAATTCTGTACTTAAGACAGTAACCATAGCTTCATTTTTAGCTTTATTTTTCATTTTTAACCAACATTTTTCTGATCTGTGCCCAATTTTACCACAATTAAAACATTTTCCCTTGAAACGTGAAGTATTTTCTTGTCTTTCATTTCCTTTCTTGTGACCATTATTCAATATATTCTTCTTACTTTTAACCTTATTTTCTTCATTTGATAGTAATGCATTCTGTGAATTTTCATTTTCATTACATTTATTCTGATTTCTTCGAGTTTCTTCTTCAATCAACTTAATTTTCAACATTTCTACATCAGGCAACTCATCTCTACTTTCTACAGCAATACAAAAGTTTTCATATTCAGCAGGTAGCGTGTTCAATAACATTATAGATAACAATTCTTTAGGTATAATTACCCCAATCTCTTCCATTTGATCAACTTTACTTTGAAAGTTACGTATATGTTGTACCATTGTTTGGTCTACATTCTTTTTCATCTGAAACAACTGCTTGTACAGCATTACCTTCTTTGCTGGTCCTTTAGACATGTGTAATTTTTCCAGAAGTTTCCATGCTTCATTTGATGTACTTGCCCTTTTGATATAGTTAATTTGATTACCTTTGATTGTCAATGTAATTAAAGATAACGCTTTGGAATCTTTAACCTCCCATTCAGCCTTTTTTGTGGTATCACTTGGAATCTTTTCTTCACCAGATGCATACTTCCACAAGTCATTCAGTGTTAGTACACTTTTGACTTGCATTTTCCACGTTTCGTAATTTTCGTCATCTAATTTCTCAATGTTGGTATTTGGCACATTCATTTTTTAATTTTTCACTAAAGATTTTTATATATTTCAACTAATAAAAAATATTAATTTACCTGCTGGGTACTTTATTCAACTCACCACATGTTTTGCGGTACTGGGCCCATAACCTGTTAGGTTTATGGTGGTTGATTGCTGTAAAGTATTGACTACTTCACTTGTTGAAGATGAAGAAGAGACTGACTATCAATTCTAATTCAATTACAATTCAAAGCCTAATCTTATAATTTACAGTTTGACCTATTATACATATACCTCTTACATAGTACCATATACTATACACAATTTGTGTTGCTATGTAAATTGTATTGATATAATATAATCTCAATATTCATTTTCATTACTTAACAATTACGGTAAATTTTCCTCTTTTATTTTTTTATTTTTGGAATCAAAAATTTTGTTTCGAATTTTATTTTAGAACAAAAAAGAAACACAAAATATCATACATAGAATAAAAGTCAATGGATTGGATTTAGGTGACCTTCCCCACCTTTGTCTTTTTTATTAAAAAAAAGTAGTCAAAATTTTTAAAATGTTTTTTAAATATAAATAAATAAAATAAATCGAATTTTCGAAATTATTTTCTAATTTTCGAAATTGTTTTCGACTTTTTTCAAAATTATTATCAAAAGCTTCCTCTACAAATTACATAAACACATCGGAAAAGTCATGAAAAATTTGTTTATCTTTCACTGGTTTATTCATGCTAATATTCACTCACTAAAATTGAAAAAAAAAATTTTAATAATAATAAAATGACATGACCTTTAAACCTGTTAAGATGTCATGTCAGGGCAATAGAAAATTTTCTACTTAATACTTTTGGAAAAAATTCAAATCAAATCCAATAAAGTTTTATACACACAATTTAAATAATAATAAAATAATTTAGTCCTTTTTGTCTTTTTTTTTTTTTAGCAAATCAAATATTATATTTATGACAAATAAACTGAAGTACTGTTATTATATGAAGAAAATTTTATTAAAATAATATCATGTCTGGAAGAATATTTTAAATATCAACAACAACAATTAACAAAAATAAATAAACAATAAATATTTAAAAGATTAAAATTTCATTTGTTTTATGTTTAATTTATGCAATAAATATTTTTATGTTTTTGTTTTATTTTAAAGGTAAAATATGTTTATTTCACGCTTATCTAATTTTATAACATATTGCAAATTTTATGTATGAATACTCGTACATATGTGGTAGGCATGTGTTATGTGTACATCGGATTTTGTAATTTATTTAAACAATAAAGCAATTAATCCCAATAGAATATTATCATGTAAAAAAAATGTTTTTTTGTTTTTAAATAAATGTTTCAAAACTTCATATGCACGTGAACAGAATATGAAAAAAAATACATATTTAATGTTTTTTTTCACATTACAATAATTTTATCATAAATGTATAATTTATACAAATAATCAGTAATTTATATGAATTTTATGTATTTTTGGTTTTTTCTGTTTCCATGTTGCTTTAATATTTTAGCTCGATGGAAACAAATAGGAAGGTAATTATCAATGAGTTTATTTTTCACATTTTTTTAACACCATAAATTAAAAGATTATAAAATTAAAATATTTAAAAAATATTTTGCGTACGTGAATTTAAAAAAAAAAAATACAAATTTTCATAACAAAAAAGGAAAACTAACCTTTTTTTTCGCTGAATGAATTTCAGTTGTTTTAAATGAATTCAAAATTTTATTTTGTTAGAATAAAAATAATTTAAAAAAATATATTATATTAAAGGGACTAAAATACTGAGAAAATTGTTTCCAATTCTGAAACTGTAGTATAGATTTCCTTCTTTATTTCTAGCCAATATATTATTATATTATGTATAAGTCAACTACACATACCTACATATATCTATGTATTTCAGCATTTACCAACTTAGTGTTGTAACTCCACTACAACATCCCGAAAATATCATCTTCTTAACTTTGTTTTACGAATAATACCATGGAGAGTGTTCTGTGAAGGTCCATATAATATCATACCTCTAAAAGCGTATATATTGGAAAATGGTTAATTTCTTTTAAAACGAACTCTTAAAATAATTGTTAAACTCCTTTTCATCTTCTTATGCGGACATAATATGCAATACATAATTCAAACAGAACAGCTGATATGGCCTGCGATGCCTCGGCTTAGAATAAGTTACGTAAAGTACTATGTAAATAGTAACCTATTTTAAAATTTAAAAAAAAATTTAAACACTTTCGTTTATAATTATTTTATTACATTTTTTGTCGTTGTTGTTGAAATTATTTTATATTTACTTCAATTTTAAAACACTTACACAATACAATTCAAAAGACGTAATTTTTCAATCAAATAACAAATTTTTCATTTATTTGAATTTTCCATTTAAATAAATTTCCAAAATTTTTCCATTTTCCCCAAATTTACACACATTTTCAAACTACATACATACAACTATAATAGTGTCCTAAAATTTGTCTATTTACTAAAGCAATTTAATTTACATAAAACTGTCTTCCTGAAATATCAAAAATAGATAATATGACAAAAAAAAAAAAAATTCAATAAATAAAGTAAACTTTTCGAATTTTGTTATATCATGACACACAATTTCCCTTATTATTATTTTTTTTTTTTGCAATTTTTTTTCCCACTTTGTTTTAACCCTTAAAGGCACGATTTTTTATTTTCTAATACAATAATTGTTTTATGATAGGGCTTAGTAAAAGAAACAAGTTTTGTTCAAGGCAAAAGACGAAATTGTTTCGTGTCCTGAATAATCGGCAATTTATCCTTTGTAGCTAATTGTCTACATCATGCAATAAAAGATTTTTTTTTTTTTTAAACAAAAATGTTTTATTCAATAAAAAAATATAATACATGTATTAAAATTTTTATTTTATTTAATTTTTTATAAAACAAAAAATTAACAATTCATTATTCAAAATTAAAAATTATTTAAAAAAATTAAACGATAGCTATGTATTTCAAAAAACAAAAACAAAAAAAAAACAAAACAAAAACAATGAAAAAATAACAAGAGAAAAGAACTAGGCACATGAGTTAATTAAATTAAATCTATAATTTATTTCTTTCGTCTTTGCTCCCTTATTTTTTCTAGATACATTATATCTATTTTTGTATGTGTTCTTTGATACCAATTATCACACCCGTCTTATATGTACATACATATGTACATATAATATTATGTATATGTATACAAAAATTTTAAACATAGCAATTTCCGTATTCTATTTCTGATAATGTCAGTAAAATATCTATCAAGTTTTTTTGTCTTATTTACTATTACTTTTCAGAATTTCAATAATATATTTAACACACAATATAATATATATACATATATATGTACATACATACATATATTATTAAAAACTGACTATCGAAAAAAACATTTTCAAGGAATCATTACTAAACATAAAATTTTCATTTCATGTACCTAATTGGTTTTTATGCCGTCTTCACATAAATTACTTTTTTCTTTTTTTCTTTTTTCAAATAAATAAATAAAAAAAGAAAAGAAATGTCAAAAAAGAAAATCGTAATGTTTCATTTCGCTTAAATTTTTCCCATTGTCTTTTTCATTTTAAAATATCATCAAATTTATTTTCATTTTTTTTTCTTTTTTAGTCTTTAAATAGTCGCATAATTAAAATACAAAAGGAAGACTTAATTTTGTTCAAATAAAATTTTCCACGAAATTCAATTAAAATTAGCATAATAAAAAGAAAATTTTCTTAAGAAAACACAAATTTCGTAAAAATACTCTTTTGTATTTTTCTAGCGTTATTTTTGTTTGAAAAATCAAATGACTTTTAATACGTCGTTTTTCTGTAAATGACCTTACTAATTACAAGTCTCGTTCTTTCATGTTTTATAATTCCTGGGGAGGCAATGCATATAGAACTTGAAAGTTCGAAAGATGTTAATTTTTGAATTTGAATGTAGAAAGAACTTTACAGAATTTTAATGAAAATTTATATTTTTCAAGAAGAAAAGCAAGTGTTGTTGATAAAACACCAAGTTCGCTAAGTGTTATTTTGAAACAAATTTAATGAAAATTATACACTCAAATCAATGTCATGAAAAAATTTAGCTATTTTTTTCTTTTTTTTAACATAATTTATTAGATAAATAAAACTTGGAACTTCCCTTAAGAGTTTTTACAATTACCTTTTAATTTTTTTACTTTTTTTTAAATAAATCAGAAGTTTTTTATTTCTTAAAATGATTTGTCCCTAAATACATGATCCTTAATTATCCTACAATAAATAAAACACCCGTTAAATCACTTTTTTTTTTGTAAAAGTTTACAAAAACATTGACTCAATCTGTTTTCTTTCGTAGAAATTTTTAAAATGAAAAATTTCCTTCATTTAAATTTTAATTATTTTGTCATTAATAAAATTTAAAAGGATAACAACTTTCCGGACACTTGATTAAATTCGAAGAACAACAACAACAACAACAACAAAAAAAGTGTTTTAATTTAATTCTTGTTAAAATTTATAGAAATTAACTGAAACAAATGTAATGCATATTAAATTTTCTTTTTAATAAAACACAATATTTGTCTTACTTTACTGCCGAAGTTTAATTACTCTTTAAAAGCATTTGACAGCTTGTTCTTGAAGAAAGGTAAGTGTACTATGGGAATCCGGAATAGTAATTTAAGAATAGATAATTCTTAATAAAAACAGTAAAAACAGAAAATAAAACATCTTGTGTTTTTCTTTTAAACATTTTAAACTTTTCTCATAATTTCAATTGAGTAAATCTTTCAAGGATTTTGATTTTGATTACCGGTGACAAAAATAGAAAATCGAGCAGAACATTTACTATAAAACAAAGTGAAGTCATTTGTTAAAGTCTTTTAATTTTTTTGTTTTTAAAAAATAATTTTATTGACAATAAAGTTAATTTAGTAGTTAAATAAATGAATATTTTTATTGGAAAATTTAAAGTAAATTAATTGAAAAATTTTAATGTTTCATTAAATTTAATTTAATTTTAATTTGCCAAAAGGATAATGAACGATGTTTAGAAATTGAAATTTTGTAAATTAATTTTTAGAATTGAGGTAAACAAACCAATAATGAACTATATTAGGTCATGTGACTTATTGTAAATTATTATATAGAAAATTATTTTTAGTCCATAGAAATGACTCGTTCTTGGGCAATTTTTTCCTATATTTAACAATAAATTAACAACTAAAATTGAATAATTAAAAAGGTAATTATATTCGTGTTGATAAAGGTTTTTGCTTTATTCATATTATTTATTAGAATAAATAAATACAAGAAAAGAAACCCTTTCGAATTGAAGTAGAATTAATTTCTCGTAAATTAATTGTAAATGACTGCTATTTTAATTTGAATAAAAAAGTTTGTTAATTAACCTAATTTTAAATAATGAAATAAATCTATAATTAGAAAAGTAAATTATGTTAGAGCAAAACAGATACTTTTACTACTTTGAAAATTATTATCATTGAAATTATTAAAATAATTTTAAATTTTCCCTGGTAACCAAAGGCAGCTGTTTACTGTAAAGTCATGATTTTCCCTGAAGACGAAAATATTATCTCAGAAATTAACCTTAGAACAATTCGCGCAACAGAAAAATAATCTATAGACAAAGAAATCTCTTCAACGTGTTTTCTAAAGGATAGGTTACTAGGGGTTGTCATAACGTTAACGTTCATATGTTTCTCCCCAAATTTTTGTTTGTGTCTATCCAAACAGCTACATTAAATTAAACTAAGAATAACTGTCGTTACAATTTCCATTGAATTACTAAAGTCCCGATAAATAATCTACTATAGTAAATATTTTTAAATTAAATTAAAGTTCATTAATAACTTCAACAATAATTTTCGAACTAAATTCATCCAACTCACGATCGCGCCCGTTCTGAATATTTTGATTACTTAATGCTTATTCCAACAAAATATTATATTTTTGGATATCTTAATTCTTGATATGTCTCCACTTCAAGATTTAAAACCAAACTAAACTAATTTCCTTTCATCAATCATAACGTAACCTCTTATTCATAATTGTTAGTATATATCATTCATTCACTCATCCTATCACTCAATAGCAATTAAGTATCATATTCCGCAATCGTGAGAAGGACGTGTCCTTAAATTATCAACCAATCGCCAAGCGGGATTTCCTTGGCTAATTTTATTATATACATATTAACTAAACCACGTCTCCTTTAATACATAATCAAACCAAACGTACTCGTTTTAGTTTAGTACATAATATTAAAGAGACCTTAATATTTACATACCATAACATTCCTAATGGTCATATTTAACACGTACCTATTTGTACCTTTTTCAAATTTTATTATTTTATGATATATCATACAATGCACCATTTCATCTTTCACGTACCTACTGTACTTTCTATTTGCGGCAAGTTCTTTTACAAAATCTTTCTTTTCATTATATACTTTTCAAGAACATCTGTCCAAACATTACAAAATTTCCCAATTTTGGAAATATCCAAAATAACGAACATTTCTTTGTAATATTCTATGACAAGATTTCTTTTTAATAATTAGATAATAAACTGTCGCGTCGACCATGTCGCCGACATTAAAAAATAAAAGAGAATATTTCCTCTTTTACTATTTAAATAAATATTATTAAAAAATAAACTAATTGTTCATAATTAAAATGTATCAACCTATTGATACATTACAACTCGGCCAACCTGCTTTACACTGTCCTCAGTGTTAACCTAAATTTTAACGTAATCTCCAACATATGTATGTACGTATTTTATTAAATAATATTCTATTTTTCTTATTTCTATTTCGTTTCATTTTCTCATTTTTTTTTTTTTTTTTTTTTTTTTTTTTTTTTTTTTTTTTTTTTTTTTTTTTTTTTTTTTTTTTTTTTTTTTTTTTTTTTTTTTTAATCTTTTCAATAAGAATAGCCAATTCTTAATTCATTGAATTTCTATAATCGTATTTATTTCTTCATTCCCAGTTTCTTCATTTTCGTCATGTTCTTCAATTTCTACATCGAAATCTGCATCAACTAATGTGACCCATCTTTTCAAATGTTCGGCAGAATGAACTGATTCATAAGGTTTCTGACTTAATTGAATAGTATCTGGATCAGTAATTAAGTAGCGATCATTTCCTAATTTTTGTCGTATTTGGTATGGTCCTTTATACCTTGGTTGAACCTTTCGGGGTTCACCCGTAGCTACGGGCTCTCTTCTAACCATCACTAAATCACCAATCTCAAATTGTTCAGGCGATAAATAGTTTTCATTATGTCTTTTTGCTTGATCTGATTGAGTTTTACTTATTCTTTCCAATGCTTTTTGCCTCAGTTGTGATAACGGTATGTCTTCTTCAGTATCTCTGTGCGTTTGGTCGTGAAGTGCAAGTATTAATTTATTTTTCAAGATACTTTTGGGTTTATAATCCATCAATAATTCTTGTGGAGTTTGTTTGGAGGTACTGTGTTGCATACTATTAAGTGCCCACTGAACTGCTGAAACATGTTTGTCCCAATCTTTTCCATCTTCTCGTTCTGTTAAAGTATTAATAGAGCTTTTAACCGTTCGAAAATATCTTTCAATTTGTCCATTAGCACGTGGTGTTTTAACTGCTGTTTTAATGTGCCTAATTGCGTTTTCTTTGCAATAATTTTCAAATTCTTTTGATGTGAATGAAGATCCACGATCAGTAATAATTCGAGTTGGTAGTCCAAAATATTGTGATATTTCATTCAACAATTTGATAACCCACTTTGTACATGTTGACCTTACTGCTTTTAATATAATAAATTTTGTAAAAGAATCAATTATTCCAATAATGTGTTCATTTCTCTCTTTACTTTTAGGAAATGGACCTAGATGGTCGATATGAATAGTATAGAACGGAATGGGTTGTCTTTCAGGCTCAAAAATTGTATACTTGTTTTCATTGTTTCCTTGTTTATTGTAAGCACATTCTATGCATGATTTAAGATATTTCTTCACTGTAGAAGACATATTTGCAAACCAAAATATTTTTCGTATATTACTTAAAGTTTTTGTTTGTCCACAATGTCCCATATCATCGTGAGCTGTTTTTAAAACTCGCCATTTTAATCCAGAAGGAACAACAAACTTCTCACCGCTTTCAGTTCTTTTGTAAATTTTATTATCTCGCAGTACATAGTTTTTCTTAATAACATGTTCTTCACTATGTTCTTTGACTGTTCCATCTAAAACACTTCGTATTTCCTTCAATTTTGGATCTTGACCTTGTAGCGTAGATATCCAATCTTCCAACTCAACTCCAATTATCAAAATTTTCTCAGCAATAGTTTGAGGTTCGATACCGTTTTCATTCGGAGCTCTACTCAACGCATCAGCGTGGCGTAATTTTGAACCCGGTCGAAATTCTAGATCAAAACTGAATTCAAGAATTTTTAACCACCATCTTGCGATACGGGGCACAACATCTTTCTTAGCTTGGGTTAATTTCAAGGATAAGCAATCGGTTACTATTTTAAAATGTTTGTTCAGTAAATAAAATTTAAATCGTTCTAAACTCTCAACAACAGCTAAAGCCTCCAGTTCGTAGCTGTGATATTTTTCTTCGCAACTTGTAGTGGCTCTACTAAAATATCTAACAGGTTTTATAACGCCATCATCTTCCTTCTGCATCAAAATTCCTGCTATTCCTATACTACTAGCATCTGTATGTAATTCATGCTCTTTATTTACATCGTAAATGCTAAGGATTGGTTTTGATACTAATTTTGATTTTAATGTTTTAAATGCATTTTCAGATTCTGGAGTCCACACGAAATCTACACTTTTCCTTGTTAATTTATTCAAAGGGGATGCAATTATTGAATAATTTTCAATGAAACGTCTAAAGTAACCAGTCAACCCTAAAAATTGTCTAACTTCTTTGGGAGTTTCTGGCTTTTTATAATTCTCGACAGCAGATATTTTTATATGTCCTGGTTTTATTCCTTTTGCTGATATTTCGTGTCCCAGAAACGAAATAGACTCTTGAAAAAATGTACACTTTTCTAATTTTAATGTGAGACCAGCTGAACGTAAAACTACAAGAAATTTATGTAAAATTTCCATATTTTCTTCTACAGTTTTTGTAGCGATTAATATATCGTCCATATAAACAATTATATTTTCGCTTTTAATTGGGTTCAAAACTTTTGCCATCATTCTCATAAAAACTGCTGGGGAATTTGTAAGACCAAACGGCATTCTAGTAAATTCGTATTGTCCATTTGGTGTTACGAAGGACGTTAAATACCGACTTTCTTCAGATACTTTAATTTGATAATATCCACTAAATAAATCTAACGACGTAAAAACTGATTTATTGGCTAGTGAATTAAGTGTCTCTTCAATATTTGGTACTGGAAAATTTTCTCTTTTCGTAATTAAATTTAGTTTTCTAAAATCTACGCACATTCGATAATCTCCTTCTTTCTTCTTAACTAAAATAACAGGGCTTGAATATTCTGACGAAGATGGTTGTATAATTTTTAAATCTAAAAGTTCTTTAATAGTTTTATCAAGGACTGGCTTAAGAGCATATGGAACTTTATAGGGTCGATATTTTACAACAGTTTTCTCTTTTAAGATTATTTTCATTTCTTCTACCGAAGTCCTTCCTAATTCTTCCATGTTTACGGCAAAACAATCTCTATAATCGTTAATTAATTTTATTAACTTATCTTTCATTTCTTCCTGTATATTCATTTCAATATTAACTTCTTTTTCTTTGATTTTTATTAACGAGTCTATTTTAAAAATTGATTTATTTTGTATGTCTTCTATGTTTGAACACGTGATGTCATCGTTTTCTAAATTGAATGTTTTAAAACGTTTAATAATTTTAAGACCTGGCCTGTCTAAAAAATTCTTTCCAATTATCATGTGTTCTTCTTGTGTATGATTCTCAACGATCATTATATCAACCTCAAACTCATAATTGTCAACTTTCAACAATTTTCTTATTTTTCCTTTTGCTTTATTGCATATACCTCCAAAACCTTGTAGAATATTGTTGCTTTCCTGAATGTTTAATTTCATTTCAAGTGCTATATCTTCTTTGAGAGTAGTACACTCACTCCCAAGGTCTAAGAATGCTATCAAGGGATTTCCCTCCAAGAATACAATTTTATAATATTCATTTTTTAAAGGTAATTCATTCAGCTCTATTTTTTTTATATTAAACTTACAGTCTCTAACAAGATGTCCTACTTTATTACATTTGTAACATTTTTTTTCAATTTTGTTTTGACAAACATTTGCCAAATGGCCAGTTTTGTTGCATTTATAACATCGCCTCTCATTATTTGAATTCATGGATAACCCATTTGAATTAATTTTCATTTGATTTTTATATGGTTGGTATCTTTTAGGATTATGAAACGGGATATTGTGTTTTTTTGATGTGAATGGTACACTATTGCGAGAATTATAATTTATTAATGCCTTACTTTGTTTTTCTGTTTCAGTTATTTCCTCACATTGCTTAATATGTAATAAAAGTTCATTTAATTTTAAGTCAGTTTTGTTAATTGACAACAAAACTGTGAAAAGTTCGGGATTATTAATGTTTGATATAATATGTTTTATTATGGAAGTTTCAGGCAAGTTTATTTTCCGTCCTAAAGACACAATATCATAGAAGTAATTTTCTATACATTCGTCTGATTGCCTTTTACGCATCATTATTTGGTATAAGACTGTTGAAGTATCTTTGCATGAAGGAAAGCTTTTCAGGAGTTCTACTTTAAATTTAACCCATTCATTAAATTCCAACTGCCTCCCTGAATACCAATTTGTAGCCGCTCCAGCCAATCTCGCTGTAGCGTAAAATAACATTAATTTATCATCCCAAAGGTAAATACCTTTCAATGATTCTAGGGTTGCGATCCAAGAAGATGCACTAGGACTTGAAAGTTTTCCTGGATCAAACTCGGGTATAATTGTTTTTATGTCTTGTAAAGTAAACCTCATACTATTGTTTTCTGTTGTTGAGCTTGATGGGGTTATAGTTTCTGTATTTATATTTATACGATTATTTTCTAACAATTGTCTTTCCAAAATCTCATTACTTTTCTTTAATTCTTCTATCTGACTATCCAATTTAGCAAATTTATTTCTATATTCACTCACCAGATTTTCTGCTTTTTGTTTTACCTGTCTTTTTCTTGGCGGCGCCTTTTTGTTATTTTCTGCTTCCATTTTTCCACTAACACAGATCAGTAACTATTATATTATTATTACTAAATTTTTTTTTTCTAATTTTTCAAAAAGAATCACTAATTTGTATATATAAACATATATCTTCTTCTCTTTTTTTTTAAATTTAATTAAAGAATCACTAAACAACACACTTAATTGATCTTCACAAATAGAAATGTATTTTTTTTTTTTTCTTTTATTTTTTTTAACAAAATTATATTGCAATTAATAAGAATAATTTGAAGTACATATAGATTAGTATAAATATATATATTTTTTTTTTCAATTAAAACTACCAATAATCAACACACTTAAAGGATCACTAATCAACACACTTAATGGATCTTAACAAATAGAAATGTATTTTTTTATTTTTAGTTTTTTTTTTTAACAAAATTATATTGCAATTAATAAGAATAATTTGAAGTACATATAGATTAGTATAAATATATATATTTTTTTTTTCAATTAAAACTACCAATAATCAACACACTTAAAGGATCACTAATCAACACACTTAATGGATCTTAACAAATAGAAATGTATTTTTTTATTTTTAGTTTTTTTTTTAACAAAATTATATTGCAATTAATAAGAATAATTTGAAGTACATATAGATTAGTATAAATATATATATTTTTTTTTTTCAATTAAAACTACCAATAATCAACACACTTAAAGGATCACTAATCAACACACTTAATGGATCTTAACAAATAGAAATGTATTTTTTTATTTTTAGTTTTTTTTTTAACAAAATTATATTGCAATTAATAAGAATAATTTGAAGTACATATAGATTAGTATAAATATATATATATATATATATTTTTTTTAAACTTTTCAAAAAGAATCACTAATTTGTATACATAAACATATATATATATATGTATATATATTTTTTTTTTTTTTTTTCGAAAAACGTAGGACACGCGAAATTCTGACCCCACACCTGATATTATAGTAAATATTTTTAAATTAAATTAAAGTTCATTAATAACTTCAACAATAATTTTCGAACTAAATTCATCCAACTCACGATCGCGCCCGTTCTGAATATTTTGATTACTTAATGCTTATTCCAACAAAATATTATATTTTTGGATATCTTAATTCTTGATATGTCTCCACTTCAAGATTTAAAACCAAACTAAACTAATTTCCTTTCATCAATCATAACGTAACCTCTTATTCATAATTGTTAGTATATATCATTCATTCACTCATCCTATCACTCAATAGCAATTAAGTATCATATTCCGCAATCGTGAGAAGGACGTGTCCTTAAATTATCAACCAATCGCCAAGCGGGATTTCCTTGGCTAATTTTATTATATACATATTAACTAAACCACGTCTCCTTTAATACATAATCAAACCAAACGTACTCGTTTTAGTTTAGTACATAATATTAAAGAGACCTTAATATTTACATACCATAACATTCCTAATGGTCATATTTAACACGTACCTATTTGTACCTTTTTCAAATTTTATTATTTTATGATATATCATACAATGCACCATTTCATCTTTCACGTACCTACTGTACTTTCTATTTGCGGCAAGTTCTTTTACAAAATCTTTCTTTTCATTATATACTTTTCAAGAACATCTGTCCAAACATTACAAAATTTCCCAATTTTGGAAATATCCAAAATAACGAACATTTCTTTGTAATATTCTATGACAAGATTTCTTTTTAATAATTAGATAATAAACTGTCGCGTCGACCATGTCGCCGACATTAAAAAATAAAAGAGAATATTTCCTCTTTTACTATTTAAATAAATATTATTAAAAAATAAACTAATTGTTCATAATTAAAATGTATCAACCTATTGATACATTACACTACTTAAATTTTTCATTTATTTATTTTTTGTTCATTATGTGCTTTAACAAGCATATTTTCATATAATGACAGAGTAAACAAAAACATATATTTTCAGTTATTTTAATCTCATATTCACATATATCTATAGGAAGCTCTAATACTATATAGGTATATTATTTTTTTATGAAATAATCTCAATTACACCCACCATCATGATTCAATGACAAAAAGCAAAATATATATTCAACAGTCATTAATGTTGTTCAATTACATATTTTTTCTTCTTTTCGATTTTTTTTATTTACATGTTTACAAAACTTTTCTATTTTATTTCACCAGAAATTTGTTTATTTATTTATTTGTGCTTTTTTCATCTACCATACAGCAAAAATACAAAGTAAATACATATATTATACATTTATTTTTGTGCTACTTACATACATATATACACTGTATGTACATAAATAACATAATCATCATTATTTTTTTCTTGCCTGGAGTGATTTTAATTAACTTTTATGTAAAACAAAATGTATTAAAACCAGAAATGTAAAGAGGAAAAAAAATATCTAAAATAACTTAAATTCCTTTTAGACAAAACTGTAAAAAGACGAAAAAAAGAAGAAGTGTAAGATAAAATGAAAATTGTAAAACTGACCTACATAATTCAATACTTGAAAAGGAAAAACAAAAATAAAAATTGATTTGTTTATATACTCGTATCCTAAAAATTTTCTATTTATATTATGTTTTTTCTTTAGATTTTTTGAGGCGAAAAATGAGATACATATTTTAAATTTATGTATAGAATTTAATGTGCAAAAAAGTATACAAAATGTACAAAGCACTAATTTTTGAATGAAGAAACTTACCATGAAAAAATGATTTAAAATAATAATAAAAAATTTTACATAATAAATTATAAATTTTTTAGCTAATTTTTTAAAAGTTTTTGTGTTTTATTCTCTTTCTAACGGTACATCCTTATTTCTGGAGATTTTTTTGTTTTTTTTAAAGATTTTATTTGTCACAAAATAATTTGCTTTTAGTTTCAGTTTAATTGTCTTTAAATTGCACTTTATCTTGAATTTATTCCAACAATAAAATAAAAATTGCTATCATGACATTTCCTTTTTTGCATATACATATACATTAATTGCTTCATTATTCATGTGAAAAAAAAAATAAATCCATTATATCCTTTTTCGTTTTTAAAAAAAATATACTCTCGTGTGAACTTTTAAGCAGACTATTTTTTTTTTTTTAAATGAATCCTTTTTGTCTTTCAAATACATAGTGTATGTATGCATGTATGTATGAATATTGTATATACATTGTACATATACATATTTACAGACCTACTTTTAATATTGTTTGCAAAATGTATCATATATAGCTGCAAATTGATGTTCTGTTTATATATGTACGAAGTACTTCATGGTATGTAGATTGTAGATACATCAAAAAATAAAATGAATATGTGGAACATGATTTTCAGGATATAATAGGAATACAGATAGTTGGTACGTGAATATTACACTGTCATTTACGGTTTTTCTATGAAATAAAAATATTGGAATTTTATATTGACAGAATTTTACATGAGGTATAATTATCATATATGTATAAGCTTTAATATATTTTTGCACGTCTTTGTTTACAACAAGAAAGAAAAAATCCTTTTAAATGTAAAGAAAAGATTTTTATACAAAGTAAACACGTGTATATAATAAGTGAATGTCCTTACACAAATAAAATAAAAAGAACAAAACCATGAATGTATTATAATAACAGTAAAGTCTAATGCATATGGAAAATTCCATTTGTAACGGGTCACGGGTGTGACATTCTGACTCTCAAATATTGAAAAACTCGTTCAGCAATTGCATTCTGATTATACTTTTATGTTCTTAATATGCCTTCTAGTGAAAGCAAACGACGGTTACGTTACGATAAAACAGAAAACCTCAAATAATTCTAATCAGAATTGTCATTTTAGTAGCGTAACGGGCGTAACGGGTGTGACGCTGACGATTTCGAATTTCACAGATTTTCGTATATTCTACTGAATAACCTAAAATTTTCATATAAACAATTCCAAAAATTATTTTAAATTATACTGTAGACACTTGAAAGAATCTTTTGGAAAAATTTGACGAGGGATAATGCAATACTTTTTTCATAATTAAAAAAAAAGAAATGTAACGGGTGTGACAGCGAAACGAGTTTCTACTAATAAGTACATAGCAAAAAGATTTTTTTTAGTACTGTTCTCCATAGTGATATCGTAAATAATTTAACACTATAGACACACAAAAATTCATATACATATACCTATCCAAATCAGCTTCATTCATATGAATTTTAAGGTAAAAAGTGGTCGATTTACGTGTAATTCCCCATATACAATGTACATATGTATTTATGTATTTAAAACTTTCATTTATTTACGTCATTCAAATCCTTTTTCCGTGTTTTTCGGATAAAAATCCTAACTATGAAATAAAATAATAGAAGAAAATCAAACTGCTTTCAGTACGTGTATTTTAAATAAAAAGTTGTTTCTGTTCTTCTTCTTCTTCTTGTACTACATATATATATACCTATATACATACATATGTATATTTTTTCCGTTATGTTAAACTGTTTGTTTAAAAGGTAAACAAGATATAAATGATTTCTTTTTCTTATGAGGTAAAATTAATAACAACATCTACGATTCAAATCTTTTTATATTTTCTTACATTAAAGTGAATTTAATGTTTTTGTAAACATAAAACATAATAATGTATGTACATATGTCTATAGTAGTAAAAAAAAATATGGATTTACGTCAAATCCAATATTTGTAAGATTTAAGTCCATTTCAATAAAATATCTTATTATAAAATATCATGTCAAAAATTATATATTTTATGTTAGATAAAAATAGTAAACATGCCGAGCACACACTGATATATATTCCTTTTACGTACGAGTATTATGAAAACAAATAGCAAAAAAGAACATTTTATTTGATTTGTAAAATATATAATAAAAGACGTGTGTATAAGAATAAAAATATTGATTAATACAGGTGTCAGATCGTAAAACCTCTATTATTTACTCCTTTTTCAGAAAAATGAAAATAACTTTTAATACGAGAAAAATCATGAATGAAAGCAAGTAAATATCTTATTTTCTTCTTCTTATTTTTGATTGTGTATGGGAAATTCAAATTTGATACATTTTATCGATAAGGTTAACTAGATTTGTTATCCAGAAAAAATTATAGATAGTGTTCGTGTATGTGTGTGTCAGTGTGTGTGTGCATATAATCGTAATTTGAAGGTGGTAAAAGTTTATTACTGAAAATCTTCTATTATTTATGAGATTATTATTAACACGTGTTTTTATTTTGATAAATCCTTATTTACGAACTAAAAAACCATTGTATGTATTCGTAGAATTCTATAATGATAGATTTTTTCCCAATAAATCAAGTTAATTTTTTCCAAAATTGAAAAAAAAAAAATAAAAACACAGATTCCTAATTTAACTTGTTTTCTTTCCTTTTTTTTTCAAATATTTTATTTATTTATCGGTTTTCATGATTTATTTTCAAACTTGCTTTCTATTTTTCAAGTAAATCGTATTTGAAATATTCAAAAGGCGATTATTTAGAATACTTTTAATATACTTAAATTATTTTGCGTTCAATTAATTTCTTGTATAATTTCTGTATCGATTATTCTGTGTCCATTAAGAAAAGCCGATTAAGTTGTCTTAAGAAGATTTCAAACTATTTTTATATTTATACTTCCTATTATTGTGTTTACTTCATTTCTACACAATCTTTAAGGGCTGTGTAATATTACACCCCACAACATGTTGCTTATATTATGTTTGTTTCTAATAGTCATGTTTATAATGATATTCAGTAGCAATTATCAACAATCCCACACATCGGATCAACATTTATTCATCAAAAGATATGCAAGAAAGTTTAGAACAGCCCGACAAAGGAGTTCGGTCGGTAAAGTACAAATAAATTCTACACACACTATTTGATCGTGTCAGCTAATCGTTGTCATATGACTTGTGTCAGATATTAATGATTTGCATGATCTGAATACAGGCAAAACGATCATCTGACAAATTTGGTTTTATTTGGACATTTTATTTGACTTTCGTTTATCAGTGATGTGCATATACCCGGTAAATTTCTATGTGAATCCTTTTTCAACACATTTATTTTATAATAATAAAGCTCGTTATATGTATACATAATTGTGCTATTTACGTTATCTGATTACAAGAATTTTCATAGATTTATAAGAAAATTTATCCAAATTAATTATTCGACTTATGATTTTAAAAATTATCCCTAGGTAAACAAAAATACCAAGTACCACTTAAAATAATATCCTTTCTTTCTGAGAAAACAAAAAATTGTAATCAAATCACATAATTTTTTATTAAACTAAGGCTTAAAAAGCATTTGAATTCTTTTTTTAAATTTATTATCCTTATATATTACTCAACCTTGTAAAACGATTTTTTCTTTGAGAAATCAATAACATTACAGAAAAACTCAAAACAAAAAAATGGGCAATGTGTGGATGAAATTCAAAAAATTATTATGTAAGCATTTCAATAAAAAGCGTTTGTGGTGTCCATAATAGCGTCTTTCAGAGAACAAATCTTATTTGAGCGAAATTTTAATTTGTTGTTGTTTTTGCAATTTAACATGCTGAATAATGTCTAGCAACTTTTTTAGTCTCTAACGAAGAAAAACACAAAAAACAAAAGAAAAAAGGATATAATACGCCTACAAATGATGATGTATACATTTCTGATCCAAAAATTTCTATCTCGTAAAATCATTCATCCAAATCGTCTAAATAGAAATAAAATCGATTTACGTATTTTGTTTTTCTTCTAAAATATGTATATTTATCAAATCTCTTTCCAAAATTTCCGTTTATTATGTCCTTGTCCGTTTGAATTATATAATTTCTTGAAAAATTTTATTTGGCATCGAAATTATTTATGTATTTTAATTTATTTTTATTTGCGTCCTTCTAGCGTAAATTCAGTTTTAAAGTATGTAGCCATTCCCTGTAACATTAGAAAACTTAAGCTCTCACACAACCCCTTGAAATCAAATATTCACTATACACATATATCCTTTCATTCTATAATAATCTACATATTTTTTAATCACTCATCTCAATTGAGAACATGAAAAAAATTAACATAAAAATCCAATTTTTTTTACAAAATCCCCCCTGCTTATAACCCTTCAAAATCCATAATTTTTTTTTAGAATCCTGATGTCATTATACCATTTTTTGTATCCCAATCACAATTTAATGATGTACTATGTGTTAATATTGTTGTCCTTTGTAATTCTCTAGCTGGATAATAAACACAAGGACCTGGATCACGGTTATTACGTTTAATTGTTGCACGTTTTATTCTAACACTTGTTGTTGTTGTTGTTGTTGCTGATGCTGTTATACCATTACGTGTTATACTACGTGTTGTTCCATGACGTGAAAAACGTCCAGATGAACGATTTGTACCATCACCATTTGATATTGAACTTTCATAATGTATTAAATCTGGTGTATCACGTGTCATATACGTTTAAATTTTTCACCAAATATAACATATATTATAAAATTAGCACTACTATTTATTGTAACTAATAAATTTGATGTTTTTACTAGATATTCATTAATTATACCATAAAATGCTTCTAATATATTTGTATATAATGCTAAAAAATTAAGCAAAAAAAATACAATGACAACACACAATAACATTGTTGCTAAACCAATTTCACGTTTTTCTGTACGACTTAAACGTTGCCTTTCACGATTTGCTTTCTGTACTTGACGATAAATTGAACAATTTAATATTGCTAATGTTGTAAATGGTATAAAATAAATAAAAATTAAATAACACCAATGTATATAAACACGTATATAATTTGTATTACGTCGTAATTTTGATGCAACTACACAAAATATCACATCATTTTCATTCGGTGCATATGCTATAACTATAACCTCCCAAAAACGGGGTATATTATATAATATTGAAAATACAATACATATAATAAAATATATTTTAGCTCTACCATAAGTGCATAATGCTCTTGCACGTAAGGGATGACATACAGCAACATAACGTTCTAATGTTACAGTAAATGTTAAATAAACGCTAGCTGTTTGTGATGCCATTGCAATTGGATAAACACATGGTGATATGTTCGGATATATATAATTATAATAATAAAATAAATATCCAGTATAAGGATATATTGCTGGTATACCGAACAATAATATTGATGTTATTATTAATACAGTATCACAACGTGCTAAACCAATTAATAAATAATTAATACTTGATCTCATTTGTGGCCTTGATAATATTACCATTGATAATATATTACCTAATATACCTAATATACCTACAAAATTTAATATAACACCGCATACCCAAAATTCAAATTCAGAAAATTCATCTTCTGGTGAATATACATCTGGACATGGTGGTATATAATCATCATCATCATTTAGAAGATTTTTTGTTATTAATGACGTTGAATTTAAAAATGTTGATGATGTACCATTAAATAATGATATATTATTATCAATATTTGTATTATGTAATGTTGTACCTAAAGATGATAATGTTGCTGATGCAATTGAATCTAATGATAACGATGATAAAAATGATGTTGCAGATGATGTTGCAGATGATGATGATGATGATGAAGATGTGGTTGTTTGAAATGTACCATCGAATAAATCAAAATTAAAATTATTACTGATACCATCAAGGAATGAGTCATTTTCAATTAATAATGATGTACTATTATTTAAAATATTACCATTACTGTTACTATTTAATACATCGTTATTAATATTGTTGTTAATGTTGTTAATGTTATCATTAACATTTATATTATTACCGTTAAAATGATTGTAATATAAATCATTATTATTTGTATTATTTATTTGACTGAAATAATTATTTTTATTATACTCAATCATCGGTTGTAATTTATTTTGTTAAAGTAATTTTTCATTATTAATCGATTTGATGCCATATATAGTTGTTATATGAAACAACACAACAACAACAACAACAACAAATACATATACATATACTAAATAAATATTGTAATTGTATTTCAATTTTTTTTCTATGTGTATCTGTATTTATGTGTTTTTTGATTGTAATTTACTCCTTTTTTTTTTTGTTTTTTTATTTCAAAAAATAAATTTTACTTTTTTTTCTTCAAGTATCCTTGTTACGGAAAATGTAAATTTTTGATTCAATTTTTTTTTCTCTTTTTTCGTAAATGAAAGTTAATTTAACATTTAACCCTTTTTTGTTTTTTTACTCTTATATAAATTTCGAATTTTTATATTCGAATTTTACAAATATCCTCTTTTTTTGCTTTTCAATTTATCGTTTGATTTCAATTTAATTTTAACATTTTTCAAGCTACAATTTTTTTTTTCTCAATAAAAAATATATATCGTAAAATTTTCAATTACACCAACATTTTCTATGTTAATTTTAAAAAAAAAGCAATTTTCTTTCTACGATGTTTTTTTAATAATTTTAAAAATAATAATTTGGTTTTTTCTTTCAAAGCAAATAAAGTAGCATTAGCTTTGCAAAGTTCTATTAGAAAGATTTTTTTTTGTATTTAAATTAGTAAATTTTTTTTTCTTTGCTCTAAGAAAATTTGATGAAATTCTAATTTTTGATTTAAATATGTTCTACTTAAATTAATAAGCACATTCTCTGTGGAAAACTAGAGATAAAAATTATAATCTTTCTCTGGTAATTTTTCGTTTCCTTAATTAATATTGCAATTTTTTTGAGTCTATTTATGAACAATTTTCCATGAACTGGAAAGAAAATTTCTACAATGTATTTTTTTCTTTAGTAAAATATTAATTTTCCCTAATTACTTGTAATAATTTAGAATTTTAAATTACACAATTAAATTACATTAAGTTTTTGTTACAGCATAAACTTTAACATAAATCCTTAAAATGTATTTTGTCCACTTTAAAACTTAAAGTCCTTTGAATACAATTTTTTTTACTATTTTCTTCAACATAGACATTTGAATTTAAAACTAAAGAAGATCTCTTTCTTAAAATTTCCTTTGTTAGATATTACTACATTACAATAACGTGTCTCGGTTAAATTAGAATTTACACGAAAGTCTTTTATGTATCTAAAATATATTATATTACATAAGATTCTAAAATTTCATTATCAACTGAAAAATATTTCATTATAATTTAAAAATGTTATAATATTACATTATTGCATTATATCTAAAATAAAAGATAATGAAAAAGATGTGTTGTTCTTGTTATTCATTCAGAAGCAACTTACAAAATTACAAAAAAAAAAGTTCTTCTTTTCTTCTGAGAAAGTAAATGTCCTTACAGACATTTATATATCCACAGTATATGGAATATTCGAAAATAATAGAATTTTTTTTCAATGTTTGTCCATATATCCATGTACCATATGTATTAAAATAGATAAGATGTCGAGAAGATAAATTTTACAGCTTAACTTTTGTGATAACCCCTTGTATGCTTTTTTCGTTTTCTTCTTCCTTTTTTTTTTTTTTTTTTGTTCTTTAGTTTTTCAACAGTTTTTCCTTTGTATATCGAATGTGTTTTTGAAAGTCGTGTTAAATTGAATAGAGAAAAATCATCGTCCTTTTATACTCCAAAGATACACAATGTGAACGATTTTGTAAGAATCTGAAAATAGAAAAAGCAAAAAATTTAAAAAAAATTACTATCTTATATTCATGATATTTTGAAGTGAATGAAACTATTCTTTAACAATAACAAAAAAAAAGTGTTAAAATATTCATTAAAATGTGTTTGTGAACAGAAAAAAAAATTTTATAAAAGAAGTTTCTTTAGAAAAAAAACTTAAAGATGAATGGAAATTTCTTAAAATAACACAACTCCTACGACATGTGATAAATAAAATAGAAAATTTGTTAAGAAATTTTACAGATCACTGACAAAAAAAAGTTTTATAACATAATGGAAAAATAATGAGAAAAGATACACAGAATAAAAGCAAAAAGTATGAAAAGTTTTTTCGAACTTTTATTTTTGAAGTGAAATGTGCCATTCTAAATTAACGGTTTCACGAATATGAAAGAGTGTATGTATTCTAAAATAAAATTCTAAAGTTCGAAAATCAATTTAAAAATAGACAAGGATTATTTTTTCTTAATCTGATAGTAAAAAATAAAAATTTTGATGTTTTGATTTTTATAAATTAAATATTCGCAAATTTATTTTGTCCTTGAAAATCGACCTATTTAACTTTTGACACTGCAATCCATTGGGGATTTTCAATGATATAAATTTTTATATTTTCATAAAAAATAAAATCAAAATCTTCTTTTTCTTTCCGGAAAATAAAAACTTTCTATACAAAATAGAAACTAATTACAAACTAATTCTAATCTCTGCAATCGCAATAACATTTATCCTTACAATTTAATTTTTTTAAAACGAAAATTTCGACTCTTCATTAAAAATATGTACGCTGAATGTATAAAATTTATAATTAAAACTTCGTACAAATAAAAAAAAAGTTTCTCTAAAGGACTTTCAACTTTTACAATGAAAATTTTCAATTTTTGTGATTTTGTTTAGTGTAAATTAAGTTTGTTAGATTTTTCTAGCAAAAAATAAAATTTGTTTTTTGTTTTTATGAATGATTGACTACTTTCAAGTTAAAACTTAATTAAAAATTATACAAAGAGAAGAGAATGTCAATATGTGAAATCAATTAATCTTTGCTTGATTATTTTTTTTTTCTTGCTTACGTTTCTATTTTTCATTTAATTAATAAGGCTTAAAATGTTAAATGGGTGAACTATTTAGTAATTTTAACACCCAATTATCATGTGTGTTCGTTCACATATGAATTTATTTATTTATTTACGTTTTATATGCCCGTACACTATACATCGTATATTTTCAACCATTTAATTTAAACGCTTCAATTAAAATCATGCTAGAAATTGATAAACGAAATAAATATCCAGTATTTAAAATTTATACATCATTTATAATTGATTGATTTTCAAATTAACGAAAAGTCAATACGGTGCTAAACCTATTTTAATTAGAATGAAAATTTAATTTTGAAATTCTAAAAAAAAAACCAAATTACTCCTAAAATATAAGCGATCATAATTAGAAATTAAAAAATAATTTCTAAAGTGTTTTCATGGTGAAAAGCATGAGGAAAAATTGAATTTAATTAATTTCAAAAACGTAATTAAAAAGAATTTCGAAAATTTTTCAAAAGAAAATATAAACGTTGTGTAATATCAGAAAAACAATCTACTTTTTTAATTTAAAGTTCTGCAGAAAAATTTCACATTTCTCTTTACGTATTTTTATAGGCTGTTAGAGAAAACTTAAGATGAAAAAATTGTTTCCATTTACATTTTTTACAATGAAAAATTAGAGCACTTTATATGGCTCATAAGAGACATAAAAAAAAGTGGTATAAAACTTTTTTTCATTGTTTTTTTTTTTTTTTCAAAAAAGGACTATTTATGGAATGTTTTTTTTTCTTCTTCTCAGAACCACTTTACTTGTTTTTATTTTATTGTTATTACAGGATACTGCAGTATATACGATGGAGACGACGACAGTGAAATTACATTACACATAAAATGCCTTAATCATGAAAACTGCTGGCATCTGGCTACGTCGACACATTTTTAATGAAAAATAAAAATTCATTATGACACAAATACACACACACACACACACATACACACACATAGCAATTATAATTCTGCACGTCAGTATATACTCGTACATGATAATTATTTTATTTTATGCGATAGATCGTTTAAAATGAGGACCAATAAAGCGTTTTATTTATACAGTTCATTGAGTTTAATAAACCGATTAACATAAATACAAAAATAAAAGTATGGTATTCCAATTATCACCAAAGATTTATGGATAAAAATTAAGAATTTTATAGTAAAATTTCCGTGCCAATTGTTTGCTCACGAGGAAAGCTCCTATGGTAGTTTTAAATTAATTCTTCTCGAATAGAAATCGATCTATTCTGTCTTAATTTCACCTAGAATTTTTTTTCTTCATATTTTTTGAAACATCGATCATTCAAACTCTTTCATTTTTCCAGAAATACTTTAAACTCTGTACCTACACCCAAAAAACACCCTGTGTACATTTATCTTTTCAAAGTTATTTGTTTTTATTCATAATTTACATATGGTACCTATTTTTTACTTACAAAATAATTAAGACTTTACAAATGATTTTTGATTAATTATACAACACAAAATGTAATGCGTCACACATACCATATATGTAAAACAGTATAAACTAACCCTTTGAAATGGGCAGAAAGAAAAAAACAAAACAATGTGAAAATAGCCACCAATTTTTTTTTCTCCCTTTTTTCACGTTGAGAGAAAATCGTCAATCATTATTCACACACACACAGGTAGTACGAGCTGTTGAAATAGAAGCTTTTGATGTTTGACATGATTGATTATTTCGATTTTCACTCTTTTTTTTTTTCTTATTTAAAGATTTTTCAACCCGTTGGTAAAGTGTAATGTATTCTGTAAAGGTCGTTGTAGCCTTAAGATATGTAAATGTATTACATTTTTAATATATGTTTTTATTTTGCTTTATGTTATTTTGGGAAAAATTTCATTGTTTAATTTTACAATTTAATTTTAACGAATTTTTGTACAACTTACACCTACGCTTTAATTTCAATTTTAAATGAAATAAATCTTTGCTTATTTGATAAAAAAACAACAAAAACACAATTATTGTTATTTTTAGAAAATTCAAAAATCTTTTAAATTTTATAAATATTTTTCTTTTTCATCATAATGATTTTTTCATTTTATTTCTCACCTGTTGATCGTGTATTTTAAATCAAGATTTAGATAAACATGAAAGATAAGATACTTACTACATGCTTTGAAGATCAAAAGAAAACATTCAATTTGCATGAAATTACGTTTCATTTTCTATTTACATTTAAATTTATACTTTAATTACTGTATGTAAATGGAAATTTTCTAATTACTTTAAAACTGGCCTTAAGAATATCCAATGATAATCAAATTTGAAATTTTAATCTGTTTTATTCAATTTTACATACATAAGTGTACATACAAACTAAAAAAATACTTCACTACCCAAATATAAAGACCATTGAATGCTTCAGGATAAAAAGGAAAATAAAATAAAATAAATTCGAAATTTGTACAAATTTCCAATGAATGCTGTATAAGTATTCGTATAAAAGTCGAAATTTAAATACAAAAATTTGATTTCTTTGAATATGCTACATACGAATAGATAGATACTCTATTAAATTATAAAATATTCAAGATACTTTTACAGATATGTCGTCTTTTTTGACATTACAATTAAAAAAGAAATATACCATCAGTAAATGTCCTTGTGTTCTATTAAATTGAACTTAATTAAATTATTCTAGTTCGTCGTATCCTTACAAAAAAAAAAGGAAGAAAATAATTTTACTAAGAAATTTTATTAAGAAATAGGATGGGGAAAAAATCAATAAAATTGAAAACAAAAAAGTTATTGGTTCTTTTAGCAAATTGTAGAATGTAAGCAATAAAAAGCAATCAGGATCAAGATTTAAAAGTTTGAATAATTCAACAATAGATATACTCAATTGAATTTAAAATCGGAAACTAATAAAAATCAATTAAAAAACTTTGATAATGTCCTTCACCATCCATTGAAACTTTTAACCTTTCAACCACAGGTGAAATTTTCGGTATAAAATCAAGAATAATTTTTTATTCCAAATATTTGATTTAAAATTCCACGTCGTGTAGATATATAAGAAACAATAAAATAAAATATAAAAAACAAAAAAACGACAAAAAAAAACAAAATTACATAAATTTTTTATGTAATATAAATTCTATTATTTTCTTTTGGATCACAAATCTTACAAGGAAACAAAATTCATATTGTATTCATGAGAAATGTTATTCATATGAATGATTCTTGAAGGAAATAAATATATGATGTAGGTACATTTAATATGACAACAAGAAATTAATTAAATCAACTATACAATATGACAAAGACTGGTCATATGGAGAAAATGAAATGTAGACAATCATTTGTTGTATAAGAAAAAAAAATTAATAAAATTTGTATCTTTTTGTTGTCTTGTTTTCCGTTTTTTTTTTTGTCCCATATTTCCATTCCCTCATGAATTTAACAGGTAAAAATGAATTTATGTCTGCAAAAAAGAAAAATAAAATATAGTCCAGAAGAAAAACCAACAAATGAAAAAAATAAATAACATTTTCGTAAGAAAAAACTAAAATATTAGAGGAAAAGCCCAACCAGACAAATATAGTAACGTGACCTGACAAAAAGGTGATGTTCATTTGACTAAGCAATTTCTTGAACAATTTTTTTTAAGTTCTTATATTTTTTATATAGGTATGTAAGTATGTATTTACATAAAAACAAGAAGTTATTAGAAGGATATTGTTTTTTGTTTAAATTCAAATCCGTTATATGTATTTTGTTTTAAATAAACTATTTTTTTTCCATGATAAATTCTTAAAAATATTTTCTTTTCCTGTTTTAAGCTGATTTTCAAAATCATCTCATCAGAATTACTAACAATTTTCCAATAAATTAAAATCCTTATTTATTTTAAAATATTACGGAAGATTTTATAAAAATTACTTAAAGCATTGGAATCCTGAAATGCTTTCACTAATCTTTTTTTTTAAGCTTTGAGTATCAAATTCTTTCGAAAAGGATGTACTTACTTCTTTACCATAAACTTTTCAATGTAATGAGACCTAAATGCTGTTTGGTTGAATAATTTTTTTAAAAAAAAAAGTGAAAGAATTTCTACAGTTCCGTTTTTTATTAAGTATACTGTAGACAAACGGAAGTAAGATTTTTTTTATAGATTTCAAAAGGTACATAAATTTCTGTTTTAACATTGTAAACTTTTATCAAAGGAAAGGTCATTAATTTTGATTTCTTTAGAAATTTAAACAAAAGTGCCACAAAAAAATGGTATTTTTAAATTTAATTAAAATGAAAAAGAAAATATCTTTAATCACAATCTTATTTTTATTTTTCTAATTAAAAAATACTATAATTTTATTAATTCAATGAGAGAGTATATTTCTTTGAAAATTCATTATTCTCATTATTAATATTATGGATGAAAGGGATTTTGATAGTTTATTTGATTTATAAAAAAGCAAATTTGTAAAAGAATCTAATCTTACACATGTCAAAAACTTTATTAATAGAAAATAATAATTTTTTTTTGAATTTAAAAAATGATAGTTTCTTTTTATTATTCCTTTCAAATTCTTTACAAGTATAGAAAAGAATTAAACACAAATTGCTAAAAGATCAGGTGTATAAAAACTGAATAAATATCCTGAAAATTCAATTAAAAATAAAAACGTAAAATTTTTTTGCCTATTTTCGTAATATGTACTTTAAAAGTGGCCATATAACTGTACAAAAAATATTTTTTTTCTCCTGTACGAAAATCATTAGAAATTCAATTACAATAATAATGGTTAATTTTATTCAAATAATCGTTGTTTTAAAAATAATTCAATTAATGTTATTCAATCAAGTTGGCAAACATCAAGAATATGCAATTATGTATTTACTATTTTTTTTTTTTAGTATTCATGTTATTCAAACGTTATGGAAATATGCTTCATTTAAAAATTTTACATAAAATTAATTTTAAATCTGCCGGTTACGCCATGTAAATTTACAAACATTAAATTTAACAATTTTTGTATTTCAATTAAAAATTTCGAAGTAGGGGAAAATACCCAGTAATGGGCCCTCCGCCAGTAATGGGCCTTTTGCTTTATTTTATTCTATAACTAAGTTATTTTAATAAAAATACAGGTGAATATTTGCTATATATTTTAAAAAAATGGTTATCTTTGCAATGCTTGGATGGATTATCATTAAAATTTCTTATTTTAAATATAAATCTAATAAATGTAAAATTTTTTTTCAAAAATGTTTTTTTTGTTTTTGTTTACTTGTCTCGTATTCAAAACGGACGATTTTTAATATAAAAAAAAAGGAAAAATGATTTTAATCTAGTCTTAATAAATATCTTAATCTTAATCTTAATTTTAATAAAAATCTAAATAATAAATCCTGTTATCCTTTTAGCTTAAGCCAAAAGTAATTTTCTTTATTGAGCTTTTTCCCATTTCTTTTTATTTTTTCAAGATTCTTCAAGTTTATATAAAAGACTTTTCCTTATTCCTTTCATACGTTCTTCAAGCATTCGATTCGAGTAGAAATTTTCATTCTGAATTTTTTTTTTGATCTCATTAACTTTCATGATGTTATTTTGTTTTCGTCCTTTTTTTCCTTTAAATACATTTTTAAAATTTTTTTTAATGTTTTCGTTTTTTGCTTTGTTGTTTGCTTTCTGTTCAACCACCATAAAGTCCATTTTATTGGGATTCATTAATACTCTCGCATTATTGACCTGTGCTCCAACACATCCATTTCAATAAAGCTGATTACTTCAATGCCATTTTTTCTAATAAAGTTTTAAAATACTTCAAGGATTTTTTTCATTTACTTTTTGTCCTTCAAATTCATTTTTGTGTTTAACCACACTATTTATTCAATTGTTATTTATATCATTAGAAAAATTTTTCAATGACAGTTTTTTTTCTCTTTTTTGTATATCGTAAACAATTTTTCAGTACAATAAAGTGTTAATTGGAATTCTTATGTTTCTTATTCTTCTTTTTTTACTTTTGAAAAGAAAAAAAAAACTTCTCATCCGAAGGAACTTTTTAGAAAGAAAAAAAAATTCTTCAAAATTCTTTACACGATACATAAAAAATGCCTTATCTGTTTCTTTTTTTTCTCCTTTTTTCTTCTAAACCCACTTACATATTCTTACCGTTTTTTATTATTATTATTTTTTTTTAGCTTCAAGAAACGATCTATTAAAAGACGAAATCAATTTATCTATGATGGGTATACGTAAAAAACATTTTCTTTTATTTTCTTTTTAAATAAAAAATAGAATAGAATTTTTTTATGTACGAGTGTTTACATGTGATGGGAATCGATTTAGAATATAAAAAAATTCCGATATATGCTTTTTATTATCTTTATCATTTTTTTTGTATCTTTTGGAAATATAAGAAAATATATTTAAAAAATTTTTGTTAAAGAAAAACAAAAAAAATTGTTTTTCTTAAAGACTTTGACACGTATAACATGAAATTATTATGAAATCGTAATATACACACTCCCAAAAAGAAATGATAAATTTGAAACATGTTAAACATAATTTTTTACTTCTGGTTTATTTATCAAAATAATATTTTATTTTTTCTTCTTAAATATTCAAAATAAGAAAAACAATCTGAATGTTTAAAAAATGTGAATAAATAAACTTTGTTATTATTTCTTCTTTTCCTTTTTTTTTTCTTGCCTTTTTTGTAATTTAAATTTGTTATGATTTAAGAAGAATCTTATTTTGGTGGAATCTTCAAAAGTGAAAATATATTATGCAAATTATCTTTTTTTTTCACATGAAATCTATTTTTATTTAAATTTATCATAGTGGTTTCCAAGTTTTCATGAGGATTTTTTATTGTTGTTTTTATAGGCTGTATCTTTTTCTATAGAAAAAGATGCGGTATTTATACATACAATTGATGTGTAAAAATACGTAAAAAAAACATCGATGTGATATGGTGTGCTTTCATTTTGTTTTTGCACAATTACATCTGTCATTAGAAATATTTTAAAAATTTGAAAAAATAAGATGTGCGTACATATTGTCAACTTTACGAGAAAAATTTCCTAAATAAATATTCTGAATAAAGATTCTTTGTGTAATTGTATCGTGGAAAAAAAAATTGGAAAAGTAAAAAAGCACCAAACAAATATTTGTTGAATTTTACCTGAATTTTGCTAAAAATAAAGAATTATCCCTTTGTGATTTGTGAGAAACCTTTTTTTGTGCTGTCTAGTCAGATTTTCGATAACAATCATTGAAAATATCTTTCTACTCTAAAACTCAAAAGCTATACTAACATTTGAGTATTGTAATGATAAAACGTATACATTAGGATAATTTTAATTTTAAATTAGGAATATTATCCAAGATATACCTACATATAATGAACATCTTTCATATGAAATTTTCTGATATTTATGTATATAATACGTGTAGTATGTATATTTAACCATATATGTACGAGTACATCATCATTTATTTTTCTATTAAAATGAAAATGAATAACAAACTAACCACAATTAAGTGTATAATGATATAGACAGATATGTACATATGTTCATATATAGATATAAAGATACTCATATACATAATATGTATTTAAATTTTTGTAGATATTTTCACATTTAAAACTAAATTGAGCTGAAAAGATCTATTTTCACATGGTTTTAAGATTTCAAGAACATTTTGATAACTTTTAAAATAATTATGTATGTATGTAGATTAGACTTTACATTGTGCAAATGAAAAATTAAAATTCTGTAATGTAAATTTACACTCTCCACACATATGTACATGAAAACGTATAAATAGTTTGATGCTATTTCTAAACCTTTTAATATACAGAATATACGCGAAATAACAGCCACAACCAAGGATATATACATATTTCACATTCAATTATCTGTGATATATTATTACATTTTCGTATATATTCTTCTCAGTTTACAACATAAAATATTGCATTATACTTAGTTATTCTCAAGGAATAAGATTTCACTACATTTAAACGTACACACACGTACACATTTTGTTTTGTATTTTTATTACACACACTACACACTCATTCATTTACTATTCATGCATATGTACAGTAAATTTACATATGTAAACACATTATAAAATATGTTTTAAATTGAAAATGAATATCTCTATACGGATGTTACAAAAAAATATGAGTCCTATTTTGCAATGGAATGTGTACTAAAAAAGATTATCCTATATAGTTTATATGAATTTTGTTTTCTTTGTTATTTTCTAAAAATTTCAATTGGATACTTGTTTTAATTAAAGAAAAAAATTTCTCATGTCAATTAAAATGTGTTTAAATTGAATAAAAAGGATAAATTTTTCCAAACTTTTTTACATACATATGTGAAATCATAAGCTTCTTGTAAAAATGAAACCTCGAAACTTTGAGTGGTTGAAATTTTAAAATTTATAAAAGACAAAATTTCTAAAAAACAAAAAAAAATTGTCTCTACGAAAGAGTAACGATAATAATGAGCATTAAAATAACTGAAATGTGAATGAAAAAAAATATCTTCAATGAAAACGAAAATCTTCTCTTCTACACTTTAAAACAAAAAATGTAAAGTAAAAAAATATCTGTTGAAAAATGTATAAGGATAAAGTACGAGTACATAATATTATAAGAAGATTTATCTCTCATGTTAAGGTTATACTTATGTATTTAAAAATAAAAAAAATAAAAAAAAAAAATCTGTTTTAGAAGGATAATATGAAATCCACAAAAAAAAAATGATGAATTATTTGGTATAAAGCCGGTAAATCCAAATGACATTACATTTAAATACTTGTTAAAAAGCTTTTTTTACAGCAATGTAAAATTAATTACAAATTTATTTAAATTTGAAGTAATTTTTTTTTTAAATCTTTTTTTTTTAAAGTTTTTTTTTATCATTTTCTCACAAACTCACCATTTTTAAACACTTGAAAAGGTAATATCAACGACATTTTAATTTATTCGAAGTACTCTACTTTAAGCTGCTGGTATGTAATTGCCTAAAGTGAAACTGTAAATTCATAAATCAATATCATAATAAATATCATTTTTTTTATACAAGTATATGAAGGGAAAAATCTTAAAAACACATTAAAGGACATAATGCAGAGATCATTTATGTCGTTTTTTTTTCTTTCTACTTTCAAAACTAAATAATCAAGGACATTTTACATTACGCTATTTATCACGTACATAGTCTTATAAGTATTATGTATGTATATCATTTTTTTGTTTTTTTCGAAGATAAATTTTACAGATAACAAGAGAAAATATAATTTTTTTATTAAGGTTAAATTATCTTAATTGTTGTTGCTTTTTTTGTAGTTATATTTTTCTTTTTTCTATATTGTCTACAATACTTTTCAATTTTGTGGTGCCATTTTATTATCCGCATTAAAGTAGCACAAATAAATTTGAAAACTTTTACTTTGAATTGTCCTTTTAAAAAAAAATAATAAAAATAAATCAAACATTTTATATTTCCTTTAACTTATTACGTCATAAATTTTCGAAAAAAAAAGAGAAATTCAAAGAAAGAAAAAATTATAAATTATAGAATTTTGAAAAAAAATACCGAATTCTCCATTCCCTATGAGCCTACAAAAAAGTATATACACTATGTAAAAAAAGTATTGGCACCTAAGCATTTCCAGTAAATAACCTCGATTTTAAAGAGTACTATGCAAGATATCAAAATTATGATTTATGGTATGTAATGCTCTCTTTATCACCTTTAATTTAATATACAATATTATAGTAAATTAATAATTACAACAACAAAAATAAATAATATTATTCAAATAACTAGTAAACTAACGCAACAAAAGTATTGGCACCTATTATTATAATTTCGGTTATTACGTATGTACCGTTATTAAAATTGAAAAAGCTGCATTTTTTTTTTTATTATCAGTTTATTATTAAGTCCTGTTATCATTTGATATAATTATTTATAGAAAATTTTTTAAAATGGCGCCTAAAAACAAAGAAATTAGTGTTGTTATTCGGAATTTGGTTACTTCTTTAAAAAATCTTGGAAAATCTTTTAAAAACATAAGTGATATTGTTAGAAAACGAAATCAAGTGTTAGGAATATAATAAAACATTTTCAAAAATCCAAAATAATCAAATTTTGCTAACGTTCTAGACGACTTTAGTATTAAATGTTAAGGAAAAGAGGTGAATTCTTAATCGGATCCGTATTAATCTGTAAACTAGCGCTCCATTTTTGAAAATTAAAGTTAAAAAAATGTTTAATAAGAAAGTCTCTGATCAAACTATTATAGATATTTAAAAAAAAAATCAATGGCAGAATGGCATGCAAAAGGCCATATATCAGTAGGAAGAATAGGAAAAAACGGTTGAATTTTGATACATTTATAAGCATATATAGCTTTGAAATGGTGTAATTTTCGTCGATGAGGCAAAAATTAATTACTGTGGATCAGATGGAGCATTTCCTGTTTAAAAAGAAAAAAATGCGGCTTGTAAAAACAAAAATATAATACCAACAGTAAAACATGCAGGTGGAGTTGCTATGTTATGTGGCTGTATGGCAGCTAATAGAGTATAGAGGGTCCATTTTATCAGCGATGTTACAACTTTTTTCAAAATATCTATAATAGTTTGATCAAATACTTTCTTATCAAACATTTTTTTAACTTTAATTTTCAAAAATGGAGCGCTAGTTTACAGATTAATACGGATCCGATTAAGAATTCACCTCTTTTCCTTAACATTTAATACTAAAGTCGTCTAGAACGTTAGCAAAATTTGATTATTTTGGATTTTTGAAAATGTTTTATTATATTCCTAACACTTGATTTCGTTTTCTAACAATATCACTTATGTTTTTAAAAGATTTTCCAAGATTTTTTAAAGAAGTAACCAAATTCCGAATAACAACACTAATTTCTTTGTTTTTAGGCGCCATTTTAAAAAATTTTCTATAAATAATTATATCAAATGATAACAGGACTTAATAATAAACTGATAATAAAAAAAAAAATGCAGCTTTTTCAATTTTAATAACGGTACATACGTAATAACCAAAATTATAATAATAGGTGCCAATACTTTTGTTGCGTTAGTTTACTAGTTATTTGAATAATATTATTTATTTTTGTTATTGTAATTATTAATTTACTATAATATTGTATATTAAATTAAAGGTGATAAAGAGAGCATTACATACCATAAATCATAATTTTGATATCTTGCATAGTACTCTTTAAAATCGAGTTTATTTACTGGAAATGCTTAGGTGCCAATACTTTTTTTACATAGTGTATGTACATACTTTTAAATCTTCTTATATCGTAAACTTTAAGGGGTGGAAAGATAATTATTGTAATTTGTTTTAAAAAACAAAAATATACATTATTAAAAAAACACCTACATACATAAAGCCATTAAAAATTATTTATATATCTATACATACATACATACATATGTATATATTATGAATTTTCACGTTATTTATTTGTAATACCCTCAATACAGACACAAATATGTAGTATGTATGCATGAATACTAAATTTTTTTTTTTCGTGCCAAATAATTCAATATTTTTAACAACAAATAAAAAAACGTTCATGTGATAAAAAAGTTTTCCCATATTAAAAATGAAAGGTTCATTTTTTCAATACAAATTTATTAAAATTGACGTTTCCTAAATACAAAAAAAAAAAACAAAAT